>JAECXR010000038.1:2400000-3600000 GCA_018153035.1 Drosophila pseudoananassae pseudoananassae
ATTAGAAAACCGCTCCTCTGCCAACGTCAACGGCGGCGCAGCTCCGCGGTATTTAGCAATAAAAACAATTTTATTAGAATTGGAAAACATTAATAAAACAGATGTCAAACAGAAGACCGACATATCTGCCGAGTTTTGTCTTTAACTACCATCTTATTAGAAACTACTATAGTTATACAACATGGCGACTGTGACAGCGAAGGACATCAAAGGACATGCCGAGGAAGCAGTAATAAACGAGGGTAAAGCTTCAAGAAGAGATATCTAAAAAAAAAACGGAAAATAAAGAAACAAAAAAAATAAATAAATAAAGAAATTGGAATCATGGACGAAAAAAATAAAAAGGAAAATATGAGTGGGTAGAGTGTAGTGATGGGTAAAAGCGGAGGTTTTCAAAAACCATTCGAAAAAAGAATAGCACACCTAAAATGGTTGCTATACACAAGTACACCGCCTCCAGCGTGGTCAACAGCGCAAAAAATGCAAGCTGAACTTGACTTTCTGGAAATAAAATTAACAAAAAAAGAAACCCAAGAATCTGCAACTCACTCAGCCCCATTGTGCAGTGCCACCTGAAATGAAACGTGCCACCAAAAACCAAAAGCCTCTGCGAAGACCAGCACCGGCACCGACCAGACAACAGCAGCAGAAAATCTACAAGTGCGGGGGGCCTACCGCCACTTGCGCCACCCATGGCATCCAGCTGATGCAATAAAGGGTCAAGAACTTAACAGCGAATTAATTAATTTAAAATAAAATAAATATAAAACATTCATGCACGATTGTGCGGAACCACTTTCGCCTAATCAGAAGCATTGCATGTAAAGCTTTGCGAAACAATAGGTAGAACACATGTACAATGACGTTAATCTCAATATTCATTATATGAAGGAAAATATTTGTAAAGACGATTTTCGAATTTGAAAAAAATATTCAATATTCAAATTTTAAATTTAAAAATATATATAAGAAGTTACATAAAAATTACATGCATTGTGAAAAAACAGAGGAGGCGTTAAAGGGACTTGAGATAGCGTATCCAATAGAAACATGGCATGGTCGGCCGGCCAGATAAGACTTTAACCAAATTAATAGGAGAAATGAATAAATAATTTATATTGGCCAGAAGGGCAGCATGACAAACTATGTAAGGGCTTTGGAGAAGTTTGGGTAAATGTGATCCAATGGAAAAAGGCTTCTACGCAGTGCTTAGAGAGGACCGCTTAATTAATTGTAGGGGACTTTCCAGGCAAGAAACCGTGCTGGTTTGCACGGTTAAAAAATAGGGTAATATCTATGTCAGACCTATGTGTGTGACTTTTAAAATGGCATATGGCCTTAACTAGGTTTCAGACCAATATGTCCAGATAACGCCATTAAGAAAAGGCTCAATGTTATGAAAAGTTTCATTATCATTCCAAAAAACCTTCGGCTCCAGGTAAGAGCATTTGGCGAAAATTAAATTACCATAGCATATAGAAGAAAGTGTGTCCGATGAAGACTTTTTTAATTGGCAAACCGCCGAAAGGAATCAGGATTACGAAAGGAATCAGCCTACGATCTAGCCTTCGACATCGGATATGCACTGGTTGTATTTTGGTGTGCAATTGACTTACTGTACAGTGAGGGAAACTTCATGACTGGAACAAACACACAGAAATGGTTCTCGTGTGTATGCATGCCTGATTAAACAATTAATTTATATTTTCATTTCAAATGTATTTATTATAAAATATTGTACATATTTATAAATTATGAATATTTAAATTAAAACTTATTATTATAATTATTTTATTTTATTTAAAAAACTGTATTTAAATTATTAATGTTGTAATGAAGGAACAAATTTTTTATTTACCATGTATTCAGATGTTGAAATTTTTTCCGATGCTGCACTGCTTGCGGGAGCTGCAAGTATCTTGTAGCTAATTTGATAAAGCAGCGGAAAACGGTCTTTATTTATTGACCACCACTGCAGAACATCAACATCTTCACTATTCGCTTTATTTACATTTTTATATGTTTGAAGCTCATCCTGAACATACGATAAAATGTTATTGCTTTCAATAGTGCTGTACACGAAAAATAGTTGTAAACGTCAACACACAAGCTGTGCAGCGTGTTGGAAAAGCCACAAATTTAGCACTCACTAACGCAAAGCACAACGATATACTGTACTCACTCGAAGTGAGTACACTGAAAATGTTGTGATATCATATTCTGACCTATAGAGTATACTGTACAGTACTGAATGAGTGCAGTGTTTTTAAAAACACTACGCTACTGTACAGATCTATTATGCCACAAAAGAGCACATTCATGCAGAAGTTTATTTTAATGCAGTTTTTTTTTCCATTGCTGATAGAAATAGGTGGGGGACCTACAACGTGCGCCCCAGCTGAAGAGGCGTCGGGCCCCGTGGGACCAGCCGAATTTACCAGGGCATGATTTACGTAAGCTCTTTTAAAGGGATTTTAGATCGAGAACCTTGTGATGTAGCTTTTCTATTTTGAAATGCGAGTTGTTTCCAATGACGCAGCTATCACATTTCCATATTAAGTTCGGAATGTTATATGATATAATATGATATATATGATAATATGACAATAATATGATTTTAACGCATTAGCATTAGTAACAAATAGCAGAAAGTAGGCTGTGAGCATGACGTTTCACACATTTATACTGTGTGTGTGTGGCAGAGCTCGGGCAGAGAAATTTCCTATGCCCCCGGGATAGGGCCTTGCCGACCCCTGGTTTATAAGAAATTTAATAGTCACACAGGCGGTGTGGCAGACACGCCAGAAAATGGTCGCGCACCGAAGTTGGGTATAAGTAACTTCGACATTGCACTCGGTGCAAACAAGGCGACATGGGCGATTTCGAGTAATAAAAGTCCGAACGTAATGTGTTAAGAGGAGCCCTTACTCCAATGAATTCCGTTTTGAAACTGTTTTTATTCTGTACAATTCTTTTACAAGAAAGATACATAAAAATCTTGAATCTATTTAAAACTAGATACTTGATCTGCTATGCGATCCTTTCTCAAGTGCGATAAGCGCACCACTTATGTATGTATTTGTGTTAGGCTGCAGGGGTTCGGTTTTAGACCATGCTGTTTGTCTCGTATTTCCATGGGTCCAATCCCTTAAAACTCTATCGTGTGAATTTGTATATACAATCGTGTTCAATGCTTGAACATAATGAAAGCTAGATGCAGACTGAAAAACAAGCTCGAGCATGCTTATGGGAGGTGATTGTGTTCAAGAATATATGAAATGAACCCTGACATGACTTCTTCTCTGCGATCTAAATAATTCGATTTAATATAGTTATAATATTATTTATAGTTATTTACTTAAATTTACTTTTCAGTGCTGATGAAGGATTTGATGGTACTTATGCCACGAACGTAGTTGTACGAAGTAATGGAAGCTGCCTTTATGTACCTCCGGGAATATTTAAATCAACTTGCAAAATTGATATCACATGGTTTCCTTTTGACGATCAACGATGCGAAATGAAGTTCGGTTCTTGGACTTACGATGGTTTTCAAGTGAGTGAATAAGCATTTTTGTATAAATCAAGAAATTGCATAGTTCCTACGTTGATGAAAAAATGTATTTATGTAATTTAAGCTAGATAAAAACTTGGGCAAAAGACATAGATAGCATGTATTAATAAAAAAAAATTTGGCGTTTGGCGCTGCCCAATACCTCAGTACACCTCAAATCTAAGTAATAAATATAAAAGTAAAGAGCAGATTTCGAGAAAGAGTTTAGCTTATAGAATATGTATTCTTAAAAAAAATATTTTGAGTTCGAAATAGATCAAAGGGATCAAGTAAAGACTGAGGAGCAGAGGACATTAGTTGCCAAAACTTCTGCAATGTGATCCTGGGAATCTTCATCAACATTAATAAGTTTATGTGGGAAAACGACACTCAGCATCGTTTTACGGTCTAGTAATTAAAGCAGTGGTGGGCAAATACTCATTTTACATAGCACGCGAGTATAGGGTAGGAAATTTTGACGCAGTGTTGCCGGCACACTGACAGTGTGAGCACTCTCAAATTTTTCAGAAGCTCTCCCATTTGCTCTCATTTTGACTCATTTGACATTTTGAATCATTTGATATTATATTATTTGTTATATTATATTTTTTAGTATTGCAGCATACATTTTACATTTATTTAGGAATACGATTAAATGTCATGTAGGTTAATGGTAAGATGAATGTGGAGGCTGATTAGTCTCTCCATTGTCCTGAGGAGGAAAAACGACAGGCTTATTGGTCTGAAGCCCTTAGGGGAGCAGTGCGATGGTTTCCCGCTTTGGGTATGAATAAAACCTTCATCCGTAACCACGACTGAGTCTCTGAAAAGTCAATAGCGTGTCAACCATGGTTTCCCCAAGCATCTGTCTAGGTTCTTCCTGTAGAGCACCCTGTTTCTTAGGATTGCCTTTTGCTAGCTGAGTGAAGGACTCCCCATCTAACAACCCTGTCTGCTAGAGAGCCTGAGTAAAGAGTAACGTCAATTACCTATCTTCTGATCTTGACGACGAAAGTGGGTTCTGTGCCCCTGTTACCCACCAGAAAATTAGAGCTTAGGAAAAAACCGTTAATTGCTTCCCCACGGATTATAATGGGCGTTGGCATCGCACCCTATGATCATATCGATCTTCTGCCGCCCGCTATCTTGCACCAGCTGTTAACACCTTGATAGCAGCCTGCGTCTTCCAACTTTCATTTACCACCTATCGCCAAAGATCTTATCCGTGGATCCCCTGTCAAGGACTCCAGTTAGCGTTCTCCCCTTCGTGATTTCGGCGAATAAGCGGTAAGATGGCTGCGGCTAGACCTTTTTCGCTTGGAAGGCTAATTCTTCTGTAGAACTCTGCCTTTTTGCACTCTGCGCGAGTCTATTCCAGCGTTGGTTGTATAAAATTTTGATCTCGCTCAAATGACGAGCAATATTTTCTGTTCCCTGTTGCTCTGTTCTTTCCAGGACCGTTTGACTCTGTGAGTCGATCCAAAAAGTCTTTTTCGCATGTGTATGTGTGTATGTGAAAGTAAGTGCGTTTTTTTATTTGCCTTAGTGGTATTCGGGTGTGGAGAAAATATTATTAAAATTAACTTTAGTTAATTAATGTTTTAGTTAATTAAAGTTTATTAAAGTTAATTAATAATTAACTTTCATTCTAAAAATCATTCTATGAATTTCTTATTTTCATCATTCTGCTAATTTAAAAAGTCATTTAATATCAAAACAAGGAGAACATTTTAATGAGAGCAACAACGAAAAGGCCACTGAAATACAGGTTGCGATGAAAAGAACAATTGCATACGAAGGATGCGAAGAATGAATTGTAAATAGATGCCAACGTTGGAGCCAACCCTAGGGCCAATCATGTGGGCAAGACTCTAATTATTTAAATACAAATTTAATTTCTTTTATATAAAATAAAAAAAAATGCAGAAAAAAAAAATATTAGGATATGAATATGGGAAGAAATGAATGTATGAAATGTACAATTGTTCATTTAGGCATTAGGCTTTATAATATCAGTCATGGAATTTTGATTTTGAGCCTGTATAGGCTCGTTACCAACTGGATGTAATGCATATAATTTGATTCGAACAACAATTTAAATTGGAGATTATTTTTGGCTGAGCATTCTTGGCAACACTCTCTATTAATTAAAAGTTTCCATAATAGTTCATTAAAACAAATTAAAAAGAATTGATGATGTCTTAGCTGCAAAGTTAAGTAAGCTTGTTTTAGGGTTATTGGCCCACTTACTACCAATGACTTCATTAGGGCCAAGTCCGTACGTTTTTTGAGTCTTTATAGTTGCAGTTAAAGTTATACTTCAGTTTATTTGTATAAGGAATTGCAGACAGTGGCGATCATTTGGGTCTTGACAGTGATTACTATTTTTTATTCGGTAGATTGGTTCAGAGTTATTAATAGCAGCGGTACCAAGTTTTCCGCCAAAGCTGTTGGAGTGAGATCACTTTTGATGTCTCATAAACCACTGAGCGCCAGAGATTTTTCGAAGTGTTTTCGCTTGAAAAGCCTGGATTGGATTGAGGTTGGTTTTTGCACCGATGTCATAAGCGATGTCATATCGACTTAAACATTTGGACTTTTCAGCCAAGTTTGAGCTTGTTTCGTGTTGGGTGCGAGAAGTCAAGCAGTTCGAGTCACTTTTGTCATGAAGGAGTGTTGGATAAAAGTAATGTGCTTTCCAAAACAAACTTTTTTCTCCAAAGTCACACTGATGTACCTGTATGCAGGAAAGGTTCTGATTGGATTTTCATTAAGGCTGATACCACGGCAGCTGCTTCGGGGATTGGTGAACATTGCATTGGCCCATTTGTCTGAATTTACTCAAATGTTCCAGTTCATGGCCCACTGGTGCGTATAGATACTCTTGCAATGTGGCAGCCAAGATACTTTTGCTTTTTGTCAGGACAACAGTGTCATCGGCATAAGTCGCAATAAGCACGTCTTGTTCATCAAATTCATTCATTGAAGTTTGTTTTTGCATAGAGTATGGAGTAGGACTACCCTGGAGAACTCTGGCAGATATTGGTTTGGTAGATAACTTCTCCAGGAAACTTTTCCAGGAAGCTGCTGGTTGTCATGGAAGGCAGCAACTGCATACTCTGCAACGGCAGAAACGTTGAAAATTTCATGTTGAAGACCAAAACCGAACTGGAATTCTGAAATTGGACTGGTGACATTCTCGTAACAGGCCACTGCCTATTAAAGTTCAGCCTTTCCATGATTTCCAGGGATGGTAGAAGACAAATGGTTCTGTATGAGTCCACGTCAGTCGGCGATTTTCTGGTTTGAGATCATGATTTTATTTGCTGGTTTCCAAACTTTAGGGAAAT
Source organism: Drosophila pseudoananassae pseudoananassae (assembly GCA_018153035.1). Classification (NCBI taxonomy): domain Eukaryota; kingdom Metazoa; phylum Arthropoda; class Insecta; order Diptera; family Drosophilidae; genus Drosophila; species Drosophila pseudoananassae. The sequence continues at coordinate 2,406,904 of JAECXR010000038.1, forward strand.
GTCCTAGAGTTAGTATGCTGTTAAATAACTACACCAGGAATTACAAAGCTTGATCCGGTAAAAGAAGAATCGTCCTGTTGCCCAGAATGTCTTCACCGGGAGTTTTATTCGATGAGAGTTGACCTAAACGATATTTTAGTTCAGTCAGGGAGACATGGTTAGTGGCAGGCATAATTAAAATAGAGAGTCCATTATTTTCACAATGGTTAATAAGGCTAAAGGTGTCGTTGGTTTTATAAAAAGCGGTCAAAAGAATTTAACGGCCCTATATTGCTAAAAATTTATTTATTTCCTTGGTCCGTCCGAGTACCCCCCATATGCAGTACATCAAGACCGCATATAATCTGAACAAAAGAGTTTCTTAGTATCTTCATCTTCTTTCTTTCCTTAGCAGTCTTATACTAAAAACTTACACCGCTTACACCTTACACCTTAAAGTTCCTAATAGAAGGACTAGAGACCTAAGTCGCCTGTTCCTTAAACATTGTAGCTTGATATGCACTATAAGACCCTCTTACGGCCTCTACCCTAACATCTTACTTTCCTCTCCTTCAAACTTAAAAAAATATATTTAAAATTTTCTAAACAATTTTTCCTCGTTATCATTCAAATTTTTTATCCCTGCTCCAGGCTTGTGAGTTTCCCCACGATGCATTTTTGGCATTATAGTCACAGCCAGCAGTAAAGCAGTTTTATTTCCTCGGATCGAGCTATATCTAGGGTGACCAGATAGCTGAAGTGGAAAATACGGACACTTTTCTCGCAACGCTATATGCAATGTATGTACGCGACAGTATGCATACATAGCAAACCGAATAACCAGACGCAATCGTACTTTACTTCTAGGGAATTTTAACTAATAACGCGTGCTAAACTGATTGCGCGTCCTCTATACGTGTGACGTGTCATGACTAGCGTCACGTCAACTGCAAGCGCGGGCGCTTTCAAATGTATAAGTCCAGAAACTCATTTCGGAAAAATTGCAGGTGCAACCTGTTTTTTCGTCAGAAACACGAAAAATACGGACATTTTACAAAAAATACTGACTAACGGTCACAGAGCTGAAAATACGGACATGTCCGTATTAATACGGACGCCTGGTCACCCTAGCTATATCAGCATACGATACTAAGGCTCAGCTGGTATGAATTCACGCAAGGCGCATCGTGAATCATTGATTGTCGGGAGTCTAGGACTCGGCTTTTGTTTTATTTATTGTATTCTGACTGGGCAGCATTTATCTGTCGGACGTGATTATCACCATATTTTCACACTAGAGTTTATCGCTTACACAGAGTATGGAACCATTAACATGAGGCCTACTTCATTTACCATAAACACGGTCCAGAACACAGTAGTTTTTAAAGTACCCAAAAATGGTTTTACAGTACCGTGGCAGGATTTACAGCTAAGAGATTTTTTCAACTAGACCGAATCGTTACACAAATAGCAGGGATCTTTTTAGATTTTGCAGATTGATTATATCCAGTCAACATTCTATAGATCCTTTTCTATTTGTTCTACTTCATCAGACAGAAATTCCAATCGATTGTTAGGCAATGCCTTTGCAGAAGAAGAATCGGCCGTAGTGGAACTAGAAGTGGAGTTACTGTTGATTGTCATCATGGAATAAGTGATTGTTGTATGATCAGGAATATCTTATATCAATTGCTTTTACTCTTATGACATATCAAGCATTTGGTATTCACAGTTCACGATCAAAAGCTTGCAAAATAAGTTGTAAAGAACCTCTCGCTTATGCAACGTCTTTCAGAATTTGAAAATGGCTTGTGCATCAATTAGAGCATAAGCTATCATTCCTGTATTTATTATAAAGCTTAGAGACCCAGACGACCGAGAAGCGCTCGAGAAACGAATACTTATTAGTATTTATTGAGCTATTTGTAATTTGTTAAGCTAAGAGGAGTTAGTAAAGAAATTTAAAAGGTCGTGCTGCAAATATGTCGAACTACTAAGAATGGCTAAGAAAAAAAGGACTAAAGTTTCTACTCCTTCTAATGTTGAATGTTGAATGTTACAATTTAAGCGTGCTAGTAAATGCTGGCTATCTACATCCTAAGATTTGTTAAGCTTAGTAAGTTTATAAGTAAGAGTCTACTATTATAAGATGGAAGGTGAAGATTTGCATCCCAGTTTAGACTTCTAAGTGAAAATGTTAAGAAATTCTTTTGTACGGATTTTATGCGGTCCTGATGTACTCCATATTGGGGACTCCAGACACATGAACCGTACTCCAAAAACCGAACCGACCAAAGAAGTGAATAAATTTTTTGTAATGTAGGGGTCGTTAAATTCTTTTGACACCTGAAACCAAGGATACCTTTAGCCTTATAAACCATTGTGGAAATATGGTCGGCAAATTTAAGTTCTAATTGGACACCTAGATCATTAACCTGAGTTAATTTTTCTAAGGCAATCCCATAGAGAAAATACGTAGCCTGCAAAGGGCAAGAACGATAAAAAGACTTAAGCCTGCCTTTTAATCCATTAAGTATTAAATCATTTGCTATATACCATTTTTGAAAGTTTTCAAGTTCAGACTAAAGACTGCATTGGTCAGAGTTGGATTTGTATTCAAGACAAAGCTTTACAACATCTGCATACATAAAAACTAGGGAGTTCTTTAAAGCAGGGGGAAAATCCTTAATAAAAAGAGTAAATAATAAAGGGCCAAGATGACTTCCTTGAGGGACGCCAAATGTAGCACGGAACAAGCGGCAATGTATATTTTTAAATAAGAATCTTTCTGTTCTTCTATCTAAATAGCTGGAGATATTTAGAGGTCTGTAGGAAACCCCAGCATATTGAGTTTACTCAACAAGGGTGAGTCAAATTGACTGAATCAAATGCTTTGCTAATCTGTGTAAATAACATCAGTTTAAAATCCCTTTCGAAAGTTAACAAAGGATGTCAAGTCCAGTAAATTTGTGGTGGTGGAGCGACGTTTAATGAAACCATGCTGACATGGAAAAATGTTCGAAACGCAAAGGTGTTGCAAATGGGGAGTAATTAATTATTCAAATAAATTTGGAATTGCCGACAATTTAAACTGTAGTTGGCAGCATCGGACTTTTCCTTTTTTTTTAGGTCCCTTTTTTATGTATGCGTAAGCCTCTCTTTTGGTGGCATCGCCCAAATTGGGTTGTGCTGGTCAGTGATGCGGATCGCAGTACCAGCTGATCGCAGCTGACCGGCAGTGCGACCAGCCCTGATCAAATCGGTAGTACCTGAAGAGGGCGCCACTTGGTGCCGTATCGTCGCTGCTAACGCAACCCGCAGAGGGCGGGACCAGGAGAAATTTCCATAGCGCTCTTATGAGGGCGGGCGAGATCCTAGGAGCAGTGCACAAGGTCATGGACCCGACCATTGTCCAACCCCTCCGCCGCGGCGGTGCACTCTGGAAGCGGGGCCCTGGCGACCGAGAGGCGGTATATCCCCCATCGTAGCCCCGATGGATCACGCCCATCCTCCCCCCTTCTTCCCACTCCAAATCCTCGTAGCGTCTGTCCCATAATGGGCGGCTAAGGGGTCTGCGTCTGAGCCACAGTGGCCGGCAGCGAACCCCAACCTGGCAGAAGGTATAAAAAGCACAACCTGAAGAATGATGTTCAACAACGTAAATACTCCAGGTGGCAACCACTCAAGTGGAAATCCACCGGTCGGGGCACGGATTCTGGAGGCCCCAAACAACATTCAACCCACGACTGACGAGGCGGTGGCTAGCTTGGTCGCCCCGACAGTAAAAGCGACAAGCCAACAAAATGCGGAGCAATCCTTAGCTTTTCTGAGCAGCTCCAAGATCCTGCGGTCACTCATTCTGCAGGCAACACGGAGCACAGCAATGTAAACAGGCGGTGTTCCCGCGAGTGAAGATAAGGAAACCCCAAAGAGGACAAACTAGTCCATCGGAACCCCAGATATCGACTCCAGCCAAGAGGTCGAGAGCGATAACCAAGCAGCCTTGCTCCAGCATGCTGGCGGAGTTAGAGGCGATATTGGAGGACATTATCCAGCAAAATCATGAAAAATAGGTGAGGAGCATCAATCTAAAAATGAAGAGGATGTTCTGCAGGATGATGGAACTGCAGGAAGGCCTTAGCGGGATCCTTTCCAACCCCAGAGACGCAGGGACGACTGCGGCAGCGGCGGAGGTCGTCTGTTCGAGGTGCGGTCAGGCAGATACTGCAAAGACGGACCAAAGAACGCAAACCCTCCCAGCGCGGCGCAAGGAAGCGGCAGCCCAGACTGATCCGTGACGACGGCTTAGCCAGAACAGCGCGACTCCACTACCACGAGGCGCGCCATTGGCCTCGGCGAAGGCCCCGAAAATTCGGGCACGAGAAGGGCCCACCCAGCGGACTTCAAGCCACCTGGACCCCAGGACCGCGGGAGTAGGGGGCCAGAGCACGGCCGCACAGACCGCTGCGTCAGGACCTGGATGGGAGACAGCAAGCCAAGGAAGCCAAGGACGCTCACCCGACCCGACGCTCTAGTCGTGGAAGCCAAGGGAAGGAAGTATAGCGAGGTGCTTGCTTTGGTCACTAGACGGCAGGAACTGGGAACCTTTTGCTCGAGCTGTCGAAAAATCGTGTGGATAGCACGGACGCCATGAGTGAGAACCTCGAAAAGGTGCTACAAGGAGCTGCTGAAGTGCGAGCGCTGTCCGAGGACAGCAAGTTGAAGTATATAGAGATTAGGGACCTCGACCCGCTAGCGACGGAAGGGGACATTTTGCTTGCTCTCGCCGAGCAGTTTGAAGTGGATGGGAAGTCGGTCACGTTAAGGAGCCTTCGGGCAAGATCCAGGGACACACAGACCGCCATCATTGGCCTGCCCAGCAAAATTGCGACCGCAGTTGCTAGCAAAGGGAGAGTGAGGATCGGATGGACCGTGTGCAGGATTCGGGAGAGGCAGAGTCAACCGAGGTGCTACCGATACCTGGAAGTTGGCCACATTGCGAGCCAGTGCCGAAGCCCCACTGATAGGAGCGGATGCTGCATCCGCTGTTGCAAAAGCGGGCATAAAATCGCCAATTGCCCAAATGGGAGCACCTGCTACATTTGCGCGTCAAAAAGCGAGAAGGAGGCAAAACACTTCGCAGGAAGTCGACGGTGTCCGCACTCCAACGGAGCAGTAAAAGATAGGGCAGGATGCAAGTGATCCAGCTCAATCTGAATCACTGTAGAGCGGCGCAGGACCTTCTGCGACACACCGTAGGCGAGATGAATGCCGACATAGCTATTCTCAGCGAGCCGTGTAGCGTCGGTCCAGGCGAGGAGTGGTCGACCAACAACCAGGGCAAGGCGGCCATCTGGATCTGCAAAAGTTCCGCCGAAGGGCCAAGGCAAGTGAGGAGAGGGGAAGGGTTCGTGAGAATTGAGTGGGGAGGTACATGGGTGTATAGCTGCTACCTAGCCCCAAGCCTCCCCCTCGATGCTTACTGCAAGGCTCTAAAGAAGCTAGCAGTAGATGCCAGAGGCAAACACCCAGTTCTAATAGCGGGTGATTTTAACGCGTGGGCACAGGAGTGGGGGAGTACCGCCACGAATGCTAGAGGCAGAGCCTTGCTGGAGATCCTAGCACCCCTGGCCCTTCTCAACGAGGGCAACCAGGAAACCTACAATAGAGCAGGCGCCGGTTCCATAATTGACCTGACCTTCGTCAGCAGTAGTTTAGCATGGACCTTAGAGTGGAGAATCGCCTGCTCGCTCGGAACCAGCCGGGCGACCTCGAGCATTCCACTCTGCGGCAAGGCGTATCGACAAGACACGCTACGGGACACCGTACGGAGCAGTACGGGTTCCGGAAAGGGAGGTCAACGATAGATGCCATCAAGCATAGCCGACATGGCCATAGTGGTGGTGGCGAAGATTGTTCGCGGGGTGGAAACCCAAACAAACTCCGCGGTGGCGAACGTGGAGGCATGGCTGTCTAGGGCCGGCCTTCAGCTCTCCCCACAAAAGACGGAAGCAGTGATAATTTCGAGCCTCGCGGATGCTCCTCAAGATCAGAGGCCCGAGGCAGAAAAGGCGCAAGCTCATCACGAGCGTGGTGAGCTCCTAAATTCTTTACGCTGCCCCAGTGTGGGCCTAGGCGATGGGAGTAAGGTCCTACGCACGAGGAATCGAGACAGGCCACCGCCTCTGCGCGCTACGGACGTCCTTCAGGACGGTGGCGGACGACGCGGCTCTCGTGATCGCAGGTCTGATACCCTTACAAGAGCTGGTCCGAGAGAGGAAGGAGCTGGCCAACATGGCTCAGGACAGCCCCTCATCGGCGTCGGTCAGGAAGAGGGAAGCGAAAGCCACGAGCTTGTCAAACTGGCAACGGCGATGGGAGTGGACGTGGGTGAGTGGACCGGAAGGAAACATGGTCAGGTAGACTTTTACCTCACTCAGGCCCTCAGTGGGCATGGATGCTTCCGAAGCTACCTAAAGCGCTTTGGCCATGAAAGCGAGGACTGCTGCCCGTCGTGCGGCAGTGGAGTCACAGAGGACCCACTCCACGTCCTCATCGATTGCAGTCGATTTGAGGAGGATCGCCTAACCCTGAAGGAGATCTTGGAAGAGGCCTTTACACCCAGCAGCATGGTGCCTCAAATGCTCCAGACGCCGGTCAAATGGGAAGCCATAGCCGTATTTGTGGCCAAGATAATGACGGAGCTGAGAGCCCTAGCACAGTCAAATGTGTCGATAAGGCTATTAAGATTGTGAATATCAGCTTTATGGAAACAGCGAATCTTATTTGCCACGCATGGAAACTTTAGATCGATACCAGACATGGTTTCGATTAAAACCTCAAGCGTGAGGTGATAGGGATTTTCTAGGGCGGAGGAATCACCTGTAGGGGTTTTGGTGTCGAAGGTACGAGAACTGCCCCATTAGTCGGTGTCGGTGGTCCGGACTGTGGAATAACCTGTTGGGTGACTCTAACGGGGGTTTTATTCCGGGGGTTTAACGAGGGGACTCATTTAGCAGATGAAGGCTAAACTGAGTGTCAAGCGTACAGATTTGGTCATTGATTTAACGAAATCCAGTGATCAACTCTTTAAATCCATTCTTAGTCTGTCTCATGAACGACCGCATTTCGTCTTATACAATAATCACAATAAAAATGTAACCCAGACCTACTGGAAATGGCATCCGAAACTGATGCAGTGAATCCGGCACACTTGGCATGTACTACGTTTTCACATAGCCAACCATGGATGGTAGGCTGGGATGAGGAGATTGTCTTGTTACAAGATTTCATTGAACATTAAATTTCATTTTAATAATTAAGAATATAAAAAAAAATATAAAAAAATTAAAAAAAACTATACCTTGAACCACTGTGCGAAATAGGAATCCGAAGCGGGGCTTTGGAGAGAGCGAAGAAAAATTACAAAAATAGAGATAAGAACCTTTATTGCACAAGAAAGAAATAAACAAAAAAATAGGAAGAAGCAGAGCCAAGCTATGCTTGTCATTGAATTAATTCAAATTATTAATTTGCCATTAATATACCACTCCAAAATATTGAAGTTTCTCAATATTTATCATATACACAGTGAGCACAAAAAAACACGACCTTTCGCTTCAGAGGAATCTAGACTCAGATCAAGACTCTAGCGCTTGATTTGTTGTATTTTGTATTTATTGCACTGTAATATACTTATTGTTATGCATTAATATTATAAGAAACACATTTTAGTAATTGGCCACAATATGTATTCACAAATCCAAGTCCCAAAGAGTCCTTTTAGTGTCCGTTTATATGATCGGGCAGTGCTGAGTCGGCATATTTGACATGTGCGACAACTCTGCCACCATATGAATATTAAACCTCTCCTCTGCAGCGGCGGCTCTTCGCCAGCCTCTACCTTTAAATACATTTATGCATAAGCGCTGAGCGCCATTTGGGGCGCAACTAAAATGAATAACACAGTGCGACAGTGTTTTGGAACTTTTGAAGAGACCTAGTAGGAATTGTTTATTAGGTCAAATAAAGTACAAAATCGTGTTTGAAATATTTCTAACACCATCAAAATCTTGATTTATTTAGAAAAAAACGGTTTTTTTCGGGAGTGCTTTGCTCTTAAAAATTCCTGAACACGTAATTTTAAACCTTAAAATCGGTTTTAATCGGATTTCTTCAATTTATTCAAACAAAAAGGATAAAAATTTTACAAAAGAAACTGACATTTTTGAATTTTTGTCATGTTTTTCAAACTTTGAAGCCATTTTTTCGGAACAACTTATAACAACAACTTTTTATCCATTTTGTTTTGAAGATGTTATGCGTTAAGAAATTTTTAAGAGCACTCCCGAAAAACCGTTTTTTCTAAATAAATCATTTTGAGGGTGTTAGAAATATTTCAAACACGGTTTTGTACTATATTTGACCTAATAAACAATTCCTACTAGGTCTCTTCTAAAGTTCCTCCAATTTTTCTTTTTTTTGTCGCACTATTACACAATCATTCAGTAGCGCTAATTTGAAATTTCCGTTTAACTGTAAATAATAATAAAAATCATTCAGTAATGAACAAGCATTCAATAAACTGCAACTCTATTAAGATATACTACTGATTTTATTATAATATATAAAACCACTAACCATACAGCATATAGACAACCCATTTCATACAACGAAAATGGACGCAAAAATTTCTTGCGACAGGCCCCAGCAGGCCCCAGAGAGGATTTTTTACGCTCTCTTACGCTCATCGTTCGATCATCTTACGCTCATTCTCTCATTAAATGTTTTCGGTTTTTCAGTCTCGAAACGGAGCGCGATGAAGAAGGTTGGCCTGCGCTTTATATTTTATATTATATTTTTTATTATTTCAGCAAAATTTTTTAATTTATTTAGGAATAAGATTAAGTTTTAGTAGTAAAATGTTTTCTGTATATATATTTTTACGAATCATTAAAAATTAATATACTAAGAAAGAGTCAGAGTATATTTCAGTCGGAGTGACTTAAAATCCCGATCCCTTTTAAGTTTATGTTGTTCTTCATGTGGATTTTGCCTGCATACCCTACTGATGGATGAGTTTTAGGGGAGGGTGAAGACACGCAAACAGCTGATGGACTTGTTTACCTTTTTTGTTTAAAATTTTTCAGGCACTTGTTATTAATTTGGGTTATTGTGAGATTTAATTAAATTATTGTCGTTAATTTAATAATTTCCTTATATATTTTGGTACTTTAAAAAAGTAGCTTTAAAAGTACTTTAAAAATATATATACAGAAAACATTTTACTACTAACACTTAATCTTATTCCTAAATAAATTAAAAAATTTTGCTGAAATAATAAAAAATATAATATAAAATATAATATCATTTCTTTCGTCATTTCATCAAATAACGAATACCGGAATATTGTTAGGGTAGCAAGCCTGAAAAGTAAGAAAAATCAAATTTTTGTGCGCTGGCTTCGAAACGAAATCGCACGCAAACATACACCCGTGTACGTGAATGTGTGACATGCATACATACAAAGATCAACCGAAGCGCAGGCCAACCTTCTTCATCGCGCTCCGTTTCGAGACTGAAAAACCGAAAACATTTAATGAGAGAATGAGCGTAAGATGAACGAACGATGAGCGTAAGAGAGCGTAAGAAATCCTCTCTGGGGCCTGTCGCAAGAAATTTTTGCGTCCATTTTTGTTGTATGAAATGGGTTGTCTATATGCTGTATGGTTAGTGATAAAACTTACGACTTAAAAAAAATGGAATGGACTATCTTTCGCTAGTTTTGCCACTAGTTCGTCTGGGGTTTCGGCCTTTCGTAGGCCATGTATGTCGACAGTACCTGGATTGGAGTTGGCTGAAACTCCCCAGTTGGCACCGCGTTGTCTGCGTGAATGGATTTATGGAGCAATATTATGCTTAAATACTTTTTGACAAAAATGCAGGCCTATTTTTACGTTCTAAACCAGCAGCAGCTCGATGATGGGCGATGACGGCTCCATTCTCAGCAAAATGTAACAAAGGAGCATCCACGGCTGTGTTACAATGGTTGAGGTTTATTTGCAGAAGAAAATCTGCTAAATTGCCCTCCCCCATTGCACTATGGTGCAATGGTATGGATATTTTCTTTTTTAAATAATTGAATTTTGCTTATTTTTTTTGGTATCTTTAGTACTGAAATGATATAAAAAACTTATGAAAATTTTTTTCATATTCTTATTTTTTTTGGAATACCCATAATTTTCTACGTGCTTTTAAAGTCCGCTGTTCAGTGTCGTTTTCTTTAAGCCTAAAAACGCGAGAAAATGTTCACAATATGCAATTAGTACGTCAATTAAAAGCTAAAAGTGTTTTTATAGAAAATAAATAAATATTATGTGTGTAAATGTATAATTTTAAACGTTTTTCTAATTTATATGTATGTTTTTTGGTGTTTTGTCCAATGTGTTGTAAATGTGTTGTTCTAGGTTATTTTAACAAAAGTACATGTGTTCTGTTAAGGTAAAACTTTTAGTTCTTTTTATGAAAAACTTAAGTTTATGTAAAAATTAAGTAAAAATGAAAGTATGACCCATTCTTGACGTAGGCGGCGGCCATAAGCATGGTAAAATTTCAAAAACAAAATTCGACAAAAATATCTTAAGCATATATAATTCTCCTTTCAGTATCTCTAAAACTGCAGTTTCTGCCAAAAAAAGTTTCGACGCATAGTGCATTGTAACTTTGGCCGCGTCGTCAGAGATGTCGTCTTCATCCAATAAACTTGTTGTGGTGTAAGTGGAGACGTCAGTGAAATCGTTGCCACAAAGAGGGGTCAGTGGTGTAGCTATCCTCAGCTTTTGAAACTTCAATCTCTGTTCCGTTGGGATTTCCATTAAGTTTGCGTCGCTTTCGGAATCGGCTCTGTACACCTTTGCCGCAACAGCGCTAAAACCCTTACGTTCGGTTCGGTCTTTAATCCCTAAAGAGGCTGTGAGTGAGAGCCTTTATTTATATTTGGTACCGCTTGGGTTATTGGTGTCTTCAACAACCATGTCAACCATCGCCAAATGCCAGTTTGTAGTGGATATGTAGTGTATCCATATCCTCAAGGCCAACAGAGGACGTCACACTAGTTAAGCACAACGAGCTTGGCGCCCTTGAAGACCTCGCCGAGCTGCTGCCTTATAGAGCACCACTTTGCCATAGGTCCGGCACTTCCTGAAAGCGTTCCCGCTTGGGTTACGGTCGCTAATTTTTTGCCTTTATTTTTGAGGGTGTGGGCTTTGATTTCGTTCCTTATGATGGAAGGACGCTTCTTGCTTATTCCACATTTTTGAGGATCTCCTCAGCGCTTTTGGCCGTCTTTGTCGCTCGTGGCCTTGGACTTATATGTCGGGTCAAGCAGCAAGCAACTAGTTTAAACATAATAATTAATTATTAACTGATGTTTTGTTGGTCGCAAGCCGACTCTCTTTCGGCCGCTCGGCTTTACAAATTCGGCATTTAAAGTTAGCGACCATCCGCTCAGCCAATTCTGGAAGGTTGGCGTCACTCTCGTTCGTTTTCTTATTGCGCTCGCACCCTAAATTGAATTTTACATATTGTACATAAATCCCAATTTCATATGCATCCCAAATAAAGATTGAAAATTATCAATGACAATGATATACACATAAACAAATTAATAAAACAAAAACAAAACAATTTTGTAAACAATTTTCATACGTGGCTAATAAGTTTGTTTATAATAATAAACAAATTATAATATATAATTTGTATAATTTTTATAATATATTCTACATACATACAGACATAAACATAAACGTTAGTTCGCCCGCGCATAGGCTTTATACAAACATACGATCCACAACGCAAGTGCATTCGCTCCCACATAACTTCATATATATGTATATACGTTCCACAATTCCGCTACGGTTCTGAGCGCACAGTGGGACAGATCGTGTTCGCCGCGAGAAAATAAAATTTAGTTCGGTTGTTCGGAACTTAAAATAATAAATCATGAAATCCAGCGGCGCCGTCACAGGAGCACCCACTCCAACCCATTGTGCTATTTTAAAGTGCAAGGCCCTGGGTATTCTCCAGGACATACAGAGGATCCAAGGAGCTCTTCAGCCTATTTTCAAGGTGGACGATGCTACACGTGCGACATGGTCAGAGAGCCACCATGTTCAGCGACTTCAAGGCCATCCACGGGAAGCTTGAGGATTTGGACATTTTGCAGATCAGCAATGACCTTCGATGGACTGTTTTGGAGCTACGTAGTGACGATGCAGGCCAAAATTGAGCACGAGACGACCCTTCGCTCTTCTCGAATTGCTGCCTACGGAACGAAATTGCAGCCTACGGAACGCCAACGGAATGTCCATCATGCAGGCTGACCCAGGGTTAGGTCAAAGTTTTTAAAAGCTGCCTCCTCTGCCGCTCCCTACGTTCAGCGGTGGATACTTGGAATGGGCTGAATTTTACTCGATCTTCTCTACAATCGTTGGCAGCAATCTATGTATTAGTAAGGTAGAAAAGCTGCAAAGGTTGTGATCTTGCCTTCGGGAGTCCGCTTTCGAAGCAGTTCGTTCCATGGAAGTCTCCGAAGAGAACTATGATGTTGCGCTGAATTTATTGGAGAAACGATTTAATAACCGTCGTTTAATATTTCAGGCACACGTGAACGAGATTCTGGGCCTCAGTCCTTTGGAAAGTGGATCAATAGCAGCTCTTCGAGGTCTTTCGGACAAATTCAATGCCCATATGCGATCCTTAAATATTTTGGGTTCATCAGTTCAGATCGCCAGCTGCATCATCGTCCAGGTTCTGCTTCAAAGGTTGGACCCAGCTACCCAGGCTAAGTGGGAGGAGAGTCAAAACTCCTCAGGTTCAGACGCCATCCCTACTTGGGAGTCGATGGCCGAATTTTTGGAGCAGCGGTGTAGAACGCTGGAGACTATGGACGTGGCCATGGCTGCATACGGCTCGGGCGCTCACGTACGCCCCGGGCGTCACGGTCCAAATAATAGTAGATCATCCTTTATTGTTACCAATTTGCTTCCTTCTACCAGTGCTCTATGCGGTGGATGGTCCCATATAATGTCTGCATGCCCCCGATTTCTATCAATGCCCCCTGAGATCCTCCTTGAGCGACTCGGTCTTTGTCGGAAGTGTTTGCAAACGGGTCATCACATGCGTGAGTGCCTCGCTGCAAATTGTCGCAGTTGTGGAAGAAGGCATCACAGCCGTCATCGCCGGCAATATCGCGGACCTGCGGCCTAGCTTCAGTTTGGATGTCTCCAGTTGGAATATTCCTGGCAATCTTTCTTTGGCTGATCCAGAATTTTTCCGTCCACAGCGCATCGACCTTCTTATCGGAGCCAGTCTGTTTTATGAGCTGCTGTGCAAATTAAGCTCTCAGCCCGCCTGCCATTGCTGCAGAAAACTCGACTTGAATGGGTCGTGTGTGGAGGCGGTTCACATGTCCAGAGAAGATCACTCGTTTCCACTGCCCACAAGGATGTTCCGAAGAGCGCTACTAAGCTGGATGATCGGTCAAATTGTTTGCTCCGCCATTTTTGGGAAATCGACGATGCCCATTTCGTACAACATGTTGCTCGGCTGAATTCTGGCGCTTACGCTGTTAGGCTTTCGTTGAAATAAAGATGTAAGGTGAATAACTTGTTGATATCTGGCCCAGTTATTGACCCAAAGTTGATGCATTTTCGGTTAAGGTTTTTATAAGGGTGGCCATTACTGGAGATATTTGCAAAATGTATCGCTGCGTCAGGGTTCTTCCTCCAGGGATAGCCATCTTTAGTGCATTTTTTAGCGGGATTTCACCCAGGACGAGTTGCAGATTTTTAAGCTGGATACTGTCTCCTATTGACGAAACCTGCCTTATTTTTAGCAGTTCGGGCATCAATTGTTTTCAAAAGGGTCCAAAATTCTGCGTTGCGACTTTAATATCGATAATCTACTTTCCGGAGGCGACTCTATAGATGAAACTATTAGCAAAATGCAGCAAACATTCGGGATCCTTGCCAATGGCCAATTTCGGTTAAGGAAGTGGTGCTCCAATGTTGCTGACGTGCTGGATAAGGTGCCTGAAAAAGATCGGGAGTCTTTCCTAAGGTTTGATGAAGGCAGCAACGTCACAAAGACACTGGGTCTTGCTTGGGATCCTGCAACTGACCGCTTGCTATTTTCCTTTGAAGGGATTGAGTCAATCTCAAAGCCCACTAGGCGCTAACATTGAAATCCGAGGTGGAGGTCCATGGATTCTGTGACGCCAGCATTGAGGCGTATGGGGCATGCGTTTATGTCGTGTCCGAGGGCGCAGGATCTGCAAGCTATTTACTCTGCTTGAAGTCCCGAGTTGCGCCTTTAAAGACTGTTACAGTGCCGAAGCTGAAGTTATCGGAAGCCGAGTTGTTGGCTCGACTTATGTCGGAAGTAGCCCAGTTGAAGGTCTACGTTGGAAAGTATTTTTGCTGGTGCGATTCTGCTGTGGCTCTGTCTTGGATTAGAGAAGAACCCTCTCGGTTTAATGTTTTCGTTGCCAATCGAGTTTCGACCATTCAGAGGCTAACTAGAGAAATGGAGTGGCGGTATGTTCCCACTTCTTTGAACCCAGCAGATATCCTGTCGCGTGGTGCTCTCCCCAATGAATTGGTTGAGAAAAAGCTGTGGTCTCACGGTCCTCCGTTTCTCATTGGATCCCAATAGACGTGGCCAACCGCGGTCCCATCTGAGAGATCAACCCTGGAGTTACGTGCAAGGGTCCTGCTCATTCAGTCTCCGTACGTGGCTATAACAGCGGTTTCTAAGTACGCTAATTCGTTTCCAGCACTGCAGAGGGTATTTGCTTACGTATACAAGTTCTCTCAACGAATTCACCACAACGGTGTTACGGCAAGCGATATAAAATCTGGAACACAACTGTTATTGCGACTAGTGCAGCGTGTGCATTCTTCACCTCACCATTAGCCTGAGGCCAGTTAGGCGGAGTTCTAATCTGCTCTATGCCACAAACCTTGCAATATTCTTTAAACTCACTACTGATGTACTGCCGTCCATTGTCCGTCCGTAAGTATTTGGGGAAACCAAGTCTGCAGAAAATTTCTTTCATTATAATGGTCGATCGATCGACCATCGAATGGTTCATCGATAATGGTCGTTGATGTTATCGAACGCAAGAACTTAAACTCCAAGAATCGCGAGTAATAATCAATGAAAACGAGTACGAATTCGCCATTTGGCAAAGGACCCATTAAATCGGATGCCACGCATATCCAAGGACCCGTTGGAAACGGTGTTCTACTCATCGGTGCTGGAGTGTTTGCTTGCGAGAACTGAAGGCAATCTCTGCAGGACTTTATAAACTTTTCAGCCGCACGATATATGCCAGGCCACCAAACCTTGGAGCGTAGCCGACGCTTCATTGCGGATTCGCCTGAATGGCCTTCTTGGGCATCCATAATTTCTTCATCAAGGATGCTTTTCTCTGCTATTTCCGATATGCTCATTGACTTAGGAATTGAGCCCTCCAGTATACGAAAAATGCTATATTCGGCTCTTGACTCGAAATCCTTTGTCGATGATATATTACACAGACGAGACAAAGTGTCTGAGATCTTCCCAGCTTTATAAATAACCTTGAATTTATAAATCTGTAGTCGCAGAAGCCACCTTTCGATGCGAGCTGGTGGTTTTGACGATGGCTTAAATATTGTTTCGAGTGGCTTGTGGTCGGTAACCAATTCAAACTTTATACCGGCTAAGTAGTAATAACATTTTTCTACTGCCCATTTTCTACCAGTGCCAAGCTTTCTTTTTCGGTTTGTGAGTACCGCTTCTCCACATCTGACAAACTTCCGCTGGCAAAAGAAATGATCTGGGGTTCGCCTCGTTCTGTGAATTGTAGCAGTACTGCTCCCAGCGCCACCGGGCTTGAATTAGCAATGAGACGTGTTCGATGTTTTACATTGAAGTATGAAAGTCTGGGTATTTCAGCCAGTCGAGTTTTCAAATGGTTGAACGCTTCTTTCTTTTTAGGGCCCCAGAAAAATTTGGTGTCTTTTCCCAACAATTTCCTTAACGGTTCTGTGCGATCGGCTAGATCCGGAATAAACTTCCCGACGTAAGTGACCAGTCCTAGGAAGCTTCTCGTCTCCTTCTTATTTCTCGGGTCTCGGAATGAAGTGATGACATCTACTTTTTTGGGATCAACACTGATTGATGATATGCATCTTTCAAGTCGAGCCGCGAAAAGTATGTAGCATCCATCAACTTTGTCATAAATGAGTCAAAGGTAGGCAGTGGGTAGTGTTCCCTCATCACCGCTCGATTAGCCATCCGCATATCTAAGCACAGCCGGATGTCGCCGTTTTCTTTAAAAGCTATTACGATAGGCGAGATCCAAGGGCTGTGACCGACCACTGGCTCTATTATGTCACTGCTTAGAGCTTCCTCTAGTTTGGACAGTACCTTAGCTTCGATGGCAACCGGTATACGTCGCATTGGCTGTTGTATGGGCCTAATGCTAGGGTCAATTAATAACTTGACTGTTACTCATTTCCACTTAGGAAAATGGAGTAATGCACTCAGCTCGGTTGACTTGTAATCCTAATGCTAAGACGTTCAACTTGATCGCTGTTTCTCGGCCCAGTAACGATTGTTTCCCATTTTCAATGACATAAAATGAAGCAATGATCTCTTTATCTGAGCCTGTTGATATGGGAGCCACGAATACACGAATTACATTAAGCAATTGGTTTGAAGCATAACCCCGAAATTGTCTCTCCGAGTTGGATCTGATGTTGAAGACTACGGCTTTGTTTGCTTCCATTGATAACCAATCAGCTTAGCTAATCAGATTGAAACGCGAGCCTGAGTCGATGATAAGGGGAACCAGTTGCCCTCCTATTGAACACTCTATCAGTTCATCATTTTTATCATCATCGCTGCAAATTCGGAAACATTCTTCTTTGGTCGGTTTCGTTCCGGAAGGAGCGCATTCATCTTGTACTTGCCGCACATCTATTCGTGACCGTTTTGGGCCACCGTTGTTTGGCTGTGTGGACTGGCGTTTGAGATTCGTTCTGCACTTGCGGGCGAAATGCCCAAACCGCGAGCATTTGTTGCTTTTAACTTGTCGCGCCAGGCAGGTCAGGTTATCGTCAGAGTAACCCATTCGACCACATCTACCGCATTCTGTACCCTTGCTCGGTTTCCGAAATGATTATATTTATTGTAAATGATTTATTTATTGTTTCTCTTTCTCTCTGAATGACTGAGAAATCATCGATGTGATTGCTTAATAATTTCTTCCTCTACTCTACAAGCTTCGATCACTTCAGTCAAGATAAGTAGCTTTCTCTTCAATCTTCTTTCTTTCCCAAGTAGCTTTCTCTTCAATCCCAGCAAAGTCCAGGAGTCCATGATTTTATCTTTTAAACAGATCTCTTCAATTTCGGCCTTAGTGGAGCCAAAATCGCATTTCTGCATTTGGTGACGTAACCGGATCGTAAATTTTGCAAAACCTTCCAAAGGTGAAAGATTCCTAAACATATGCCCCTCGAAGGTTGAGTTCTGTTTCGGTGAGAAATAATCATTAAGCTTTCTTACCAGCACCAGAAATACGTCGACTCCTTCATTGAAATGCGCGAAACCATCTTTCCCCCTCATTTCGTAACAGTGATTTTTCGATGGTTTCACACAGGAAAGGTTTGATTCCTGTGAATTCTGCAAGTGAAGCGAAAACGAAAATTTCATTTATTAATTTTTTTCCCCGGAAAACTGCCACTGACTATGTCAGCTTATTACAAGGCTAACTGCTTCTGTACAACCAGATTATCTCTTTGTTCAATAGGGTTTTTTTTCTTTCAACTTACAAAGTACTGTTGCCCAGTTAAGAATTTTATTATTTCATTTTTTTTTTATAATTCTCTTGACTTGCAACCAACTGTTACTCAGTCACTCTTTGAATTATGCTTGGTCTTTGTCTTTTCCCCTTTTTTTTCTCGCGACTTGCAACCAACTGTTACTCAGTCACTCTCTTTAATTAGGCTTATGTTATTTTAAATTGTGATCAACAACGCTCTCAACAACGATTTTGGTCTTCCGCTCACTATCATGATTTCTTCTTATACATCATCGTCTAGCTTACCACTTACCACAACGTGAGCATTTACAGTATGTTGGAAGTGGTTGGGTACCACAAGAGCAGAGGAACAAGGAGAACACAAAGGAGAGAAAGAAAAAAAAAACGACACATGCATTTGTGCCAAGTACCGCAATATCACGAAATTACGTCTTGCAAATATACATGTATTTAATTTAAATACTAGTTAATTTTTGTTTTTTTTTTTGTAGTTTTACCTCGTCGCCAATGTATTGACCCAAGAATTGCTCCCTTTAATATAAATACGTATGTGATTGGTTTCACTAAGCTTTATACTTTATTTTCGGACCGGCGATGTTGGTCCATCGGTCGCACGTGTTCAACTCCCCGGACATAATATAAAGAGTAGTAGAGTCAATCGTTAACGTCGGCGCTGACGTCGCTGCTACCGCCCTCGCTCTTCGCCGCAGGTTCCCACAGATTGTATCTTAATAACAGCCAAGTCAAAATCTCTCCCCTTAAGCCTATATCTAGGAGCTAGAACGAGCCAATCGCTATTGGAATCGTTTAAATTACCAATAAGTAAAGTATATTTATGGACGGACTCTCAAATTGATTTGTACTTGCTAAAGCCTTGGAGAAAGCGATTTAAAGCCTTCGTAGCGTACCGTTTAGGAGAAATACAAGAAAAAACTAATGTCGGAAACTAGGGATACGTTCCTCCTAAAACTAATCTGGCTGATGAAGCAACGAAGGTCACAAAGGTAGACTTTAATACAAACAATTTATGGATAAAAGAGCGGAAATTCCTATACAAAGATATTGTCGAGTGGCCAAAAAATTAAATAACCTCAGAATATTAACCTAAAACGAATATGTAAATGCTATGACTGAAGCAAAACATGAACCAATTCTACCTGATGTGAATAGATTTTCTAGTTGGACGAGGTATTTACGAACAGCAGCTGGCTATTTTTTTTAACGAACAAGTAAGGATCTTAAATGGATTTTAGATAATTGGTCAAAAAACAAATTGACTCAATTCTTGTCACAAAAAAATTGCTCATAGACATTCTTCCCCCTTTGTCGCCTCATATGGGAGGAGCATGGGAAAGATTAATTCAATCAGTTAAGAAATATTTATGTTTTTCACTTAAGGAACGATTTTCTTTGTTTTGCGAAATTGAAATTCATGATGAATAGTCGTACTCTTTTGTTTGTGTCTTCTGATTTACCGAAATCTGAATTATTTACGCCAAATGACTTGTTGATCGGACCAAACTATAGAGAAATGTTCCACTGTGATGTGTTGGATGGAGACATGAAATTGTTAAACATGCGAAGACTGGGCTTCTCAAAGACTGGCTGATATGTTTTGGTTTAAGTGGTAAAAAGAATACAGACAATTTTTTGTGGGTAGCCGCAAGTGGGTTAAAAAATTTGATAATTTGAAAGAGGGCTATATTGTGCTGGGAATGGATGCAGATTTTATGTTTGGCCGAAAGCCCACTTATCCAGCCAAAGATATTTTTTTTGAATCGTAGATGTGTTAGGTGTCGATAGTCACTACAAGCGATGGCACAGCGGGGCTAGGGATGACACAAGGGGGTTAGGGATGGCACATCGGAGTAAATCGAATAGACCCGATGGAAAGAAGAAGCCAGGACGAACCGGGCGGGATCCAACCGCTGTGATTGAAAGGAAAACTGGGATCGAGGAGACACAAAAAAAAAAAAAGGGAGAGAGAACGGCAACAGGAGGAGGACACGTGGGAAAAAAAAAATTATTAAAACAAAAATTCCCAATAATATTCCACGGAGCTCTAAACATCTTTCGAAAAAAGAGGACTTGGAGCTCGTCAACAAATTGGAGCCACCCGAAGGCGAAAATTTCTTCAAGAAAGGAAATTGGTCACCCTTTCCGGGTGGCCCACAGGTTTTTTTGTGAAAATTAAGATAATTTGTAAAGTACCTGAAACCCGGTCGTAGCGTAGACTATAAACTTATTTATTTAATTTATTTATTTGTTATTTATTTTTTTTTTGTAATTAATCCATTAATTGTATTCGTCCCAAGGTGCCTTGGTTAGGTGTTAGGTTAATTCATGTTTAATATTTAAGAGTATTTATTATCCACTAAAAGTATAAAGGATGGAATAAAAAAAAATTTAAATTAAAATGAAATGTGAGTGATAAAAAAAAATAAAGGGGGGGGGGAAGTGAAACGCGTAATCCAGAATGTGAGAGTACAGATCGAGTGTGATGATCCCACGGATCCAGGAGTTGGACCATGGATGGGAAGCCTTCGTGGTGACCAATGCCGGAGGTTCTCGGTCCGCTGTGTGTTTGTTTTGCTAATTTGATGAATAACGTAATTTTGCGTAACGTAGTCGTTTTTACTTTTGCTTGTTTCGAATTTATTTATTTTTTTTTTGTTGAATTAGTGTATTGTTATTTATTCACCGTATTTTTTTTTTTTGTGAGGCTGTCTCTTGATTTTTCCGGGTGTTCCCATCCCTGTAGGTGTTCACGCGTGCTAGCCGGCGAAGTGAAAAATCCAAACAAGCGAAGAAACAGGCAGACCCTTACAAATGGCGCCCAATCCGAAAAAAGGACCTGATAGGATCGAAGGATTCTCGGAAGTTGGACCCGTGACAGGATCGCAGAATCCAGATCACGCGCTGCCCTTCCGACGAGACTGAATCTGCAAGGAAAGTCCTTTGTTTACATTGTTTTTTTTGTGTGAAAGTAAAGTAAAGTACGTATCTGAATAGATCCCTTTGTGGTGTCTTGCGTGTAGTCCAGAGGCTCGAGGATGTGGTCCGCGTACGATAAATGTAATGAAGTATGTGTGTTCCGTCCGAGACAATTTGTGGCTGTGAACGGAAAAGGGATAAATGAATTTTTTTAGTATAGAGTTAAGTAAAGTAAATCGAAAGAAGCAGCACAAGAGACGAGATAGGAGGAAATCTCACAGATCTGAGGAGCTGGATGAATGCGTTTTCATAACCCCCCTTTAACAGAAATTCAAGAAGCAGAAAAAAAGAAAATAAAAGGAAGAATAGAAAATTAAGAGACCCAAAAACAAACAAGAAAATAGATAATAGAAATAAGTTAAACGAATTAAATTAAGATTATTTAGGAAGAAATGCCGATTATAGAGAAAGATATAGTAGAGTCAGGTAGAAAAATAAGAAGGAGTGAGGAGTTTTTGCGGAATCGGAGTACAGGAATAATGAGTCCAGCAGTGACCAGATCTCAAGGCCAACAGGGACACCAATCCATGGCCGGACTGGAGAAGGTATCGCCCACAGGAGTTATGGATGAGCGACAGGCGGTGCATCAAGCCATGGCCGCCTCCATTGAAGCCGAAGTAGCAAGAGGCTACGATCAAGGAAGCAGTGGCAGAGGAGCGATACCGAAGGTCCAGCCGGAGGTTCCGTCAGAGATTCGGTCGGCAATTAATACGGCACTGTTTCAGGCACAACAGACTTATGAATCGGGAAAGCACAGTGAGTTCAATGCATTTAAGGAGCAAATGCAGGCCGACATGATGCTGTTTATGAAGGACATAAACGACTGCATGGCATCGTGGAGGAAGGATTTCGAGAGCCAGTGGGTGAAGCAACAGCAGCAGCAGCCGGCAGAGTCTCATTCGATGAAGCCTCCCGAACATCAGTTTGAACAGCCACCTCCGAGTCAGCCGACGGCAAGGTGTTCCGACCAAGGAGGGCAGGGGGCCAGCATCTGCACCACCAACCGGACCAAAGATGCAGCACGCAGAAGCAAGGGCGGACACAATAAGACAGGTGGTCCCGTTGCCGGAAGACTATTCAAAGCCACCACCGAATATATACGGCAAGCAGGATCAGTCGAGGCCTCCGGAACGAGCCGCGTCCAGGATCGGCTGGGAAGCACGGGGTTACCAACCGCCGGGTCAAGCGTTGACGCTGGAGATGGAGCCAAAATGAGACGCGTCATACGTACCCCCGGCAATGAACCAAGCCGAGTCGTTGGGGCAAACGCGAGGGTCAAGCCAGGCCCGAATGAAAGTGGGACATCTCCGCAAATGGGGCTTGTTGTTCGATGGCAGTCCCAGAAGCATGCCGGTATCGGAGTTCGTGTTCCGACTGGAGCACCTGCAGAGGTCTTATCGCATACCGTGGAGCGAGGTACTAAGGGAGTTCCATGTGTTAGTGGAAGGTCCAGCCAGAGAATGGTATTGGATGTATATACGTACCAACGGGAGGACGGACTGGCCATATCTGCGGTACGCACTCCAACAGCAATTTCAAAGCCATAGGTCAAACTTTGAGAGGGAGTATGAGCTGCGAGAAAGGAAACAAAGATCCGGAGAGAGTGTGGAGGACTATATCCAGATGATGTTGACGCTGAGGGCAAGATTGGAGACACCAGTATCCGATTTTGACCTAATAAAAATAATAAAAATGAACTTGAGAGAGAGAATATCTAAGATCGTATACCCTATTCATGTCACCAACCTGGAGCAGCTACGCCATGAGTGTCACGATGCGGAGAGGATGCTAACCACTCGATGGTCTAGGCAGGCGGCGGAGGGTGAACATCAAAGAGGTTTCTCCTATCGTCCGAGGGTGGAAGAGCTGGAAGATCAACAGGAGGACGAGGACGGCTGGCCCGAGGAGGGTGAAGTCGAAGCTCTGCACCGACAAGAGAAGCCGAGGGATAAGTCGACCCTGAACTGCTGGAACTGCAACGAGCGGGGGAACACATTTTGGGAGTGTGAGTCAACGGTGCGCAACATATTTTGCTACAAATGTGGCACTCCCGGAGTCGTGTTGCCGAAATGTCCAAAGTGTCAGTCGGGAAACGGGGGGAAGGAGCATGTCCCGGGCCGAGGAGCCACGTTCCAACCCATTTGCATCAAGATAGAGGCCGATCCGCAGACTCTAGGAAATAAGAAAATAAGTAGTGTTAAGCATATTAATCAAATATTAGTAAATATAAATAAGCAGACTCCAACGGTAGAAAGACCAGATGGGAATCCAAGTTCAGCACAAGGAGCGGATTACAAGGAGGGTAAGCCGCGGTGTTTCCAAGAGTACCCAGTAACTCCAAGAATCGAACGTGCCCGGCGAAGGAATCGGCAGCGGAGGACCGAGAGACAAAGGATATGTGCGGCGATTCGAGCCGCGGTGAGCTGCGACAACAGGCCGTTTGCGATCGTGGAAGTAGAGCGAAACAGCATCGAAGGCCTGTTAGACAGTGGTGCATCCGTCAGTCTCCTTGGTGAAGGATGTCTGGATTGATTGAAAAATTAGGATTGAGAAGGGAAAAGACGCGAGCAATCATGCAGTCCGCGGGCGGTGCAAAACACCAGGTGCTTGGCAAGGTTTATCCGGAGATAAGATACCAAGGTCAAACTCACCGCATCCCGATCCTGCTTTGCCCCTCATTGAAGCAAAAACTGTATCTGGGCGTAGATTTTTGGAGGAAGTTCCACATCGCGCCCGAGGTCGTGGGAGTCGAGTCGTTGGAGAACGTGGAAACCGAGTTCCACAGCAAAGGGGAACCAGTAGAGCCTCACACCCTAACGGACGAACAAAAGGAACGGCTGGATAAAGTAAAGGAAGGGTTCCTGGCGTATGAGAATCATGGGTTAGGACTCACAACGATGGAACAGCACACCATACAGCTAGTAGAGGGGGCAGTGCCCGTCAAGGAAAGGTTTTATCCAGTGTCCCCGGCCAAGCAGCAACTCTTGTTCGCTGAAGTGGACGAAATGCTGAGACTCGGAGTCATCGAGCTGAGTGAGAGTCCGTGGAACAACCGCACGACGTTGGTGCAAAAACCCGGCAAGAACAGGCTGTGTTTGGACGCACGGAAGCTAAACGCATTGACGGTGAAGGATGCCTACCCATTGCAGAATATAGAGTCCATCCTCAGACGGGTCGATGACACGATTTTCATCAGCAGCATCGACCTAAAACATGCGTTTTTGCAAGTGGAACTGGAGGAAAAGAGTCGTCCGTGTACGGCTTTTACTATACCCGGGAGGCCGCTGTATCAGTTCCGGAGGATGCCTTTTGGCTTATGCAATGCGGCGCAAAGGCTATGCAGGTTGATGGATAGGGTCATCCCACAGAGGCTCAGAGACCGGGTCTTTGTATATCTGGATGACCTGCTAATGATCTCGAAGACCTTTGAGGAGCATTGCCATTTACTAGTAGAAGTGGGAAAATGCTTACGGAGGGCGAATTTGACCATCGGGTTGCAGAAGTCAAAGTTCTGTTTTAAATACTTGCGGTATTTGGGGTATGTTTTAGGAGATGGCGCTCTAAAAACAGACCCACGGAAGATCGCAGCTATTAAAGAAATTGAGGTCCCGAAGAACGTCCGACAATTGCGCAGTTTCCTTGGCACGGCGAATTGGTATAGAAGATTCATACAAAATTTTTCCGAAATAAGCGCTCCTTTAACCGATTGCCTGAAAAGAGGGAAAGGACTACAGTGGACACCTGAAGCGGAGGTAGCGTTCCAGAAGCTAAAGCAAGCACTGACCTGTGCGCCGGTTTTAACCCACCCTGACTTCCGACAACACTTCTGGATTCAGTGCGATGCTAGTCATGTAGGTATCGGCGCGGTGTTGTTCCAGAAGGACGACGATAAAGCGGAACAGCCGATCGCCTTCTTTTCGGCAAAGCTGCGAGGCGCACAACTGAATTACAGTGTGACCGAGAAGGAGTGTCTGGCGGCAGTCAAAGCTGTGGAGAGGTTCCGGCCTTACGTAGAAATGATGCCGTTTACCATCTTGACGGATCACGCAAGCCTTAAGTGGCTGATGTCCTTTAAAAATCTGGAAGGGAGACTGGCCAGGTGGTTTCTAGCTCTGCAGCCTTTCCAGTTTAACATCGAGCATCGGAAAGGAAAGGACAATGTGGTGGCCGATACTCTTTCGCGCCCCAACGATGTAGAAGAGCTGAGCCTGGTGAACATGGAAACGACGGCGTTCGCTAGTGAGGAGTACATGGGAAGGGTAAAGTTAGTAAAAGAGCAAGGAGGTCGATTCCCAGACATACGGGTTGAAGAAGGACTACTTTTCAAGAAGACTCGTTTTTGCCGGGAGGACAGCGAGGAGTTCGACTGGAAATTGTGGATACCCGAGGAACTAACAAGTACATTAGTACAACAAGCTCATGAAGGGGAGATGGCTCTGCATGGGGGGATCCGGAAGACATTAGCGAGGCTACAGCGAATGTACTATTGGTCGAACATGGTGTTACAGGTAAAGGAATGGGTTACTTCCTGCATCAGCTGTAAGGAAAATAAGCACACCACGCAAATCACGAGACCGCCGATGGGAAAAGAAGTAGAAACTGACAGACCAATACAGAAGTTATACTTGGATTTCCTCGGAAAATACCCACGATCCAGGCGCGGCAACACCATGTTATTTATAGTGGTAGACCACTTTACAAAGTTTGCCTGGTTGAAAGCTATGCCCAAAGCAACGTCGTTGGCGGTAGTCGGATTCCTTAGAGAACATATTTTCACGCAATTTGGAGTGCCGGAAATCATACACACGGACAATGGCAGGCAATTTATCTCTAAGGAATTTGAGGATATGATGCAGCTGTATGGGATAACGCACATGAAGACGGGCAGATACGCACCTCAAGCAAACGCATCCGAGCGCGTCAACCAGTCGGTGCTCGCGGCCATTAGGGTGAATATCGGCGAGGATCATGCCCGATGGGATGAACGACTACCGGAAGTCCAGGCAGCACTGAGGGCAGCGTCACATTGCTCGACAGGGGTGTCCCCATATATCGCAATGTTCGGGCAACATATGTTTTCGAACGGTGGAGATTACCAACTGGCCCGAAAGCTAAAAGCATTAAACGAGTCGGAGATTCAGCAGCTACGAAGATCGGAGAAACAGCAAGTCCAGCGTTCCGGGATAAAGGAACGTATTCACCAGGCCTACGAAGAGGCGGCGCGGAGGTACAACTTAAAAACCAAAGAAGTCAAGTACTTACCGGGACAAGAAGTCTTTAAGCGGAACTTCGAACTCAGCAATCTCCGCAAGAACATCAACGCCAAGTTCTGCAAAAAATATGTTAAGTGTAGGGTATGCAAAGTTCTGGGCAACTCACTGTACGCGCTGGAGAACCTACGAGGGCAACCGATAGGCGTCTTTTATGCCAAAGATTTGAAACAATGAGGGCCCGGCTAGCTCCAGTATAAGCGTAAATCTCAGGGCGTGGACGAAGCCTACGTTGGGCTAAGCATCAAGGCAGTCGACACTTTTCTTCCACTCCTGTTATCCTCGCAAGCTAAGAAAATCGTAGTGTGCTGTTAGGTGTCGATAGTCACTACAAGCGATGGCACAGCGGGGCTAGGGATGACACAAGGGGGTTAGGGATGGCACATCGGAGTAAATCGAATGGACCCGATGGAAAGAAGAAGCCAGGACGAACCGGGCGGGATCCAACCGCTGTGATTGAAAGGAAAACTGGGATCGAGGAGACACAAAAAAAAAAGGGAGAGAGAACGGCAACAGGAGGAGGACACGAGGGAAAAAAAAAATTATTAAAACAAAAATTCCCAATAATAAGCCACGGAGCTCTAAACATCTTTCGAAAAAAGAGGACTTGGAGCTCGTCAACAAATTGGAGCCACCCGAAGGCGAAAATTTCTTCAAGAAAGGAAATTGGTCACCCTTTCCGGGTGGCCCACAGGTTTTTTTGTGAAAATTAAGATAATTTGTAAAGTACCTGAAACCCGGTCGTAGCGTAGACTATAAACTTATTTATTTAATTTATTTATTTGTTATTTATTTTTTTTTTTTGTAATTAATCCATTAATTGTATTCGTCCCAAGGTGCCTTGGTTAGGTGTTAGGTTAATTCATGTTTAATATTTAAGAGTATTTATTATCCACTAAAAGTATAAAGGATGGAATAAAAAAAAATTTAAATTAAAATGAAATGTGAGTGATAAAAAAAATAAAGGGGGGGGGAAGTGAAACGCGTAATCCAGAATGTGAGAGTAAAGATCGAGTGTGATGATCCCACGGATCCAGGAGTTGGACCATGGATGGGAAGCCTTCGTGGTGACCAATGCCGGAGGTTCTCGGTCCGCTGTGTGTTTGTTTTGCTAATTTGATGAATAACGTAATTTTGCGTAACGTAGTCGTTTTTACTTTTGCTTGTTTCGAATTTATTTATTTTTTTTTTGTTGAATTAGTGTATTGTTATTTATTCACCGTATTTTTTTTTTTGTGAGGCTGTCTCTTGGATTTTTCCGGGTGTTCCCATCCCTGTAGGTGTTCACGCGTGCTAGCCGGCGAAGTGAAAAATCCAAACAAGCGAAGAAACAGGCAGACCCTTACAAATGGCGCCCAATCCGAAAAAGGACCTGATAGGATCGAAGGATTCTCGGAAGTTGGACCCGTGACAGGATCGCAGAATCCAGATCACGCGCTGCCCTTCCGACGAGACTGAATCTGCAAGGAAAGTCCTTTGTTTACATTGTTTTTTTTGTGTGAAAGTAAAGTAAAGTACGTATCTGAATAGATCCCTTTGTGGTGTCTTGCGTGTAGTCCAGAGGCTCGAGGATGTGGTCCGCGTACGATAAATGTAATGAAGTATGTGTGTTCCGTCCGAGACAATTTGTGGCTGTGAACGGAAAAGGGATAAATGAATTTTTTAGTATAGAGTTAAGTAAAGTAAATCGAAAGAAGCAGCACAAGAGACGAGATAGGAGGAAATCTCACAGATCTGAGGAGCTGGATGAATGCGTTTTCATAACCCCCCTTTAACAGAAATTCAAGAAGCAGAAAAAAAGAAAATAAAAGGAAGAATAGAAAATTAAGAGACCCAAAAACAAACAAGAAAATAGATAATAGAAATAAGTTAAACGAATTAAATTAAGATTATTTAGGAAGAAATGCCGATTATAGAGAAAGATATAGTAGAGTCAGGTAGAAAAATAAGAAGGAGTGAGGAGTTTTTGCGGAATCGGAGTACAGGAATAATGAGTCCAGCAGTGACCAGATCTCAAGGCCAACAGGGACACCAATCCATGGCCGGACTGGAGAAGGTATCGCCCACAGGAGTTATGGATGAGCGACAGGCGGTGCATCAAGCCATGGCCGCCTCCATTGAAGCCGAAGTAGCAAGAGGCTACGATCAAGGAAGCAGTGGCAGAGGAGCGATACCGAAGGTCCAGCCGGAGGTTCCGTCAGAGATTCGGTCGGCAATTAATACGGCACTGTTTCAGGCACAACAGACTTATGAATCGGGAAAGCACAGTGAGTTCAATGCATTTAAGGAGCAAATGCAGGCCGACATGATGCTGTTTATGAAGGACATAAACGACTGCATGGCATCGTGGAGGAAGGATTTCGAGAGCCAGTGGGTGAAGCAACAGCAGCAGCAGCCGGCAGAGTCTCATTCGATGAAGCCTCCCGAACATCAGTTTGAACAGCCACCTCCGAGTCAGCCGACGGCAAGGTGTTCCGACCAAGGAGGGCAGGGGCCAGCATCTGCACCACCAACCGGACCAAAGATGCAGCACGCAGAAGCAAGGGCGGACACAATAAGACAGGTGGTCCCGTTGCCGGAAGACTATTCAAAGCCACCACCGAATATATACGGCAAGCAGGATCAGTCGAGGCCTCCGGAACGAGCCGCGTCCAGGATCGGCTGGGAAGCACGGGGTTACCAACCGCCGGGTCAAGCGTTGACGCTGGAGATGGAGCCAAAATGAGACGCGTCATACGTACCCCCGGCAATGAACCAAGCCGAGTCGTTGGGGCAAACGCGAGGGTCAAGCCAGGCCCGAATGAAAGTGGGACATCTCCGCAAATGGGGCTTGTTGTTCGATGGCAGTCCCAGAAGCATGCCGGTATCGGAGTTCGTGTTCCGACTGGAGCACCTGCAGAGGTCTTATCGCATACCGTGGAGCGAGGTACTAAGGGAGTTCCATGTGTTAGTGGAAGGTCCAGCCAGAGAATGGTATTGGATGTATATACGTACCAACGGGAGGACGGACTGGCCATATCTGCGGTACGCACTCCAACAGCAATTTCAAAGCCATAGGTCAAACTTTGAGAGGGAGTATGAGCTGCGAGAAAGGAAACAAAGATCCGGAGAGAGTGTGGAGGACTATATCCAGATGATGTTGACGCTGAGGGCAAGATTGGAGACACCAGTATCCGATTTTGACCTAATAAAAATAATAAAAATGAACTTGAGAGAGAGAATATCTAAGATCGTATACCCTATTCATGTCACCAACCTGGAGCAGCTACGCCATGAGTGTCACGATGCGGAGAGGATGCTAACCACTCGATGGTCTAGGCAGGCGGCGGAGGGTGAACATCAAAGAGGTTTCTCCTATCGTCCGAGGGTGGAAGAGCTGGAAGATCAACAGGAGGACGAGGACGGCTGGCCCGAGGAGGGTGAAGTCGAAGCTCTGCACCGACAAGGGAAGCCGAGGGATAAGTCGACCCTGAACTGCTGGAACTGCAACGAGCGGGGGAACACATTTTGGGAGTGTGAGTCAACGGTGCGCAACATATTTTGCTACAAATGTGGCACTCCCGGAGTCGTGTTGCCGAAATGTCCAAAGTGTCAGTCGGGAAACGGGGGAAGGAGCATGTCCCGGGCCGAGGAGCCACGTTCCAACCCATTTGCATCAAGATAGAGGCCGATCCGCAGACTCTAGGAAATAAGAAAATAAGTAGTGTTAAGCATATTAATCAAATATTAGTAAATATAAATAAGCAGACTCCAACGGTAGAAAGACCAGATGGGAATCCAAGTTCAGCACAAGGAGCGGATTACAAGGAGGGTAAGCCGCGGTGTTTCCAAGAGTACCCAGTAACTCCAAGAATCGAACGTGCCCGGCGAAGGAATCGGCAGCGGAGGACCGAGAGACAAAGGATATGTGCGGCGATTCGAGCCGCGGTGAGCTGCGACAACAGGCCGTTTGCGATCGTGGAAGTAGAGCGAAACAGCATCGAAGGCCTGTTAGACAGTGGTGCATCCGTCAGTCTCCTTGGTGAAGGATGTCTGGATTGATTGAAAAATTAGGATTGAGAAGGGAAAAGACGCGAGCAATCATGCAGTCCGCGGGCGGTGCAAAACACCAGGTGCTTGGCAAGGTTTATCCGGAGATAAGATACCAAGGTCAAACTCACCGCATCCCGATCCTGCTTTGCCCCTCATTGAAGCAAAAACTGTATCTGGGCGTAGATTTTTGGAGGAAGTTCCACATCGCGCCCGAGGTCGTGGGAGTCGAGTCGTTGGAGAACGTGGAAACCGAGTTCCACAGCAAAGGGGAACCAGTAGAGCCTCACACCCTAACGGACGAACAAAAGGAACGGCTGGATAAAGTAAAGGAAGGGTTCCTGGCGTATGAGAATCATGGGTTAGGACTCACAACGATGGAACAGCACACCATACAGCTAGTAGAGGGGGCAGTGCCCGTCAAGGAAAGGTTTTATCCAGTGTCCCCGGCCAAGCAGCAACTCTTGTTCGCTGAAGTGGACGAAATGCTGAGACTCGGAGTCATCGAGCTGAGTGAGAGTCCGTGGAACAACCGCACGACGTTGGTGCAAAAACCCGGCAAGAACAGGCTGTGTTTGGACGCACGGAAGCTAAACGCATTGACGGTGAAGGATGCCTACCCATTGCAGAATATAGAGTCCATCCTCAGACGGGTCGATGACACGATTTTCATCAGCAGCATCGACCTAAAACATGCGTTTTTGCAAGTGGAACTGGAGGAAAAGAGTCGTCCGTGTACGGCTTTTACTATACCCGGGAGGCCGCTGTATCAGTTCCGGAGGATGCCTTTTGGCTTATGCAATGCGGCGCAAAGGCTATGCAGGTTGATGGATAGGGTCATCCCACAGAGGCTCAGAGACCGGGTCTTTGTATATCTGGATGACCTGCTAATGATCTCGAAGACCTTTGAGGAGCATTGCCATTTACTAGTAGAAGTGGGAAAATGCTTACGGAGGGCGAATTTGACCATCGGGTTGCAGAAGTCAAAGTTCTGTTTTAAATACTTGCGGTATTTGGGGTATGTTTTAGGAGATGGCGCTCTAAAAACAGACCCACGGAAGATCGCAGCTATTAAAGAAATTGAGGTCCCGAAGAACGTCCGACAATTGCGCAGTTTCCTTGGCACGGCGAATTGGTATAGAAGATTCATACAAAATTTTTCCGAAATAAGCGCTCCTTTAACCGATTGCCTGAAAAGAGGGAAAGGACTACAGTGGACACCTGAAGCGGAGGTAGCGTTCCAGAAGCTAAAGCAAGCACTGACCTGTGCGCCGGTTTTAACCCACCCTGACTTCCGACAACACTTCTGGATTCAGTGCGATGCTAGTCATGTAGGTATCGGCGCGGTGTTGTTCCAGAAGGACGACGATAAAGCGGAACAGCCGATCGCCTTCTTTTCGGCAAAGCTGCGAGGCGCACAACTGAATTACAGTGTGAGCGAGAAGGAGTGTCTGGCGGCAGTCAAAGCTGTGGAGAGGTTCCGGCCTTACGTAGAAATGATGCCGTTTACCATCTTGACGGATCACGCAAGCCTTAAGTGGCTGATGTCCTTTAAAAATCTGGAAGGGAGACTGGCCAGGTGGTTTCTAGCTCTGCAGCCTTTCCAGTTTAACATCGAGCATCGGAAAGGAAAGGACAATGTGGTGGCCGATACTCTTTCGCGCCCCAACGATGTAGAAGAGCTGAGCCTGGTGAACATGGAAACGACGGCGTTCGCTAGTGAGGAGTACATGGGAAGGGTAAAGTTAGTAAAAGAGCAAGGAGGTCGATTCCCAGACATACGGGTTGAAGAAGGACTACTTTTCAAGAAGACTCGTTTTTGCCGGGAGGACAGCGAGGAGTTCGACTGGAAATTGTGGATACCCGAGGAACTAACAAGTACATTAGTACAACAAGCTCATGAAGGGGAGATGGCTCTGCATGGGGGGATCCGGAAGACATTAGCGAGGCTACAGCGAATGTACTATTGGTCGAACATGGTGTTACAGGTAAAGGAATGGGTTACTTCCTGCATCAGCTGTAAGGAAAATAAGCACACCACGCAAATCACGAGACCGCCGATGGGAAAAGAAGTAGAAACTGACAGACCAATACAGAAGTTATACTTGGATTTCCTCGGAAAATACCCACGATCCAGGCGCGGCAACACCATGTTATTTATAGTGGTAGACCACTTTACAAAGTTTGCCTGGTTGAAAGCTATGCCCAAAGCAACGTCGTTGGCGGTAGTCGGATTCCTTAGAGAACATATTTTCACGCAATTTGGAGTGCCGGAAATCATACACACGGACAATGGCAGGCAATTTATCTCTAAGGAATTTGAGGATATGATGCAGCTGTATGGGATAACGCACATGAAGACGGGCAGATACGCACCTCAAGCAAACGCATCCGAGCGCGTCAACCAGTCGGTGCTCGCGGCCATTAGGGTGAATATCGGCGAGGATCATGCCCGATGGGATGAACGACTACCGGAAGTCCAGGCAGCACTGAGGGCAGCGTCACATTGCTCGACAGGGGTGTCCCCATATATCGCAATGTTCGGGCAACATATGTTTTCGAACGGTGGAGATTACCAACTGGCCCGAAAGCTAAAAGCATTAAACGAGTCGGAGATTCAGCAGCTACGAAGATCGGAGAAACAGCAAGTCCAGCGTTCCGGGATAAAGGAACGTATTCACCAGGCCTACGAAGAGGCGGCGCGGAGGTACAACTTAAAAACCAAAGAAGTCAAGTACTTACCGGGACAAGAAGTCTTTAAGCGGAACTTCGAACTCAGCAATCTCCGCAAGAACATCAACGCCAAGTTCTGCAAAAAATATGTTAAGTGTAGGGTATGCAAAGTTCTGGGCAACTCACTGTACGCGCTGGAGAACCTACGAGGGCAACCGATAGGCGTCTTTTATGCCAAAGATTTGAAACAATGAGGGCCCGGCTAGCTCCAGTATAAGCGTAAATCTCAGGGCGTGGACGAAGCCTACGTTGGGCTAAGCATCAAGGCAGTCGACACTTTTCTTCCACTCCTGTTATCCTCGCAAGCTAAGAAAATCGTAGTGTGCTGTTAGGTGTCGATAGTCACTACAAGCGATGGCACAGCGGGGCTAGGGATGACACAAGGGGGTTAGGGATGGCACATCGGAGTAAATCGAATGGACCCGATGGAAAGAAGAAGCCAGGACGAACCGGGCGGGATCCAACCGCTGTGATTGAAAACTGGGATCGAGGAGACACAAAAAAAAAAGGGAGAGAGAACGGCAACAGGAGGAGGACACGAGGGAAAAAAAAATTATTAAAACAAAAATTCCCAATAATAAGCCACGGAGCTCTAAACATCTTTCGAAAAAAGAGGACTTGGAGCTCGTCAACAAATTGGAGCCACCCGAAGGCGAAAATTTCTTCAAGAAAGGAAATTGGTCACCCTTTCCGGGTGGCCCACAGGTTTTTTTGTGAAAATTAAGATAATTTGTAAAGTACCTGAAACCCGGTCGTAGCGTAGACTATAAACTTATTTATTTAATTTATTTATTTGTTATTTATTTTTTTTTTTTGTAATTAATCCATTAATTGTATTCGTCCCAAGGTGCCTTGGTTAGGTGTTAGGTTAATTCATGTTTAATATTTAAGAGTATTTATTATCCACTAAAAGTATAAAGGATGGAATAAAAAAAAATTTAAATTAAAATGAAATGTGAGTGATAAAAAAAATAAAGGGGGGGAAGTGAAACGCGTAATCCAGAATGTGAGAGTACAGATCGAGTGTGATGATCCCACGGATCCAGGAGTTGGACCATGGATGGGAAGCCTTCGTGGTGACCAATGCCGGAGGTTCTCGGTCCGCTGTGTGTTTGTTTTGCTAATTTGATGAATAACGTAATTTTGCGTAACGTAGTCGTTTTTACTTTTGCTTGTTTCGAATTTATTTATTTTTTTTTTGTTGAATTAGTGTATTGTTATTTATTCACCGTATTTTTTTTTTGTGAGGCTGTCTCTTGGATTTTTCCGGGTGTTCCCATCCCTGTAGGTGTTCACGCGTGCTAGCCGGCGAAGTGAAAAATCCAAACAAGCGAAGAAACAGGCAGACCCTTACAGATGTCAAGAACGACCTTGTAGACCTTAAGAAAATTTTGTAAAACTAAGTAAGTATTGCCAAATTAAATTATATTACCAGGCAATACTTGGGAGTAGAATGTTTTATTAATATTATTATTTCTCATTATTTGAATTTAAAAAGATGACCACGGAAAAAGACAGTTAAAAAATGTCGAACAATTAAATTCCAAACAGATTAATTATCACAGAGCCAGCACGTTCGCCAAACACCTTAAAAATGTCTTCCAACCAAATCCTGCCACCAATGCGTTAATGCGTTTATTCGGCAATGCTTTGCCGACTCTATCAGATGAGCCCCAGCCTCCGCCGATTGAGTTTCGCCCAAACGAAATCGTTAACATCATCAAACGACAATTTTTTTTTTTTTTTTTTTTAAAAACGTTGCTTTTATTTCTTGAATCTTCTCTTTGCGAGACTAACAAGAGGTGTACCAAATCTTATATTTTTAACTTAACTAACAGTTATATTGTCTGATACGGAGTTAGACGGCCCTAAAAATCGATTGCTGGGTTGGGAGGTCGTTGAGTCAGTCCCCGAGCAAGAGAATTTGGGTGCGAAGACAGTTTTTCTTTGTATGAATCTTTTTGCTTCTCGATTTCGTCTTTCACTGCGAGGATGCCCAGATCCCGGTGGATGTTTTCGTTGCGAACATACCAATAGTTCTCAAGATTTTTGATTGTGCGCGCTGTATGATGTCTATGTTGCTGCTGCTCGCGTTCCCCCACAGCTGGGAGCCATACGTCCAGATTGGCTTTAGGACTGAATGTTTTATTAATATTCCAGGCACAGTGGCGATCGTGAGTTTATGATCCAGTGGAGGCTGCTGGCTTTCAGTTTTAGATGCAGCTTTTTGCATTCGATGTGCTTACGCCAGGTAAGTCGTCTATCAAGGGGAACGCTAAGGTACGTTACGTCGTTAGCTTGAGGGATCTGCATACCGTTTAGTAAAAGCGGAGGGCATGTTTGTCTATTAAGAGTAAACGTTATATGTTTACACTTTTGTTCGTTTATTTTAATGCGCCAGTCGGACAGCCACCTTTCCACTATTGTGAGATGATTAGCCAGTTGGGTTGTTGCGTGCGTTGGGCATCTGGAGCGACTAAGGATAGCGGTATCATCGGCGAACGTTGACGTTGTTAGTTGTGCGCTCGTAGGAATATCCACAAAACATATAGACACGGCCGGAGTGCGCTTCCCTGTGGAACTCCAGCTTCGATGGTGTAGTCGCCCGAAGTAGCTCTTTGCATCTCACTGAGAATACCCTCTTGTAGAGGTATGATTCCAGTAGCTTGTGGGTGTATGTTGGCAAATACGTTTTAATTTTGTGCATGAGTCCGATGAGCCAAACTCGGTCGAAAGCTTGAGATACGTCGAGGAAAATAGCGCTGCAGTATTCTCGCTGTTCGAAGGCTGAGCGTATTTCGGATGTTAATCTGTTCAATTGTTCGATGGTTTCATGGTTTCTTCGAAGGCCAAATTGGTGTGCCGGGATAATATTGCAAGCTTTCAGATGTGGTATTATGCGAGTTAACAAGCATTTTTCAAACAATTTAGACAAACAAGATAGAAGGTTTATTGGTCTGTATGATGACGGAATTGTGTGGTCTTTTCCAGGCTTCGGTATCATTATAATGATGGATTTCTTCTACTTTTTAGCGCATTTACCTCTATAGCGCATTTTGGAAGTTCGGTCAGCATCTTTGGGGTCAATAGGACGCACCACCGGGAGCCTTTTTTGGTTTTAGCCCTCTTATGACTTTTTCGATTTCGTTCGGCCGGAATGAAGGTGCGGCTGGCTGAGGGGAGGACTCTGTCTGAAATACTGGCAGGAAGAATGAATTTGAGGCTGGGTTTGGCTGGAAGACACTTTGGAGATGTTTCAGCTCGGCCTTCGTCGCTGCGAGCCCAGCATCCCGAAGAGTTTCTTATCGGGGTGGTCGTTTCAATTGGGGCGCTAAGATTTGGGTGGGCCCTCCACAGGGGGTACTTTGTGCTTGTTGGCGAGAGATTCTGAATATACCTCAGCTGTGCATTTTCTTCTTGTTGGTGAAGAGCCTGGTCGAGTGATTGGGTTGCTTCCTTTAGGCGTTGTTTTGAAGCTGGTGATCTCCTGTTTTGCCAATCACGACGCGTGCGCTTCTTTTCTCGTACGAGCTGTTCGACTTGCTGATTAGATTTGAAGTGTTTGTTTCGGTCTACTTCTTTCCTATGAGGAGTAGAGATTTAAGCTGCCGCAACGAGTACTTCTTCCAGGGCGCTCGTAGTGTAGTCCATGTCCGATTCCATGTTAAATTCCGGGGCGAATTCTATGTGGGCACTCACGTACTTTTTGTATTTTAGCCAGTTCGTTTTTGTCGTCGTCAGGCTGAAAGGGTGTTCGGTTATTTCTGGGCTTTGAAGAAGCGTTAGAAGCACAGGCGAGTGGTCTGATGATAAGTCCGAGACTGCTATGGCACTTATTAGATTGCGAGGTATGTTTTTTGTCACTGTTAGGCTAAAGAGTTAGGCTAAATTGGAATTTCCCTTCCAGATCGTAGAGCATCGGCATAGGAGAAGCCGTTGGTGGTGTTTAGTGGACCGAATGAGGATCTCGCTGCTTTGGCGAAGAAGACGTCTGGCGTGGTTTTTGACGCAATGTACGCATACGTCTTTTGTACGTCTGTAACTCCTTATACACCATACATCCTCTATAGTTTGCCGTATGGCTGCCTCCGCAGTTTCCACATTTCTTCACGGTACTTTTCTTGTTTGTAGTGCACCAAGCGGACTTGTGGGCATCCCCGCATACTACACAAACAGCCCGAAGTGTGCAGTAAGACCTTGTGTGTCCATACTCTTGACAAACGACAATTGAATCCGAAAAAATCCGCGGGCTACGACCTCATAACTCCCAAAATGATCACTGAGCTCCCATACTGCGCCGTTTGCACTCTCACCTAGCTATTTAATGCCATCGCAAAACTTGGCCACTTTCCACTGAGATGGAAAAAGTCAATTATAATAATGATTGCAAAGCCGGGAAAAGACCAGACTATCCCCACGTCGTATAGACCTATAAGCCTACTCTCTTGCATATCTAAACTCTTTGAAAAATGCCTAATGACTCGAATAAACACATATCTGAGAATCCAGGAAGGAATCCCGTCACTCCAATTTCGGTTTCGGGAAAAGCATGGAACAATTGAGCAGGTCAACCGGATAACATCCGAAATTCGGAACGCGTTCGAAAAACGAGAGTACTGTACTGCCATATTTTTACATGTCACTCAAGCATTCGATAGAGTCTGGCTGGAAGGTCTTATGTACAAGATCAAGACAATGCTCCCCTATAGCACCCACAAGATTTTGGAGTCTTACCTTCACGACAGAAAATTTGTCGTGAGGTGCAACACCGCTATATCCGATGATTACACTGTTGGAGCTGGAGTTCCTCAAGGCAGCGTGCTAGGGCCAATATTATATGTCCTCTGCACAGCAGATATCCCGACAAGCACACGTCTAACAACATCCACGTTTGCCGATGACACAGCTATTCTAAGCCGCTCAAAATGCCCGATTCAAGCAACTGCGCAGCTAGCTCATCATATGGTCGATGTCGAAAAATGGCTGTCAGATTGGCAAATTAAAGTGAACGAACTAAAATGCAAGCATGTTACGTTCACTCTGAACAGGCAAAACTGCCCGCCGATAACATTAAACAACACTCTACTCCTACAAGCAAACGAAGTTACATACCTAGGAGAACATCTCGACAGAAGACTCACATGGCGCCGGCACATTGAAGCCAAAAGAACACACCTAAAGCTAAAAGCCAGCGGTCTTCATTGGCTTATCAACGCTCGGTCACCTCTTAGCCTTGAATATAAAGTCCTGCTGTACAACTCGGTACTAAAACCTATATGGATGTACGGCTCCCAGCTTTGAAGGAACGCCAGCAATTGCAACATTGACATAATTCAAAGAGTTCAGTCGAAGATCTTGAGAACAATCACCGGGGCACCGTGGTACGTTCGCAACGAAAACATACACCGCGACTTAAACATTCTACCAGTCAAAGAAGCGATCGCAGAACAGAAGGTAAAGTACTTAACCAAGCTATCGGTGCACCCTAATCACCTGGCGAGAGATCTAACAAGGTTGAGCAACCAATCACGCCTTTGTCGCAATGACTTACCCACCCAGCGACCGACCTGAGGGACGCGCAACCAGAATGCAGTCTTAGTATACTGTTAGTTAAATTTTAATGTTAAGATTCGCCAACTTATTGTTAGTCTCAAAATTAAGAGTAGATTCAATAAATAAAAGCAAAGCTATAAAAAAAAAACAGATTAATTAAAAAATAAGAATGGTAACACTAAAAATAAGTTTGTAGATATATGTAAAATAAAGAGAAGCGTGAATTGCGGAACAGACAAAAATCCAAAAGTCAAAAACCTGTGTGTTATTTTCTGGTCTTTTAATCCAGATTTCAATATACATATAACTCCAGGTAAGACCCCAACAAAAGATGTGCTTCGATTTTATCCCTGACAATTCTAGACACCTCCTTTAAAGGCTTAGCGATCTACGATACATCTCTTAAGTCTGCCACTATTCTGCTAATGAGATTCAAAATCGCATGTCTTATCTCCTGCCAAAGATTATTCCTTTAATAACTGTGAAGCGGATTCTAGTACCACAGAACCGTTTTGGTACCAAAGAGCCATTGCTAGTGGCAACATTATACGCGACGGGTTGATCGGCAATCTGTAGGAATGCATTTACGTTCACGTTCTGTGGGTTTTTCCAGCTCTAGCCAGATCTTCCAGCTCCTAACCCTTGACCCGAGGAGGTTGTAGGACCCCCAGCAAATAAACGAAAATTTAAAATAAAGGTTATATCCGATCGAATTTCCGACTCTATAAAGTATATATATTTTTGATCAGGTTCACCTCCTGATTTGAATAGAGAATGTCCGTTTGTCTGGTTCTACTTGTCTCTCAGTTTTGAAGCTATCGACTTTGCACACACCCTTCTATCCTTTGCACGCAGTATATAAGTAGAACGGCCGGGATCAGCCGACTATATCCTATAGCTGCCATATAACTGAACGATTGGAAATGACCCAACTTTCGTGTTTTTCGTGAAGATGGAAAGCTGGAACTTAGTACAGATTCTATTTTGGTCAGTTGATCCAACTCACCAAATTTTATAACGTTCTGTCGACTATATCTATAGCTGTCATATACCTGAACGATAGGAAATGGTATTTGGTAAAAATACAAACTTTGGTATGTTTGAAGATAGAAGCTTAGTACTTTGTTTTAGATTTTTTATTGTAATTAATTGTTTATTATGATATTCTCATAAGGATCGGCCAACTATATCCCATGTTTGCGATATATATCCGGTTTTAACTGCAAGGGTATACCAACTTCGGCTCCGCCCGAAGTTAGCTTTTTTTTTTGTTTTTATTTGATATCAGCTGTTTCTTGTGTATAAATAGATCGTAAATTTTTTAAAATTCAATCAATTTGATTATTTTAAAATACGAATTAATATAAGCAACACTTACCTATTTTTTATACCCTTGCAGAGAGTACTATAATTTTGGTTACATTTGAGCATCTACATCTCCTACCCTAGGTTAGGTAGGTTAGGTTGAGGCGTCGATACGGGCATTCACTGAACTCTAGAATCTACTTGAGCCGCTGGGCTCCTTTTGACTCCGCATGGGCAAGCGGTCCTGCAAGGGGCACCCCTTCCTATATACCAAAGTGCCGAAACACCAGTGTCCAGTGTCCGGTTATGGCCTTAATCGCAAGACTACAGTCTCTATGTAGGGAGATAGCATCATTGATCTTTTCCTAGAGCAGATGGACCATATCATGCGTGAATTTCTGCAGTTCTGGAGATTCCTCCATTTCCTCAGTTCTACCAGGTCAAATGAATCTCATTTAGGCTTACACGTTGCTAAGGGAATGCGTACTTTTTCTTTCCTGGGAGGATAGGGTTGGTAGTACTTGCCCTTGCTTTTTCGTCAGCGGGCACCCATACGAGGTGGATGTCATGCTGCTTCGCCATCTCTTTGAGAGATCTGCGATAGTCATTTAGGCTGCAAACATAGTGCGCGATGAGATGAAGACGAAGATGAAGACGAAGCTGAGCGGTTCAATTTTTAACAGAATGTAATCAAATGTCATGATTTTCATTCTGGTATACTCCACAAATTTTTT
This sequence comes from Drosophila pseudoananassae pseudoananassae, assembly GCA_018153035.1. NCBI lineage: Eukaryota > Metazoa > Arthropoda > Insecta > Diptera > Drosophilidae > Drosophila > Drosophila pseudoananassae. The sequence continues at coordinate 2,447,370 of JAECXR010000038.1, forward strand.
TTCATCTTGTCGCAGCTCATTAAATAAATGATGAAATTCGCCGAATACTTTCACTGTTTTCTTTTGTTTTAATTTTAAAAATAAACTTTCCTCTAACAGTAGCTCATCATCTGAAGAGAAATCCATTGCGACTAACATCACAAAATCGCAACAAATTCGTCTTGCACTATGCAACCTATTAGCTTACTCGCATCGCAAGGAATTCAGCTTCAGCTTCGTCTTCATCTTCGTCTTCGTCTCAGCGCGCACTATGTTTGCAGCCTTACTGTCCTAGAGTTGGATGAAAATACGTCAAGAGCCCTGAGTGCCGCTTGACCATCTGGGAAAATACAAATAGTTTCCTGTATGGCAACAAGTGCTAGGGACCTAAGTGCTTAAATAATAGCTATTACTTCAGCTTTGAACACACTACAGTGGTCGGGGATTCTAAAGGACTCATTTAGATAGAGACGATTGCTGTGAAAACCGCCTCCCACCTGGCCATTTAACTTCAAATCATCCGTGAATATATGAAGGGAACCCGCAGATCCCTGGATTTGTGCATTCACTACTCGATGGAATGGAGGCCTTATAGTTTAAGGTGGGATGGTCGGCGGGTAAAAAGTAGTCCGTAACCCCCATAAACGTAAAACGGTATAAAACCAATTTAGCCTGTCCATAGTTAGTCCTTTTCCATAGACCTCACGTAGCCTGATTGCTGATAGCGTGGCTACCTTGACCCCCCAATATCTTTACAAGCAACAGTTCAAGTATGAAGTCTAGGACGCCAGTTCGTGTGGTACAAAGACTGTAATGCAAACCTCCTTGGCATTACCACTGAGTGTAAGAGTTCTCCCTGATAGCTTTGGAAACCCTAAATCAGGGTTCTTATCTGCTGAGAAAAACTCATGCTGAGAAAACTCAGGTTGTCCGTCAAGCGGTCGCTTAGAGTCTGGAAAAATTTTCCAGTTGTTAACCGCCACGTTCTGGAGAAGAGGGGAAAGTACACCTACTTGCCTCTCCCGACGAATCTTTGAATAGACTTTCCTTCTAGTGTCGCCTCAACAGTCCTGTTTACCAGGACCTGCTTTATCAGGTGAACGGATTTATCCTCTACCCCTAGTCACGTCAGCGCATTAATTATTGAACATGGCAGGATATTGTTGAACGCACCTTTTATGTCTTGGAAAACAACAAGCGCGTATTTCTTATCACTAAGTATCTTTTCGACGAACTTAGTGATCTCGTAGAGAGCCGTCACCGTGAATCGACCCTTCCTATACGCGTGTTGTGATTCCAAGATGTCATTTGGGTTAATGGTAAGATTAATGTAGAGGCTGGAGACGTATTGGTCTGAAGTCCTTAGGGAAGTTGTGCAAAGGTTTTCCCGCTTTGAGTCCGCAACAACGTCTCAGATTGGACCCGGCTTTGGTTAGTTGGGCCCGGTAGATTCTATCTGTGCCTGGAGATTTTAGGGGTTTGAAATTGATTATCACCCAACTGCGATTCCTTATACTTAAGAGGTAATCGAGCTGGCTCGGGACGGTGGTGATACCCCTGGCTCTGCGATTCCTGGATTGTCTCCTCCTGAGAGGAGACATTCTGGGAAATTTTCATTTTCCTTGCTGGACGTGGTCCAGCAACTAGCTGAATTTTAAACGTATCCTACGTTAGGTACAGTGGTCGGGAGGCCTCCGATGTTCCCTGAATACTCGTGTAGACCCTGGTCAGGTATTCCTTGCACTACGCAGTTTCTTTTTATACTGCTTAAGGTCCGCTTTATATGCCTGCCAAGTAGTAGTTCTGTGTTTGAATTTACTAGCGAAGTTAAAGCCTTTACGGAACTTGATTTTGAAGGGCGCGAGTGTTTGCGTCCACCATGGTGGTTTCTTTGACTTATTGCTGCCCGATCTTTTTTTGGGGCAGGCCCTATTGAATGCCCCGATGCAAGCCGCCGATAGCGTGCCCTCCATGGCGTCCAGGTCTTCGTTGTTGTTAACCTCCCTTTTTGGAGGTTCCCCCGAGGATCTGTTTAGGTTATTTCTGTAGAGCTCCCAGTTTGCCTCCCTAGGATGGCGCACTGCTAGCTGAGTGAAGTTCTTGACCACTAATTCTATTTATCGCTGGTTCGAATAGGAGTGTTTCTCTAGGACTCCCCATCTAACAACCCTGTCAGCTAGAGAGTCTGGGTAAAAAGTAATGTCAATTACCTTCTTCTGTTCTTGACGATGAAGGTGGGTTTTGTGCCCCTGTAACCAGGGACCGTAATTGTTATAATTTTTAAAATAAAAATTAAAAAATAAAAATTATTTGTTGATTTTTATGACAACAATTGAAATATAACTCTTATTTTCAATTTTTATAATAATAATTAAGAATAAGAATTATTTTTCAATTTTTATTTAAAAAAAAAATAAAAATTAAGATTCAATTTTTATTAAAAAAATTGAAAATAAGTGTTATGATTCAATTTTTATTATAAAAATTTAAAATAAAAATTGAATGCGAATAACTTCTGAACCGAGTGGACTATTAAAAAACCGCTTACATATTTATGATCTGTGGCGCAGTACCTTTCAAATGATGTATCGAACGTCCTCAAAGGACATAATCAAGGATTCTTCAATTATTCAATTTATTTAGTTATATTTCTAGTGTGGGTCAACCATGTATGTAAAAGTGCACATTAGGTTAACACTGTTATTTTAAGTATGAAATGCTTTGGTTAGCATCAAATTGTCGTTGATTTTTTCTTCATTTTATTTGGGTGCTGATCGCGATGGGACGAAAAACAGATTTAATTGTCCGCGAGTTTTTTAATTTTTCATTAGTCGATAATGTGTCTAAATGTAAAATTTGTGGTCGTACCTATAAAGGGCACTACTTAAGGGGGGACATCTGAGTAACAGGCAAAAAAAAAGCGGATTTTCTGGAATTTTTTTTGGCCAAATCAAAACAGCCAATCGAAAATTTGTAAATGAGGTTTTATTATATTATATTTAAAGTACACAATTAAATTTTTTTTTTAATAAATCGAAAATAAAATGGCGGCCCTGCAGCCCTTATTCGAAGGCCCTATTTTTTTAAAAGGGGTCCATGGCCGAACACCTAACGTCCTTAACTTTTGATCTAGAACAAAAAATCAAGTTTGGTTAGTTTCTGTATCTCAACGGCTATCGACACACGTAGGATTTTTTCGATATATTGATTTTTTGCAAAATAGTGAGTGATTGAAAAAAATTTTCCATTTTCACGAACAAAAAACGTCACAAAATTGTTGATAAAAAAAAAGTAAACAAAAAAAAAAAAAAATCCTACGTGTGTCGATAGCCATAGGTATTCTGAATATACTGTTAAAATTTTAGGTCGATATCTTAAGAGTTGTTCGAGTTATGTGTTCGGCCAAGTCAAAAAAAGCGGTTTCGAGAAAAACGCGTTTAAAGTTTTAAGTACTGTGGGATACATATACCTGTGAGGCATCGCCGCAGAATAAAAAATTTCGACACTTAGACACTTTTGCCGGACTCTATCTTTTGATATGTCATTTTTAAGACCCTAAAGAATTATTTTAGCAAAAATAAAAATTTCGATTTTTTCAAAATTCTACTCAGATGTCCCCCCTTAAGTGAGATTGATGGAGCATCCCAGAGTTCTCTACTAAAGGATTTCCTTAGCTCCATTGAGGTGAACTCGGAAAATGAGGAAAATCCGATGACGACGATGATCCTGAGTTAAAGTTGGCTATGAAAGAGATCCACACATACTCTCCTAAGCAAATTGGACTGCAGGATAATATAATGGAATACTGGGAAGGCAAAAAGTTTACTTATCCTCGGCTCTACCAACTAGCAAAAGTATTGCATAGTGTGCCCGCTACCCAGGTTTCGGTAGAAAGAGCATTTTCTGCACTTAAATTGGTACTTTCGGATTTACGGTGCAACTTATCATCGGAGTCCATAAAGAAACTGTTGTTTTTAAAACTAAATAAATAGAAAATTAAGAAATATACAATAAATATTTCAATATAATCGAAAGAATCTTAAGAAACTCGGTGTGTACTTGAAAATGGGTGTGTACAGAGTTGAAAATTTCTACTAGAAATAAATTGAATAATTGAAGAATCCTTGATTATGTCCTTTGAGGACGTTCGATACATCATTTGAAAGGTACTGCGCCACAGATCATAAATATGTAAGCGGTTTTTTAATAGTCCACTCGGTTCAGAAGTTATTCGCATTCAATTTTTATTTTCAATTTTTATAATAAAAATTGAATCATAACACTTATTTTCAATTTTTTTAATAAAAATTGAATCATAATTTTTTTTTTTTTTTTAAATAAAAATTGAAAAATAATTCTTATTTTTAATTATTATTATAAAAATTGAAAATAAGAGTTATATTTCAATTTTAGCAATAAAAATTGAAATAAAAGTTTATTGTGTTTCTGGATTCACCGTTAAAATATGGTATATGTGTCCTTTTCCCACTCCCCACAAAGGCTTTTTTGTCGTTCAATTTTTTTGAACTCATAAGTCTTATTTGCAGTCCCTGATTTTAAGCCAGGTATGTTTTGGAGTTAGTGCAGTGCAGTTTTCTTTAAAGAATTATTTTCCCCAGTGCCACGTGCCAGTGCGGCTAGTACGAGATGACGTAAGCGGCTAGTACGAGGTTACGCAATGGGCTAGTACTAGATTATGCAATCAGCTAGTCTAAGTAAGGAGGTAAGGAATGCAGCGATATTCGACCGGAATAAATCCGATAAAATCGGATGGAATCATTTTCATCAAGTTTTGGGGTCGACATGCGGCTGCAGCGAGTTTTTTTTCGGTGACATAACAGACACCTTAATTTCGCTACACGGAGAGAAAACTCCTGCGAACTATTTTTACGGTCGTATTATTTGCAGTGTAATTTTATAAACATTGGCCTGCTTAATTATTACGCAGCTTTGCAGTTTTGTTTATTTTATTTTGAAGTTTTTCTACGAGAGGAAACTTTACTTTCAACAGTCTATGTTTTGATTATAATTTTGCAAATAATTTAATGTATAAATTTCAGATTATTTTAATTATTCCTAATTATTTCTAATTATTTACATTTTTCTTGGTTATTTTAATATAACTAAATATACATTTATATATATATAAGTCACAATGAATTGAAATGAGAAACTTTTGAATTTAATTGAAGTACAAACTTTGCGATAATATTTGAGCATGGCCAAACAAATTTTATTGTAAAATTTTTTTTATTAAATATTTTTATAAACATTTATAGCATTCCTGCGCTGCCAGTTCAGCCGGCAGCGGAGCGGCTACATTACATATTTCTTATATACATATAATTAGGTGGTATGTTGTTGGGCGAGCATGTCACATGGGCATGTTAGTTTATGTAAATGTATAGAGCAGGGGTGCCCAGCCCTATTGCTCTCGGAGCTCCTTTGTTGTTGGAATTGCTCTTTATATGGGAAATGAAATTTCATATACGTGTGTGGCTCGTAGCATAGGCAAGGGCTAAATACAAAAAAAAATTTTCGTTTTTTCGAGTTAAGCAACAACAACTGTATAGTGTGTCAGTTTTTACTAATACGAAGGCACTTTGTTTTTGTATTACCGAAATTTTTTCACTGCAAAAAGTTACTTTTGGTTGAGATCTCAAAAAGAATGGTTAACACCTGAGCTTTGAATTTCGTTTATTTATAACTTTATTACAGTTTTTAATTTGTATTTCACAAATATTTTTGTATTACTTTTATCCATTGAAAATTGTACTATAATTTTTTTCAGTATACCGACATGACTTGCAAAAAAAATTTCTAGCTTTAATGTATTGGTGATTTTTTGCATTGGTATTTGAGTTTGCTCTGCCGTATGCTGAGCTTGGGCACCCCTGGTATAGAGAGTGAGTCTTATGCACACATGTCTTTGGCATATGCGGTCAGCGTGGGAACGCTGACTTAGCCTAACTCATAATTGGGCGGTCATATTTCGCATACTTGAATTGGTTTATTATGCATGCAGGGTACAGTGTTACCTCGCTACATGTTTCTACATATGTGCATATTACAGTAGTCCCAACAGGATAAAATTGCAACAGGACATTGCAGCCTTGAACGATATTTGCCATCTTTAGATTATTCCATTTGATAGTGGGTGATAAGTGTGTACGTTATACGTATATTATTTTGTCAAAATAATATGCGTATATTATCCGAACTCTCTAACGCCTAAAAAAAACCGGATTTCCGGATTATAGCATTTCTGATCAATCAGTTATATGGCAGCTATAGGATATAGTCGGCCGATCCAAGTCGATCCGCTCCGACTTATATACTGCGTGCCAATGATAGAAGGGTGTGTGCAAAGTTTCAAGACGAAAGCTTAAAAACTGAGAGACTAGTTCGCGTAGAAACGGACAGACAGACGGACCGACAGTCGGACAGACAGTCGGACAGCCCAGTCGGACAGACAGTCGGACTGCCCAGTCGGACAGACGGACAGACGGACATGCTTATATCAACTCAGGAGGTGATCCTGATCAAGTATAAATATACTTTATAGGGTCGGAGATGTCTCCTTCACTGCGTTGCACACTTTTGACCAAAATTATAATACCCTCTGCAAGGGTATAACTAGCCAAAAAGGAGTTGTCTAATTCGTTGTCCCACTAATGATAATCAGCCATGGCCAATGGCATATAAATCTCAGTATTTCCTAATGTTATAATATGACAACCAAACTAGTGGTGGGCTAATTCTAATTTTCAATAGCACTGCCGCAGCTCTGCTGGAACTATGTGAGTAGACTCAAATTTTGTAGAACCTCTCTTAATTGATCACTTGAAATGACAAATGCTTCTAATTTGAGCGGCAAAATGTGTGAATCCGAGTAACCAAAATGAATTCAGTTGACGTTTAGAAGCAAGACTTCTTTTCTCTTCAATGGCAAATTATCACTTAAAATAATAATGTTTTTGTATGGATGGAGAAATGCAGTGCTTAATTTCTTCAAGAACTGTTTCTAGGAAACTTATTTTTTAAAAAAGGCTAAATAAGTGCACATTCGAATTGTTACCACTATTTTTTAAATTTTTATACACGGTAAACGTACAGTAAAAGGGTATATTGTAGCCTTCTTTCTTTTGCACGCAGTATATCAGTCGGAATGGCCGGGATCGGCCGACTATATCCTATAGCTGACATATAACTGATTGATCGGAAATGCTATAACTCCGTTTTTTTTAGCGTTAGAGAGCTCGGATTTTCTATGAATTCTATTTTTGGCTAAATTATTCGACTTTTTAAGTTTCATATGGATCGGCCGACTATATCTTATAGCTGCCCTATAACTGAACGATCGGAATTGGTATTTGATAAAAATACCGACTTTGGTACTTTTGAATATGGACGCTTGGGACTTTCTTTCAGATTTGGTATTGTTATAAATTGGTTATATTAAAATATTCTCATAAGGATCGGCCAACTACATATATCCCAATTAAGCGATAGTTTTCCGTGGCTTCGGCTTGTGTTTTCCGTCTTTAAACGTGTTTTTGTTTTTGTAATGCTTAAAAGCATTGTAAATCATTTTCCGGGAGCAATTCAACTCTTTGGAAATTTTAGAAATCGACTTTCCATATGACTTCATCAAAATTATAACCTCGCGCTTGGCTGTGCACCAGGACCCCTTTGCCATTGTTAATTGTAGCTATTTGATTTTTTTTTTAATAGTTCAAGACTCCTTTTTATAATTTTGATCTTTCTACGGAAAAACGAACATCAATAGCGATCTGTTTAGGTGTGCTAAACTTGTGACCAGCCGAATTTGGCGGGCTTTGCAAGAAAATAATAAATATAGAAAAACGAAAGAAGAAAATTTTGTGAAAATAACTGTACTTAGTTTAAATATGATAACCAACATCTCAAACAAAGAAAATTAGAGAACAACATTTTGGGAGCAAAATAAAACACGATAAGAGTTGGGTGACGCATAGTGTGCTAAACTTGTGGCCACTACTGTATATCCGGGTTTAACTGCAAGGGTACATCAACTTCGGGTCCGTCCGAAGTTAGCTTTCCTTTCTTGTTATTTGCTGATTTTGTTGGCGCTGTTTATGATGATTTCTTTATGGGATTTTCTTTTCCCCTCCGCAACGAGACATGCATGAACGCCAAACTGAGGAGTAAGAGCGCCGATAACGAACTGAGCTCCCCTCTTTGAGCGTAAGTTAAAGCTGCTTTGTTTGCTACTTCTGTCTCTACTTTTTTTTGTAAATACATATTTTTAATTAACAAAACCGAGATTTCAGGCCGTATCTGTCTAATAGAGGTCTGCATGGATACATTCTTATTGCCTCAGCCATAGAATGCATCCGAATGGAATAGAATGAATGAGTGGAAGAGACACAACGAATTGAGTGAGTGGGAGTGGGAGAGTAAGAGAGCATTCTCACTCATAAGCATTCTCTTGCTTTGAAACCGAGTGAGTGGGGGTGGGACGCAAATAGAGTGCTTTCGGAATGCCGAATGCAACCGAATGTCTCGAATGGTTTTTAACACATTCTATGCATTCTTTTATATTCTTCAGTTGAGCAAAACGCGTAATTTATATTTTCATTATTATGAGTGAAGAACAAGTTGTTGATCCAAGATACCCATGTTAGGTGTGTTTATTTGCGAATGTAGGAATATTCCACATACATATGTATATGTTTTATGTTTTAAAGTGTTTTTATTATTTTCTTTGTGTATTTTCTTGTGTTTCTCTTGTCTTTCAAGACTTTCAAGAAAGTTTTTGAGACTTTTTTGACGGCAACATTTTGTTGGGAAAATATTACAATTATTTTATAATTATATGGGCACCCCGCTGCCATTCTGATTACAAAATAAATCATTTTTTAATTTATAATCCATTGTTTCCATAAAAAAGCATTATGTTAACAATTTATTTGAAATACGATTCGTACAATGCACCCGCTCTTGCTACAAACTTACATCATTGGCAAATGTACATACATACATATCTTTTCAAATTGTCTTGGTAGCTCAAAGGCTTAGATGTGGACCCCAAAAAAATAAGCACGATTCCCAGTGGCGTCAATTCTTAAGGAATTTCCACCACAATAATTTATCCATTTATTTTTAGTACATTATTGCAAAAACGTCGTACTGCTTATTAAAATAAGTTTAATATAATAAATTTTTATAATAATATTATTTAAAGAAAAAATAAAAAAATAGTTATTTAAAGATTTAATAATATAAAACATAAATTGATTTTTGTCCCTGGCGTTAACTAAACCTATTACGAACTGATTCGATGTGTTTTATTTAGCTTGCTGCCGTCATAAGTACCTTCTTTGTTACATGAATGTGTGCGTACGTATTTATATAATTTTTGTATTATTTGTATTATTTTTGATATTAGAATTATAAGATATTACATAGGTTGTGATTGCCTCAACTGAAATAAAAGACCAAATTCTGAATGGAGACTACCAGCTGGTCGAAAAAAGAGGGCGTAGCAATGTATGGGGGTTTTTCGCCAAAATTAACGACGAAAAAGGAGAGGAGATTGTCGGGTTTGTGGCGTGTAAAATGTGCTACACTGTCATAAAATTTTCGGGCAGCACCTCGATATAGTGTAGCATTTATGCTTCACTATTTAGGCATTAGTATTAGTAGTAAGAAAGTAGGCTCTGAGGATGACGCGTCATGAAGTTTCACACAGTTATACTGTGTGTGTGGCAGAGAACGGGCAAATAAATGCAGACTGATCTATATTATATTTTATATATTAAGTTTTAACATGTTAAATACAAAAAATCATGTTAAGAAGTAATGTAACGATATTTGAACTATCAAATATCATACAAACAACGGAGTCTTCTTTTTCTAAGATGTTGACATTACAAAATTATTAAAAAGTTTATTTAACAAGTGCTAATGGATTCCTTGCTGAAAAAGATAAACGTTTGAGAAGCGTTTGCTTCTTTTTTCGCTGGTAAGTTACTAAAAATTTGACTAATTTAATAACTAATTTAACTAAATTACTAATTTAATTAAACTAGAGCTAATTGTAGTGCATGATAGATCTTAACATCGGCTAAAAGCCAGAAGGTCTGTTTTATATGGCAAAATTTATAATTTGAAGGCGAAGGAGAAAAAGTTATCAACTGGTAAATTCAGGTAACTGGTAAGTTATCAACGTCACACAACGTCAAAGGTTGAAAATAATTTCCCAAATACATATTCAGGTAATATGACTGATGATCAATAGTGAAGAGGTGAAGCCCAGCCTTGTGAAGAGGTCAACGAAAAATTGGATCTTACTTTTGAGTGGCGCAAAAGTTTCTTTTTCTCGGACGCTACACTACAGGAATGGCCCATTCTTAAGCAGAATTTTGAACACAAATTGGTAATGTTTTTTATACATTAATTATATTGCTAAAAACATTCCCTCAACAAAGCGAAGGTAAAAAGACAATAATTACACTACCTTAAAAGATGTTTTAAAACATTCACGATTAAATAGTATATTGATATATTTATATCGCAATATTAATTGACGTGATTTTTCCACAGATAAAAAGGGTGCACATGATTCACGCTATTCTAGTCCCCACCAAAAGGGGAAAACGTGGTCCTACTGGAAATTTAAAAGTCAAGTATACAATTCAAGATTCGAGGGTCAAATTTATTATATACCATAAATAAAGTCTTATGTGAAAGTAAGAACTGAAGAGAGCTATCAAAGGAAATAAATGTAAAAATAATGTAAAAATTTGTAAATGTAAGATGTAATAATTAATGTAAAATGTAGAAATAAAATGTCTAGTATTTAGAAAAGTTTACCCTCAATTGTTTATATTGTAGAAAGGGTTTTCTAAATTTTAGGGCGCCTTTCCCTAGGGCTTAGAATAAAGTCGCCATGAAATCAAGACATTTTTTATCTTAGTTTTTGAAAAGTTCTTTCTAAAACCGAGAAACTGAAACCCTAAATTTAAGACATTTTTTTCTATTTTTTAGAAATTTGTTTCTTATTTTTAGGGCAATTTTCCTTATATTTTAGAAAGGAAATGCCATTAATTTTAGAAAAATGTACCCTAAATTTTATGGTGCGGTGCCGTTGAAGACAAAAATAGTGCGAATTTCTAAATCTTAGGGTTAATTTTATTTTGAGTGTAGAATGCATAATATAATAAATTAATTTACATATATGTAAAGCATAAATTTAATAATACATATATGTAAATTAGGCAAAATAATAATGAATTTTACCAAAACAAATCACAAGGACTTGCCCCCGAAACAATTCGAATGCATCTTCTAACTCTCACTCATTCAACTCGGTTTTCATCCCCCGAATGTTGTGCGATTGAGACCTACACAGTCGCACTCACTCATTCATTAATTTTCATCTCAGCATTCTATCTCACTCAATTCAATTTCAAGGTTGTGCAATTGAATGTCGATTTTAAGCTATTCATGTAGACCTCTACTGTCTAAGCTGCGTCGGTCTGCTATCGTCGGACTGGCGTGATGTCGAAACAAATTTGACGACCTGGAGTGTAACGCCGTCCGTTTCATTTTTAGTCAACTTTAAGAAAACGTCTAAAATTGATTTATCAAGAAAATAAGACTACGTTGTTTTAGAATGCATAAATTAGAACAGAAGATACAGGAATTTTTACGGACCAGTCTGGCGTCCGTTTATACACCTTACCGAATCCTAAGCACGAGAAACAGGCATGATCCTGCAAATCAAGGGGTGTCCGGCTCGAGAACTCAAGCCCATAGCGTACTAGGCAGCTTTTTTTTTTTTGGTTTGCGCCATTGCACAGTGGTCGATTTGGGTAATTTTGCGTCAGATGTGGAATATCATTAAAAGTAATGATAAATAAAAAAGTTTGTAATTTTTATGGAATATTAACCCAATAAGAAATAAAATTTAGTAATTTTAATTAAGTAACATTTTTTATTTTTTATTGTTTGATTTTTTTTTTTTAAATGCAGTTATACAAAATAAACTAGTTTAATTATCTGAGTCTGAATCAAAATTGTTTTCTGAGTCAGAATCCGAGTTTTAGTCCAGAAGAAGATTTTGGCCTTCAATCTCAAAGGAAATGAGGCGCAAGTTATTGGCCGATCTTTTGGAAAAGTTTGTTATTAATGGATCTGACGATACTAACAATAAGTAGAAAAAATCCTCCATTGTGTTTTTGCGAGAGTTTTTAAGCGTATGGCTCAAGCGAAAACTTCTTTAAATCTTTGTTTAGGGCTTCTCAGGCTTCTTCCGACATCATTCCGATCGGAAGTGGTACATTTTCGATAATATCCGCCCCGTGAATTAAAATTTTGTGCATTGAGGATGGAATCCAATTGACTATCCTCATCCAAATGTGAACAAAAATTAACCAACCCGAGTTCTTCCTCTCGAAACGCTCTTTACACCTATTTGATTTTTTCAATCTTTTAGAACGAGTTTTACAAAAATTTTTAATGGTGCATTCTGAAATCGGATATTTGGCCGATCCTTATGAGAATATCATAATACAACCAATTTATTACAATAAGAAATCTAAAACAAAAAAACAAGGGGACAGTTCCAATCGGAACGTTCTGACGGCTGGTCACATATAAGCACTTTTTTCCTTAAACTGTCAAAAAAAAAAAAAAAAAAGAGAACTTTCCTTTTTAAAAGTTGCAATTTTTGCAATATTGAAGAAGAATCCGCATTTATACATCACAAGGAGAAAATTCACAATTTTTCAAGAAAGAGGGTGTATTTATTACAACGGGGGTACATCCCCTTAATTCAAAAATGCCCCACTCGGCCAGGGTAAGGACCCTGCGCTCTGAAGCGGCAAATTTCAAAAAATTACCCATCCCGCAATCCTTCAAAAAAAGGAAAACATTCGATACAGAAAATTCTCAGAAAGTTCAGGAAGAAATGGATATCTTGGAGTCGGATGAATGCAACGCTAATGTTCTACAGCAGACATCGATCAACGAGCAGGATACAAGTGTCATCAACATCAACGACGATGATAACGGCAGTTCCTCCAAACCGCAGCAAGTACCTCTTAGCTATAAAAGCAATCACAAAGGTCCTTATATGGTTTATATTGACAAACTCACTAACGGTGAAAGTAATAGAGAAAACCGTGAAGCTATTAATGCGCTTGAATTAAACGCATCCATTTTTAAGCTTAAAATCAAAGATATTTTAAAAGTCAATAAAATAGGCTACGGGCGTTGTAAGGCAGAGTGCAAGACAGCTAAAGCAGCGAATGACTTATTGAATTCTGATTTAAAAAAAGAGGGCTACGACCCCAAAATTCTTAAACATTTCATTTTTAAGACTGGTATAATCTTTCAAATCCCAACTAAATTTAGTACGGATGACTTAAAAGAATTCATTTTATCCCCAGTGCCCATACACGAAATTATCCGAATCAATAGAAAAAATGAGAACAAAGAATTTGTCCCCACGTCCAGGGTTAAAATTATTTTTGAATTTTTTTTATTTATTTCTCCCAGATCCCAGAGGAAATTGACTTCCTTTACACAAAGATTAAAGTGGAACCTTATGTTCCTTTCAGCCAATGTTTTAGGTTTTTCAGATTTGGGCATTTTGCTCAGCACTGTAAGCAGACTGAAGAGAAATGTCGCAATTGTTCCCTTTCTCATCCAAGAGAAGAGACTTGTACGACACTTAAATGTATAAACTGCAACTTCTCCCACACAGCTACCTCCCTTGAATGTCCGGCAAGGAAAAGAGCGTTTGCCATACAGAAATGTATGACATCGAAGAACCTATCTAGAGTGGAAGTTAGAATAAGATATCCGGCTCTCTTTTATAAACTAGCTCCATTCACTCCTGAGATTTTTAATACCACCGAATTCCCTATACTACAAGCCCCTAAAAATTCTGCAATTTCGGTTTTGCAGGATAACACTAAATTAGCTTCTGAATCTATTCACAAATATCTACCTTACAACAAAATAGCTAAAAATTATAAAAACAAAAAAATTGAAGGAAGAAAATCGCAAGAGACGATGTCCAACTGGAAACAAATTATTAAAGATCACGAAATATCCCTTGAGGAAAGATTTGTCCCCTTGAAAGGGTCCAAACAACCGGCTGACTCCGGCTCTATTCCTCCTTCAGACAGTCCTTATCAAAACTCAGCCTTGGAAACAGCTGAGAACAGTTTAATTAACATTTCTTCGGAGATTGCCTCCTTCCTCTTAATAAACGATCCGAACGACTCATGTAATACAAGATCTTTTCTCGAATCCTTAAGGGATATTATAGCCAAAGCCAACTCCGAAATCGATATTAAAAAAATTAAATCTTTAATCTCTAATCATGATTAAACCTATAAAAATACTACAATATAATATTCAAAGCTTAACTTCTCAAAATAACAAGCAGTTGTTGGAACTTTTTCTTGTTAATAATAATATTGACATTGCAATTCTTTCTGAAATTTGGGTAATAGATAATGCGATGTGCAGCCTTGCTAATTTTAATTTTGTATGTAAGCCCCGTAATGACGGTTATGGGGGTGGAGGTATTTATATAAAAAAAATATTAAGTATAAAATTATTAGCTGTGATACGGAAATTGAAACCATTGGAATCTCTACAACCAACCTAAAACACAATATTAATGTTTTCAGTGTATATTCTCCCCGTAGTACCAACATAAATGACTTCGAGAAAGGTTGTAAAGATATACTTATGACGGCAACGGCTCTTGGGGGACTATCTATAGTAGGTGGTGATCTAAATGCTAAGTCGTCTATTTGGGGAAACTCTACGCATGATAATAGAGGCCAAATTTTAGAACAGATCCTCATTTCTGCAGGTTTTTCTTGTTTAAATGATGGTTCTCCCACTTATTCTCCCAATCCGTCTTATTTTTCTGCACTTGATTTAACTTTTGAAAACAAAGACAACCTTTCCCTTAAATGGTCTTCCTTAAATTCCAAAATTTCCAACAGTAATCATTTCCCAATAATATTAGAATTGTCTTATTTTACTGCTTCTACAAATAGAAATAAGCTGCTACAGTCTAAAATGTTGGATGATTTTTCCAAAATTAAAATTACTTCTTTGAACAATCTCACAAATACAACAAACAACATTTTAAAAAGAAATACAATTAAAATAAATGAAAATAACAAATATATCCCAAAAAAATACTGGGACGAGAATTGTGAGAGACTTTTTAGGCTAAGAAATGCCAGTAGACAAAAATATTACAAGACTAAATTATTATCGGATGCTATAATTTTTTTTGAATATAACAAAAAATTAAATAACTATTTTTATAAGGTAAGAAAGGAAAATATGGAAAAATTAGCACATAATTTGACAAACCCAAAGTCAATGAAAGAAATGTGGCAAACTATCAAATCTTTAAAATTTTATAAGCAAATTAAACCCACTAGCAGCCAATATAAGGATTCTGATCACACCGCCTTCCTACATCAGATCTCCTCAGCCCCAGATACCCCAGAATGTATTCAAAAGGAATTTCCCTCTTTTGACATTCAAACCTTAAATAGATTGTACTTTTCGGCATCTGATCTCACTAAATTTTTAAAATCACGTAACCCAAATTCTGCGAAAGGTCTAGACAACATTTCCTATAGCATGCTTCTCTCCTTACCCCCTGACGAAATCCAAAATTTAGTATTTATGGTTAATGAAATTTTTAACGATGGCATAGTACCTGATTCTTAGCGTAGAATAAAAGTTGTTCCAGTCCCTAAAAAGAACACCGATTCGTCAATAATTACAAATAACCGTCCAATTTGTCTTTTAAGTCTTATCAAAGTCAATATGGAGATGCACATAGATAGTTTTAAACTAATTCCAAATCGGTCTTACGCTTTTAGAAAAAATCACTCTACAGCTCACTGCATTAACGACGTCATTAATAATATAGCTAATCTAAAAGCTAAAGGTTTTCATGTCACAGCAGCAGTACTAGATATAAGTAAAGCTTTTGATTCTGTCAACATCCCAATTTTAGCGAATTTTCTTTTAGACAGGGGTTTTAATTCTTTAATTATTAATTTTATAATCGGCTTTCTAAGTAAAAGAATATTAACTATGGGTAACTCCGAGATTACTGTGAGTAAAGGAGTCAGCCACGGTAGCTGCCTTAGTCCAATACTTTTTAATCTGTACACCTCTGATTTGCATGCCATAAGTGATCAGCAAAGCACTTTATTTCAATATGCGGATGATTTTTTTCTCCTTACTTTTTACAAAGATTTTATGATTTTTTATCCCAAATATTTTTAGGGAAATGTGCAATTCTATAAATTTATCTTTTAATCCTCGAAAATCGTCTGTGATGCATTTTAATAATAATAGGAAATTATCAGAGCTCGTAAATAACTGTCAACCGTTTTTTTTCTTGCGCTCTCGTTGTGAGCAGAACCGAAAAAGTTCATACTCTCTCGCTCTCGCTCTGAGCAAGAGACTTTTGCTGTCCTTAATTCTGTTTTCTGTTGAGCGCTTTTCGTTGAGCTTTTTTTATTTCGGTCATTTAATGAGCAGTGCGTGAAGAGCGGAACGAGAAACGCTCGCACAAAGAGAGTCAGCAAAAGACCGATTGACCAAAAAAATGTATAAACTGCAACTTCTCCCACACAGCTACCTCCCTTGAATGTCCGGCAAGGAAAAGAGCGTTTGCCATACAGAAATGTATGACATCGAAGAACCTATCTAGAGTGGAAGTTAGAATAAGATATCCGGCTCTCTTTTATAAACTAGCTCCATTCACTCCTGAGATTTTTAATACCACCGAATTCCCTATACTACAAGCCCCTAAAAATTCTGCAATTTCGGTTTTGCAGGATAACACTAAATTAGCTTCTGAATCTATTCACAAATATCTACCTTACAACAAAATAGCTAAAAATTATAAAAACAAAAAAATTGAAGGAAGAAAATCGCAAGAGACGATGTCCAACTGGAAACAAATTATTAAAGATCACGAAATATCCCTTGAGGAAAGATTTGTCCCCTTGAAAGGGTCCAAACAACCGGCTGACTCCGGCTCTATTCCTCCTTCAGACAGTCCTTATCAAAACTCAGCCTTGGAAACAGCTGAGAACAGTTTAATTAACATTTCTTCGGAGATTGCCTCCTTCCTCTTAATAAACGATCCGAACGACTCATGTAATACAAGATCTTTTCTCGAATCCTTAAGGGATATTATAGCCAAAGCCAACTCCGAAATCGATATTAAAAAAATTAAATCTTTAATCTCTAATCATGATTAAACCTATAAAAATACTACAATATAATATTCAAAGCTTAACTTCTCAAAATAACAAGCAGTTGTTGGAACTTTTTCTTGTTAATAATAATATTGACATTGCAATTCTTTCTGAAATTTGGGTAATAGATAATGCGATGTGCAGCCTTGCTAATTTTAATTTTGTATGTAAGCCCCGTAATGACGGTTATGGGGGTGTAGGTATTTATATAAAAATAGGAAATTATCAGAGCTTGTAAATAATTGTCAACCGTTTTTTTTCTTGCGCTCTCGTTGCGAGCAGAACCGAAAAAGTTCATACTCTCTCGCTCTCGCTCTGAGCAAGAGACTTTTGCTGTCCTTAATTCTGTTTTCTGTTGAGCGCTTTTCGTTGAGCTTTTTTTATTTCGGTCATTTAATGAGCAGTGCGTGAAGAGCGGAACGAGAAACGCTCGCACAAAGAGAGTCAGCAAAAGACCGATTGACCAAAAAAAATGTATAAACTGCAACTTCTCCCACACAGCTACCTCCCTTGAATGTCCGGCAAGGAAAAGAGCGTTTGCCATACAGAAATGTATGACATCGAAGAACCTATCTAGAGTGGAAGTTAGAATAAGATATCCGGCTCTCTTTGATAAACTAGCTCCATTCACTCCTGAGATTTTTAATACCACCGAATTCCCTATACTACAAGCCCCTAAAAATTCTGCAATTTCGGTTTTGCAGGATAACACTAAATTAGCTTCTGAATCTATTCACAAATATCTACCTTACAACAAAATAGCTAAAAATTATAAAAACAAAAAAATTTTTTTTTTTTTTTATTATAGCTTTGCTTTTATTTATTGAATCTACTCTTAATTTTGAGACTAACAATAAGTTGGCGAATCTTAACATTAAAATTTAACTAACAGTAAAACTAAAACTGCATTCGGGTTGCGCGTCCCTCAGGTCGGTCGCTGGGTGGGTAAGTCATTGCGACGAAGGCGTGATTGGTTGCTCAACCTTGTTAGACCTCTCGCCAGGTGGTTAGGGTGCACCGATAGCTTGGTTAAGTACTTTACCTTCTGTTCTGCGATCGCTTCTTTGACTGGTAGAATGTTTAAGTCGCGGTGTATGTTTTCGTTGCGAACGTACCACGGTGCCCCGGTGATTGTTCTCAAGATCTTCGACTGAACTCTTTGTATTATGTCAATGTTGCTATTGCTGGCGTTCCCCCATAACTGGGAGCCGTACATCCATATAGGTTTTAGTACCGAGTTGTACAGCAGGACTTTATATTCAAGGCTAAGAGGTGACCGAGCGTTGATAAGCCAATGAAGGCCGCTGGCTTTTAGCTTTAGGTGTGTTCTTTTGGCTTCAATGTGCCGGCGCCATGTGAGTCTTCTATCGAGATGTACTCCTAGGTATGTTACTTCGTTTGCTTGTGGGAGTAGAGTGTTGTTTAGTGTTATCGGCGGGCAGTTTTGCCTGTTCAGAGTGAACGTAACATGCTTGCATTTTAGTTCGTTCACTTTAATTCGCCAATCTGACAGCCATTTTTCGACATCGACCATATGATGAGCTAGCTGCGCAGTTGCTTGAATCGGGCATTTTGAGCGGCTAAGAATAGCTGTGTCATCGGCAAACGTGGATGTTGTTAGACGTGTGCTTGTCGGTATATCTGCGGTGTAGAGGACATATAATATTGGCCCTAGCACGCTGCCTTGAGGAACTCCAGCTCCAACAGTGTAATCATCGGATATAGCGGTGTTGCACCTCACGACAAATTTTCTGTCGTGTAGGTAAGACTCCAAAATCTTGTGGGTGCTGTAGGGGAGCATTGTCTTGATCTTGTACATTAGACCTTCCAGCCAGACTCTATCGAATGCTTGAGAGACATCTAAAAATATAGCAGTACAGTACTCTCGTTTTTCAAACGCGTTCCGAATTTCGGATGTTATCCGGTTGACCTGCTCAATTGTTCCATGCTTTTCACGAAACCCAAATTGGTGTGACGGGATTCCTCCCTGGATTCTCAGGTATGTGTTTATCCGAGTCATTAGGCATTTTTCAAAGAGTTTAGATAGGCAAGAGAGTAGGCTTATAGGTCTATACGACGTGGGGATAGTGTGGTCTTTTCCCGGCTTTGCTTTCATTATTATAATTGACTTTTTCCATCTCACTGGAAAGTGGCCAAGTTTTGCGATGGCATTAAATAGCTGGGTGAGAGTGCAAACGGCGCAGTATGGGAGCTCAATGATCATTTTGGGAGTTATGAGGTCGCAGCCTGGTGATTTTTTTGATTTTTGCCTGGAAACAAAAAAATTGAAGGAAGAAAATCGCAAGAGACGATGTCCAACTGGAAACAAATTATTAAAGATCACGATTTTTTGGGAAACAGCTGAGAACAGTTTAATTAACATTTCTTCGGAGATTGCCTCCTTCCTCTTAATAAACGATCCGAACGACTCATGTAATACAAGATCTTTTCTCGAATCCTTAAGGGATATTATAGCCAAAGCCAACTCCGAAATCGATATTAAAAAAATTAAATCTTTAATCTCTAATCATGATTAAACCTATAAAAATACTACAATATAATATTCAAAGCTTAACTTCTCAAAATAACAAGCAGTTGTTGGAACTTTTTCTTGTTAATAATAATATTGACATTGCAATTCTTTCTGAAATTTGGGTAATAGATAATGCGATGTGCAGCCTTGCTAATTTTAATTTTGTATGTAAGCCCCGTAATGACGGTTATGGGGGTGTAGGTATTTATATAAAAAAAAATATTAAGTATAAAATTATTAGCTGTGATACGGAAATTGAAACCATTGGAATCTCTACAACCAACCTAAAACACAATATTAATGTTTTCAGTGTATATTCTCCCCGTAGTACCAACATAAATGACTTCGAGAAAGGTTGTAAAGATATACTTATGACGGCAACGGCTCTTGGGGGACTATCTATAGTAGGTGGTGATTTTTATCCCAAATATTTTTAGGGAAATGTGCAATTCTATAAATTTATCTTTTAATCCTCGAAAATCGTCTGTGATGCATTTTAATAATAATAGGAAATTATCAGAGCTTGTAAATAACTGTCAACCGTTTTTTTTCTTGCGCTCTCGTTGCGAGCAGAACCGAAAAAGTTCATACTCTCTCGCTCTCGCTCTGAGCAAGAGACTTTTGCTGTCCTTAATTCTGTTTTCTGTTGAGCGCTTTTCGTTGAGCTTTTTTTATTTCGGTCATTTAATGAGCAGTGCGTGAAGAGCGGAACGAGAAACGCTCGCACAAAGAGAGTCAGCAAAAGACCGATTGACCAAAAAAATGTATAAACTGCAACTTCTCCCACACAGCTACCTCCCTTGAATGTCCGGCAAGGAAAAGAGCGTTTGCCATACAGAAATGTATGACATCGAAGAACCTATCTAGAGTGGAAGTTAGAATAAGATATCCGGCTCTCTTTGATAAACTAGCTCCATTCACTCCTGAGATTTTTAATACCACCGAATTCCCTATACTACAAGCCCCTAAAAATTCTGCAATTTCGGTTTTGCAGGATAACACTAAATTAGCTTCTGAATCTATTCACAAATATCTACCTTACAACAAAATAGCTAAAAATTATAAAAACAAAAAAATTTTTTTTTTTTTTTTAATATAGCTTTGCTTTTATTTATTGAATCTACTCTTAATTTTGAGACTAACAATAAGTTGGCGAATCTTAACATTAAAATTTAACTAACAGTAAAACTAAAACTGCATTCGGGTTGCGCGTCCCTCAGGTCGGTCGCTGGGTGGGTAAGTCATTGCGACGAAGGCGTGATTGGTTGCTCAACCTTGTTAGACCTCTCGCCAGGTGGTTAGGGTGCACCGATAGCTTGGTTAAGTACTTTACCTTCTGTTCTGCGATCGCTTCTTTGACTGGTAGAATGTTTAAGTCGCGGTGTATGTTTTCGTTGCGAACGTACCACGGTGCCCCGGTGATTGTTCTCAAGATCTTCGACTGAACTCTTTGTATTATGTCAATGTTGCTATTGCTGGCGTTCCCCCATAACTGGGAGCCGTACATCCATATAGGTTTTAGTACCGAGTTGTACAGCAGGACTTTATATTCAAGGCTAAGAGGTGACCGAGCGTTGATAAGCCAATGAAGGCCGCTGGCTTTTAGCTTTAGGTGTGTTCTTTTGGCTTCAATGTGCCGGCGCCATGTGAGTCTTCTATCGAGATGTACTCCTAGGTATGTTACTTCGTTTGCTTGTGGGAGTAGAGTGTTGTTTAGTGTTATCGGCGGGCAGTTTTGCCTGTTCAGAGTGAACGTAACATGCTTGCATTTTAGTTCGTTCACTTTAATTCGCCAATCTGACAGCCATTTTTCGACATCGACCATATGATGAGCTAGCTGCGCAGTTGCTTGAATCGGGCATTTTGAGCGGCTAAGAATAGCTGTGTCATCGGCAAACGTGGATGTTGTTAGACGTGTGCTTGTCGGTATATCTGCGGTGTAGAGGACATATAATATTGGCCCTAGCACGCTGCCTTGAGGAACTCCAGCTCCAACAGTGTAATCATCGGATATAGCGGTGTTGCACCTCACGACAAATTTTCTGTCGTGTAGGTAAGACTCCAAAATCTTGTGGGTGCTGTAGGGGAGCATTGTCTTGATCTTGTACATTAGACCTTCCAGCCAGACTCTATCGAATGCTTGAGAGACATCTAAAAATATAGCAGTACAGTACTCTCGTTTTTCAAACGCGTTCCGAATTTCGGATGTTATCCGGTTGAACTGCTCAATTGTTCCATGCTTTTCACGAAACCCAAATTGGTGTGACGGGATTCCTCCCTGGATTCTCAGGTATGTGTTTATCCGAGTCATTAGGCATTTTTCAAAGAGTTTAGATAGGCAAGAGAGTAGGCTTATAGGTCTATACGACGTGGGGATAGTGTGGTCTTTTCCCGGCTTTGCTTTCATTATTATAATTGACTTTTTCCATCTCACTGGAAAGTGGCCAAGTTTTGCGATGGCATTAAATAGCTGGGTGAGAGTGCAAACGGCGCAGTATGGGAGCTCAATGATCATTTTGGGAGTTATGAGGTCGCAGCCTGGTGATTTTTTTGATTTTTGCCTGGAAACAAAAAAATTGAAGGAAGAAAATCGCAAGAGACGATGTCCAACTGGAAACAAATTATTAAAGATCACGAAATATCCCTTGAGGAAAGATTTGTCCCCTTGAAAGGGTCCAAACAACCGGCTGACTCCGGCTCTATTCCTCCTTCAGACAGTCCTTATCAAAACTCAGCCTTGGAAACAGCTGAGAACAGTTTAATTAACATTTCTTCGGAGATTGCCTCCTTCCTCTTAATAAACGATCCGAACGACTCATGTAATACAAGATCTTTTCTCGAATCCTTAAGGGATATTATAGCCAAAGCCAACTCCGAAATCGATATTAAAAAAATTAAATCTTTAATCTCTAATCATGATTAAACCTATAAAAATACTACAATATAATATTCAAAGCTTAACTTCTCAAAATAACAAGCAGTTGTTGGAACTTTTTCTTGTTAATAATAATATTGACATTGCAATTCTTTCTGAAATTTGGGTAATAGATAATGCGATGTGCAGCCTTGCTAATTTTAATTTTGTATGTAAGCCCCGTAATGACGGTTATGGGGGTGTAGGTATTTATATAAAAAAAAATATTAAGTATAAAATTATTAGCTGTGATACGGAAATTGAAACCATTGGAATCTCTACAACCAACCTAAAACACAATATTAATGTTTTCAGTGTATATTCTCCCCGTAGTACCAACATAAATGACTTCGAGAAAGGTTGTAAAGATACACTTATGACGGCAACGGCTCTTGGGGGACTATCTATAGTAGGTGGTGATCTAAATGCTAAGTCGTCTATTTGGGGAAACTCTACGCATGATAATAGAGGCCAAATTTTAGAACAGATCCTCATTTCTGCAGGTTTTTCTTGTTTAAATGATGGTTCTCCCACTTATTCTCCCAATCCGTCTTATTTTTCTGCACTTGATTTAACTTTTGAAAACAAAGACAACCTTTCCCTTCAATGGTCTTCCTTAAATTCCAAAATTTCCAACAGTAATCATTTCCCAATAATATTAGAATTGTCTTATTTTACTGCTTCTACAAATAGAAATAAGCTGCTACAGTCTAAAATGTTGGATGATTTTTCCAAAATTAAAATTACTTCTTTGAACAATCTCACAAATACAACAAACAACATTTTAAAAAGAAATACAATTAAAATAAATGAAAATAACAAATATATCCCAAAAAAATACTGGGACGAGAATTGTGAGAGACTTTTTAGGCTAAGAAATGCCAGTACAAAAATATTACAAGACTAAATTATTATCGGATGCTATAATTTTTTTTGAATATAACAAAAAATTAAATAACTACACAGCCACACAAAAAAAAAAAGTGTCCGGGTTGGGAGATCAGAGTACCCTATCCCCATGTATTTTGGGCCGCTGAACACGAATCTGAAGTCCGTTTTGGTCCTGCACGTGTACGTTTCTTCCTAACCTCAAAAAAAGTTTCACATTTTTGGAGGTATGAGACTTTTTTTTAATTTATTGGATTTTCATGAAACTGGGTACTTAGGGGTTTTTGGGGTCGCTGATTACGAATTTGAAGTCAGATTTTCAAAATTCAATATGGCGGATCCAATATGGCGGACGAGTTTTTGAAAAATTCGTGGATTTTCATGAAACTGGGTACCCAGGGGTTTTTGGGGTCGCTGATTACGAATCTGGAGTCAGATTTTCAATATTCAATATGGCGGATCCAATATGGCGGACGAATTTTTGAAAAATTCGTGGATTTTCATGAAACTGGGTACCCAGGGGCTTTTGGGGTCGCTGATTACGAATCTGGAGTCAGATTTTCAATATTCAATATGGCGGATCCAATATGGCGGACGAATTTTTGAAAAATTCGTGGATTTTCATGAAACTGGGTACCCAGGGGTTTTTGGGGTCGCTGATTACGAATCTGGAGTCAGATTTTCAAAATTCAACAGGACGATCCCCTATTCCTGAGGATGCTTCTTTAAAAAGTTACTTTTCGATATTGCTCTTGCTTATGGGACAGTCGAGATCGACAGAATCATTTAAAAAAAAAAATTTGGCCGAAGAGAGTATCGTTTGTTCCAGGTGCTCAAAACATCATCCATAAGTACTTAGTGGATCCATCTAAAATTCTGATTCCTCCTCTCCACTTGAAGCTTGGCTTTATGAAGCAATACGTAAAAGCTCTGGATGAAACAGGTAAGTGTTTCCAGTACCTACAGACAAAATTTCCAAAACTTTCTGAGGCGAAGATAAAAGAAGGAGTGTTTGATGGACCTCAAATTCGAGCACTATTTAAGGATAAAACTTTTCTTTCTAAAATGAACAATCTAGAAAAAGCAGCTTGGCTCAGTTTCCAGGCAGTCGCAGAAAATTTTTTGGGAAATAGAAAGTCTCCACACTATAAAAAAATTGTTTCTGAAATGATTAAGAACTTTAAGAAACTAGGATGTTTAATGAACTTAAAATTACATTTCGTACATTCCCATCTTGACAATTTTCCAGATAATCTCGGTCATTTCAGCGAAGAACAGGGTGAACGATTTCACCAAGACATAAAGGTGATGGAAACTCGTTATCAGGGCAGATGGGACGAAAATATGATGGCAGATTTTTGTTGGATGCTCAAGAGAGACATACAAAAGAAAAGCAAAAAACGTAAACGAACTCCTTTGCATAGATCATTTGAAGAAAAAAGAACCCGTTATAGCAGTAAAAAAGATAATTAATAAAAAAAATATGTATTATTTAAAGCTAATCTAGAATACCAAACAGCCCTTATAAGAGCTACATGATGTACATAGTCCGCTCGTGCAACCTCCTCGTGGTGTACATCGGGTAATGCTAATGCCGACGGTCCAGGTTGAGTTTATTTCATTTTTCATGAAAATCCACGAATTTTTCAAAAATTCGTCCGCCATATTGGATCCGCCATATTGAATATTGAAAATCTGACTCCAGATTCGTAATCAGCGACCCCAAAAACCCCTGGGTACCCAGTTTCATGAAAATCCACGAATTTTTCAAAAACTCGTCCGCCATATTGGATCCGCCATATTGAATTTTGAAAATCTGACTTCAAATTCGTAATCAGCGACCCCAAAAACCCCTAAGTACCCAGTTTCATGAAAATCCAATAAATTAAAAAAAAAGTCTCATACCTCCAAAAATGTGAAACTTTTTTTGAGGTTAGGAAGAAACGTACACGTGCAGGACCAAAACGGACTTCAGATTCGTGTTCAGCGGCCCAAAATACATGGGGATAGGGTACTCTGATCTCCCAACCCGGACACTTTTTTTTTTTGTGTGGCTGTGCTATTTTTATAAGGTAAGAAAGGAAAATATGGAAAAATTAGCACATAATTTGACAAACCCAAAGTCAATGAAAGAAATGTGGCAAACTATCAAATCTTTAAAATTTTATAAGCAAATTAAACCCACTAGCAGCCAATATAAGGATTCTGATCACACCGCCTTCCTACATCAGATCTCCTCAGCCCCAGATACCCCAGAATGTATTCAAAAGGAATTTCCCTCTTTTGACATTCAAACCTTAAATAGATTGTACTTTTCGGCATCTGATCTCACTAAATTTTTAAAATCACGTAACCCAAATTCTGCGAAAGGTCTAGACAACATTTCCTATAGCATGCTTCTCTCCTTACCCCCTGACGAAATCCAAAATTTAGTATTTATGGTTAATGAAATTTTTAACGATGGCATAGTACCTGATTCTTAGCGTAGAATAAAAGTTGTTCCAGTCCCTAAAAAGAACACCGATTCGTCAATAATTACAAATAACCGTCCAATTTGTCTTTTAAGTCTTATCAAAGTCAATATGGAGATGCACATAGATAGTTTTAAACTAATTCCAAATCGGTCTTACGCTTTTAGAAAAAATCACTCTACAGCTCACTGCATTAACGACGTCATTAATAATATAGCTAATCTAAAAGCTAAAGGTTTTCATGTCACAGCAGCAGTACTAGATATAAGTAAAGCTTTTGATTCTGTCAACATCCCAATTTTAGCGAATTTTCTTTTAGACAGGGGTTTTAATTCTTTAATTATTAATTTTATAATCGGCTTTCTAAGTAAAAGAATATTAACTATGGGTAACTCCGAGATTACTGTGAGTAAAGGAGTCAGCCACGGTAGCTGCCTTAGTCCAATACTTTTTAATCTGTACACCTCTGATTTGCATGCCATAAGTGATCAGCAAAGCACTTTATTTCAATATGCGGATGATTTTATTCTCCTTACTTTTTACAAAGATTTTATGATTTTTTATCCCAAATATTTTTAGGGAAATGTGCAATTCTATAAATTTATCTTTTAATCCTCGAAAATCGTCTGTGATGCATTTTAATAATAATAGGAAATTAATAATTTCAAATTATTAAATATTATGTGTAATAGCATAGCTATTAACGATGTAGATCAGGTTATTTATTTAGGTAGGAAAATTTGTACAAATAATTCCTCTTTAGGACATGTTAAACATATCATAGCCAAATCAAATAAATCTAATATGTTTTTAAATATGTTAAGTAGATGTCGTTTTGGCATTCATCCCAGCAAGGCCCTTAACCTTTTTAAGGCTTTTGTTAGGCCAAAATATGAATACGCCTGCTCTTCTTTTGCTTGCATTTCGAAAACGGTGACAAAAAGTATTAAGGTTCATGCGAATTTCTTCCTTAGGAAATCCCTTGGACTTATTAAATCGACTCCCATTAACATAATATACCATTTAGCGGGTGAACTTCCTCCGGAATATAGATTAAAATTTGCTACTGCGAAAGAATTGGCCAAAATTTTCGCTCATGGTTTACCAGCAGCCTCTCTTTTGACTAATGATTTCGCAGCAAAAAACACTAGCTACATAAAGGTTTACTCGGAATTCAAGGATATTTTTGATTCAATTGCTAATCTAAACGTTTCTTCTTGCAAATCTCGAAAAATTTCGATGGATGTGGATTTTTTTAAGGGCATTATCCCAAATAAGAAATCGTCTAGCACGTCATTAGTTAACTCTCTTTTAAAAGAAAAACTTGACTTTTTAAATAAAAAAGGTTTCGAAATCCTTTTTACTGACGGCTCAGTTCAAGAAAATTTTACAGGGTGTGCCTTTGTACATTCAAATTCTAATACTATTAAAAGTTTTTATGCTAACACTAAACGTTCCTCGCTTACTGCTGAGCTTACAGCCCTGGAGAAAGCCATTGACTTTGCTATTTCAAAAAACTTCATGAAGGTAGCCATCCTGACTGACAGCCTGGGTGCGTTACAAACGCTGAAGAAATCCTGTGTTTCCAACTGCTTAGCTTTAGATATTCTCAAAAAAATTGAAAACAGTCAAAGTATCCTTTATTTCGAATTACATCACATACCCAGCCATCTTAATATCGAAGGAAACGACTTGGCGGATTCAGCAGCAAAAAATGCCAGAAACGGTGGCTCATATATTTCCCTGAGATATACTCTTAACGATGCCATCACTCATCTGTATAATCGCATCTTGTTGGATTGGGAAAGAGAATATAACTCTTTTTGTATAGAAAGAAACAAAGGTTATTGCCTATTATTTCCGTTCGTTAATGCAAAACCTTGTTTCAAAGACAAAAACTGCAATTTAAACCGCCTCGAAGTTAAACAACTAAACAGAATTTTAAGCGGACATGCCTTTGACAAATACACGTTGCCCAAATTAAAAGTCTTTGACAATTCTATTTGCGACTGCAACTCCAATTCAATTGAAGATATTTCTCACATACTATTAAAATGCCCAAAATATGGAGCAATCCGTTCAAATTTCCCGCCTCTTTGAGCACGAACCAATAACAAATTACTCCTTTATAACTAAATTTTTGTGCTCAGCAAAAATAGACTTATGATTAACATTTCATCAAATTTTATTAATACATCACACATTTTGAATGAACATATGAATATAATCTCAATTAATATCGATAACATCATCACTCATCGGATTTCATCGCACATCTTCATAAACTAACAGCACGAAATTTCACTGTTATTTTCGTTTTAAAGAATTATTAACCAGTGTCTTGAAATTCCATTTCACACAAAGGCGGTGGCGTTTACCCGTTTCTTATTATACGGGACGGCCAAATAAATCTTCCCCATTTCCCTGGATGGAAGTAACTTAATACAAAAAAAAAAAAAAAAAGAAATCTAAAAAAAAGTCCCAAGCTTCTATCTTCAACAACACCAAAGTTGGTATTTTTACCAAATGCCAAATACCAATTCCGATCGTTCAGATATATGACAGCTATCCTATATAGGCAAAATATAGTCGGCCGATCCTTATGAAATTTAGCATGTTGTAATATTTTGCCAAAAATAGCATTCTTACTAAATCCGAACTCTCTAACGCTAAAAAAAAAACCACAGTTATAGCATTTCCGACGTATATACCGCGGGCAAAGGAAAGAAGATTGTGTGCAAAGTTTCAAGACGATAGCTTTAAAACTGAGAAACTAGTTCGCGTAGAAACTGACAGACAGACGGACATGCTCATATCAACTTAGGAGGTGATCCTGATCAAGAATATATATACTTTATAGGGTCGGAGATGTCTCCTTCACTGCGTTGCACGCTATTGACCAAAATTATAATAACCTCTTCAAGGGTATAAAAAGGGTACTACAAACATTATTGGTCATAACTTATGAATACAACATTTTCTCAACATACAACATTTATTTTCGTTAGCTGCATACCTTGAACTTTGAGAAAATGCTTGAAAAAAAAGAAAATTAATTGATTTCAAACAGACAAAATCAAAAAATGTGTCGTAAATATAAAAAGATGTCGATCAAGCCAAATTCAACACCTGAAAATTGTTTAGTTCCATATGTTAGCTTTGAAAGCTTAAAGCTGATGTAGTTGATTAAGTTTATAGGTTTTGGTATTTTTGTACCGATATTTAGTTATTTGACTATCGGTAGGAAATAAAATTTTAATGAATTTTAACAGTTGAAAATTTGCTTAATCTGACGCTAGAATAGCCATTGTGCATAGAGTTGAAAATCTATCCTAGATACTTATTGGCCCATACCAATAGCATGCCCGATTTACCGGCATGTCTAGCGGGCGCCTACGTACTAAAGACACCCCCGCACACACCACAGACCCCCCGCGGAATCACTGCAAGCTATTACTTCGCGGTGAAGGGTTGCCTTATGTAGACCTTAATTGACGTTCATTTTCAAGTCTTCTTAAGTCGCCCTGTGTATAAGCTATCAGCTGGCTTACCAGTTGCTCCGGAGCTGGTAGTGATCCAACTCAGGCTCGATACCTGCTACAGTTGTAGAGGATGTGCTCTGAGTTTTTATCTGCTCTTGGGCAGTTGGGGGCAGTCACTCTGAACAGATCATGTCCGAATATGTAGAGGTATTTTCTGTACCCCTCGTGGCCTGAAAGAAACTAGATAAGTTGGTAACTTACCTGGCCGTTGTTTCTTTCGATCCAATCCTGGATGTTGGGAATTAGCCTGTGCGTCTATCTACCTTGGTCGTTGTGTCCCACTTCTCCTGGCATGTGGATAATGCCGCATGTCGGGCTGACCTCCTAATGGTATCCCGGGATGAGTTCCTTCCCCGTTGTTGATTGGATTAGTAGATTTTATCCGCTGCATTATCTAGAACATCGGTCGGGATCATTCCGGCTCGAACGAGAGCAGCTTCCTCCGATATTGTTTTAAAGCCGGTAATGACGCGTAAGCCCCTGGTGTCTTCTGACTGAAGCAGTTTACAGCAAAACGGACGTGACGACCCGCTAGAAGGCGTCTCCTGCTCCTGTGGAGTGCTCCTTGCTGCTCTTTCTGCTCCGTAGGACATCTTGCTTACAAATTTCCCCTAAATATTTAAATGACTCCTTTGACGTAATGGTGCAGTTGCCCCCTTGGATGGTAATTTACTCCACCTTCTCGTGAAGAGACTCGCCTCCGTTTCATGAGCTGCCAGGTCCAGTCCGGAGTCACACATCCATGTTTATATTCGTCTTGTTGCTTCGTTCGCCTTGGCTTTCACGTCCTTGATTTCCTTCCTTGCTCAGGGCCAGGTCGTCCGCGAAGCCGTTGAGTTTGCATCCCTCCCGTAGCTTGGTCGTGAGTACTTTTTCGTACATTATGTTTCAGAGACGCAGTCCGAGAACCGATCCTTGCGGAACACCTGTATCCTATCTAAAAGGTAGGTGGATGTTTTTCGTTGCAGATATCTCGGAAGACCTGTCAAGAACAAGGCCCATTGGATATGTTTCAAATTTTCCCAGTAAAAGGCCTTGCGAATGTCTAGTGTTACCATCGCGCAATTGTCCTTTTCGCCCCATTTCCGCCGAGTTCCAGTGATGGCTGCTTCCGTTATGTCGGTCACGGCTTTGATGGCGTCAACCGTGGAGCATGCCTTGCGGAAACCATACTGGTTGACCGAGAGCGTTCCTTTGTCCTTAGCGAATTTCGAGATGCGAGTAGCGATGGTCATCTCGAGGACTTTCCCTACCGTGTCTGATGGGTCGTACGTCATTTGCCGCTAGCAAAATTGGACTGATTTTTTTGGGAAAAGCTTTGTTACTTCAACCATTTTTATAATTTTTTCATAAAATTGGTCACGTTTTATTCAGGATTAATAAGACAATATTGATATGTGTCAAAAATGATACCATTTTGAATCATTTCTGGGGAGCCAAATCTTCTGGGGACTTTCTAAGCCGTTGACCTTTTCCTTCCTCGACTTCTTGGTGATCCTGAGTAGATGTCATCTTCGGTTGAGAGCTGCTTAGTGATGAGCAGCGTCTCCAGATGTATCCAGGTTGCTTGCGTTGATTGGTATTTTCCTGAGGTGCGATTTATTTCTTGTGAGAGTCCTACCCCCTGCTCTAAGTTTTACTATGTTTTTGTCTTTTTCAACAACCTCGAATTCAACAACCTCGAAAAACCTCGGTATCCTTAAAATTCAGAGTCAACTTACTAGGAAAAACTTCATTTTTTAAGAGTACTTTATCCCCTACGTTTATCACGGCTTCCCGTGCTCCCCTCTTTTTATCTGCCTCTTCCTTTCCTTTTTGTTTTAACATACAATCTCTGTCCCTTTCGGCCGAGTCTGGAACCTGTTCATCAATATCACCTAAACATGGAACCTTTTCACGGATAACTCTGTTAAACATCAGTGGGTGGGGGCTACTCTTGTTGAGCCATGTGGAGTAACGTTATGCATGAGTACAAATTTCTGGATTTCTTCCTTGTAATTTTGTGAATTAAAGAGTGCTATGTATTCATGTTTTCCACTTCCCCATTAGCCTGGGGACAATAGGGTGGAGTCTTCTTCCTGTTCTATACCGCAAGTTTTGCAGTATTCCTCAAATTCTTGACTTATATACTGTAACGATCTGGTTTTCTGCTTCCGATCGCCACAGTGTGCTGCGGCTAGCTCACAGAGTTTGCGGTTTAGTTCCACCGAGTTCCATTTATAGTTCGGCGTGATTGCCTGAGCCCAGAAATAATACAAATAGCTTTCAAATTTTGGAATATCTTTATTTGCTGCTCCTTTAAATTGCAATAATGGTTAATCCTGGCTCCCGAAGACGGGCTCCACTCCGAATCCTTGTTGCTCGCCGATGCCTCCTTTGGCCGTCCTGGTGGTTCCGGCCGCAGTCGCTGCTCCGTTGCTGTTATCGTAGCCGTGGGTTCTCCTATCGTTGCCCTTTGGCTGGCGACACGCGAGCCTTCCTACCTCTGCGACATGGTCTGGTTCGGAAGTTGACTCCGCTAAAATGCCGTTTGCACCGCGCCTACGCGCTAGCTCGCCAGACGTGATCGGGAATGGCCCAACTCGACTCCACTACCCGGGGTTGTCTTGTGTCTCGTCCTTTACATCCTTCTTTCTCCGTGTTGCTGGACTCTCCAAAGGCGGTCCTTCAACTCAGCTCTCGAGTCCTTTTTAGAAACGCGTACCGTGCCCCGTTGCCCCTTTCGGCCACGGACCTCTCCTATTGCTATGCGGTGTGGCGGCGGCTTCCAGGGCCCGCTACCATTTGCATCGCCACCCTTGTCGCTCCTTGCTCTTTCGTTTCTGCTATCCTCGCCGCACACCCTAAACACGGCTGCGCGGTCCTTGGGCTACTTCCCGTGGTCGCTTGATGATCGGCCGGTGCTGCTTACCCCCTGTAGCCGCTTTTACACCTCCTCGGCTCTTTTATGCCCCCGGCTGTCTTAGCCTTATCTATCTTAGCGTGTGAGGAGACAAACTCTTCCCACAATACTGTCATCCATTGTCATTTTTTAAGTGTTTTGAATTACCTAATTTTTTTTTCTCTCACTCTCAGTGCCTAAGCAAAGGGTCCCACCAAGACAAATTTCCAAGAGACTTAAATTTTCAATCTACAGAATATTTCCTTCATTACTTCAATTAAGTTTTGTCGAAATGGAGCGTAAGAATTTTAACTCCATATAGCGGGAGTAATAGTCAATAAACACTACAACAAACTCGTTGTTTGGTAGCGGCCCCAATATGTCTGATGCTACCTAAATTCATGGGGCTGTTGGAAATGGGTCCCAGCATTGGTGCTGGCGCAGACGCCTTTTCATAGCTGACACTCCCGGGTGTCCTTCGTGAGCCACCTCAAGTACTTGGTTCCGAAATGATTGAGGAATAACAATTCAATTACCTCGCAAAAGAAGGGGTGCTGCCGATAACTCAAATCGAAATGGGTTTTAGCAGTTTTAGGGATCCTGAGTCGCACTCCAGACACGCCTTCGCTTCGATAATTTATTCGTCCTTTACCGAATGCTTTGCAACTTCCCTGATAGTCATTGATTGGGGAATGCTGTTCTCGATCACCCGTAATATGTTACAATCCATTTCTTTTTCACAAGAGAACTGTAACACTTTGTTGCAGTGTTTACACAATCCAAAGTCCCGGTCATAAACCCTAAGTGGCCGAAATATGAACCGATCGTTATTGCATAGCCCGCACACAGTGCTGGTGTCAGCATAATCGCACCCAAACGGTCAGCATATGCATACCCCTCGCGCCTCCACTTGAGAGCGCATAACAACGTATATTCTTATATTCCTTTATACATAAGTACATAGCCGTCTCTCTGCCGCCGCCTGCGAGCAGCGCTGCTACGAGACTTAGCCTTACTTAGACTTAAGAAATATTGTAAAAGAACAGATACATTTTGATCGTTGGAGCGGCACCTCAGCTGCTCCGTTGGAGCGGCACCTCAGCTGCTCCTCCTAAATAAAGAAACCAACAAACTCAAACCCCTGGATATATCCTACTACATGGCGACCGTGACAGGACTGGAAGGACATCGGAGGACATCGAGGGACTAAAAGGATACACCAACAAGGATATGCCCAGGAGGACTCATATAATAAAAAAAACTGGATAAACTGAAAAATGCAAAATAAATCGACGAAAAAAAATCTGAGTGAGTAGAGTGAAAGCAATGGGCAATCGCGGAGGAGTTTCGAGAAAAATAAAAAAAAGAGTAGCACACCTAAAGTGGCTACTCTTGGGCTACAAGAGTAGTCGCGTGGGCTACAGCCCAAAAACTTCAATCAGGACTAGATTTTCTGAAAAAATAAATCAATAAGTAACAAGAACAAAAGCCCAAAAATTGCTGCCACTCACTCAGTACCGAGAAGAGAAATTAAAGAAAAAATAGTAACAATACCCCCACCACCAAAGCCAATAACGCAACAAAAAAAGACGTGCCCGAAGGATTGCCCTGGACCACTGGACAGCCCCCACTGCAACCACACCTGTGCGAGGACCGGCACCGGTAACGCCTGAGTCCAAAAGGCCCCGGACAGCAGCAGCAGCAGCAAATAAAGTGCGGGAATACGCCACCTCCTGCGCCACCGAGGGAACGTCAGCGTAGCCAAACCGGCGACGACCAGCTGACGTGTGGAAAAAAAAGGAAATCAACTGAGGAGAAACATTTTTTTTTTACCCATGCACTGCGTTGCATTATTTTTTTGATTGCACTGCAATGCATATTTTTTTTATATATAATATAATATTTTTTTGTAAAATTGAGCGGAACCTCATCTGCCCGATTCGAAGTATGGCCCGTATAGCTGTACAAATAATAGGTAGGAAAAAAATGTTAAAAAACTAAGATTAAAAAAAAAAATTTTTTTTTTTAAAGAAAAAAAATAGCATAAATTCCTAAAATTTATGAAACATTTTAATACCTTTTAATGAGAAGTAATAGTATAAGTAAAACAGATCAAATAAATGATTCTGATTATTACTTCCCAGAAAAATTAAGAAACATTGCAAAATATGACTCAGAAAAAAATATAATAGAAATTGAAGAAATAAAAACACATACAATATCTAAAATGGGATTAGTAGACACGAAAGTTGTAGACTCCACGGCAAATGTCGTTAATAAAATTGAATCCGAAAAAATCGATATTCAAACAATTACAATATTGTTAATAATAATCGTTATTATAATGTCAGCAAGCGTATTGCTAAAATTATATAAATTACACAACAAATGTCTAAAGAAAAAATTCCAGAGTCAAGCTAATGACCTGGACAAAATCTAGATAAAAAAAAACACAGAAAAAACACAAAAAAAATAATTGAACATAAATGTAAACACGTAAAATCTAAGAAAATGAAATAACAGAAAATAAATATTTAAATACATTACAAAGTATGGCTAAACTAAAGTCATGGATTGGAACAAATTGTACGAGGAGTTATCAATAATTAAAACAAATTTTGACAAATCGTACAAGTCCCTAACTCAGAATAGACCCATTCAAAAGAATACGGTTAGGAAACACGTTGAAATACTAGTAGAGTGCTTTAATGAAGCGCGTATGCTAATCCATGATCATAGGGAAAGATTAAATCAAGATCATTGGTCACAGGTATCGAAACTTTTGATACGACTACGATCTAATTTAATATCTATTAAACAAAAGTTCAGTTTAGAAATATCATTACCAACTGTTCTTAACACTCCAATAGCAGTTGACACTGCACCTGACTCGGAATCAAAAGAAACAAACGAATCTGAGTCAGAAGAGCTTCCCAAAGAAAACCCTAAAATAGAAGTTGAAGATTTAAATAATCTTACTATTCCGGCGGTATACACTGATCTAGATAACTCTACAGATTCAGATACTTCGAGTGTCATAGAATACAAAATAGATAAATCCATCACAATGGCACAGTCAAATATTGATTTTATTAATACAGCATCTAAGCTTATACCAGTTTTTGATGGTAAGGCTGAAAATTTAACAAGTTTCATTGATGCCTTACAAATAATACAATCAATAAAAGGCGAGCACGAAGAATTAGCTATTTCCATTATTAAAACAAAGCTAAAAGGTGTCGCCAGGAATCTAATCGGTAATGAAACAACAATTACTGAGGTGATTGCTAGACTAAGAAGCAACGTCAAAGGCAAAACTGTTGAGGTATTATCAGCAAAGCTGATGAATCTACAGCAGCGCAATAAAACTGCTAACCAGTACACACAAGAAATTGAGCAGATGACGAAAGCTTTAGAAGGTGCATACATATCAGATGGTTTATCTTTAGAGCTAGCCAGGAATTACTCCATTACCAGCATGCAGTCAAAGCAATGACTAAAAACTGCACAATCGATAAGGTAAAACTTATCATGCAAGCTGGAACATTCAGTACGATGAACGAAGCCGTTTCAAAATTTGTTAATAGTTGCACTGAAGCAGAGAAGAACTAGAAGAATACGACTTTACAGTCGAATATTTAAAGGGAAAAGATAATCATGCAGCCGATGCGTTATCAAGAATAACCATCAAAGATCTACAAAATATAACTGGAAATGTATTAAAAGTCACTACTAGATATCAAAGTAGACAAAAGTTCCGCGCGGAAAATCAAGAACAAGAATTGCCAAGGCAATCTTTAAATAAAGCTTTTAAGCACAACGTATACGACTTCATAAACAATGATGAAGTACGTAAAATAGTGACCTTTCAGATAAAAAATATGTTATGTCTATTTAAACAAGGCAGAAAAATTACTGCAAGATATGATGTTAGCGATTTATATACTAATGGAGTTATTGATTTAGATCAATTTTTCCAAAGGCTTGAAATGCAGGCCGGTATACATAAAATCAGCCAACTCAAAGTGGCACCGTGGGAAAATATCTTTGAATATACTTCAATAGATAACTTTAAATTAATGGGCAATCAAATATTGAAAACATTAAGAGTAACGCTACTCAATCCGGTGACCCAAATTACAAATTTAAAAGAAAAATAAGCAATTTTGTCTACATTTCATGATGATCCAATTCAAGGAGGTCATACTGGCATATCAAAAACTTTGGCCAAAGTAAAAAGACACTATTACTGGAAAAGCATGTCTAAAGATATAACTGAGTACGTAAGAAAATGTCAAAAATGTCAGAAATAAAAAATAACGAAACACACAAAGACCCCTTTAACCATTACAGACACACCAATAAATGCTTTCGACAGAGTGATAGTGGACACTATATAAGTATTTAGTTGCTATACCTGTTCCGAATAAAAATGCCAATACTGTCGATAAAGCAATATTTGAATCTTTTATCCTGAAGTACGGTCCAATGAAGACGTTCATTACGGACATGGGAACAGAATATAAGAATTCGATTATAGACGACTTGTGCAAATATTTAAATGTTAAAAATATTACATCCACAGCACACCACCACCAGACAGTTGGAACAATAGAAAGAAGTCATAGAACTTTCAATGAATACATACGATCTTACATATCGGTTGATAAAACTGATTGGGACGTATGGCTTCAATACTTTGTCTTCTGTTTCAACACAACCCCCTCTATGGCACATACATATTGTCCATACGAGCTAGTTTTTGGTAAAACTTCAAATTGACCAAAGCATTTTAATAGTATAGAAAACAATAAACCTCGTTATAATATAGAAGACTATGCTAAAGAATCAAAATTCAGATTAGAACAGGCATTTAAGAGAGCCAGACTAATGCTAGAATCTCATAAAATAAAACAAAAAATTATTTACGACAAAACTAGTTTAGATTTTGATTTGAAAATAGGAGATAATGTCTTATTAAAAAATGAAACTGGACATAAGTTAGATTTTAAATATACGGGTCCCTATAAGGTAGAACAAATAGAAGATAGAGATAACATAGTAATAGCAAATAATAAACATAAAAAACAAACAGTTCATAAGGATAGATTAAAAATCTTTATTTCATAAATTGCACTTAGTATAGCCATACAAAAACACACATACATAGATAAATGAATACACATATTCTTTTAATAATTTCATGTTCTATGATTCTAACCACATAAAACAAAACAAATAAAAAAAAAGATGTATTAATTAGAAATTTTTATTATAAAAATAACTTCATTATATTACGTTATTTTTCAAAAGGAGGGAGATGTAGTATGCACATATATTGAATACCCACTGTACCGAGAGTACTTAAAGGGTGCGCACTGTAACACTTTGTTGCAGTGTTTACACAATCCAAAGTCCCGGTCATAAACTCTAAGTGGCCGAAATATGAACCGATCGTTATTGCATAGCCCGCACACAGTGCTAGTGTCAGCATAATCGCACCCAAACGGTCAGCATATGCATACCCCTCGCGCCTCCACTTGAGAGCGCATAACAACGTATATTCTTATATTCCTTTATACATAAGTACATAGCCGTCTCTCTGCCGCCGCCTGCGAGCAGCGCTGCTACGAGACTTAGCCTTACTTAGACTTAAGAAATATTGTAAAAGAACAGATACATTTTGATCGTTGGAGCGGCACCTCAGCTGCTCCGTTGGAGCGGCACCTCAGCTGCTCCTCCTAAATAAAGAAACCAACAAACTCAAACCCCTGGATATATCTTACTACAAGTTCTTCTTCTTCTTTGCTGCAGATCTTAAAGCAATTCGCACATTCCTTCTTCCGTTTGGGATCAGCGCTCTGCATTGTTCTGCATTGTCGTGCAAAATGACCTATCTTGGAACATTTGTTACCTCTATTTGCATGCCCTATTCCACCACATCTCGAACTCTCCAGATTCGGCCTTATTTTCCGAGCAGTAATTTTATTGATTGAATCGTTTCGTTTATTGAGTGATAGATTTCGCCGGCATGGCTTCATATTATTCAATAACTTCGTCCAAGGAGTATTCCTTACCCAAGAGTTTTTTCTTTTTTCCCCAATTTTCGCTTTAGATTGGCCGAAAGAACATTTATACATTTGTCGTAAAATAAACTTTAAGTGGTTACGCCACTCTGACCGCGTGGAAACGAGACGGTTTTTCTGGAATTTCTTGTGACTAAACTAGTTGAGATAAGATTTTTCCACTTTTATTTATATTCAATACAACTAATGAGCTTTATAAATTATAAAAAAAAATTTGTTTTCAATGCAAAATGGCGGAGATATGAACTTCGGCGATCATCGGTTTTTCCGGAGTGCTCCATGATGGTGGGCATGATTCACGTGTCAATTTTCATCAAAAACAAGTAAACAACATTTTTTTTTTAAAGTGATAAATTTGGAACAGAGTGACGTAGCCGTTTAAAAATGGATTCAATTTTTTTAGCAAAAAATTTCGTACTAAAAATTGCATAAAAAAATGTCTATCCATTGGATCGAAAAAATCCTACGTCACTCTATGGAAAATCTATGTAAGAAGATGTGTTTCAATTTTGAAGTCAATCGGTTGAACAGAATTTGCGTTATCATGCCCACCGTCTTAAAAAAAAGTGGTTTCGAGAAAAACGCAAAAGAAGAAAAAGAAGTGTCTTAGTGCCCTCCTGCCGCGCCGACTTCAAATGAACATAACTTCCATAATTATCAAGATATTGTCTTCTTTCCTTTTTGTTTTAACATACAATCTCTGTCCCTTTCGGCCGAGTCTGGAACCTGTTCATCAATATCACCTAAACATGGAACCTTTTCACGGATAACTCTGTTAAACATCAGTGGGTGGGGGCTACTCTTGTTGAGCCATGTGGAGTAACGTTATGCATGAGTACAAATTTCTGGATTTCTTCCTTGTAATTTTGTGAATTAAAGAGTGCTATGTATTCATGTTTTCCACTTCCCCATTAGCCTGGGGACAATAGGGTGGAGTCTTCTTCCTGTTCTATACCGCAAGTTTTGCAGTATTCCTCGGATTCTTGACTTATATACTGTAACGATCTGGTTTTCTGCTTCCGATCGCCACAGTGTGCTGCGGCTAGCTCACAGAGTTTGCGGTTTAGTTCCACCGAGTTCCATTTATAGTTCGGCGTGATTGCCTGAGCCCAGAAATAATACAAATAGCTTTCAAATTTTGGAATATCTTTATTTGCTGCTCCTTTAAATTGCAATAATGGTTAATCCTGGCTCCCGAAGACGGGCTCCACTCCGAATCCTTGTTGCTCGCCGATGCCTCCTTTGGCCGTCCTGGTGGTTCCGGCCGCAGTCGCTGCTCCGTTGCTGTTATCGTAGCCGTGGGTTCTCCTATCGTTACCCTTTGGGTGGCGACACGCGAGCCTTCCCACCTCTGCGACATGGTCTGGTTCGGAAGTTGACTCTGCTAAAATGCCGTTTGCACCGCGCATACGCGCTAGCTCGCCAGACTTATCCGTTCCTCACTTCCTTGCAAGACTACCTGCTGTGATCGGGAATGGCCCAACTCGACTCCACTACCCGGGGATGTCTTGTGTCTCGTCCTTTACATCCTTCTTTCTCCGTGTTGCTGGACTCTCCAAAGGCGGTCCATCAACTCAGCTCTCGAGTCCTTTTTAGAAACGCGTACCGTGCCCCGTTGCCCCTTTCGGCCACGGACCTCTCCTATTGCTATGCGGTGTGGCGGCGGCTTCCAGGGCCCGCTACCATTTGCATCGCCACCCTTGTCGCTCCTTGCTCTTTTGTTTCTGCTATCCTCGCCGCACACCCTAAACACGGCTGCGCGGTCCTTGGGCTACTTCCCGTGGTCGCTTGATGATCGGCCGGTGCTGCTTACCCCCTGTAGCCGCTTTTACACCTCCTCGGCTCTTTTATGCCCCCGGCTGTCTTAGCCTTATCTATCTTAGCGTGTGAGGAGACAAACTCTCCCCACAATACTGTCGTCCATTGTCATTTTTAAGTGTTTTGCATTACCTAATTTTTTTTTTATTTTTTTATTTATTTTTTTTTTTGGGAACTCTCAGTGCCTAAGCAAGGGGTCCCACCAAGACAAATTTCCAAGAGATTTAAATTTTCAATCTACAGAATATTTCCTTCATTACTTCAATTAAGTTTTGTCGAAATGGAGCGTAAGAATTTTAACTCCATATAGCGGGAGTAATAGTCAATAAACACTACAACAAACTCGTTGTTTGGTAGCGGCCCCAATATGTCTGATGCTACCTAAATTCATGGGGCTGTTGGAAATGGGTCCCAGCATTGGTGCTGGCCTATGGCATTGAGAGACCAGAAGACAATCTATGCAGTGTTTGACATAGTTCTCTGCATCACGATCAATTAGAGGCCACCATACCTTAGATCGCAGACACCTTTTCATAGCTGACTCTCCCGGGTGTCCTTCGTGAGCCACCTCAAGTACTTGGTTCCGAAATGATTGAGGAATAACAATTCAATTACCTCGCAAAAGAAGGGGTGCTGCCGATAACTCAAATCGAAATGTGTAAAGCAGTTTTAGGGATCCTGAGTCGCACTCCAGACAGGCCTTCGCTTCGATAATTTATTCGTCCTTTACCGAATGCTTTGCAACTTCCCTGATAGTCATTGATTGGGGAATGCTGTTCTCGATCACCCGTAATATGTTACAATCCATTTCTTTTTCACCAGAGTCGGATGCTGATAACTGACAATGTCGGGATAGAGCGTCTGAGGTGTTCTATTTTCCCGCTTTGCAGACGACTTTAAAAGCAAAGGACTGTAGCCGTAGCAACCATCTCTCTATGGTCTATATCTCTCGAGATAGTCTCGATGTCGGTTTGAAAATGGCCTCCAATGGTTTGTGATCTGTCACTAGCTCGAAATGAAGTCCTGCTAGGTAAAAGTAAAATTTCTCAACAGCCCAGACTAGAGCCAGACTTTCTTTTTTCCGTTTGAGAATTACGTTTGTTTTAGTCCGACAAAGCTTTACTAGCGAATGTAATAATTAAGGGGTCAGCACTTACAGAGAACTGCAACCGTATCGCTCTCTGTGCTACAGTACTGGCATCTGCTATTAGGCGAGTTCGATTTAGTGGGTATAAGTATGTAAGGTTTGGTCTCTTTCTGTTTCGCCGCAGCTGAATTTCGAGCCCTTCCTCAGTAATTTTTTCAGTGGATCCGTGTAATCTGCCAGGTCTGGGATACATTTTCTGACGTATGTCACCAAACCTAGAAAACTCCGAGTCTAGTTCCTTGTTAAGTGGTTCTCGAACCAATCTAATCACATTAATTTTATCCGGGTCCACTTCGATTCCTTTGTCAGAAATAATATGTCCAAGGAACTTGAGTTTGTTTGTTTTCCAGATGCACTTTTTATCATTTAGTAAAACGCCACTTTTTTTTAAATGCGTTACGAACCTCTTTTGCAGTCTTGTCATGTTTTTCTTCACTAGCTCCAAAGATTATTAAATCGTCAATATAATTCATGACATTAGTAAAGGGTGCCAATAGCTGCTCGAGGTGAAGTTGGAAAATTTCTGGAGCAGAGTTAATTCCAAACATCAGCAGTTTGTACCGAAAGAGTCCTTTTGCTGTTATGAACGTCGTAATTTCTCTGTTGGCTTCATCAAGTTCCAGCTGATGATAAGCGTCTTTTAAGTCTAAGCGAGAAAAGTATTTTGCGTCCTTTAGTTTGCGCATAAAAGACTCAAAGTTCGGTAGTGAATAATTTTCTCGACGAATGGCCTTATTTGCACGACGCATATCAATGCACAGCCGAATATCGCCGTTTTCCTTAAAAGCTAGGGCAATGGGAGAAATCCACGAGCTTGGACCTGTAACTGTTTCGATGATGTACCGACTTAAATTTTCTTCCAACTTAGCGGCAACTTTTTCCTCGAGTGCCACCGTGATTCTTCGAACTGGCTGCTGAACTGGGATGACTTGGGGGTCAATACATAGTTTTATTTTAACCCCTTTCCATTTAGGAAATGGGGTGGTCATTTCAACTTGATTGACATCAAGACCTAGACGAAGAACGTTCAGCTTAATGGCGGCCCAGTAGCGGCTGCCGTCCATTTTTAATTTCGAAAAATGTTGCAATCACCTCGACATTCGGCATAGCAAATTTTTTTTTTTTTTTGGATCACATTTTTTCTGAGAATGCGATCTAACATTGAAGACTGCTGTAGGTTCCTTGTTAATTCTTGTCCAATCTGATTGACTAATAATGTTAAATTTCGATCCAGAGTCAATAATGAGAGCAACGTTGTGGCCCCCTATTTATCAGTTTATTAGTTCTTCTTCTTCGTTGCTGCAGATCTTAAAGCAATTCGCACATTCCTTCTTCCGTTTGGGATCAGCGCTCTGCATTGTCGTGCAAAATGACCTATCTTGGAACATTTGTTACCTCTATTTGCATGCCCTATTCCACCACATCTCGAACTCTCCAGATTCGGCCTTATTTTTCGAGCAGTAATTTTATTGATTGAATCGTTTCGTTTATTGAGTGATAGATTTCGCCGGCATGGCTTCAGATTATTTGCTTATATGTTCCTCGACCTGGCACGCTTCAATAACTTCGTCCAAGGAGTATTCCTTACCCAAGAGTTTTTTCTTTAGTTCCAGCGGCGCCCACGAATCAATTATTTTGTGTTTTTAGGCAAATTTCTCCAATTTTCGCTTTAGATTGGCCGAAAGAACATTTATACATTTGTCGTAAAATAAACTTTAAGGGGTTACGCCACCCTGACCGCGTGGAAACGAGACGGTTTTTCAGGAATTTCTTGTGACTAAACTAGTTGAGATAAGATTTTTCCACTTTTATTTATATTCAATACAACTAATGAGCTTTATAAATTATAAAAAAAAATTTGTTTTCAATGCAAAATGGCGGAGATATGAACTTCGGCGATCATCGGTTTTTCCGGAGTACTTCTTGATGGTGGGCATGATTCACGTGTCAATTTTCATCAGAAACAAGTAAACAACATTTTTTTTTTTAAAGTGATAAATTTGGAACAGAGTGACGTAGCCGTTTAAAAATTGACTCAATTTTTTGAGCAAAAAGTTTCGTACTAAAAATTGCATAAAAAAATTTCTATCCACTGGATCGAAAAAATCCTACGTCACTCTATGAAAAATCTATGTAAGAAGATGTGTTTCAATTTTGAAGTCAATCGGTTGAACAGAATTTGCGTTATCATGCCCACCGTCTTAAAAAAAAGTGGTTTCGAGAAAAACGCAAAAGAAGAAAAAGAAGTGTCGTAGTGCCCTCCTGCCGCGCCGACT
The DNA here is from genome assembly GCA_018153035.1 of Drosophila pseudoananassae pseudoananassae. Lineage (NCBI taxonomy): Eukaryota > Metazoa > Arthropoda > Insecta > Diptera > Drosophilidae > Drosophila > Drosophila pseudoananassae. Next base: position 2,491,214 of record JAECXR010000038.1, read on the forward strand.
TCAAATGAACATAACTTCCATAATTATCAAGATATTGTCTTCGGGGACGTCTTTAAAGACGCGTGAGAATATAGTCTTTTAAATTAAGTAAAAAAAAAATCGATTTTTTTTTTTAATTTCAGGGTGGCGTAACCCCTTAAGAACGTTTGCCTTTCAAACGTTAAATTTTGTTGCAGTGAAAAAAACATTTAATTTCTAGACCAAAACAGTGAAGACGTCGATCTCCCGGTCCTTGTCATCCTCTACCAGTGCACCCGGTAACGAGAAGGCGACAGCTTGCAATTGTACCCCACCTATGTGAAGGAGTTAAGTTCCCTTCATTTTGGGTGACGCGATCTGTTCAGCCTCCATCGAGGTGGTGAACGCTCTAAACCAGTGGTGCCCAAAACTGCCTTACGGCAGAGCGTGAAACAATACATATGAACGAAATCACACGCACACATAGAACGAAAAAGTCGGTGTGTTTCAAGAAGTTCACTGAGAGAAAAGAAATGTGTAGTCCCCCTCAGAATTCTCAGTCATTTTTCCGATCAAAATAAGCATCAACCGCTCGCCTCGCTTGCTCGCTAATAAGTGCAGTCCAGCTAAATCTCAGTGTAGGCAAGAGACCTGCCTCGTGAGAAGGCAATATCTCCATCTCTTTTGCACACACATAAGATGTATCGGAACTCCAACTACAAAATTCATTCGGATTAGTACGATTGAGGAGAATAGGGAAAACACGAAAAATTGTTATTGTAATTGCCCTTTGCTTATGCTGGGACCAACGATGCTTATGGCGTGAGTAACGAATCTTATGGCGTGAGTAGTCTCACACAACTCCGTATGCATGAGAAATTGCAAAAACAAATGAGCAGCGTGAGCAATGGGATGAGCACCACTGCTCTAAACCATTTCTTCCATTAATTTCCAAGAACCGACTTCTCAATTGCTTCACATAGGAAACGTTTTAAATCATTTTCCGCCATACTGAGGTCGTGCGTTTGTGTTTGCTAGATTTTAGACAACGAAACAAAATTTCATTTTAGACTTAAAAATCTGGGCTTGTTTTACGCAGCCTCTTTTTTTTTATATATAATTATCTAGCTTACGCAAGACCAAACTCTTCCGCACAGCCGTTACTAATAATTGTTCCTTTGGGCTTGTTTAAACGCAAACTCTTTCGACTTGTATTTATACGCAGTTGATTTATTATACAACTTACGGAAGACAAAACTCTTCCGCACAGCCTTTCCTATGCACGTCTTTACCTGCGTAAATAGTTACACATGCATACATATGCGGCTTAAAAACAGGGACTGCAAATAAGACTTATGAGTTCAAAAAAATTGAACGACAAAAAAGCCTTTGTGGGGAGTGGGAAAAGGACACATATACCATTTTTTAACGGTGAATCCAGAAACACAATAAACTTTTATTTCAATTTTTATTGATAAAATTGAAATATAACTCTTATTTTCAATTTTTATAATAATAATTAAAAATAAGAATTATTTTTCAATTTTTATTTAAAAAAAAAAATAAAAATTATGATTCAATTTTTATTAAAAAAAATTGAAAATAAGTGTTATGATTCAATTTTTATTATAAAAATTGAAAATAAAAATTGAATGCGAATAACTTCTGAACCGAGTGGACTATTAAAAAACCGCTTACATATTTATGATCTGTGGCGCAGTACCTTTCAAATGATGTATCGAACGTCCTCAAAGGACATAATCAAGGATTCTTCAATTATTCAATTTATTTAGTTATATTTCTAGTAGAAATTTTCAACTCTGTACACACCCATTTTCAAGTACACACCGAGTTTCTTAAGATTCTTTCGATTATATTGAAATATTTATTGTATATTTCTTAATTTTCTATTTATTTAGTTTTAAAAACAACAGTTTCTTTATGGACTCCGATGATAAGTTGCACCGTAAATCCGAAAGTACCAATTTAAGTGCAGAAAATGCTCTTTCTACCGAAACCTGGGTAGCGGGCACACTATGCAATACTTTTTCTAGTTGGTAGAGCCGAGGATAAGTAAACTTTTTGCCTTCCCAGTATTCCATTATATTATCCTGCAGACCAATTTGCTTAGGAGAGTATGTGTGGATCTCTTTCATAGCCAACTTTAACTCAGGATCATCGTCGTCATCGGATTTTCCTCATTTTCCGAGTTCACCTCAATGGAGCTAAGGAAATCCTTTAGTAGAGAACTCTGGGATGCTCCATCAATCTCACTTAAGGGGGGACATCTGAGTAGAATTTTGAAAAAATCGAAATTTTTATTTTTTGCTAAAATAATTCTTTAGGGTCTTAAAAATGACATATCAAAAGATAGAGTCCGGCAAAAGTGTCTAAGTGTCGAAATTTTTTATTCTGCGGCGATGCCTCACAGGTATATGTATCCCACAGTACTTAAAACTTTAAACGCGTTTTTCTCGAAACCGCTTTTTTTGACTTGGCCGAACACATAACTCGAACAACTCTTAAGATATCGACCTAAAATTTTAACAGTATATTCAGAATACCTATGGCTATCGACACACGTAGGATTTTTTTTTTATTTTGTTTACTTTTTTTTATCAACAATTTTGTGACGTTTTTTGTTCGTGAAAATGGAAAATTTTTTTCAATCACTCACTATTTTGCAAAAAATCAATATATCGAAAAAATCCTACGTGTGTCGATAGCCGTTGAGATACAGAAACTAACCAAACTTGATTTTTTGTTCTAGATCAAAAGTTAAGGACGTTAGGTGTTCGGCCATGGACCCCTTTTAAAAAAATAGGGCCTTCGAATAAGGGCTGCAGGGCCGCCATTTTATTTTCGATTTATTAAAAAAAAATTTAATTGTGTACTTTAAATATAATATAATAAAACCTCATTTACAAATTTTCGATTGGCTGTTTTGATTTGGCCAAAAAAATTCCAGAAAATCCGCTTTTTTTTTGCCTGTTACTCAGATGTCCCCCCTTAAGTAGTGCCCTTTATAGGTACGACCACAAATTTTACATTTAGACACATTATCGACTAATGAAAAATTAAAAAACTCGCGGACAATTAAATCTGTTTTTCGTCCCATCGCGATCAGCACCCAAATAAAATGAAGAAAAAATCAACGACAATTTGATGCTAACCAAAGCATTTCATACTTAAAATAACAGTGTTAACCTAATGTGCACTTTTACATACATGGTTGACCCACACTAGAAATATAACTAAATAAATTGAATAATTGAAGAATCCTTGATTATGTCCTTTGAGGACGTTCGATACATCATTTGAAAGGTACTGCGCCACAGATCATAAATATGTAAGCGGTTTTTTAATAGTCCACTCGGTTCAGAAGTTATTCGCATTCAATTTTTATTTTCAATTTTTATAATAAAAATTGAATCATAACACTTATTTTCAATTTTTTTAATAAAAATTGAATCTTAATTTTATTTTTTTTTTTTAAATAAAAATTGAAAAATAATTCTTATTCTTAATTATTATTATAAAAATTGAAAATAAGAGTTATATTTCAATTGTTGTCATAAAAATCAACAAATAATTTTTATTTTTTAATTTTTATTTTAAAAATTATAACAATTACGGTCCCTGCTTAAAAATGTAAATCTTTCACTCAGAGTGAAATCTTTTCTTGCAGAGTAAATTCTCTTAAGTTATGTGGCTTGTTTAAAACTTAGCCTCTCTTTGTTGTTTTTTTCTTTTAACCTATGTTTCGCAATTTGGTTTTGCGCTGAAAACTTTACAAGAATAACAATTACCAATCTCATTTATGTTATACATTATGGTTCTTCTTTCCGTTCTTTTTTTTTGTAGTGGCACTGCCATACGCAGTTATTCTTTTTACATACATACATATGTACAGTGGCGAAACCATTTCAATACATTTTCTTCTGGGTAAAATAAAATTATTTTCAGTGTTTTTTGTTTTCAAAATAAATTTTTTTTGTAATATCTAGTTTTCTTTCTAACAAAAAAATGTAAAACCATATTTTTTAATCCACCATATATATTTCTTTTTAAATATTTTAATAAAAAAGCATAAAAAGTGTCGAAAATAAATAGCACCACTGCCACATTTATTAGCAAAAACCCCTATTTTGCCGAATGGCCTCATTACATCGCACGTGTCAATAAGATTGCAATATTGAGATCATAAAAAGTTTAGAAATACAATTGAAATGGAACGTGGAAAGCACTGTACTTTTGAGCTTAAAATAGGGCAGTCGCTGCATCAAAACCAACATCAATCGGATCCCTTTGGGAAGTAATTAAGGAGTCCTGGACTCAAATTCCCATAAAGCGATGCCAGGGCTTAGTTGATTCCACCAAAGATTATAAAGTACATAGATAGGACATCAGGGCCCAAAACGGTCAACTTTTTTCGTCGAGCTTGTTGGTGAGGGGGGAACGCACATACATACGATTCTATTTTTAAAACTCTTTACATGTATGCATCAAAAAATGTTTGCGTCTTTGTATGTATGTGTGACTGCTCGCACGACGGCGTAAAATTGTTTTGGTTTCCAAGTTTCATTTTCAATTTCTCATCGTTTCTGTTTGCAATGCATCGATGTGATAAAGGAACAAATAGTGCGTTTGTTCCGCGCCGATCGAGTCAGGGTGGTAGCCTAATGCGTAGAGTAGTTGCTCTCTTTACAATTTTTTTGGTTCAAATCCTCCTATGGACTTTGATGTTTTTCTTTTTTTTAATTATCTTTCAGCTCTTTCGACAAATTGTGTAAAATGAAAATCCCAGGCCACCCAGAATACTAAGGATATTAAAAATAGTGTTAAGGATTCGGGAAATAATTAATACCCTAAATTTAGACATAGTTGGAAAATTTGTCTTAAAGGAACTGGTATTACTAAATACAAGATACATAAGGAAAGCTGGTCAAAAAAATTTTCAATTTGTCTATGGTATTAGAAGCGACAAGATGAGCGGAACAAACAAAAGTTTGGCGATTTCTGGAATGAAATGCTGTGTTAAATCCTGCATGAAATCTAGGCGTCATTTTCCTAACCTAAAATTTTTTAAATTTCCGTCCGCGGATTTAATTTTAGGACAAATATGGAGGGAAAAATGTGGCATTGTCTTGGAGGATTATAATAAGAATCTAAGAATTTGTGAAAACCATTTATCGACGGCTTTCATTGGGAAGAAGTTATTGAAAAAGGAAGCTATTCCAACATTAAATTTGGATATGGCGTTGGAAGATGTGGCCTTTGAGGAAACATTTGAGCCAACCGGCGAAGCATATATTACAGAAGACCAGTGTAGTAAATGCGAAAAAATATTAAAAGCCAACAAGTTCTTCCAAAAAAAAATCAAACCTTAGTAAAAAAAATTCAATATCTTCGAAAAAAATTATCTCAACGATATCCATCAATTCGGCTTAAAAAAAGGAAACTTCAAACTATAGTTGACAGAATTGATTCCATTCAGAACATTAGTCCAGAAACAAAAACATTTTGCAAATTACTTTTAAGTAGACGACCCAAGGAGTACTCCCCAGAGGTACAATGGTTGGCTCCAAAAATTTTCTATATGTCGCATTCAGCATATTCTTTTCTTAGGGACAATTAAAATTTGAACATGCCCCACGTAAAAACCCTTTACCGATGGGCTCCTATGAAACAACTACAACCTGGTTTTACAAACAATTTTTTTGAAAAATTAAAAAAAATGACTGCAGAACTTGTCAAGTCGTCCTTGTGATGGATGAAATGGCTATTAGAAAAGAGTTAAGGTATAATGTTAATTTAGATTTCATAGATGGGTTTAAGTGCATAGGGCTACAAAGAAATAATAAAGTAGCTAACGAGACTTGCATATTTTCAATAAAATCAATCTTTTCAAATTGGAGTATGATTTTAAATTATTTTGTTTCGGAAAATGGACTTTCAGCGAATGACTTAAGTGGCGTTATAAAACAAAATTTGACTATTTTATTTAATTTAGGGATAGATGTAAAGGCCATAATATGTGATCAAGCTTCTGCCAACCGAAGTTGCTATTTTCGGGGCACTTGGGGCTACTAATGAAAACCCTTTTTTTATATTTAAAAAAAAATCGTATTTTTTGTATGTACGATTTTCCACATCTTATAAAATCATTAAGAAATGGTCTCCAGACCTGCGACTTAAATACACCAGACGGGCAGGTTAGCTATCAGGTCTTGAAGGAGTTGTGGCAGAAGGAAGAAGACCAAAAAACAAAAATGTGCCCAAAATTAACAAAAAAGCATATATTTCCAAACACTTTTGATAAAATGCGAGTGAAATATGCGACACAATTATATAGCAAAACCGTTCAGGCGGCCATTAAAACCATTTGTGATACGGTCAAATTTAGTTCAGTCACTAACGAAATAGCTATATCTACTGCAGTATTTATAGAAAAGGTGGACAAAATTTTTGATTGCACGAATAGTGGGACTTTATATGGACAAACTAAATACAGATCAGCGTTGCAAAAAAAATAGCGAGTCATTAGAATATATAAAATATTTTAAGAATTACATTAAGGACGTTCATTTCGTAAATGAGAAAAAAAAGTTTTCTTTTTGGATGGAATTGGGATGACCTTAAATGCTATTGACATGCTATCTTCGGACCTTTTTAAGAACGAAACTAAATTTTTTATTATGAAAAAATCTTTCAACCAGGATTGCTTAGAAAATACTTTTGCTGTGCTAAGACAGAAGGGGGAAAATAATCATAATCCTTCAGTGGCTGAACTAAACTCGACCATGGCAAGAATAATGTCTTTTAAAGTTATTAGATATAGTTCATCTGCTAATTGTGAAATTGACGAGCCTCTTGACCGACCAATTATTTCAATGACCCCTGAAGAAAATTCTTTTGACGCAGCACAATTACTTGACGAAGACATCATAGACAGTTGCAACACAGATACCATACATGACATAGATAATGACTATTTTGGATCTCTTAATTTTAACTTAAAACTTATGTCTGAAAGATATTTTATAGGTTATGTAGCCTCAAAGACCCTTCCAAAAATAAATTGTGACGCTTGCAAAAAAGATTTAATGAAACAGGACGAAACGATATCGGCGCCGAGTGAAATATTTTTATTCCACAAAAATTATCATTTGGATAGTGATTTCGGCAGTCTAATTGCCCCGTCTCAATATTTTGTAAACGCCTCATCGACACATATAGGAGTCTTTGATAAGATTTTTAAACAACACCCAGAGGCAATTGGTTTAAGGGCAAAAATTATAGACGCATGTAAAAAATCGACACCAGTATACTTTGACGGAGATTGTAAGGACCACAAAATTAAAATATTAGAGTTTTTATTATTAGTTTTAATACGAAAACATTGCGCGTGGGGTCTAGAAAAATGTAGTATTAAAGAGAAAAAATTAAAAATTATGTCCGGTAAATAAAGTTCCAAGGGAGTCCGTCCGCCATTTTGTCATCCACCACGTCCGTCACTGTTTGAGGGTTTTCAATGCCGTAAATAAAAAATCAGAACTTAATTTAGTTAAACGTTATAAAACTTTATTTCTGCAGGCAGATGAAACTGGGATCAACCATTGTGATCATCCAGTTTATGGTGCTAAGCAGTGACTAAAAATATGGACAGAGAGTGCGGCTCGACTAGACATACGCGAAGCTAAAGCTCTCGATAGTGGAGAGGCCGGCCCGACATAGTGATTGCGAAGCTATAGCTCTCTTAAAATAGGCCCGTTGAAGTCGAGCGGCCGAGAAAGAGTCGGCTTGCGACCAACGAAGGCGATAGTCCATACGTTAGCTTAATAAATAAAGTATAACTAATTTTGCGGCTGCTGCCTGACCCGACAGTCACTATTTTCCCCATTCCGCTAATTTCTTATAATTAAATTAATAACAACATAATTATTTTAAAAACAATAGTAATATTATGAAATTAAAAAGAATAATATTAAAGTAAATATAAAAAAATTAATAATAAAAAATAATAAAAGTGAATATTATAAAAATAATCATAAAAGTAAAATCCACTTTCTTCATAACCGAAAGAACCTTCTTCCCACGGGTGGAATCGAACCCTTAACCCCAAGGGTAAGAAGCGCGCGCTTTCCACCTAGACTACCCTAGGAGTTGGTTTTGCAATACTTAAAGTTGGATTTAAAGTAAGCGCGAGAATCCATACCAAGCAGAGCTGAAGAGTAAAGATAGTAGAAGATATTTCTGATCTCTTTGCTCTCACACTGGTTCGAATTGAACGTTTCACACTTTCATCGTTCCAAAAATGTTACGTTCTAAAAATAGAATTCTCTCTTTCTCTCTCTCATCTGCCAGTCGTTTGTCGTGGAACCCGCTCTCAAATATTTCCATTTTACAGCGGGTTCCACGACTCGTTTTACCTCGTCGCCAATATTTCGCCGGTTATTTCCACATTAGATTGACAGTTTAATTGATTTTTAATAGTAATAGTCGCGTCGCATCTGCTCTGCACACTCGATAAATTACAACAAACTCTCCTTCTGTTCCATCACTCCGTTCGCGCCCTCCTTGCCAGTCTCGCTGCTCTCCGCTGACATCGCCGCTCATTGTCGGCTCCCACACATTTCATGTAAGTTGTACTGAATGACGTTGATTGTAGGGGGGCGTAGTTGCCGCAAAAGATTCCAGGAGTAGAAATATTGAATTAAAAAAAGTCGGGGGCGTCTTCCAGTGAATGTAACGCGGTCAGCTTTATTGGGCTGCTTACAGAGGGCTGCGAGGGCCCTCGAGGAGAGGCGGAAAATTGCCTAGGCGCGGATGACGCGGGCGGACGAGCGGTGGACGGCACCCGATGGGTGGCGGAGGAATGCAGTGGAGCACTTGACGGCTGCCGGCCAGCGGCGGAAGAATGCCGAGGAGTTATCAAAGAGTGCCGGGAAGTCGGCGGACGTGGATCGGTTTGGGAATGCCGGAAAATGGCGGACGCAGGGCGAGAAGCACCCGAACCGCGCCGAGAGTTGGCGGATGACGGCCGACGAGAGATCGAGACACCCCGTGTACCGCCCGCGGGCGTTGACCGGTGCTCCTTGGTCACGGGATGCAGCAGCGTGTTGTGATCCTGACCACACGTCTTACACGCCGACAGGATCCGTCGGAGTGCTCTTGGGCCAGGCAGCTCGAGCAATAGCGGTTCGCGAGAAGGCGTAGGAAGCGCCGACACTTCTTCAATGGATGGATCCCATTGCAGACTCGGCATCGGTAGGATTGTGTACCTCGAGTACATCTGCTCTCCAGTGACTGGGCGTTGCGTGGGCGTGGCGACATCGTGCTGAATATGATCTGGAATCCAGAATTTGGCCCGGATCAGACGGATCATCAGCTGATTGCCTACGTGCAGCGTGAAGCGATGCGTAAATTAAAGAAGGACTCTAGACAGAATTGTGCTCGCAACCTGAATCCGATTCCGAACTGATCCGTGTGGGCACCTCTCCCTGATCAAGTGAGTCACCGAAGCTGCGGGCAACTCGTGCGGAAAAAACAGACACGCTGCGGGGGTTGACTGGAGATAATGGGCCGGTCAGCACCCATCCGAAAATGGTCTGCTGACCGAGAAGCGACCCGCAGATGTTAGCCTTGGAATTACCGAAGAGAATGGACGGAAGAATGTCAGCAAGGAAGAAAGAATTAACACATCGACTTGGCAGCTCTCAAAGAAGTTGGGGTCCGCCAGGGTAATATTGGGCAGCCCCTTGAGACGATCTCGCGAAATCGGATATGATGGCAGATTTCCTGCCAACTGCGGAAGAACGTAAGCCGCAGTCTCTAATTGTAGCCCGGGTCTTGACGGCGACCGAATGGAAAAATGGCACAATTTAGTAGACTGCGCGGAAATGGTTTGATTAAGGCCGGAAACTTGGGCTTGAATCGTTTTGAAGGGAGGCTTAACGAGGTTGAACAGTCGTTCCGTTATGAAGGTCGCTTCGGACCCTGAGTCTATTAGTGCTCGTGCCTGGACGGTGCACCCCAAATGGCACACGTTGATAAGGGCCGTGCCCAGTAGGACGGCTCCTGACCCGGAGGCGAAACACACCTGCACATTCGACTGATCCTCTGAGCCGTTTGCTGGCGTAGGCGGACTTGAAGCGGTAAGCTGCGTAGGCGGACTTGGAGCGGTTGCGAATGGATTGCCGCGGTGCAAGAGGGTGTGGTGTCTGCTGTGGCAAGTGAAGCAGGTATGGGCGCTCGGGCAGTCTCGTTGCTGGTGGCCTCGGGCAAAACAGTTTAAACATAACTGCTTCCTCTAGGAAGCTAGGAACCGCGAACATAAGCGAATGGGGTGGTCCTCCCTCGAACAGAGATCGCAGCCCTTTTGGCCCGGAACCACTCGAGTCTCGTATGAAGTGAGCCTCCGAGCAGGGGCAGTAGGAAGTCCCGACCTTGGCGGAAATTGCACGGAGCCACTAGGCCTGACGTCGTCGATGGCCTCCAGAGTGCGATGGCGCTCTGTCAGGAAGTTATGGAATCTCGGCCTTATTATGGACGGATTGCTCCCACATAGAGAGTGTGACCTTGGGGAGCTTTGACGAAATCATGAATACCAGGAGGCAGTCCCAAGCCTCAACATTGATGGACGACATTGCTAGGGCTGACAGACAACTCTGAATGGTGGCTTGCAGCTCCTTCAGCGCGACCCCGGACTCTTGAGAAATAGCCTGGATGTTGAAAAGGATCTTCACCTGGCTGTTGACCAATAGCCGCCGGTTCTCAAAGCGATCTGTGAGGCTTTGCCACGCGGCGTCAAACTCCTCATGGGTAAGCGGAGCCTTAGAAACAATGGCGTGGGCGTCACCACTTGTTTTGGACAGCAAGTGGAACCCGGTAGAGAACCGGGGTGAGCCGCGAGTTTTGGATGTAAATGGCCGTAAACAAGTCTCTGAAGGTGGGCCACCGAAGATAATCACCCGCGAAGACCTCCAGTATCCACCGGAAGTAACCGGCAGCCTGTAGACGCGGGCGTGTGTACATTGACGGAAGCCGGAGTGGTATGAGAAGCAATTTTCTCCCGAAGCTGGGCAATACACCTCGAATAGACGGAGTAACAGTAGCTGTACTTCGATTCCAGCACTGTCGCGGTGGCCGCATTGTCGTCGGATTCGGCTAGCAAATCGGAGCAGCTCTCATAGATTTTCTCCACCTTCTCCCACAGTGCCCGAATTTGGTCCCGATGGACTTCGCAAATGTATTGGGAGACCACTTCCGTTTCTCTGGCGGACAGAGTATTTATGTTGGCCTCAAATTGGCTAACTCGATCTGTTGTGGCGATGAACTTCTTCAACGCCACGTCGACCGCACTTTGAGCCATTTTTGCAACAGAACGTGGCTTTTGGTCGTCTCCCGTGGGCGTTCTCAGACACCAATTCGCTGGTCAGCGCGTGTCGACTGACTTGCGCAATAGGTGCCGCGTACGAAGCGGTGTCCGGTCACACTAACGTGATAAGACCGGTGAGATCGCGGATGAAATGCGATTACAAGGCACAAGTGGGAATTAGTGGCGCCGATGTCGAAAGGAGCGTCGGATGCGGCACGATTCGAATGTGGAAGAAACTTCAGGAAGCCGAAAAAAACCGGATGGGAAGAAGTTTGTTGAGATTCTAGGCGGATGTTGCCTGATGCGGAGTAGAAGCAGCGTTAGGAAACTGACGGCATGGAAAATGGACAAGTACCGGAAAATTCGTGCTCGTTCGGGGAAAAAATTGATGAGAAAATTGATGTATGTATATGTATATATAAGTTTATAATTAATTGATTTCCTTTTTTTTTTTAAATTTATTTGTTACGCAGCCGGTTATGCCGTCGGCAACCTGTACGTACCCAAAAGGGGGACAAAAAATCCAGCACCAAAAAAAAACACAACACGGCTTCTAAGGCGGCCAGCTCGAGAATAATTTGGAAATATATGGACATGCATGCAGGTACGGATATACAAATGTAAGGGCATGTGGGCAATGTTGGCACAGTGGAGCGTTGATAAGTGGACTGTATAACGGGGGAACAGAGAAGTTATGTGGTGTAAAAAATGACACTGATGGGGGAAGAAAAGAAACAAATATTACGACAGCGGCGGACTGTTCGGTGAATTTGGAAATTTCCGGAACTAATTCACACCGGCTGGCTAATATTAATTATGCCTTCTTTTTGTCACCACACAATTTTACTGTTCACTTGCGAATTTTTCGCGGATTATTTGCACAAAAACAAAATATGTATGTGTGTGTATGGATGCTCATATGCCTCGATCGTTGGCAAGCGAATGGATAACGGAGAGGCCGAAAACGGCAAGGAATATGGGCAGCACACAAACGGAGACGAATGGAAAAATTTTCTGAATTTGCAGACGAAGAGTAGAAAATCTCAAACGGCCGTTGTGTCGGAAAACTCGGACTTGGAGTTGACACGGAGGGAAAAACAATCTTGCAGCAGTGTGAACGAAATTTAATGTTCTGATCACTGCTGAAGACCAGCAGAGAGACGGAGACAGAAAAATGTACTTATCTTTTGGCGGAACAATGCCGAGAACTGCTGGTAGAATATAATCCAAACCCAATCCAAATATCCAAAATATCCAGGCTATCCGGCTCGAAAGACCAAATGATTGTAGAGGGGCGTAGTTGCCGCAAAAGATTCCAAGAGTAGAAATATTGAATTAAAAAAAGTCGGGGGTGTCTTCCAGTGAATGTAACGCGGTCAGCTTTATTGGGCTGCTTACAGAGAATACTGAACTTAACTTAGAAAGCCTAAACGCTAAACGTAAATATAAACCAGAGCGGACGATCGACGACGGCCGACGAGAGAGGAAGAATGCATAGAGGGGCGAGCGCGGATGCGCTCTTCAGCACGGATGAGCTAAAAGCGCGGGTGCGCTTTTCAGCGCGGATGCACTCTTAAGTTCAGCTGAGCGGCACAACGGCCCCTCACCTAAACAGACGTCAAAGTCCAAAAAAAACACGACAAAAATGCAAACATTTGTTTAAAAAAAAATTGAAGATGTATTTTTTTTCAAAACCTGCAACATTAAACTATTGAAAAACGTGGGAAATTTGAAAATCGGTTAAAAATTACGGCGTTAGGAATTTTAAGGCGCAAAAAGTTTTACGGGCGTTATTTATCTTTTCGATTTATCGCTCCATCTTCAGCGAGCTTAGAATCCACCCAGATTTCTGTAATCTTTGCAAAGCTTTTCCTTGTCTGGTCTCTCCTCTAGTAAAGTTATTATTATAAGAAGAATCATAGAACAAGCAAGGCGATCGAAGTAATGAAGAAGGTCAGAGGAAACCACGCGGGATAAAGGCTGACCCATTCAAATAATTGTAAAACTAATCAACATAAATTAAGCAAGTAAATAAAATGAAGTTCAATGCATAATTGTGTCTAGTCGTTTGGATTTAAAACCTCCGAGCAGAACTGTGCTCAACTATGACATTACGCCCATGAACGGCATCTGTCACAACATTTTGGTGGCCCATGAGGGGAACAATCTACACACGACTCCACAATCCAAGGTCATCTCCAACATTTCCATCAAAATCGTTAATGGAAACCTAATCTCATCACGGAACCATTATTCTCCATTTTCTACTCCTTTATGCTCTTCGACAAAGAAAAGGCGAAAATAACGGAATCAAACTTTGCATCGCACGTGTCGCGCAAACGCTTGCCCATTGTCGCTCTCTCACTTTGGAAGATACGTACGTAAGTGTGAGTGCATACGCAAAATGAGCAAGCCCAAGCCAGCGAGCACTTCCAGTGCAGAGTCTGAAACAATGGCAAAGGGTGGCAACGCCGACAGCTTGTTTGCGCTCCAGAAAGATCTTCACAATCAGCTCAACCAACTCCAAGTAAACTTCAAGAAGGACAGCACGTCTCGGAAAACTAAGCCCTATTTCCAACTGCGCCTTTCCAAACTCAACTTAATAAGCCAGAAATTCAACAAGAATCATCAAGAGTTTGTAAGCGCTGGCTACCCCACACACCCTTACTTCGTCGATAATGTAGCGGACCAGTTCGAAGAGGAATTTATCACAGCGTTCTGTTTAATATCTACGGAGTCCGAAACACTTTTCCCCAGTCAGCTACCAGCGTGCGCCGAGCAACAAGCGACGCCAGTTCCTAAAATGCTCGGCCCTGGTGCGGCAGTCCAACTTCCAAAGTTGCCAGTACCTAACTTTTCCGGAAAGTATACAGATTGGCCAGCTTTCCATGATCTGTTTATGCAACTCATTCACCAGAACCAAGCGTTGTCAAATATTCAGCGATTTCATTTCCTCAAAAAAGTACTGCCTAAAGAGCAGGACCAAGATGTACACCAAATGGAACTAACGGATGGCGCCTACACAATCGCATGGGATCTCATCATCAAACGCTATGATAACCCCCTTTTACAATTCATGCACCACATGAACGCCCTCTACGACTTACCCTTTATCTCAAGGGAAAGCTCATCAGAGATCAAACATATGCTGAACGTAACCAACGTATGCATCAACGAGTTCAATCGTCTCAAAACGAATATCCATTCTAGCACGCAATGGATAGTCCATCATTTGATCGCTAGATTACCTACGACAACTGTACAAGCCTGGGAGCATTGCTTGGGAAACTCCAGCGACATTCCGAGTTTCCTCGACTTGGAAACCTTCCTCAACAATCGCCTCGTCAGCATGAACATTATTGAGAACCGGAAATGTTCACAGCCCACGCACAACTCTACGATCAACAAATCGACAAATTATCCACGCCAAAATCCCAAGAAAAAGGGTTCCGGCTTCTACAAGGGCAGCACGTTCCACACCACGACTGGAACCAGCGGTCCCATCTCTTGCGTACACTGGAAGGGGCAACACATTTTGCGGCGGTGTCCTGATTTTTTGTCCAAGGATTGCTTTGCCCGCAAATGAATCATTGACCATACAAAGGCATGTCTAAATTGCCTCAGCATCCATCATCCCTTGTCGCAGTGTGGCAGTAACAAGAATTGTTTACAATGCGGACATCGTCAACATACCCTGCTTCACTTCCCCACGACGTATACCAGCCCATCACCCATTCAGAACGCAGCAAGCGAGAGCTCCGATCTTGCTCATCCTTCCGATTCCACTACAGTGCTGATGGCCACTGACGCGCAGTCAACTCGATTTATTTTGCTGGCCACAGCTCTAGTACAACTACATAATAACAGCACCGGACAAACTGCCGTTATTCGAGCCTTGATCGATTATGGCTCTGAGGGCACGTTAATCACAGAACGTGCCGCTCAGTTGCTGGGACTTCCACGTCACCGAGCCACAGCACAGATCACCGGGGTCGGTGATAACTCAAAGAACATCTGTAGATTTAGTACAGAGTTCTCCATAAGCTTATGTACGGACCCTCAATTTCACCATCTGGTGCGAACAGCGTATGTCCTCAACTCGATAACCTCTCATTTACCAAGAAGCAATGTCAACGTGGACACTTGTCAGCATCTTCAGGGATTACACTTGGCCGATCCCACCTTTACCAGGCCAGGCCGCATCGACGCGTTATTTGGAGTAGATCTAATACCATATTTGTTGCTGCCAGATTTACGGAAAGGAGCTTCAAATCAACCTATTGCTCAACTCACTCAATTGGGTTGGATCGTGTTTGGCCATAGCAATGAAACAAGGGCAAATGTGGTAACCATTCGTTGCCATCAGACTAATCTGGATGCACTGGTAAAGGGTTTCTTCGAACTCGATCAAATCAGCTCTGAGAGGGCCTTAACGGCAGAAGAACAATGGTGTGAGGATCTTTTCCAGCGTACCTGCACCCGACAACCCAATGGAAAATACCTGGTCCGGCTTCCGTTAAAAACTGAATTTGATAAAGAACAAGTCATCGGAAAGTCTCACCAAATCGCACTCAATCGATTCCATCTCTTAGAACGTCGGCTAAACAGAAACGACACACTTAAACAACAATATCACTCCACCATTAAGGAATATTTTGATCTTAAGCAACTCTCCAAAGTCACTACCGCAGAAACTCGACATCAAATGATCACTCCAAGAGGTCAACAGTATTTCTCATCATGTACTCTCCCACACCACACCGTGATAAAGGAGGACAGTAGAACGACCAAAGTTCGGGTGGTGTACGATGCATCATGTACCACTTCGAACGGAAAATCTCTTAACGACATATTGTGCATCGGCCCACCTCTACAAAACGATTTAGGAGGAGTCATCATAAAATGGAGGCTACATCGTTACGTGTTTGCAGCAGATATCCAACGAATGTATGCACCAGGAGGATGCTCAATTTCAACGCATCTTATGGAATAATGATCAAAACGAAATAGCCGAGTACAGCCTAAATACTGTCACCTATGGGACTGCATCAGCACCGTATACAGCCATACGCATAATCCGTCAACTCGCTCACGACGAACAACATCGCTACCCCTTAGCAACTCTAATCTTATTAAATGAAGTATATGTCGACGACGTCCAAACTGGTCACAATACTGTTCCTGGAGCATTGGAAATACGAAATCAACTTATTGCTACACTAAAATCGTCTGAAATGGAACTCAGGAAATGGGCATCAAATCATCCACAGATCTTATCCGGAATTCCTGACCAGCACATGGCTCAAAAGAGACATGTAGAAGTAAATTCCCAGGAGACTATTAAAACTCTGGGACTTTATTGGAGCCCACACGAGGATTTATATAGCTTAAGTACTATAAGTACTATAAGTATAAACCCAGCCGATTGCGCTTCAAGTCTTACTCCTCACCAACTAACCAGGCATGACATCTGGTGGTTCGGTCCCGATTGGCTACGGCAGGATGAAAATCGGTGGCCGAAGAACACGTGCTCTCCTCCCCCTGACCAACATCACGATGAAAGAAGACAACCAACCAACATCACAGCACATGTTTGTTCACTTAGCGACTCAATCCTAACCTCTTACTCATCATATAACAAATTGTTATTTGTTATGGCTTACATCCAAAGGTATCTGCATAACTTACGCCACCCACAAGAACTTCGTCATGTGGGCGCGATTCGAGTACCCGAATTACGAGAAGCTCTACATAAAATCGTAAGGATAGTTCAGAAAGAAGCCTTTTCTCAAGAGATCAGCCGAGTCCTGGCACGAAAATCTCTATCCAGGCACAGTGCCCCCAGCGCTCTTTGCCCGTTTTTAGACGACTTTGGGATTCTGCGACTCAAAGGACGACTGAAGAACGCTCAACAACTGTCTCAAGCACAGAAAAATCCGATCATTATACCCAAAGTGCATCATTTTACTGACCTCGTAATCAAAAATGCGCACCTGAACACTCTTCGTGGAGGCACCGAGCTCACCTTAGCAACCATTCGGCACACATTCTGGATAGTCAATGGGAAACAAGCAATAAAAAGAATTCTACGACAATGTGTCCAATGCTTCAAACATCGCCCAAAGCCTGCCTCACAGTTAATGGGGGATCTGCCACTACATCGAGTCAACCTTTTACTTGAAAGCATCCAGATTCCGTGGGCATCACACGTACAAGGCATATATCGCAGTGTTTATATGTTTAGCAACCAAGGCGATGCATCTAGAAGCGGTCACAGGACTATCTACTCAACACTTCCTTTGGGCTCTTCACACTTTATTGGACGTAGAGGTTTGTGCAAGCATCTATACAGCGATGGAGGAACCAATTTCATCGGAGCAGACAACTCTCTTTGCATCTGGCAAAAGGAGTTTCGAAATTCCATCGACACGGACATCGCACCCACTCTTACGGCCCGTGGAATCCAATGGCATTTCAACCCACCGCACAGTCCTAATTTTGGGGGACTGTGGGAGGCGAACGTAAAGGCCGTCAAAACTCATCTGTATCGTTCCTTCAAACTCACTGCTATGACCTATGAAGAACTATCCACGGTGCTCACCCAAATCGAATCATGTTTAAACTCACGTCCACTCTGCCCCTAGTGAAGAAGGTCAGAGGAAACCACGCGGGATAAAGGCTGACCCATTCAAATAATTGTAAAACTAATCAACATAAACTAAGCAAGTAAATAAAATGAAGTTCAATGCATAATTGTGTCTAGTCGTTTGGATTTAAAACCCCGAGCAGAATTGTGCTCAACTATGACATTACGCCCATAAACGGCATCTGTCACAACAAAAGTCTTGAAAAATGGGTTTTTTTTTTATAAATAAATCAAGATTGTGAGGGTGTCGCAAATATTTCAAACTTAATTTAGTGCTATATTTCACCTGATAAATAATTCCTACTATACTTTAAAAAATTTACAAATCACTGTTTTGTAGTTGCACAGTGTTAAGAGGAGCCCCAAAATAAAGGTCGTACTCCAATGAGTTCCGTTTCAAAACTGATTTTATTCGTCAAAGTTCTCTTATAAGTAAGATACATGGAAATCTTAAAACTATTAAAAACTACTTATCAACGCACTGCACATTGACATGCTATGCGACCCTTTCTCAAGTGTACAAGCGGATGCGCTTATGTTTGTTATTTACGATGCTTATGTTTGTGTTTTTTATGTTAGGCTGCAGGGGATCGGTTTTAAACCATGCTGTTTATGTCATATTTCCATGGGTCCGATCCTTTGCAACTCTATCTTTGGAATTTGTATATAAAATAGTGTTCAATGCTTGAACACACAGTGTTATGGCTTTCTGCGTGTGGCCAAACGGCTTCCCTAAAAAGATGTCGGTTGCTGACACCTCTGGAGATTCCACCAGCTTTCCAATAAATTCCGAAATCTCTCCCTTTTTGGTGATCTCGTCCAGATCCCTACACTCGATCTCTATCTTGTGGGACGGAAAGCGCGCTTCCACCTGATCTTCTATCGATTCGGCGATTTTCTTTCTTGATTTCACCAGCTGGAGAACTAGCTCTTCTTTCGGGGTCTTCCTAAGCCTTGATACTGGTTCTCTCAGTCCTTGCAGCTTCTTGTCCTGCTTCACCCGTCGCTGGATATCGGTGAAGCTTCTGCAATATTGTGGTTCCTTCTACATTGGCCAGGAAGCCATTTCAGCGGAGGTTCATTCCGCTTAAGCTGCGTTTTTATGCGTATAAGGAAAAAACGATCTAGCCCCATCACCATGCCATTCGCGGCGGCGGGTGTGCTTCATTTTTTTGGGAGCACCATCTAATGGCCCCGACTTGACCAAAAACGCCCTTCCTTCTTCGTTGCCCCTCACTAACAAGCAGCTGGAAGTGCAGTGCATGTTTGGTGGGCGCTAGTGTCAGTTGCGGAGAAAATATCTCGCGGAAACAGGAAGAGCTGCAAAAACATAGACTGGAAGAGAAGGTATTCTCCACGACTCTTATCTTAGCATCGGCTTCATTGATCTGGGCGTGTCGGATGGATCCGTATTAGGATGTTTTAAGTCAGGCCTCGTGTTTCTTACGGGTAAGTCCCTCGCCACCTGATGAGCACTAATTATTCGCGCAGGTACTATATGGTGCTTGCGCTTTGCGGAGCGCCACGCTACACGTTCATTCCTACACGCACATCAGTGTGTGTGTCAGGCTCTGTAGCGTTTATGCGCGCAGGTGTTACGACCAGTTTTTTTTTTTTAATCGTTCATTAACAAAGAAAGACTTAAAACTAAGCTAAAAAAAAAAATAAAAGTTTCTAGTAAATCCCTGTCCGCTGCGGTAATGCCGCTAGGCTTTGCTTCGCAGGGCCAGGATTGGCGTGCTTATGCGCCCCACTACTGTTAGCCTAGGCTAGCCTAGCCTCCACTCGGAGTCGCTCTAGCCTTCTCAGCTCCTTCATCATGTAGGCGGCGACGCTGCTCATGCCTGCCCAGAACTGGGCGTCCTCCAGCAACCTCCTTCAGATGACGTCCGCCGTCGCTACTTCCCCTAGGAGTCTCCGCCTGGGAGATCGAAAAGCGTGGGCAGTTCAGGACCACATGCTCTGCCGTCTCGTCTACCCCACATACAGGGCACTTTGGGTCGTCGTGTCCATATTTGTAGAGGATACTCCTAAAGCATCCGTGGCCGCTGAGAACCTGCGTGAGCCAGAAGTTCATTTCTCCGTGACTTCTCTGGAGCCACTTCTTGAGGTCGGGGACTAGTTGGTGGGTCCATCGTCCCTTGGTCGACTCGTCCCATCGTTGTTGCCACTTCTGAATACTCGAAGCTCTCGAGTTCTCTTTTTGCCGACGGCGTGTCGCTGCCGGAGTTGGCCCGCTCAGCGCTACTAGGGCCTGATATAGCTCTTTTCGCTCTGCCGCGAGCAGATCGAATGGCACCATGCCTGCTATGACGTGAGCAGCGTCGTCGGAGATCGTGCGGTAGCCCGAGCACACCCTTAAGGCGCACAGTCTATATGTTCTGGTCAGTCCTTTGGTATACGACCTTGTCTTGGCTGCATCAGCACACAAGGGGGCTGCGTAGAGCATCGTTGCGCTGCAGACGGTCTGGAGAAGTAAACGACGTCCTTGCTTCGGGCCCCTGCAGTTATGTCCAGTGTGTCCCCAATGATGGGAAGGCCCTTGGTGCCCTTATCTGGCTGCCAGGCACCAAGACAGCGGATTGTGAAGGGTCGCTAGGTAATCACCCAGATCTCCCAGAAATGGGTCAATTATATCCGCACGTCTGTGCTCTTTGATTACTGTTTTATTTCTGACTTTAATTCGAAAGATAAAGAATTCTCTAAGTCTAAATACATAAGTTTGGCGCGCGCTGAGCTGCCAGTTCAGCCGGCAGCGGAGCGGCTACATTATGGTACATATTTCTTATATACATATAATTAGGTGGTATTAGGTTGTTGGGCGAGCATGTCACATGGGCATGCACGCTTAGTTTATGTAAATGTATAGAGAGTGAGTCTTATGCACACATGTCTTTGGCATATGCGGTCAGCGTGGGAACGCTGACTTAGCCTAACTCCCTAATTGGGAGTCTAATTGGGCGCCCTAATCATATTTCGCGCACTTGAATTGGTTTATTTGTTTGTTATATGCATGCAAGGTACAGTGTTACCTCGCTACATGTTTCTACATATGTGCATATTACATCTCCCTCCTTTTGAAAAATAACGTAACCTAGTGAAGTTATTTTAAAAATGTAATTCTTTTTTTTTTTATATATTTTATTTTATTTTTTTTTTTTCATGCTAAAAGTTGACAATTTTATTATTATTATATTTGAGTGTTTTCAGTGTTTTCTTTTTCATATATATATATCCATATAGTATTTTTGAAATGTATGACCGTTGATTCTTATGAATTAAAAATTTTTATCCTATCCTTATGTACTGTTTGTTATATGTTATATATTGTTATACTGTTTTTATGTCCTGAAATAACTATATTATCTCTGTCATTAATTTGTTCTACTCTATAGGGCCCTGTGTATTGGAAGTCTAATTTATGTCCTACTTCATTTTTAAGTAAAACTTTATCTCAGTGTAGGGGGGCGCTGGTGCCGCAAAAGATTCCAGAATTATTGAAGTATAAATTGAAAAGTCTGGGGCGTCTTTCAGTAGATATAACGCCGTCAGCTTTATTGGGCTGTTTACAAGAGATTAATCTTAAAAACTAGTACAAAAAGAAACGATCGACGACAACCAACGAGAGAGGGAGAATGCATAGAGGGGCGAGTGCGGATACGCTCTTCAGCGCGGGTGCGCCCTTTAGCGAGGGTGCGCTCTTTAGCGCGGGTGCGCTCTTCAGTATGGATGCGCTCTTCAGCTGAGCGGCACCACTGCTCCTCACCTAAACATTCCGCCCCCCTTGCAATCGCTGGGGTTGCAATAGCTCCTTCGATGTTATGGCTGGTGGCAGGCTCCGGACACGACCCATCCAAGCACTGTGCTTTGGGCCACTGGCAGTCCGTCCTGGATCTTTAGGAAACCCGGTTGCATGATCCGCGGGTACATATCTGCGCCCAGGATGACGGAGATTGTCGCTGGCAGATGGAATTGCTCGCCCGCCAGTGTCACGCCTCGGAAGTGGGCACGCACCGCCTTGCTCAGCTCCCGGGACCGCGTACGAACTCGCACGTGAGGCTCAAACTTAAAGATGACCTCCAGCCGAACGCTATCATCGGTCTTTGACCCCACGGTGGCAGAATACACCTGTTCGTCCCCCGCTGGTAGTGGGCAGCCGGAAACACGCAGCGGGCGAGGCGTCGATGCAGCTCGAGGGCGTGCATGGGTCGTTGAGGGCCCCCGTGTCGAAGCTCCGGGTCCCGGTGTCTATCCGCACTAGCGCAGTCAGCAGCACGTTGACGCTGTTCCGTTGCAGCAGTGACGAGAGGGTGGGCGGATCGACTGCGTCCTGCGGGTGCCCTCGACGAGAGGCGGAACATTGCCTAGGTGCGGATGACGCGGGCGGATGAGCGGTGGTCCGATGAGCAACCGATGAGTGGCGGAAGAATGCCGAGGATGTATCGACGAGTGCCGGGGCGTCGGTGGCCGTGGATCGGTCTGGGAATGACGGAAAGTGGCGGACCCAGGCCGAGGAGCAACCGAACCGTGCCGGGAGTTAGCGGATGACGGCCGGGTGCCAGACGAGGCACGCCGTGTCATGTCTCCCGCGCTCCGTGACCGGTGCTCCTCTTGGCGGGGCCCGCCGAGCCTTGCGCCGAGCCCGCGGCTTCTTCACGAGGTGCAGCAGCGTGTGGTGATCCTGACCACACTTCTTACAACCGTCACCCCGGCGACAGGATCCGTCGGAGTGCTCGTGGGCCAGGCAGCTCGAGCAATACCGGTTCACGAGAACCGCTCGGAGCCGCTTCTCGGCACTAAGGCGTAGGAAGCGCCGACACTTCTTCAGGGCGTAGATTCCAGCGCAGACTTGGCAACTGTAGGATTGAATACCTCGAGTACATCTGCTTTCCAGCGATTGGGCGTTGCGTGGGCGTGGGGACATCGTGTTGACTGTTGGCTGACGGAAATATGGTGAAGGAACAAATAACATTGTCAGAATCGGTGTAAATCAGTGGTGGGCAAAACTAACACATGTTTAAAATTTGAGTGTGTGCGTAGTGGAGCAAAACAATGAGAGCAGAGAATTCACTGAGCGAAAAAAACTTATTTTTTTATTTAATTTTTAGTTATCTAAAAGTTTGAATGGGAACTAAAATAGTGTATTTTATTTTGAAGACATCTTTTCTAGCAACATTTCTTAAAAAAATGAAAAACTACGCTTCCCTATCTTTATTTTCTATAGAGAAAACTTTTTTCAACTCAATTTGTGAGAAAATTTTTCTCAGTGGAAACATTTTGATTTTTAAGTTTGGGCTGACTCAAATGAGTCAAAATGAGAGCAAATGAGAGAGCTTCTTAAAAAAATTGAGAATGCTCACACTGTCAGTGTGCCGGCAGCGCTGCGGCAGAATTTCCTACCCTATACTCGCGTGCTATGTAAAATGAGAGTTTGCCCACCACTGGTGTAAATGAAGGTTCGGAACTACGGGCAGAGCTTCGAGACAGTACAATGACAGGAACATTGTAGCGGAAGAAATGTTAATTACTGTGGGTAGGCGGACGCGTCCAACGGAAGAAGCACGACCTTAACAACGGGCTGCTTTACGAGCCCTCGCGCGGTGCGGATGTCGATCACGCGGCCATGGCCATCGGAGCCGGGATACACCGCGTCAACCCTGCCTAAACGCCACTCATTGGACGGAAGGTTATCTTCCTTGATGACGATCATATCTCCAACGCGGAGGTCCCTCGTAGGGCCTCGCCACTTGTTTCTCTTATGGAGCTCCTTGAGGTACTCCTCCTTCCACTTCCACCTTCCTACTACTTTTGTAGTTGCGTCTGCAACTTCTTCTTGTGGATGACACATACTTTACAAGAATAGACGACGGACTTGACCAAATTCCTCACCTTTGGAGTCCAAAATTTTTCCCGGATCAGACGGATCATCAGCTGATTGCCACCGTGGAGAACCAGGAGTCGAGACAGATGGCAACCGTACGGAAGAATTATAGGGTGGCGTTCGTCATATTGGAGAAGTTCAGAGGACGTGACCCGGCCGCAGGCTCTCAAAGGCCTTGCGAATCAACGAATGGGGTTCAGATTTTGAATCGGACTGGATGCCGATATTGGACGCTTTTCGCTTAAGCAGCTCATCTCAGAGACGAAGTGTCTGCGCTGAGTGACGGAAACTAGAAGACGTTCAGCCGACGTAACCTCATTAGCGGTCAGGTGCTCTTCAAACGAGGGTCGAATCTTCCGCGCGCGCTGGATGAAGCGATTAAAATAGGCAGGACTCGTAACGCCTTGTCGAGTGCGGAAAAACGCTCAAGGAGATCTTGGGGGGGTGCCTTCGCGACATGGACCTTGACTGCTCGCTTCTCGAGTTCAGTCGCGGGGGCATCATTGCCTTGAGTGGGCCAGTCGCTGCGAGGCCTTTGCAGCCAGTCAGGACCGTACCACCACAACTGGTTATCTGCAAGATCTTGGAGAGCTACGCCCCGACTAGCGAGATCCGCAGGGTTCTGCTCGGAGCGGACATGTGCCCATTTCTGCACGTCGGTGAACTGAGTGATTTTGGTCACCCGGTTGGCCACGAAAGTTGTCCACTGGCACGCTGGCTTATGCAGCCACGCAAGGACAATAGTCGAGTCGGTCCAACAGTATAGGGCAGACGCGGCCCCTGGCATCTTTGGCAGAATGGCGGTGGCCATCTCAGACAACAACAAGGCACCGCACAGCTCTAGCCGAGGGAGCGACACCGTTCTAACTAGGGCCACTCGAGTCTTTTCAGTCGGCAGGTTCACTATTACCGTAGACCCAACCTCGACACGGACGTAAATTGCAGAACCCGTGGTGCTCGACCTTTAGGTGTGGTCGGAACGCGACCCACCGAGGAACACGAATCTGATCGAGCACCGAGTAATTCTTTAGGAAGTCAACCCATCGCTGACAGAAATCTTGAGGGAGGGCGTCGTCCCACCCTAGATCCAGAAGCCAAATGTCTTCCATGAACATTTTTGCCCGAACAATGAAAGGAGCGAGCCAACCTGCTGGGTGGAACAATTTGGCAATTTGGGAGAGGACTTGGCGTTCCGTGAAAACCGAGCCGGAAGTCAATTCTGGCGGGACAAAAAGAATTCGTCAGTCGTCGCTTTCCATCGCACGCCGAGTGTCTTGGCCGTGCTCTCTGCATCGATGTCGAGGAAGTCAGCACGAAGACGGTGGTCGCTCGGAATGTCGGTCAGGATTGCCTTGCTATTCGCCGTCCATTTCCTAAGTGGGAACCCCGCTGACTCTAGGGCCCCTTTCAGCTCCCGAATCGCAGATTGGTCTTCAGTTTTGGAGTCTGCCCCCGCGAGAACGTCATCAATGTACATGACATGCCGGATAACTTGGCTTGCCTGCGGATACTTCGACTCTTCGTCGTCAGCGAGTTGTTGCAGCACACGGATCGCCAGGAACGGTGCACAATTGACACCGAAGGTGACCGTTTTCAACGCGTAGTCGCGGATACCCCCATCGGGATTGCGAAACAAAATACGTTGAAGCGGAGTATGCTTGGGGTCTACCCAAATTTGCCGATACATCTTCTCGATGTCGGCGTTGAAGACAAACATAAAGTATCGCCACCTTAGGATTTGAATCGTCAGGTCAGATTGTAAGACCGGGCCCGCGTAAAGAATGTCGTTCAGACTGGTCCCGTTTGCGGACGGGCTCGAAGCATTGAAGACCACTCGCACCTTGGTGGTCGTGCTTTCGGGCTTGAAGACGGCATGATGTGGAAGATAGTAGGTAGCGGAATTGCTCGCGGGAGAGACCTC
Source organism: Drosophila pseudoananassae pseudoananassae (assembly GCA_018153035.1). NCBI lineage: Eukaryota > Metazoa > Arthropoda > Insecta > Diptera > Drosophilidae > Drosophila > Drosophila pseudoananassae. The sequence continues at coordinate 2,517,000 of JAECXR010000038.1, forward strand.
GGTCATGTGGCCTAAATCGATGTACTCCTGAATTACCGAGCCATAGCGGGCCGTAAGGGACGGGTCCCTGTTCAGGCGCTGCTCATTACGCAGGAACTGTGCAAGGGCAAAGGACCTTGAAGCCGCTAGCTCGGAACCCTTCTGCCCGGGGTCGCGTAAGGCGAGCGTCACAACTGCGGGGGTTGTCTGGAGATACTGGGCCTGTCAGCACCCATCCAAAAATGGTCTACTTGCCACACTCGTCTCTTCTCGTCGTCTGGACAAAATTGTGCTCGCAAACTGAATCCGAATCCGAACTTATCTGTGTGGGCACATCTTCCACCTCCCAGAATTTGGTGAGGAGCTGATCCAGTGAGTCACCGAGGCTGGGGGCCACTCGTGTGGAAAAAACGGACACGCTGCGGGGGTTGGCTGGAGATACTGGGCCTGTCAGCACCCATCCAAAAATGGTCTCCTGACCGAGAAGCGACCCGCATATGGGTAAGACTCCGTCAAAAAAAAAAATGATTTGCAAGTGGTCTTCCGATTTTTTTGAAACTGTGGGAAATAATAGTCTTAGGTAAGATAGTTTAAACCCCAAAAGGATTTTGAAAAATTTTCAAAATGGCGCCCGCTACGCCATGTTGAAAATCAGTGCAGTGTTTTTTAGAAAATTTATATTTTTGAAAGTATTAAATGGATTTTAATGAAAATTACAGACAATGCAGCTAAATACACGTACTTTAATTTAATATTATGTTTAAAGGAAAGTGTAGGACAACCAAAAAACTCTATGTATACTTCCTATGTGAAGTGACAGAATGCCGGTTTGTGCATGTTGTGCAAAATCGCAATATCTCGAAAACTATTAATTCTCCATAAATTTTTTTTTTCTATGGAAAGGTGCAATCTCGTTGCTGGTGCCCTCGGGCGAAACAGTTTAAACACAACTGCTTCCTTTTAATGTAGTCCGAGCGCCCATTTACGTCCATTTCCAGGAACCGCGGACATAAGCGAATGGGGTGGTTTTCCCTCGAACAGAGATCGCAACCCTTGGGGCCCGGAACCACTCGAGTCTCGTATGAATTGAGCCTCCGAGCAGGGGCAGTAGGTGTTCCCGACAGACAGAAAATCGACAAATAAATTATTTAATTATAATTTTTCCCGATAATTAAATTTTCGACTTTAATTATTAAGTGGCCGGAAAGGTGAATTAAAAAAAAACCTGGCCCTTTGCAGAACGGAAAATACGAATTAAATAAATTTTCGTAGTTATAATTATAAATACATAAATTTATAATTAATTGATTTTTTTTTTAAATTTATTTGGTTATATATTTCCTGAAATTGGAGGCAGAAAATATTTGGAGATATATGGACATGCATGCAGGTACGGATATATGTAAGGGCATGTGGGCATATGTTGGCACAGTGGAGCGTCGATAAGTGGACTGTATATGTTAAATTTTATCGGTTGTACATTTCCTGAAATTGGAGGCAGAAAACATTTGGAAATATATGGACATGCATGCAGGTACTTATATATGTAAGGGCATGTGGGCATATGTTGGCACAGTGGAGCGTCGTTAATATGTAACTGGGGGAACGGAAAAGTTATGTGGTGTAAAAAAGTGGGGAAGAAAAACAAATATTACGAAAACGACGGACTGTTCGGTGAACTTGGAAATTACCAGTGTGAACCACTTCACATCGGCTGACCAATATTAATTATGCCCCTTTTTTTCACCACACACTTTCACTGTTCACTTGCGGATTTCTTTTGCGGATTAATTGCACCAAAAACAATGTATGTGTGTATGCATGCACATATGCCTCAACCGTTGGTGAGCGAATGATTAACGGAAAAGCCAAAAACGGCGAGGAGTATGGCGAGGCACACATAACGGAGATGGATGGAAAATTGTGTGGGTTTTTTTTAGAAAAATCTTAAGCTGCCGTGGTGTCGGAAAACTCGGACTTGGAGTTGACACGGTAGAAAAAAAATAACAAATCTTGCAGCAGTGTGAACGAAATGTAATGTTCGGACCACTGCTGAAGACCGGCAGAGAGACAGAGAGAAAAAATGTCGTACTTATCTTTTGGAGGAACAATGCTTGGACTGCTGGTAGAAAATATCCAAATATTCAGGAAAATCCGGCTCGAAGGACCAAAATGTGTAGGGGGCGCTGGTGCCGCAAAAGATTCCAGAATTATTGAAGTATGAATTGAAAAGTCGGGGCCGTCTTTCAGTAGATATAACGCGGTCAGCTTTATTGGGCTGTTTACAAGAGATTAATCTTAAAAACTAGTACAAAAAGAAACGATCGACGACAACCAACGAGGAAGGGAGAATGCATAGAGGGGCGAGTGCGGATACGCTCTTCAGCGCGGGTGCGCTCTTTAGCGCGGGTGCGCTCTTTAGCGCGGGTGCGCTCTTCAGTGTGGATGCGCTCTTCAGCTGAGCGGCACCACGGCTCCTCACCTAAACAATCTCCTATTGATAGACTTATTTCTTTAGCTTTTTTATCATAATATTGCTTATTTTTCTGTTTATTCGAGTCAAGCATATTTCTTGCTCTTTTGTATGCAACTTCTAATCTATATTTACTTTCCTCATCTACATCAATTATCATCTATATTATATAATGGTTCTATATTATTTACGATATTAAAATGCTTAGATAAGTTACTTGTTTTTCCAAAGACAAGTTCATATGGACAATAGTCATGGGCCATAGATGGGGTCGTGTTGAAACAGTATACGAAATATTGGATCCATACATCCCAATCAGTTTTATCAACCGATATATATGAACGTATGTATTCATTAAAAGTTATATGACTTCTTTCGACAGTTCCAACTGTCTGATGGTAGTGTGCAGTAGATGTTATATTAGTTATTTTTAAATACTTGCACAGGTCATTTATTATCGAATTTTTAAATTCTGTTCCCATGTCCGTATCGAACGTCTTCATCGGACTGTACTTCAGAATGAAATTTTCGAATATAGCCTTCGCTGCTGTATTAGCGTTTTTATTTGGAATTGGAATTGCTACTAAATATTTAGTCAGGTCACAAATTAATGTGACTGCATATTCGTTTGCGTTTTCTGACTTGGGTAGTGGACCTATAGTGTCTACTATAACCCTGTCAAAGGCTTTTAAAGGGGTTTCAGTAATAGTCAAGGGGGTTTTAACATGTTTATTTATTTTTGCTTTTTGGCATTTTTCACATTTCTGGATATGCTGTGTTATATCATGAGTCATACCTTTCCAGTAATAATTTCTTTTTACCTTGGCCAAGGTTTTTGTAATGCCTGTATGACCTCCTTGTATAGGATCATCATGGAATGTAGACAATATTACATCTTTCTCTTTAACATTTGTTAAAGTGGTCACCGGGTTGAGTAGCGCTGCTTTTAATGTATTCAATAATTCATTGCCCATATTTTTGAAATCATCTATTGAAATTTTTTCAAAGATGTTTTCCCGCGGTGCCATTTTCAATTGGCTTATTTTTAATGTACCGGCTTCTTTTTCAAGCCTTGGAAATAGTTGTCCTAAGTCAATATTTCCATTTGCACATAAATCACCAATATATATTCTTGCTATAATTCTTTTACCATGTTTAAATAAACATAGCGCATCTTTTATATGCAAGGTCACTACTTTACGTACTTCGTCATTATTTATGACTTGGTATACGTTGGGCTGAGAAGCTTTTTCTGTAGATTGTCTTGGCAATTCTACTTTTTCATTATCTGCGCAGATATTTCGTCTACTTTGGTACCTGATAGTGACTTTCAGGATTTTATTGTGTATGTCTTTTAATTCGGATATTGTTATCCTAGATAGGGCGTCTGCCACGAAATTATCTTTACCCTTTAGGTACTCGACAGTAAAGTCATATTCTTCTAATTTTAGCCGCATGCGTGTTAATTTAGAATTTACAATAGGATTTACCATAGAAAATGAATATGTTAAAGGTCGGTGATCCATAAATATATGGTCGAAAATGTAATATTGCCCAGTGGATTGCTGCTAATTCTTGTTCTGTAGTACTCTTATTGCTTTCAATGCTCTCGATGCGTAAGCAATGGGGAGTTGGAGTCCGTTATAGTTTTGGGTTAAAACTGTTCCACATGCTTGCTTACTTGCATCAGTGATTGTGCAAAATTCTTTGCTAAAATCGGGATATTGCAACAGGGTTGGTTCCATAAGTTTCTTTTTTAAATACAGGAATGCTTTTTGGCATTCGTCTGTCCATAAGAATGGGACATTCTTTTTACTTAATCGTGTTAAGTGCCGTGAATAGTCGGCGAAGTTTTTTATAAAACGTCGATAATAGTTGCAGAATGCAACGAATCGTCTAGCACTGTCCCCATCGTCTGGTACGGGATAATTCATGATGACATCATACTTTTTGTCATCTGGAAATATTCCATTATCTGTGCACTTGTGACCAAGAAATGTCACTTCATGCATAAAGAATGAACATTTTTGTGGATGTAATTTGAGGATATTTTTTCTACAGAGTTCAAATACATTGGTTAGGTTTTTGATCATATGTTTTTCTGAACATCCAATGACGATAAGATCGTCCATATAAAGGAATGCTTGGGATGGTTCTAGACCCGAGAATGCTATTGTCATCATTCTCTGAAATGAATTTGGTGCTATTTTTAAACCAAATGGCAATCGCGTGAAACGATATGAGCCGTTGTTGGTTGAGAATGACGTTATATTTCTTGATTTTTCTTCCAACTTTATTTGGTGAAAACCTGACATAAGGTCAAGGCATGAAAAGTATTTAGCTCTACCTAATTGATCAAGTATGTCGTCAATTCTAGGTAGGGGAAATTTATCGGACAGAAGTTTTTTATTAATTTGGCGATAGTCTATTACTATTACTATATTACTATCTATTACTATTACTATTACTATCTCCATTTTTTATCATTAGAACCTGGGAGTGATTTCTTAGGTACTAACAGAAGTGGGCTATTGTATTCAGATACAGACTCTTCAACTAAATTGTCTTTAATAAGTTCATTTATTTCGTCTTGATGACTGTGCGGTATTCTGTAGTTTTTTGTGTACACTGGTTCTTTATCTTTAAGTCTTAAATGTTGTTTGTAAAAATTATTAGTTGTGATTGATTTGGTTTCGAGTCCGAATATATCACTATATTTAGAACATATGTCGGTGAGCTCTGATTCGAATTGCTTAGGAAAGTTTTCCTTTAATTTGGATATGACTTCATCTGTTCTAGAACCTTTGCTTGGTTGAATTATCTCGTAATTCGAAAGCGGTTCATACTGTATTTTATTAATATCTATTAATTGGTCGGTACTGGTTGTATTCAGTAGACGGACAAATGTATTATTGGATGTTGCTACTGTATTCGCAACATAAATACTGGATACTACTTCTTGATTTGGAATTAAGATATTATCTTCTGGTAAGTTTGTATCTAATTTACGGACAACTTCCGATCTTTCTGGTAATAGTATTAAATTATTACCAGAACTAAACTTTATTGGAACGTTTATTGGGTATTTTAAGTTGTTTGGTCTTATTATGAACCAATCATTTGCTGGTGCACAATCTAATTTGCAATTAAAAGTTTTTATAAAGTCAACTCCTATAATTCCGTCGCATGGTATTGCGAAATTTTTTGAAACTAAATGGAAATTGTGCGGAATTGTATACTTGTCAGTCTGCAATTCAATTCGAACTAAACCATTGGACTTAATTACTCCTTGTCCAATGCCTTGTATATCTATTGTTCTATCATGCTCGATGTTTTAAAAGCAATGAAATGTCTGCTCCTGTATCTAGGAGAAATGTGAGATTATTATTTGTGGCGGAGTTTTTTAATACTACAAACATATTAAGACTTAAGTTTACTGTGTGTACCTTTTTATTTAATTTTGTGTACCTAAAGGTGCCTGGTAGTTTTCCGAACTACCCTGAGGCCGCGGCTTTGATTACCGCTACCTCTATAATTTCCTCTATACTGGCCTCTGCCTCCATTGTTATTATTATAACGACGATTACTGTTGTTTTGGGTATTTATTCTACCTCGGTAGTTTCCTCGACTACCTCTATTATAGGGTCGTTGACCACTGAAGTATAGAACAGTATTAGATTGTCCTGTTGCATCTGTGCAACTATTGACAAACTTAGTCGTTGCTTGGTCTAGAGAGCTGAATGTTCCAGCCTCCATTATGTATTTAACTTTTTCTATAGAGAAATTTTTAATAATTGCACTGACAGCATGCTCTGTGTTGTATTTAGTGGCTGTTTCTAGGGCCTTTGCCAACTTCTCTACCTCTTGTACATATTGATTGGCCGTTTTTTGCTTTTGCTGAAGGTTCATTAGTTTTGCAGTTATCCCTGATACTGAATCACCTTTTATTTTACTTTGCAATTTACCAATTATGTCAATTATATAGTTGATTATAATTGTGTAGAAATGAGCTTTCTTGTATGGCCTTTCAATTTTGACTTGATTAAGTTAATGGCTATTGTTTCATGAGGGCCATGAGTGAATCTATTAGATTCAATGCGTCTATGAAACTTGTCAGATTTTCTGCCTTTCCATCAAACTCTGGCAGCAGAGATGAGGCAATCTTTAGGTATTCTACCTGTGACATAGCCATATTTACGACTTTTTCAGATATTGATTCTGACTCAGATTCGGATACCTCGGGAAAATGTATTACCGCTGGTATCGTGAGATCCTTTAGATCTTCTTCTTTAATCTGATATTCTGAATCGCTTGCGATTTCTGAATCGCAATACAGCTTCTGTATCTGTATTTGTTTCTTCTTCGATTACCGCTGGTGTGTTCAGTATCGAAAGTATTGTAATTTCTAGTAAGTATTTTGTCTTAATATTCTGAAGGTTATTTTTCAACCTCTGTATGAATCTAGATACATACGACCAATGGTGAGAGTTTAACTTTTTTCTATTGTCGTGTATCAATGAACGTGCTTGGTTGAAACAAACAACTAGCGTTATTGCGTGTTTGTTCACTGTTACGCTTGATACACTTCTATTTTGCGTTAAGCATTTATATGACTTATCAAACTGTGTTTTAATATCAACTAATTTGGCGTTCAAATTATTCCATTCCATTGCAATTCATAATGGAAAATAATGAAATAGTTCTTCGCCGTGTCTTTAGTTATATATATATATTTTTTAAATGTCTCTCTTTTATCTGTCTATGCAGTTTTACCATTAACATTGTACATTCGCCCAGTATTGGATTAGTTTCTTGTATTTTTTTGATATATGTATACATACGGAAATGTATTAAAAATTATTGCTTTAATTGTATTATCGAAGTACAGAAAAGGGCTGAACATACGGTTATATGTTTCCATATATTCACATTCATATTCATATAAGGACATATAATCCTTGTGTTTGTGCAGAATGCTAAATGCATGAATTCGGAAATCTGGGTCATGTACTAAAACATCGTTTAAATATGAACCTATTTGTATTTCTGGCATTGCTTTAAATTTAAAATTCAATTATTCAATCAAGTTGTATTCCAATGATACCACATAGATACATTAGACAAATTAGCGAGTGGAATTAGATTATTCATAATTTAATTGTCATTTTATTAGCTTACTTACAATGTTTTTTTTTCGCTGTTTTTGTTTTGTTTTTCTTAAATTTTATCCAAGTCATTTGCTTGGCTCTGGTATCTATTCTTGATACATTTATTGTGGTATTTATATATTTTATACAATAGATTTGCCACATTTATTATGAATATTATAACAATTAATATGGTTATAAATTTAAGGTCAGTGTTATCAACTTCTACTTTGTTGATAACATTGACTGTAGAGTCTACAGTTTTAACGTCTACAATGCCCGTTTTGGCAAAATTTTCTGATAATTCTGATTCTATATCTTTGCTCATTTTGTTTGTCTCTATATTTTCTTGCCTATTGTTTAATGGCTTTTCGGGCCAAACGGCTTACCGGTCGACTCAATTGTCGTCGGGTATTACCATCATTTTTATATTTATATATTAGTATTATTACTAGTGTAGCTATCTAGGCGTTGGGCGCACTTAGTTGCGCTGTCGGGTTGTCCTGCACTCTATGTAGTGCCTAGGGATGTAGAGTGCCGCCGGCATCTGCACCCTTTGTGGTGCTGTCGACTTCTTTAGGCGCAGCTTGATTTGCTGGCGGTGCCGGTGCTGGGTTCACTGGCTTTTGTTGCTGTTCCTGGTATCTGGTATGCATGTCTCCATGCAGTACGGGCTGTATAATGGGCCTTCACAGTCAGCTGGACATCTAGCTTTGTAAGGCTGTATACTTTTCCGATATGGACGATGAGTTTTTGGATTAATTATTTTATGCTGAATTGTTTGTGAGTTACAGGTTGAGCCAGTGGCATTTTTCATTAACAATCTCTCGATGTGTTCGAGTTCATTAAAAAGTTTTTGAGCAATATCCCACTTCGGGGGATTTTTCCTTTTGTAGATGGTCTTTACGATCTCAGATTTGCGTTTTCTGAGTCGTTCTTTGACCCCACTTCGCCTTTTGCTCATTGCCTGTACTCACTCAGAACTATTTCCGTTTTGTTCAGTTGTTGACTGTATCGTTGGAAGGCATCTCTGCAACGCAGCTTCTTCTGCTTCTTCTTATTCTCGGTCTTGTTTTTCTTCAGTCGCTGACTGCTGCTGTTGCAAGTCCTAAGTCCTCCAGGACTTGTGTCACGGTCGCCATGTAAAGGGTCGCCAGGTATTCACTCAGATCGCCCAGAAATGGGTCAATTATATCCGCACGTCTGTGCTCTTTGATTACTGTTTTATTTCTGACTTTAATTCGAAAGATAAAGAATTCTCTAAGTCTAAATACATAAGTTTGGCGCGTGCTGCGCTGTCAATTCAGCCGGCAGCGGAGCGGCTACATTACATATTTCTTATATACATATAAGAAGGTGGTAGGTGGCATGCACGCTTAGTTTATGTAAATGTATAGAGAGTGAGTCTTATGCACACGTGTCTTTGGCATATGCGGTCAGCGTGGGAACGCTGACTTAGCCTAACTCATAATTGGGCGGTCATATTTCGCGCACTTGAATTGGTTTATTTGTTTGTTATACGAACGCACGGTACAGTGTCACCTCGCTACATGTTTCTACATATGTGCATATTACAGGATCCTCCCCGGCGTATGCCTGGAAGGTATCCTTATTGGCGACTAACTCGGAATGGCGACTGAGCGGCTGAGCGCGAAGAGAGCTCACCAGGAGCGGAGAGAATCCAGAGCAGTGTACGTCGAGAGCTTTATTTTTGTTTTAACAAGTCCTGAAATTATTATAAGTCGAACTATACAAATTATACAATCATTTCGAACTATAAGTTCGGTTGATCGTTTCCACAAAATCTGTGAGCTAGCCGCGGAACTTTCTGTGAGCAAAGAAGGCACAAAAAAGTTTTTTACTATGAAAGATGCAGAGTGGGGCACAGATAAGTGAGTAATTTCTAGGTGAGTAATAAGTAATATTCAAGGTTATAAATTTATCAGGAAATCCTAAGACCCTTCTTTCGACTTGGTTTAAACCTGGTATATATAACCTGTTTTTTTTCATTTTGACGTTTTTTTAGAGCATCGCGAATAAGGCATTTAATTATTGTAGAGCAATGGGTTTCAAACCTACATGAAAGAGAGGGTAAACTCATAATAAAATTAACCCTAAAATTTAAAAATTCGCCCTAAATTTGACTTTAATGTCTAAAATTAATTTTTCTAAAATTAATGGCGTTTCCTTTCTAAAATCTAATGCAAAATGCACTAAAAATGAAAAAAAGCTTTTCTAAAAAATATAAAAAGATTTCTTAAGTTTAGGGTACGTTTTGGTAGGTTTTAGAAATTACTTTCCTAAAACTAAGGAAAGAAGTATTGATTTTATGGCGACTTTTTTCTAAAATTCAGGGCACGACGCTTTAAAATTAAGAAAACACTTTAACACTTTAAAAACACAATATATACAAATATTTCTTAAATTGAGGGTAAACTTTTCTAAATACTAGAAATTGTATTTGTACATTTTACATTTACATATTTCTACTTGTGTTTCCTTTGATAGCTCTCTTCAGTTTTTAATTTCACATAAGTCTACAGCTCTCCAACGCTGCTTTGGTTATAATAAAATAGTCCCTCGAATATTGAATTGTACAGTTATAGATTTCTAGAAGTTTTCGCCTTTTGGTGGGGACGAGAATAGCCTGACTGATGTGCAAATCATCAGTCCTGACCTTCTTAACTTTGTTTTGTTGAGGGAATGTTCTTAGTAAATAAACACTGGAATTCCTGTACTTACACTTTCCAGCGAATTCTTCGCATTTATTTAGATAGAATCGGTCATAGTCTGCCACAATCTAAAAATTAAATCACTAAATGCATTAAACAAAACACAATTAATGTATACAAAATATTACCAATTTTTGTCCAAAAGTCTGCTTAAGAATGAGAAATTCCTCGAATATCTAAGCAACGTTTGAAATGGGGAGCAATACACTTTTCTCCTTAAAATTCAAATGAAAAAAACATGTTAAAACTTTATATATTAAATATAATATTTCTCTCCCCGAGCTCTGTCAGACTCACACAGTGTAAATGTGTAAAACTTCATGCTCACAGCCTACTTTCTGCTATTCGTTACTAATACTAATGTAGAAATTGTAAAAATTGTTTTCTATTTTTAGGGTTAGGTTCTTTTTATGGTGAGCCTTTCTATTAATTTTACTTAAATATAGAAACATTTTCTTGTTTTTAGGGCGATTTCATTTTATGTCAACTATTTCTATATTTAAGAAAAACTTTTTTGATTTAAGAACATTTTTCTTTTTTTCAGAAAAATATTTGTAGAAACTAGAAATCTTTTCTTCTATATAGAAAAAAAAAGTTTGATGGCGAATTTCTAAATTCTCGGGTAAATTTTATTATGAGTGTATAGACGTAGAAACCATCATTTATGTGTTATTCATTCTTGCCCCAATTTTTGGCAATTATCGTATCACAATACTAAACTGCGTGCTACTAGTATACTATACTTACGACCAATCGCCCTGATCTGACCCTCTTTCGCAAGAAGACTGTAATGGAGTAACAGAGACCTATTGCGCAAAATTTGATAAATTTTTAAACAATTTTTTTCGAAATTCTTATTTGCATATATTAGCTCACAAATTTAATAAACGTGTTTATCGAAAGCATTGGTAAGGTTCTCAACTATTTAATAAGTAATCCCATAACAAAAACATAGGTTAAATAAAACTACCTTAACTTTTTGTATTTATTTCCAAAAAGTTTTCTAAAAAATTAAAATATTTCTATCTTATTTAACTCTGCAGTTGGACTTGCAGTTACAGGATGAGGCTGGTGGAGATATCTCAAGCTTTATAACAAATGGAGAATGGGATCTATTAGGTAAGACCTAAAGACCTTAAGGCAACGCTTCACTTTTAAAGTTAAGGAAATTATGCTTATGAAAAATATAAACTACAATTAAAACAAACAAAGTAATATACAGTATATAAAAAACTCATCAAAACGACACAGTACAAAACAGAGCTGGTTAATAACGGTTAATTGTAAGTTTTAGCAGTCTTTTGCGTTTTGAGTAAAAAAAATTATTTTTTTATTAAGCTAACGAATAACACGGATTTTAATCCTTTTGTATAAAGTGCAGAATGTCGTTTAAGACTGTATATTTACCAAAGTGAAATTGTTTTGGTGAGAGAATCGAACTTCTGCACTGACGAAATTGTAAAGTGTAGGTTGCGGGAGCGAAAGAAAAATTTGGCAATATGTCAGGAAAATACTTTTTATTTTAGTAATTTATAGTAACTAAAGTTACTAGTAATTTTAGTAACTGCAGATGGCTGATTTTCTCTGCTGTTTATGAAAGCCTGGATGTAGATGAAAAAATGGTGGTACAGGTAGCATGACTTGTGCGAAAACATTCAAGGTAAACAAAACAAGACGCAAACATGAATACTCAAAACGACAAAGAGAAAAATCAAATTGGCCAATATCCAAACGACTTTTATTCCTGCCCAACGGTGGGCAATTAAAAAGCGGAGAAGATGAAGACACAACCTGTGTTCAAGCATTGAACACAATTTTAAATACAAATTCCAAGGATTAAGTTTTAAGGGATCGGACCCATGGTAAGATAAACAGTATGGTTGTCCTCTTAACAACCTAAGAAAAATAGAAGATACAATCGAAACTCACTGAACTTGGGAGCAAAAATTGCATAACCAGAGACAAAAGAATTATGTCGAGTTTCAGTAAGCGCAAAAGCATCCAAATCAAAAGAAGCACTTTTTCTAAAAATTGGCTGAATTTACCCAGAATACTTCGAAAGTTTTTTAGCACGAACAGGAAAATACACAGTTTTTTACATTTCTGCTGATCTAGGATTCTGAAAGTCTTAGGCTAAAAATTCAGAGTAAACCACCGTACGGACCAACGGTACCGACTGCTGTTGCAATTTTCGCACCGAAATTAAAACCATTACATGTGGTTTCTTTATCGAAACATATATTTTTTTCTCGGTCCCTAATACTATAGAAATTTATATCTCAGCTCCTATCTTATATAAAAATATATCTTGATATCTTAAGCTCCAAAGTTTTTCTAAGTACCATAAGTATACCACTTTTATACGTGATCGACCTCTGCGAAGAGGTTCCTCATTTTGATAGACTTCATTTTTCCCATCTTGCTTCTGAAAAGTTTCACAAGAGTTTGGTGATACGGAATTCTATGAAATTTATTTTTATTACAATAATTTTTTTCGGTAAATTATTATATATTACCTGTTCATATATACCTCCGCTATTCAATCCGTTTTAATCTTATGTCCGATTGTGACCAGCTTGTAGCTCTGTTAATATCCCAGATGGTCTAATGTCGATAGGTTAAAATGGTCTAATGTCGATAGCCTTTATGTCTTTATCACTTATCACGCACCACTACTTCACCCTGGGCATGTTTGACATGTCAAATTAACCATATTAAAAATTCGATAGTTCGGCTATTAGACTCATGTTTCGTATCTGATCCTGATGGTACCACTATTTCCAGAGCTAAGTCCCTTTCAAGGTTGATATATTTCAAGCTTGATACAATTGATACATTGGATCGGTTCGATATTCTGGCATGCACCGATATAAATGTCAGCTTAGGAAAATTTGTGCTATACTTATTCTTATTTAAAAACTAGCGACCCCGTCAAACGTTGTTTTGCCCTTTTTTGTTTTCTATAAGGGCTAGCTGTTTTTTCTTCATTTATTTTGGTTAATAAATGTTTTTCAGTATTTCAAGTACATCCAGTATTTTCACGTACAGCAAAATTCCCCTCGCCAATATCTAACAGTTGTTTAGAGAAAGGATGGATCCTGCAGCATTTGATCGCGCATATTCTTGGTCAGTTCAAATCAGCTTAAGAGCTGAATGAGCTGTTATGCCTCCATCTAATAAGGTTGCTGCAACGCCAGAAGATGCAATGGCCAATGCGTTGCCATTTTTTTTTAATCGTAACTCGGCAGGAAGAAGCGAAATAAGGAATGTTTACTTTGGAACTTTTACTTTGAATGTTCACAATAATCACTTTGGAATAAGCAGAATTTTCAACATCAGGCTCTTACTGGAATGCTAGTCGAAGAAATTGCCCAGATGTGAATCCTCGATAAACTTGTTGCCGTTGTTAGTTAATTCTTTCTCTAACTATTAATCTGTGCGCTTCTCTTCTTTGAAAAGTGGTCTTTGTTGATTATGTTCATCTCGTGCATCTTTCGATTGTGATTCACGTAACTGCGCCATGCTTACACGCGCCTTTTCATTACCTTTATAAATTTGTTCTCCTGATCTCGCATTCTTCTATTTCGCGCAGCTCTAGAATTGGCTGTTTGATGACTAAAATTGGCCCAATTGCGTTATCTTGGCATTGGTGACTGTAGATAAGTAATCGGCGGACCCCTATTTCAGGGGCATATGACACACACATAAATGTACAATACGTTACGCTCTCAGCCTACTTATTGTTATTCATTACTATAAAAGCAGCCATTTCGGAGGAGTATAATTCCCGTTGTCGAACGGGATAAAAAGTATCCTATGTCCGTCTCCTGGCTCTAAGCTACCTCCCTACCAATTTTCAGCCGAATCTGTTCTGCCGTTCTTGAGTTATAAGTGGTGTAACTAACACGATTTTCTTTTATATATATACTAGTAGTACCCTGCCACGTTTCGGTGTGACATATTGTGGTTGCACGCATAAGAAATAAGTCAAACACAAAAGAATAATTTTCAAATTAATTAAATTCTATAATACTTGTGGGTATACAATATTCTTTGTTTCTCCCTTCTCCGCGTAAATATAAGGATTATTTGGTTTTCCGACACGGGTACACGCAACATATAATTGTCCGTGTGAAAAACAATCTGCATCCAAATCCAAACCACACAACTCCAGAGATTGACCTTGAGCTTTATTTATGGTCATTGCGAACGCCAAACGAATGGGAAACTGCAATCTCTTGAACTGGAACGGTGTATCAGTCGGGAACATAGGAATCCTAGGAATGAGGACATCTTCACCTTTAAAAGGACCACTTATGATCGTTGCTTCTACAACGTTGTTCATCAATTTCTTGACTGCGAGTCGCGTACCGTGGCAGAGTTTGGGCTGATTCATATTCCGGAGCATGATAATCGGCACACCTATTTTTAATTTCAATATGTGTGGTGGCATTCCAGGCAGATCAAGTGAGTTTAGAAACTCCGTAGGGTAATTAACTGCTTCCTCTGCCTCCACAACGGTGTCTATCGACTTATATGTAATTTCGTCAGTTTCTATGCTCGGATCCCCGACTATGACAATTGCCACTTCGTCTATAGTTGGTCCATTTGGTGCGTTTGTTCAAAACAGCACCAAATGACGTCATTTGGAAGCAAGAGTTGTATTTCCTAATGTTCGACAGGAAATGCTTCGATTCAGCAGTAGATCCAGCGAATAGAAAGTGCAGAGGCTCTGGTGGTGCTTCAAGTTGAGGCAATTTCACTTTCCCGGAAGCGCAACATAATCGTTTTGGTTTGTTGTTGAATTAGAGATCCTGACAGTGTGTGCAGACCTGATGCATCCGGCCAATAACGACATTGCAATTCGAGCAATAATCAACAGTTGGATTATATCGGAATGCAAGACGATTGTATTGCAGGTTTCGATCTGTTGCAAGCTGCAAACGCGCTTCAGCTACCCTTGCCCAGTCGCGTTCATTAGTTTGAGACAGAATCAAATCGATTGCTGCAGAACGCGACTGCCTAACTCAATCGTGTTCGCTCGAGCCCAGCTGCTCGCGTTTCTGCTGATTCCGCGTTGTGCATCCGCATTGCTCTCAGACGCTCAGTCTCTCGGATGGAGGCCCGCTCTTCGGCAGTCATGAAATGTTACGTCTTTTTGCTTCTGTATTGCGAGTATAACGACCCAAATTTGACTTCTTGGGTGGCATGACTTCGTTTCTAACTGACATTTGACATTTTCATTTGACATTTTCTTCTTAGCTGTCTGCCTAAATAAAAAAGTATGGGCACGGAAGGAACGCTGTCGAACGGGACAAAAAGTATCCTATGTCCTTCTCCTGGCTCTAAGCTACGTCCCTACCAATTTTCACTCAAATCTGTTCTTCCGTTCTTGATTTATAAGTGGTGTAACATATAACACGACTTTCTTTTATATATATAGATAGATGTACATTCATCTTGAGTCCCTAAAAAATTTCATCTTGGTCCGTTACTGTTTACTTAATTTTTTAATGACTTGGTCCCTGCTTTAAGAACTCGCTAGTATTTATGGATGTAGACGATGTAAAGCTCTCTCCTCAATACAAATCCACTTCTGCCCATTACAGACTTCAATCTGTTCTCGAAAATTGATTCTCTCGGAAAGGCAATTGTACAATGCAATTTAAATTGTTCAAAATAAATTTGACGGTGTTTCCCCTGAAAGCCCCACATATTGGTAAGCAGACCCGCAAAAGCTCCCAGATCTTGATAATTTCGCGGTGACAACAAACTTACCTCGCAATTCAAGAAGTGCCAAAGCAGTCTCGGGCTTATCATCAGACCACTCGCCTGGGCACTCGCAAGCCCCGGAGCTTGTTATAATCGGACCTCGACTACACTACACTTCAATCCAAACAGTAAATGGACTAGCTTTTGCGAAAAAGATGCGTATGCATCATGATTGGCAAAACATCTTTAAAGCAACGCTTTAAGAAAGCCACCCGGTCACTCGATTAGACAAGAATCCTCTGTGGAGGGTTCACACAAATTTAAGCACTCCAATAGAAACGACCACCATGTTAAGAAATTTTTTGAAATTCTGGGCACACAGCGACGGAAACAGGGCATAAACAATTCTAACTATTTTCAGAATGTCTCCAAAGGAAAATTTGTTCTGCCACCAGCCAGAAACCACCCCTTTAAAAACTACACCTTTGCTTCCACCGAACGATATCACTAGGGAGCTAAAACTTAAAAAGACTCTCGGTGGTGATTTATTGACCCCAAAGATGTTAAAATAAGATTGGTGACATACAGAACAGAGCAGAAAAATAAACCTACTATTTTGTTTGTCTAAATTGGTCGAACAACGCCTTTTTACTCACATACTTCTTAAAAATACGCATAATATTATATCTGGATGCTCCCAACACTATCCCGGCACACCGAGTTGGTTTTCCAAAAAAAACCAAAGATTCATCGAGCAACTAAAAATTGTTTGGTCATTGAGGGTTTTAGTGCCGTAAATCCGATTCCGAATTTAAGAATTTCACGTTATAATTTATCTATTCTGCCGAAACATGAAACTGGGATCAATAATTGTGATCATCAGAAGTTTATACTTCTAGGCTGTGACTATGATATGGACATAGAGTGCGGCCCGACTTGACATACGCGAAGCTAAAGCTCTCGATAACTTTAAGTCAAGCGGCTGAGAAAGAGTCGGGACCAACTAAGGTGATATGTCCATACTTTAGCTTAATAAATACATAAACTATAAATAAAATAATTCAGTGGCTGCTGCATGACCCAAAAAACATTAGAAAATCATTCAGCTTTCGAACATCGAAGCTATATTTCTTAACGTTTTGATGCCAATATTATCGATCGCAGACTTTTCATAGCAGACGCCTCCGGGTATCCTTTGAGAACCAGCTCGAGTACTTGGTTTCGAAGCAATGTCAGGATTATAATGCAGTTTCCTCGTAAAATCAGGGCCCCTATAGCTGACAGCTCATATCGAAATGGATAAAGTAGTTTTGAAGATCCTGGTTTCCAGTCGCACTCCAAACAGACTCCATCGGCCATTGCAGAGTCGACATATTGAGTCAGATATGTTTTTTTCCCGCCTTATAGATAATTTAATATTTATA
Organism: Drosophila pseudoananassae pseudoananassae; assembly: GCA_018153035.1. Taxonomy (NCBI): domain Eukaryota; kingdom Metazoa; phylum Arthropoda; class Insecta; order Diptera; family Drosophilidae; genus Drosophila; species Drosophila pseudoananassae. The sequence continues at coordinate 2,534,467 of JAECXR010000038.1, forward strand.
GGACCTCAGGCTTTGTAACCATCTCTTTATGCGGCCTGGGTCTCGATCTCGATGTTCCTGAGAACTATAGAAGCACCACTATAAGCGCTATTAGACTCGCATCTGTAAGACAGTTTGATTTCGCGGGTTTAAGTATTCCAGGTTTTGATACCATTGTCAGTCGATGTTTTAAATTTTAAAAAGCATCTGTTTCTTCTTCACCCACGAATTTTTCGTCCTCTTTAAAAATTTTCTTCACAAGACCTCTCATACGGTCTTGTCATGTTCTTCCATGCTAGCTTGAAAAATGATAACATCGTCAATGCTACTCATGATTTTGGTAAAAGGTGCCAGTAGCTGTTTGGGATATTTCTGAAGCTGAGTTGATTCCAAACATAAACCGTTTCTACCTATTGATTTGGTGAACGTCGTAATTTTCCCGCATATCAACGCACAACCGTTTTAAACCTTTAACCGGTTCAAACGTTTTAAACCGACTTAAACCAATCGGGATACTTTGAACTTTCCGCTGAACTGGGACAGCTTGGAATCAATCTACAATTTAATTTTCACCCCCTTCCATTTAAGAAATGGTGTGACCGATTTAGCTTGATTTACATCTAGGTCTAGCTAAAAAACGTTACATTTAATGGCGGTTTTTCGGCCAGTAACGACTGAATCCATTTTTAATAACAAAAAATTGGTGCATCAAAAACACGAATTACTTCAAGTTATTGTTTAGGTGCACACCCAAAGAACTTTTTGTATGACTGAGATCTAACGTTAAAGAACCTTTAAGTACCTCTGGTAAACTTTTTTCAATCTTTTTGGCTAATGAAATTACATTTCGATACCAAGGCAATAATAAGGGCAATTTCGTGTCCCCCTTTTTTACAATCTTTGTGACTCTACACAACTTCTTCGACGCTACACATCTTGAAACAATTTTCACCCGAGCATGAATGCCGATTCATCATAAAACTTAAAAGCCGAGACGACCGAGAGGCGAACGAGAAACGATAAATTACTATTATTTTTAATTATAAAACTAAGAAGAATTAGTAGGGCGATTTAAGATACTTGATTTTCAGCAGATTTTCAACAAACTTCATGCTGGGCACATCAATACAAATTCAGTCAAATAACGGAAGCCTTTCAATCGCTGCGGTTAACTGCCCTCCTCGCTTCTCAATCTCGGAAGGAAAATTCATTGACTTCTACAATACACTTGGGGATCGTTTTATAGCCGCAGGAGACTACAATGCCAAATATACGCACTGGGGATCACGGCTAGTGACTCCCAAAGAAAGGCAATTGTACAATGCAATTATAAATTTTTTTTTTTTTGTTTATTATAGCTTTGCTTTTATTTATTGAATCTACTCTTAATTTTGAGACTAACAATAAGTTGACGAATCTTAACATTAAAATTTAACTAACAGTATACTAAGACTGCATTCTGGTTGCGCATCCCTCAGGTCGGTCGCTGGGTGGGTAAGTCATTGCGACGAAGGCGTGATTGGTTGCTCAACCTTGTTAGACCTCTCGCCAGGTGGTTAGGGTGCACCGATAGCTTGGGTAAGTACTTTACCTTCTGTTCTGGGTTCGCTTCTTTGACTGGTAGAATGTTAAACTCACGGTGTATGTTTTCGTTGCGAACATACCACGGTGCTCCGGTGATTGTTGTCAAGATCTTCGACTGAACTCTTTGAACTATGTCAATGTTGCTATTGCTGGCGTTCCCCCATAACTGGGAGACGTACATCCATATAGGTTTTAGTACCGAGTTGTACAGCAGGACTTTATATTCAAGGCTAAGAGGTGACCGAGCGTTGATAAGCCAATGAAGACCGCTGGCTTTTAGCTTTAGGTGTGTTCTTTTGGCTTCAATGTGCCGGCGCCATGTGAGTCTTCTGTCGAGATGTACTCCTAGGTATGTTACTTCGTTTGCTTGTGGGAGTAGAGTGTTGTTAAATGTTAGTTTTGCCTATTCAGAGTGAACGTAACATGCTTGCATTTTAGATCGTTCACTCTAATTCGCCAATCTGACAGCCATTTTTCGACATCGACCATATGATGAGCTAGCTGCGCAGTTGCTTGAATCGGGCATTTTGAGCGGCTAAGAATAGCTGTGTCATCGGCAAACGTGGATGTTGTTAGACGTGTGCTTGTCGGTTTATCTGCTGTGTAGAGGACATATAATATTGGCCCTAGCACGCTGTCTTGAGGAACTCCAGCTCCAACAGTGTAATCATCGGATATAGCGGTGTTGCACCTCACGACAAATTTTCTGTCGTGAAGGTAAGACTCTAAAATCTTGTGGGTGCTATAGGGGAGCATTGTCTTGATCTTGTACATAAGACCTTCCAGCCAGACTCTATCGAATGCTTGAGAGACATCTAAAAATATGGCAGTACAGTACTCTCGTTTTTCGAACGCGTTCCGAATTTAGGTTGTTATCCGGTTGACCTGCTCAATTGTTCCATGCTTTTCACGAAACCGAAATTGGAGTGACGGGATTCCTTCCTGGATGCTCAGGTATGTGTTTATTCGAGTCATTAGGCATTTTTCAAAGAGTTTAGATAGGCAAGAGAGTAGGCTTATAGGTCTATACGACGTGGGGATAGTGTGGTCTTTTCCCGGCTTTGCTATCATTATTATAATTGACTTTTTCCATCTCACTGGAAAGTGGCCAAGTTTTGCGATGGCATTAAATAGCTGGGTGAGAGTGCAAACGGCGCAGTATGGGAGTTCAATGATCATTTTGGGAGTTACGAGGTTGTCGTTTGATGATGTTAACGATTTCGTATGGGCGAAACTCAATCGGCTCATGTTGAGGCTGGGGCTCATATGATAGAGTCGGCAAAGTAAACGCATTGGTGGCAGGATTTGGTTGGAAGACAATTTTAAGGTGTTTGGCAAACGTGCTGGCTCTGTCTGCGTCGCTGCGCGCCCTGTGGAATTTCTAATAGGCATCACGGTTTCTTTCGGTGATCTCAGAGTTGGGTGAGCTCTCCATAGTGAGTGTTTTGTACTGTTAGTTGACAATTGCTCTATGTAGCGGTGGTGGACATACGTTTCTTCTTACTGTAGAGCTTGATCAAGTTGACATGAGGCAAGTTTGAAGCGTTGCTTAGCAGATGGCGATCTGTGACATTGCCATTTTCGACGTAAGCGTCGCTTTTCGAGGACGAGCTGTTCGATTTGTAGATTTGTCTTCTTTTGAATGCATTGTGTGTGTATAGTTTGAGGTGTTGAATCTCGAGCTGCAGAGATGAGTACAGACTTCAGCGAGTTAACAACACTGTCTTCGTTGGCTTCGTCGCTGAGGTGAGGACTCAGCTCAATGTGTGAGCTGATGTACTTCCAGTACTTAACCCAATTGGTCTTATGTGAGGTCAATTTTGATGATTGATCCCATGTTCCTGGGTGTTGGAGTAGAGAAAAAGGACAGGCGAGTGATCAGATGAAAGATCCGAAAGGCATTCGGCGCTTATCAGATTTTTAGGAATGTTTTTGGTAATCGCAAAGTCAATTAAATCGGGAAGTCTAGCTTGTTCTTAGCTTTGATAATTGCATTAAAGAGCTGCTTTCCTTTTGGGGTCACGAGACGAGATCCCCAGTGTGTGTGATTGGTATTGTAGTCTCCTGCTGCTATGAAGTGGTCACCGAGTGAGTTGAAAAACTGGATAAACTCATCTTCGGCTATGGTGAAGCGTGGGGGGCAGTGGGGGGCAATTGCTTGCCAGTATTTAGGTGTATATTTGGTAGGTAGGTAGGTGTAGGTAGTTTTTAGCAAATTTCGTATGATAATGGGCTTAATACGGCTTCTGATTAAAATTCCAGTCCCGCCGTGTGCTTTACCATCTGGATGATTTGTTCCATAGAATGAATATCCTCGTAGTTGGAAATTGTATCTGTTCGTAAGATGTGTTTCTGAGAGCAGCATTACGTCGATTTGATTGTCTAGTAGGAATTGCGCTAACTCGAGTTTATGGAAGTCATTATTTGGATTGTTGTGAAACCAGCATTTGTATTAATAGATTTTGGTTTCGCATTAGATCTTGCATAGTTGTACGCATAAACGACATGAACTCCCTAAGGCTTTGTTGTAGACTGCATATCATAGCTTCAAAGTTACTTTGTGGCTGCTCCGGCGGTTGATGCTGCTGAGCCGTGTTCGGTTCTTGGTGTGCTGGTTGCGGCAGTGAGCTTTTTGAGGCTGGGGCAGCCAGTCCTGATTTTAAAGCGCTTGCGTATGTGACATTTTTGTCAGAGTTAATGGGTCCTAGTGAGGATCTGGCTGCAGTCGAGAAGAAGACTTGAGGGTTTGACCTGGAGGCTATGAACTGATTATTTTGGGTGCGGGCAGTAATTCCCCTCTGATAGATGCGACTTTTTAGCTCCTTATAAGCTGGGCAACCTCTATTGTTAGCAGGGTGATTTCCACCGCAGTTGCCGCACTTTTTCGAGTTTTGGTCATCTTTTCTCGCTGGGCAGTGTGCGGAGTCTTGAAGCTCACTACAAACTACACAAACTGGGCGCAGTTTACAGTAAGACCTTTTATGGCCATATTCTTGGCAGTTCGCACATTGTACCGGGCCATTGCGTTTGTGCGGCTCCTCAACTGTAATTCTGCGGTGCAGCAGGAACTGAGGATTGTATATAGGGTGCACTTCGTATTTCTTTAGGGGCTTAATTTGTGGTTCGAGCTCAACCTTAAAGAGTGGCTGCGGCTTTCTATCCCTGTTGGGGATATTGAACATTGTCTTAGCGCTAAATCCCTTCTCTTGTAGCGCCTTTTTTATCTCTGCAGGCGATACTTCGGGCTCTATGCCCTTAAGTACGACTTGCAAGCCCTTGTTGCTTTTTAGCTGATACGTGTAAAAGTTCTTTTTTTTGTCGGTGAGGTATTTCGATAATACTCTGTAATTATCTTCAGACTTCGTTTGAACTTTTGTTTCCTGAATGTTGCCCTTTACGAGTGGTATTATGTGGAAGTTGTCCTTGCCAATGAGCTCTATAATTTTATTGTACAAGAACGTTGGAACTTTTTTCTCGTATGTAAATTAGCGGGGGCTTAGGCTTCCTTTTTTCGACTACTGTAGATTCGGCGTCATTCTCATAGTCTGCCAAGATTATAAACGGTTTGAGTTCGTGGGCGTTTCTATTGCGGCTATGTTAGCATTGCCACGGGTTATTTTGCGTTGAGAGTTTAGGGGGCTCAGCTTCCTTTTGATTTTGATGTAGCGATCCATACCAGTCTGCACAGCCGGCTTAATATTTTCTTTGTTTTTGTTCTCTTTTTCGGGCAGCACAGCGGCAGAAGTATTAATGTTTGCGCTGCTAGCTGATGACGTCGTTAAACGCGCTGTCGTTGCAGTTGCGGTTGTTGTTGTTGTTACAGTTGACGTTGTCAAAGAGGCTGCGGTGCTACTTACTGCGCTCTTTGGCTGCAGAGACATCGATGGTAGAAAGAGGGAGCAAGAACGCGCTCTCACGCTCTCTACGTTTAAGAATTCGGCCAAGTTTGAGGTAATTGACCGTGTTTGGGATGAACTTGCATTACTTTCGGTTGCTTTGAAAGTGAAGTAAGCGTTGTTTCTTTGTACTGAGAGCCGTCTCTCGTCTTGCTCACGTTGACGTTGTGTGCTAACGTCGTTTAAACTCATTGCAATCGAGGTTGATATTGTTCGAGTTTTAAATGTTGTTTTATATTAATTAATCAATATAAACATTAGCGATTTCATCGCTGAAAGCGTCTTTTCGCGTTGTTGTTGATTTACGAAACCAGTCACTGCACTTTTTTGATATTATTGAATACTTTTTTTTTCCCCCCCGAAGCACAATAAATACACGTCTGCATGCGACGACGATTCGCGAACGATTTATGCAATTATAAATGTGACAAATAAACTGGACTATGTTTCCCCTGGAAGTCCCACATACTGGCCAACCGACTCACGCAAGCTTACAGACCTTTTTGATTTTGCGGTGACAAAAAACATACCTCGTAATCTAATAAGTGCCAAAGCAATCTCGGACTTATCATCAGACACTTGCCTGTACTTTCAACGCTTCTTCAAAGCCCAGAAATAACCGAACACCCCTTCAGCCTGACGTCACCAAAAATGAACAGGCTTAAATACAAAAAGGACGTGAGTTCCCACATAGAACTTGCTCCGGAGCTAGCGAGTCTCTATGTTCTCCACTCCGGAGAACTAGCAAAGAACCGGACATCGACTACACTATGATGGCCCCGGAAAGAACGGTTGCGGCTGCTAAAATTTTTACTCCCCAAGAAACGGAAGTAGATCGAAGCAAATACTACACATCCAATCAGAAAATCGAACAAACAAGAGGCGCACGCGTCGCGATTGGCAAAACATCAGATCACCAAATTCAAAACATCCCATTAAGGAAGCAACCCGATCACTCGACCAGGCTCTTCACCAACAGGAAGAAAATGCACAGCTGAGGTAAGTCTAGAATCTTTCGCCAAGATGCACAAAATATCCCCTGTGGAGGGCCCACCCAAAACTACGTGCCCCAATAGAAACGACCACTCCGACAAGAAACTCTTCGGGATGTTGAACTCGCAGCGACGAAGACAGAGTTGAAACATTCGCTAAAAATCTCCAAAGTGTCTTCCAGACAAACCCTGTTTCAAATTCATTCCTCCTGCCACTAATTCAGCCAGAAGCTACCCCTCTGCCAACTACACCATCATTCGGGCCGAACGAAATCGAAAAAGTCATAAGAGGCCTAAAACCTAAAAAGGCTCCCGATGACCTACCGCCGCCGAAGGTGCTTATCGAACTTCCAAAATGCGCTAAAGAAGTCGTCTATGAACTAATCTTGGCTATTTCCGAAATGAGTGCAAGAAATCCATCACCATATTGATACCGAATATACCGCCTGGAAAAGACCACACAATTCCGAAATCGTATAGACCAATAATCCTTTTATCTTATTTGTCTAAATTGTTTGAAAAACGCTTGTTAACTCGCATAATACCACATCGCGAAGCTTGCAATATTATCTCGGCACACCAATTTGGCTTCCGAAGAAACCACGGAATAATTGAACATGGAAACAGATTAACATCCGAAATACGCTCAGCCTTCAAACAGCGAAAATACTGTAGCGCTATTTTTCTCGACGTAGATTTTGACCTAGTTTGGCTTTATGGACTCTTGCACAAAAGTAAAACGTATTTGCCAACACACACCTATATCTAACAACTTCTACGTTCGCCGACGAAACCGCTATCCTTAATCGCTGCAGATGCCCAACGCAAGCAACAAACCAACTCCCTAATCATCTTAGAGTAGTGGAATGGTGGCTGTCGTGTAAACATGTAACATTTATTTTTAATAGAAAAACATGCCCTTCCCTTTCACTAAACGGTATGCAGATCCCTCAAGCTAATGATGTAACCTACCTTGGCGTCCACCTTGAGAGACGACTAACCTGGCGTAAGCACATCGAATGCAAGAAGATGCACCCAAAACTAAAAGCCAATAGCCTCCACTCGATCATAAACTAACGATCGCCACTGTGCCTGGACTACAAGTTACTACTCTGCAATTCAGTCCTAAAGCCAATCTTTGTTGCAGCAGCAACATAGACCTCATGCGGCGTGCAAAATGAAAAATCATGCGAACCATCAACGGGATATCTTGGTATGTTCAATATGAAATCATTTACCGGGATCCGGGCGTCCTCGCAGTGAAAGACGAAATCCTGAAGCAAAAAGGGTCCTACAGAGAAAAACTGGCTTCGCACCCAAATTTCCTCTCTCGGGGATTGACTCGGGTTTCTAGCGGATCCCGCTTGCGATTTTTAGGGCCATCTAACCCGGTATCAGTCAATACGACTAGTTAAAAATATTTAAGTTAAAAATATAATATTTGATTCACCTCTTGTAAGTCTAAAGGGAATATTTAAGAAATAAAAGCAAGGTTACAAAAAAAAAGATGGTAGAGACTTGATGACCCTAAGAGAGTCGTGTTGTGCATATGTCGAACTAAAATAGGTAATAGAGGAATAGGGGACTAAAGTTCTAGTTCTTCTATTAGGAATATTGAAATTTAAGCGTGTTAGTAAATGCTGGCTATTAACGTCACCATTTATGAGGTTATGTATAGTAGAAAAACTACACTCAGCATTGTCCTACGATTTGTTAGGGTTGGGAAGTTTATTAGTAAGAGTCTGCTACAGTAAGAGGGAAGATGAAGATTTGCGTCCCAGTTAAGACCTCTAAATAAAAATGTTTAGAAATTCTTTTGTACTAATTCCCATAGGGAAAAGTCCCGGCTATCTAGGGAGACGGCTGAAAGTTTTCGCGATTGGACTGAAGGTTGCATTAGGCTGAGGCGGATTTTTATTGAAGGAAAAACCTTACATCATCTGGGTATATAAGAACTAAAATTTCGTTAAACCAGGGGGCAAGTCGTCAATGAAAAGAGTAAACAGAAACAGGTAAAGATGACTTCCTTGAGGGACCCCAGATGTAGCACAGACCAAGAGCTAATGTACATTTTTAAATGAGGTTCTTTGTAATCTTCCATAGGAGTTCCTGAGAAGATTCAGTTTACGCAACAGGAGTGAGTGATTGACTGAATCGAATGCTTTACTGAAGTCTGTGTGAATAACATAAGTTTTAAATCCCTTTCAAAAGCCATCTATGACAAAGGATATAAACTCTAGTAAATTAGTGGTTGCGGTGCGACACTTAATAAAGGTATGCTGACAAGGAGAAATGAGCGGAATGCAAAGGTGCTGCAAATATTGCAAATATTGCCGACAGTTCAGAGATGCCTCTTTAGTTGGCAGCATCGGACTATTTAGATTTTTTATGTAAGGGAATTATGAAAGATTCCTTCCACTTAAGGAGAAAAAACAATGTTTCCAAAGATAAGTTGAAAAATCTGTCAACTAATGTGCTCTTTTTATAATTTTGAATTTGTTTTTAAATTGAATTTGTATTGTCGCGGAACGAACTAGTGGCTATCGATAGTTGAGATTAGTGTTAGGTGTCAGATGTCAGTATTTTGTATGTTTAGGGTTTTAAGTTTATGTTATCTGTTCACACTAAATCGGGTAGCTTGGAAGAAATAATTTGGCGGATAAAGCACATCGATTTGCGCCATCACAGAAAGAGGAAGAGAAACTGCGGTATGTAGGATAAGGAATTATGTATCAGGTTAAGAACAATTGTCTTGTAGAATAAAACTGGCACCGCGACCAGCTCTGCGAGTGTGGCTGGTGATCGGCAGAGGCCACAGACTCCAAAGGAAAGTGGAACAGCCGCCAGGAAAGCGGCAAGTAACCTGCAGCCCGAAGCGACGGGGCAGGCTACGGATTCCACAACTGTAGTGGCGACCTTAATGGAAAGGATCGCACGTCTGGAGTCGGAGCTGGCGAAGGCAAGAGCAAGTGGAGGACAAGCAGCTCGCGAAGCTAACTGACAAGGCTCGCGAAACAGTGAAGTCGTTGCTCATCCATCCCAGCAACGTACAAGCTGTTATGGAGCAGCTACGGTATGGACGCCCGGAGCAACTGATCCGCAGCCAATTGAAGAGCGTGCGCGAAGTGCAGCCGATTCAGGAGGCCAACATCGCGAGGATCGTGCCGTTCGCGACGAAGGTTAGCAACCTGTCAGCGTTCCTGCAGTCGACCGCGACCGCCAGCCAGCACCTAGCCAACCCAACCCTAATGGAGGAGCTGATAGCCAAGTTGCCGCTAAGCAAAAGGTTGGACTGTGCAAGGTACGTGGCCACGATACAGCCGTATCCGACGGTGGCGCACCTGAGCGAGTGGCTCCATGAATTCGCCAAACTGGTGTGCACTGTCACGGACGCCGGAGCCAGGGAACAACCGAAGCGAAGGATTCTGCACACGAATAGTGTTCGCGAGGAGGAGCGATATGTCGACCGCCCCAGATGCTGCCCTATATGCGAGGGACAGCACCAGGTCAGGGACTGCAAGGACTTCATCAGCGCCTCTACAACGACACGGATCGAGTCCGCGAGGAAGCGACGACTGTGCTTCTCGTGCCTGGAGCCCGGACACATGTCCCCGTTCTGCAGGAAGAGCCGCGGATGCAACGTCCTCGGATGCCAGATGAGGCATCACCACCTGCTCCACGAAGTACCTGAACGATCCAAACGGCCGCCAGTCGCAGATGGGGGCCACAGGAGGAATCAGGACAGACAGCCGTACAGAGACGGCAACAATCGGAGGGGAGTGCCACGGTCAGTGGATTCCAGCGAAAGGAACCATCCTACGTCGGCCGCAGTTATAGACGCGCGACGTGAGCGGGATGAAGGGCGATCGGCGTACGATCGCCAGGAGTTGCCGCACCGAAACCTCAGCATCGACTTAATTGGATGCCAAATCCGCCAAAGAGCACACGAAGGTGGTCAGCCTGCAGATCAGCGCAGCGGGCAAACCAAAGCGCCATGGGCTGAAAAATGTGTACGGAGTGGCCAATCTGAACCTTCCGATGCAGAGCCTGCGTCAGGAGGATGTACAGGCAGTGAAAGCGAACACGCGTCTGCCGGTGATGCCGTACAACAATGCGACGCCGAGGATCCTAATTGGACTGGATCATGCGTATTTAGGAGTACCCTTCAGAACCAAAAGTTAGGGATCTGGAGGGCCGTTTGCAGCAGACACCGCACTTGGATGGGTGGTATATGGACCGGTGAACGGAAAGCCGAGCTCGCCGCTTCTGAGTTCGTGCCTCCTAGCCGTGCCCCAGGATGATCTTCTGGAGAAGATGGTCAGCGACTACTTCGAGACCGAGAATTTCGGAGCGAAGCCGGTGCAGCCAGTCGCAGCTGGCAGAGTGGACCTGGAGCCGTCAGTCGGAGATAGCGGGCACGACGCACGGGCCCTGAGCACCCTGGAGAAGACGACCAAACGTGTAGGCCAGAGATACGAGACAGGGCTGCTATGGAAGGACTACGAAGTGAGATTGCCGGAGAGCTACAGCATGGCCCTCAGAAGGCTCGTCAACATAGAGCGTAAAATGAAGCGCGATGTGGACTTCGCGTCGGCTTACATCCGGATAATGGACGATTATGTCAAGAAGGGATACGCACGACGACTGGAGGCCCAGGAAGTCCAGAGGTTTCAGGAGAGCAAAGTGTGGTACCTGCCGCACTTCGGAGTGGAAAACCCGAATAAGCCTGGAAAAATCCGGCTGGTTTTCGATGCGGCTGCCAAGGTGGACAGTGTGTCTTTGAATTCAGCGCTACTGAAAGGCCCACAGCGCTACAAGCCCCTCCCAGCAGTGCTCTTCCATTTTCGGGAAGGAGCGGTTGGAGTTTGTGCAGACATCAAGGAGATGTTTCATTAGGTACTGATGCAGCCGAAGGACAGATGCGCCCAGAGGTTTCTGTGGAGAGACGGAGACGACCAGCGAGAGCCGGACGTATACGAGATGGCAGTGATGACGTTCGGAGCGGCCTGCTCACCATGTTCGGCGGACTACGTGAAGACCGTGAATTCCTTGCGGTATAGCAGCACGGACCCGCGAGCAGCCCTGACCATCAACGAATACCACTACGTGGATGACTACGTCGACAGTTTCGCCAGCGAGGACGAAGCTATCGCCATCTCGACACGGGTGAGGGAAATTCACGCTGAAGCAGGTTTTGATTTGTGCCGATTTACCTCCAGTTCGGCAAGTGTGGTCAGAGCGCTGAACCCACTTGAGTCCATCGCCAGCGTTGGATGGACCGAAGCTGAGGAGAAGGTGCTTGGGATGTACTGGCAGCCGGCTACCGATGATTTCAAGTTCGGCGTCAAGTACCATCAAGTCCCGAGGAACGTGATGACGGGGAAACGAGTCCCTACCAAGAGGGAGTTCCTAAGCCTGGATGAATTGGCCGCAGCCTTCGAGGATTGGCGGGATGAGTCGGATCCAGGAGTTCCGTTGCCCGCGCCACTACTTTGGCGGCGGACGAGTGCGGACGCTACAGCTGCACATCTTCGTGGACTCCAGTCAATCGGCGTTCGCAGCAGCGGCCTACTGGCGGGCCACGTACGAGAACGGAGACGTGCAGGCGCACTTCATAAGCTCCAAAACGAAATGCGCCCCGATGAGGAACACGTCGATCCCGCGACTGGAACTCCAAGCAGCGGTATTGGGAACGAGATTGATGGACACCGTCAAGCAGGAGCACGGTGTGGCGATCAGCAGCTGTGCGCTATGGACGGACTCCAAGACTGTGTTGAACTGGATAAGCAACAACCACCGGAGATACAAACAGTTCGTCGGAAACCGGGTGGCGGAGATTTTGGAATCGACAGAGGCGTCCCAGTGGAGATGGATCCCGTCCGCCGAAAACGTGGCGGATGACGCGACAAGGCCGCGCAAGGCCGTGGACCTGAGCATCGGTTCGCGATGGCTAAGTGGACCGCCGTTTCTACGAGGACCAGAGGAAAGCTGGCCGAGATCGAGCGAGGACTGGATTCCTCCGACGACGAGGAAATGAAATGTGAGTTTGCCTTGGTCACGGTCAACTTTATATCCCTGCAGAGGTTCTTCAGCTATAATCGACTGGTGAGGACGACTGCGTGGGCGCTCAGATTTGATCGACGATGCCGTGGAATACGTCGCGATGAAGAGGTCTACGGATTGACCGCGATGGAGTGCGCTGAAGCAGAGCGCGCATTGATTCGGCAGTCGCAGCGAGAAGCGTTTGCTAAGGACAGCCAAGGAAACGTCGCCAAGGACAGCCGACTGCACGGACTTTCCCCATACCTTGACGAGGACGGAGTATTGAGAGCCAGTGGAAGGATCGACGACGCGACGTGTGTGCCATACAACGCACGTCGGCCGATCGTACTGTCTCACGAGGAGGCGCTGGCAGAGATGATCGTGCAGCAACACCACGAAAAGATGTGCCACCAAAGCGCGGAGGCGATGATCGGATCGATTCGGAGCAAGTTCTCGATAACGAACTTGCGGAGACTGCTACGGAGGGTGGTGAGCAAATGCAACGTTTGCAAGCTGCGGAAGGCACGACCCACACAGCCCGAGATGGGCCCCATGCCTGCGGATCGGCTAGAGGCCAACGGATGGCCATTTAAGTCTACTGGCCTGGACTACTTTGGGCCGCTTTTTGTGACAATTGGACGTCGCACAGAGAAGAGGTAGGTTTGTTTACGTGCCTGACCACGAGGGCTATCCACTTGGAGATGGCTCACGATTTGTCCACCGACTCCTGCATAATCGGCATGAGGAACTTCATGAGCCGCCGTGGACCAGTGGTCAGAATAAGGAGCGACAATGGGAAGAACTTCGTTGGAGCCGACCGCGAGGCCAAGAGGTTCAGCGAAAGGTTCGACCCTGCACAGATCCAGGGCGAGCTGTCGTCTAAGGGAGTCGAATGGATCTTCAACTGCCCGGCGAACCCAGCTGAAGGCGGTGCCTGGGAGAGGATGGTGCAGTGCGTGAAGAAGGTGCTGGCGCACACAATGAAGGAGCTCGCGCCCAAGGAGCATGTACTGGAGAACCTGCTGATTGAGGCGGAGATCATCGTAAACTCTCGTCCGCTCACTTATCTACCGGTGACGGTGGACCAGGAGGCTCCACTGACGCCTAACGATTTGCTCAAAGGAGCATCGGATATCCCAGATCTCCCCAAGGATGATGGACAGGAGCCCGTGAGATCCGCTACTAGGAAGCAGTGGCGCATAGCAAGGATGATGCGCGATCGCTTCTAGAAGCGTTGGGTGCATGAGTACCTGCCAACTCTTGTGCGCAGGGAGAAATGGTGCAAGCGCGTCGAGCCCATCCGTCGAGGAGACCTGGTATTCATCTGCAATCCAGCCATACCACGAAGGGAATGGAAACGAGGCGTCGTGGAAGAGGTGTTCACCGGGAAGGATGGAGTACCTCGTCGAGCAGCGGTGCGGACTACCGATCGAGCCAAGACGACTATGCGTCCCGCTTCGAAGCTAGCTGTCCTGGACGTGGTGAATGCGGCTGCTTCACGGGGGTGGGGATGTCGCGGAACGAACTAGTGGCTATCGATAGTTGAGATTAGTGTTAGGTGTTAGATGTCAGTATTTTGTATGTTTAGGGTTTTAAGTTTATGTTATCTGTTCACACTAAATCGGGTAGCTTGGAAGAAATAATTTGGCGGATAAAGCACATCGATTTGCGCCATCACAGAAAGGGGAAGAGAAACTGCGGTATGTAGGATAAGGAATTATGTATCAGGTTAAGAACAGTTGTCTTGTAGAATAAAACGCTCGTTACACACCACATCACTTCAACAACTGTCCTATCTAAGTGTTATAAGGCATTCCCGTGATCGGCCAAGCGGTGACATGTATCATTAAAATGAATTGTTAGTTATCTAAATCTAGTATAAGATAGTTTATGGTGGAGCGGGAGCAAAAGCTCATATTCTCTCTTGTACGAATTCCCCCCGCTACGCCGCAATAGATAAGTTAGGCTTAAGATTAGAGAAAAAGAATCGAATTATAGCGTTGAAGAGGCCACATATTTTGTTCGTTTATTTCGCGTTTTATATTTAGCAGCCATTAATTATTTTTTATAATTTGTAAGAGATAAAATAATCGTGTTAAAAATTTTGGCGCCTCCGGGTAGACACTAGTGCTAAATATTTAAAAAAAATTGGTTCAAGAAAAAGTGACAGTGACACGGTGTTATTACAATTATTGTGTTATTAATTAATTTATTCATTTTTTTCAATTTTTCGCCCTATATTTATTAATCATTTTCTCATTTTTCGCCAGATATTAAATTAAATACATTTGTTAATTTAATGGTTTAAATAATTAAAAACAGTTAAAATAAAAAATATTTTATATTATAAAAAAATGTTATTAATTAAACTAAAAACTTATTTAAAAATAAAAATAATAAATATTGTCAAATTTTAACCGTTGTTGTCCGTTTATTAAAAATGAATAAAACCAGAAAGGTAAGCTAACTTCGGGCGGAGCCGAAATTGATATCCCTTGGAGTTACTTAAAACATAATAACACTCCGTTTGCCGAGAAATTTAGTCATTTAATTTCTTACCTCTTTGGTGAAGCCTTAGGAACTATAGGCATTCCTTAGGCATTCCTAGCCGCCAAGAGTTATTATGACACAACTATCGCTTTGTCATAATTTTAGCTATCGTTAGCTAATCTGAATAATCAAATTATTCAGCCTACCGAAAGTTTCCTAGACGTCTGCGTCGTCGTTGAGAGGTCTCATTGACACAGTGTCATCGATTTACGGGTCAATATTATTTATAAGAGATGTAGGACTCGATGATTTTATATTTAGTTTTGAGTAGAGTAGATCCAATGGCAAGACAAAAATGGGAAAAATCACGAAGATTATGAGGAATTTCCGCTGTGGTCCAATTTTGAAAAAATATTAAGTCGTAGGTACCAGCACCTGTCCGATGAAGAGACTGGCAAGCCAAAACAGAAAAAAGCTGGGTTCAGCAAGCAACATAAAAGAAGTTCGTTGGCTTGCTCCGCTTCCAACAATAAACAAGCTTGCAGTTATTGTAACGCACAAGACCATAGTCTCGCCCAGTGTAGTCCGGTTAACAGTTTGAGTTTGTAAAGTCAACCTCACTATATTTAAATTGTCTGCGAAAAGGTCACACGGTTGCGAAGTGTAAATGGACAAGGTTTTAAATTTGTGCAAGATCGCATCACAAACTTCTGGACCCATTTACTGTGACCGAAAATAACAGCGTTACTAAATCTTAAAGCGTTAGAACTTAAAATAGCGAGCACATATTGGGCCGAGCATTGCTTGACTCTGGATCACAAAAGAACTTTATTACTGAAGATCTTGTTCAACCCTTACAGATCCGTAGGGAGGAAGTTAAGAAAAAGATACACACTGTGGTGAAGTCATGAATTCATGGTACTGAGTTTCCGTGCGATTTTTGGATTTTAAGAACAATTTCGGGTTATCATCCTGACCAACCAGCGAACGTGAAAGATTGGGACCTACCAAAGAACATACCGTTAGCAGACCAATATTGTTATAAACTTCAGCGGATAGACATGTTAATTGATGCTGAGTCATTTTTCAGTCAATTGATGAACCATCGCATTCCACAAAAAAAAACTCTCCTGGGATGAATAGTATCGGGAAAATATAGGGCTAATTCCTCAACTCTTCAATAGCCCGTCTCTAGCCTGGATTGCCAAGAAGAATTGCTCAAGTCGATAGAAAGCAATTTGAAAAAATTCTGGTCGTTAGAAGTACCAACTTCTAAAAAGCTTTGGTCACCTGAACAAGAGTTATGTGAGGAACATGATCAGAAAAATACCGTTGTACTGCCTTTAGGTCGAAGTCAAACTTCCATTTAAATCGGATCCAAGGAAACTCGTTCAAAGTAGCCAAACGCCGTTTTTTCGAGTTCCGAATTTGAAGAAAATGAATTTGGAATTTATGGAAGATTACGAATCCTTGGATCATATGTTCCCTACAGGCAATGAAGTCCCTGCTACTTTACACTATGTCGTACCTCATCGGTGTGCCTTACTGCCTCAAGCCACATCGACCAAACTAGGAGTCGTTTTTGATGCGTCTTGTAAGACATCAAAAGAGAAGTGCCTAAAAGTTCTATTCATGGTTGATCCTACAATTCAGAAAGAGTTATATTCAACTCTTCTTCGGTTCCGGCTAAAAAGATTCGCTTTCATAGCCAACATAAAAAAGATGTATCGCCAAGAAATGGTGAAAGAAGGAGGAAAGACCCAACAGAGTCCTTGAAACTGTGGAAGCTAAACACCGTTACATATGACACTGTGGTTTTTAAACTTACCTGCAGTAACTGCATCAGAGAGTATGGTTAATCCAATTACACTTTACTTTTCTTGTATTTATTGTTCACTATATACATATATTTAAAATTAGAAAGATGATCGAGAGATGACTGCGGCAAAGACTCTGCAGTGACGGTGGTTGAATCTGACGAAATTGTGTGTCGAGAGAGTGTGTGTGTGTTAGAGATGTACTCTCGTAAAATTGATACTCGCGAGAGTTATCGAGTTTGGTCGAGAACTAGACTTGAAAAGGGTTGCCACAGTACCCCCCTCCTAGAGTTCCAGTTGGGAAAGATACTTTGCTGGGAATCTGATTCGTCGTCCTGATCTTGACACTTTCTCGGGTGTCTGAGCAGTTGGCGCTGTCGTCTGCTCCTGTGTTGGAGGCGTTTCGTCTTTGAAGATGTAAGCTGGTTTAAGTCGATCGATGGAAACCTTGTTGTCTTTTGTGTGGCCCTTGAGTATAAAATATTTGTCGTGTTTTGTTACCACTTCGAAAGGACCTTCGTAGTTTGCTGCCAACGGGGTTTTCACTCGATCCACTCGGACGAAGACGTGAGTACAATGGTGTAGGTCCGGGTGCACAAATTCTTGCGGTGTATGATGGTGCACTGGCTTAGTGGTTGGCAGTTGAGACATGGTTTTTTGAAGAGCCTCGGTGAACTCGGACTCGGTGTGTTTTTGTGTGCTCGGTGCAAAAAATCCGCCTGGTACACGTAGTGTGGTGCCATAAACCATTTCAGCTGGGCTTAGCTCGATGTCGCTTTTGATTGTTGTGCGTAGGCCGAGTAGGATTAGATGCAGGGAACTGCTCCAGTTGATTGGATCGACGCATTTTAAAGCAGCTTTTAACGTTCTATGTCAGCGTTCGATCACACCATTGGCTTGCGGGTGGTACGCCGTCGTCCACAGGTGCTTAAAACCACAAATATTGGAAAGCTCTTGGAATAATGTAGACTCGAATTGTCGACCTAGATTGGTTGTGATGTGAAGAGGAATTCCGTACTGGGCGAACCAGCCCGATATCAGTGCATTGGCTACGGATTGTGCTGTGATGTCTACTAAAGGAATTGCTGCCGGCCATCTTGAGAAACGATCGATACACGTAAGGCAGTATCGGTATCCGTTCGATGAAGGCAGTGGGCCGACTATGTCGATTTTATGTGTTCGAAACGGGCGTCGCTGGTGGTGTACTCTTCTAGTGGCGATTTGGTGTGACGTTGGATTTTGGCCTTCTGGCAGGGGATGCAAGAGCGTACGATTTTAGCGAATCCATGCGGGGCCAAACGTAGTGTTTGCCGACCAGCTTGTTCGTTGCCTTAACTCCCGGATGGCTCAATGAATGTAGGGCCTCAACCACGGTTTGGCGTAGGCGTCTAGGCACAAACGGACGTGTATGGTTATTGGCGACGTGGCAGTACAATTGCTTGTTTGAGCCTGAAAGAGACAATTTTGTTAGTGAGATGGATTTTTCGGCGTCAGAATTGAGTATCGATTGTAGTTCCGCATCGTTTTCCTGTTCCAGTGCCATCTCGTCGAGGTTTATGTGTTTGATGGAATCGATGCGTGAGAGAAGATCAGCCACGTTGTTTTCTTTTCCAGAGATGTGCCGGATATTGGTGCTGAATTGGCTGATAAAATCCAGTTGCCGAGCGCGACGAGGTGATGCTTTCTCGCTGTTTTGACTGAAGGCGTACATAAGCGGCTTGTGGTCGGTAAAAATTACGAAATTTCTGCCCTCCAGTGCGTACCTGAAGTGCAATATGGCCTGATAGATGGCAGTCAGTTCTCTATCGTAGGTGCTGTACTTCTTTAGCGTCGATGTGAATTTCCTGGAGAAGAATCCCAGTGGTTGTGTCTGCCCGTTGATGATCTGATGTACTACGGCACCCATAGCGTCGTCGGATGCATCGGTGGTTAGCGTTAATTGTGAGTTTGGTGCCATGTAGTTCAACAACTTAGCGTTTGCAAGCTCGTTCTTGCAGGCAGTGAATGCGTAATCGGCTTCTGTAGACCAAAGTATCGGGGTTTTGTCGTTCTTTTTATTGCCTTGGATCAGCGTCTGGAGTATGTGCTGGTTCTCGGATGCTCGTGGGATAAACGGCCTATAGAAATTAATCATACCCAAAAACTTTTTTAGGTCTTTAGCGATAAGCGGTTTTTTAAAGTGCCGAATGGCTTCCACTTTGGCTTCTGATGGTTTTAAGCCATGCTGGCTGTTTTACCGAATTTGCACTTCTCAAAGTTTACGGTGAGATGTGCCTTTCGAAGGCGGTCGAGGATCGTGCGGAGGTGCGTCTCGTGCTGCGCCTCGGATTCTGAAGCGATCAGAATGTCGTCGATGTATGCAAAAACGAAGTCGAGGCCTTGTATGACGTCGTTTATGTGACGTTGAAAAGTTTGCGCTGCGTTGCGCAGACCGAACGTCATGAACAAAAATTCGAATAGCCCAAAAGGCGTGATAATTGCTGTTTTGGGAATATCTTGTGGTTCGACAGGAATCTGGTGATATGCTTTTTGCAGGTCGATTTTCGAAAATATCTTCTTACCGTATAAGATGCTCGTTACATCTAGTATGTACGGAATAGGATATCGATCCGGCACTGTTACGTTGTTCAGTGCTCGGTAGTCGCCGCACGGTCGCCACTCTCCGTTGGCTTTCTTTACCAGGTGCAATGGGTTGGACCAGTTGCTATTTGAGGGACGGCATATTCCTTTCTCGATGAGGTAGGAGAACTCGGATTGTGCAGCTTTGAGTTTGTCGGGCGCTAGTCGTCGAGCGCGGGCGTGAGTAGGCGGGCCGTTGGTCGAGATGAAGTGCGTTACTTCGGACGTTGCTGGCAGCCGGTTCGAGTTGATCGTTGCGAGATCGCGATGAAGCAATGTAGCGTATTGGTTACTCGTGTCGTAGGATAAAATCCCGTTGATTATACGTTGAGGCGCGTGACCTTTTGATTCCAGCAGCGTAGCCTGATCGATGAGTTTGCGTCGTTTCATATCGACGAGTAAGTTGAAATGTTGAAGGATGTCGGATCCGATGATAGCGCAGTTGACGTCAGCTATCACGAAGTTCCAAACGAAGTTTCGTCGCAATCCCAGTGACAATGCTATGCGTTTTTCTCCATAGGTTTGTATTTTCGTGCCATTGGCCGCGAAAAGAAGCTTTGGAGTGAGCATAGTTTTTACGTTTTTGCAGGGTGGCATCACTGAAATGTCGGCGCCGGTATCAATAAGAAACTGTGTTTTGGAGATATTGTCGTTGATGGCGAGGCGGGCAATAGTGTTGTGGTCTTCTTCGAATTTGTCCGCCGAATTCGAAGATTGTTTTAGTTTTTTGGTTCGGATGAAAAAGAGCATGGTTGGCGACATTTCTTGGCGGCGTTGCCAAATTTGCTGTGGTACCAACATATGTCTGCAGCTATGACGCTGTTGCGATCCGTTCGAAGGCTGTTCTTGCGAGAACGGTTTTTGAACAGCGCGTTGATTTGTTGTTCGATGCGGTCTAGACGATTGTCGAAAACGGCGCTGCTGGTTGGAGCCGACTTGGCGTCGACGGTGCGTAACTGATAAGAATCACTTTAGAATCACTTTATCTGCCAACTTAGCTAACTAGACTGGCGTCCGATGCTTGCAAGATTGCTTGCACTTGTGTTGGTAAGCGCTGCAACCACAATGTTTTCAAGAAAGATTCGTGAACTTTTTTGCGGCGAGTGCGTTTAACTCGTTGAGCAGTTGTGTGGGGCGCTTGTCACCAAGGTCGGTCTCCGATATTAACTTCTGGATTTTCCTTTGTTCGCTTTCGCAGAAACGTTCCAGAATGCACGATTTCAAATTTTCGTACTTGCCTGTGCATGGTTGGTTGACGATGGCGTCGGCAATTCGGGCCAACACTGGTGCTTCGATTGACGCTAGGATTGTGTTAAATTTCGTTTCGTCCGAGGTTATTCCCGCCAGAACGAATTGGGCTTCAATTTGCGATAGCCATAATTCTGGGTGTTCGGGCCAAAACGGCGGTATTTTCACAGCTACCCGGTTGATAACTGCGGTTTTGACGCGAGTAACGGTATCGTGAAAAATCTCGGCGTCGTCTTGTGGGGCGTCGTTGTTTGCCATTGTAAGCACCAGTACTTGCGTGTATATAGTGATCACGTAGGGGTCACCAATTTACTTTTCTTGTATTTATTTTTCACTATATACATATATTTAAAATTAGAAAGATGATCGGGAGATGACTGCGGCAAAGACTCTGCAGTGGCGGTGGTTGAAGCTGACGAAATTGTGTGTCGAGAGAGTGTGTGTGTGTTAGAGATGTACTCTCGTAAAATTGATACTCGCGAGAGTTATCGAGTTTGGTCGAGAACTAGACTTGAAAAGGGTTGCCACAACACTTTCGGACTCATAACTGACTAAAACATTAGGAATCGTTTGGGTTCCTAAAGAAGATATACTTAAATTGTAAATTGATGCTTCAGTCATGGGTCAAAGGGCGACCAAGCGGAACATCCTTTCGGTGACATCGAAGCTGTTTGACCCCCTTGGCTTATTAAGCCTTATACTTATAAAAGGAAAGATCTTATTGCAGGAATTTTGGCTAAATAAGCAAGATTGGGATAAGTTAATTCCACTGCACTTGAAAACCGCGTGGAACAAAATTTGAATTTCCTTGTTGCAATTAGATGACATCTCAATTCCGAGATTCGTGTCTACCGAGCCGATGTCACCCATTCAAATTTATGACTTTTCTGACGCATCGATGAGAGCCAATGGAGCCTGCGTCTATATTCGTTGCAAATTAAAGTTTCGATTGAACGAAGTATATTTTGGTAGGTTTCAGAAGTTACTCTTCATTGGATTCGTTCCCATCCATCGTCGTTGTCAACGTTCGTATCGAAAAGACTTGCTGAAATTCAAGAGTGGTCAGATAATAGCACGTGACGGCATGTACCAACAGCCGGCAGATATAGTGTCTAGAGGTGGAGAGTTAAAAGAGACTGTATAAACGATCTGGCTTACAGGTCCTTCATTTTTAAAAGAACCGAAAGGTAAGAGGCCGACGAGGCCCCGAATTAATCTGTCACCAGATGAAAGCAAAATAGAATGCGGTCAGATTAACCGAAGTATATTTTGGTAGGTTTCAGAAGCTTTTCTTCATTGGATTGGTTCCCATCCATCGTCGTTGTCAACGTTGGTATCGAATAGAGTTGCTGAAATTCAAGAGTGGTCAGATGATAGCACGTCGCGGCATGTACCAAGAGAACCCGGCAGATATAGTGTCCAGAGGTGGAGACGTGAAGGAGACTGTATAAACGATCTGCCTTACGGGTCCTTCATTTTTAAAAGAACCGGAAGGTAAGTGGCCGACGAGGCCCCGAATTAATCTGTCACCAGATGAAAGCAAAAGAGAATGCGGTCCAACCGTCCAACCCCTTATTTATTGGAATTGATCAAAGGGGTTTCCCCTTCCCCTCATGGAAAATTAATAGATTATTAGTAAATTTTGATAAAGTTCTCTCACATATCGAATATAATGAAGCCCTTAAGAAAATAGTCGAAATAGTCTAAGAGCACGAGTATCAGGAAAAAATATAAAGTATTGTTGATAAAACGCTCCCAATTAGCATGCTCTCAGCATACGCTGCTTTAATTAAAAACCTTGTCTGATGACTCAAATAATGGGAGATTAACCCTAAGTAGCAATCGTGCTCTCCACCCCGTTCTCCATATGTGGTGTTGATTTTTGTGGCCCTATTGACACGACATTGCAAATTCGTGGTGGGCCACCCTATAAGTCCTACATTGCTTTATTTGTTTGTCTTGCGTCCAAGGCAGTCCATTTAGAAGTAGTTTGCGACCTTTCATCTGATTCCTTTTTGTTGGCTTTGCAAATGTTTGTTGGGCGCCGAGAATGTCCGTAGGTAGTGCACTGCGACAACGCGACGAACTTCGTCGCAGCGAGTCGCTAATTCGCAAAGCTTCGTTGGAGAATTGACGAGGTCGACGCGGTCACACAATACGCATCAAGAAACGGATGGGTATTTGCGTTCATATCCCCGCGGGCTTTGCGCATGGGCGGATTGTAGGAGGCAGGTGTGAAGTCTGCCAGCACCTACTCCTTCGAGCGGTAGGCAACGCGAAGCTGACCGTAGAGGAGCTGCATACTGACCTCGCTGGAGTCGAGGCCGTCCTAAACTCACAACCCGTGGGCGCTATGAGTCAGGATCCAAGCGACGGCGAGGCGCTTACTCCCGGGCACCTGTTGAAGGGAGGGCCGTCATAACCCCACCAGCACCGCGGACCCCGGACCAGGAGGGTTTAACGTTCTTGCGGCGATGACAGCTTGTTTTGTCAATCAAGCAAATGATTTAGCAGTGAAAAGGCAGCACCAACAGGAGGACATACAGGCGGGCGAGCTGGTCCTTATCACGGAGGATCACCAGCCGCCACAAGGAAGGGTCATAGATAGGTTTAGCTTAAGATTTGACAAAAAGAATATAGATCAAATTATAACGTTGAAGAGGCCATCTTTCGTTCGTTTAATTCTAACTTTATATTGAACAGTCAATTTTTTGTGTAAAAGATAAAATAATCCCGTTAAGCAAAGCTTGATACTCATCGGGGCTTGGCGAATAAACGGGTTTGACCCTTACAAAATCTGATAATAAGCTATTCTCGGAGACAGACGAACATTAAATAAGATGCCGATTATGCATGCTGTATGCTAGTCTGTCATTTAAAGTGGAGAGTAAGTTGTTTAAGGTCGCAGATGAATTTTCAAACGTAAGCAGAGGAGAAAAAGATACATGTTTAGGATACAAGTTTATACATGTCCATTAACCATTGAACTACCGAACTGAGCGGACGTGCTTTGCCAGAGCTCCGGGAAAACTTGAAACAGCTAATCAAAAAAGAAAGCTAAACTCCGGGAAAACATGAAACAGCTAATCAAAAAAGAAAGCTAAGGTGACCCCATACAAGCGAAAAGACGCTGAACCACAATCTATTAAAATCAATAGACAAGCTTTTTATAACAGTTGTGACGTGCTTAACCAAAACTAGTGCATTGTTTTAAATAAATAAGTGCCACGCAATGAGCTCATTGAGCAACGATCAAAAGAATGAGCTTAGAAGTTCAGTGAACCAAAAAAACGGCTTCTATTCTTACTTTTCAACCGGCTCTGCTCACTTCGACTCCCGCGTCATGGAGTTTGCAGTATAAACAGTGCCCAATATCTGGACAGTGCTCGGAAAAACTATTACACGTACCAGCTGAAAAGCAGTAGGGGCCTACAAGTGGTTGTAAAGGGAATCGAACTCGATGTTACCGCCGCGAAAATAAAAACCGCCCTTAAGGAAAAGGTTTTCGCCGCAAACACTCTAAATTAGGATAAAAAGCCACAACCCCCCTTTAAGGTCGAGCTCAAGCCAGAAAGCAGGTCGCTGAAGAAGAACGAAGTCTACCCAATCTACAAGCTGCAATATCTTTTTCATCGAAAAATCACTGTTGAAGAGCCACATAAGCGTAACGGTCCAGTGCAATGCACTAATTGCCAAGAGTATGGACACACCAGGTCATACTGCACAATTCGGGCTGTCTGTGTAGTGCGCGGGGACGCCCACAACTCCGCCTACTGCACTACAAACAAGGACAGTACCGTTAAGAAATGTGGAAACTGCGGAGGCAACCATCCGGCAAACTATAAAGGGTGGTGTACTGGTGTATAAAGAGTTGAAAAGTCGCATGCGTCGAGCGACCGCAACGCGCAAATCCATGGAACGTGTACATTACGTGAAAAACTACGCCAGACGTCTTCTTTGCCAAAGCTGCGAGGGTTCATTCGTGCCACTAAAAACTACTAAGCTTTTGCTATGCCGATGCTCTACGATCTGGAATGGAAATTCCAATTCAGCCTAACTCTCAAAGCGCTCAACAGGCCACAGACTCGGTCGAAAGCTTGAGATACGCTGAAGAAAAAAACGCTACAGTATTTGTTTGGTCATTGAGGGTTTTTAATGCCGTAAATAAAACGAATTTATATTTAAGTTTGAACGTTACAAATGTTTATTCCTGCATGCAGATGAAGCCGGATGATCCGCAGATAGACCAGCTTATGGTGCATGCAGGGACTTAAGTAAAGTACAGAGAGGGCGGCCCGACTGGTCACTGCGAAGCTAAAGCTCTCGATAATGGAGAGGGCGTCCCGACCTAGACACTGCGAGCTAAAACTCTCTATAGAAAGCCCGTTGAATCGAGCGGCCGAGAGAGAGTCGGCTTGCGATCAACTAAGCTTTTGTACAAACTTAAGCCTAATAAATAAACATTACACTAAGAATTGCACTAAACATTACATAAACATTATTTAAACATAAAAATTAAATGTATGGCTGCTGCCTGACCCGACAGTGTTCTTGCTGTTCGAAGACTAAGCGTATTTTGGATGTTAATCTGTTCACTTGCTTGATGGATCCGTGGTTTCTTCGGAAGCCAAATTGGTGTGCCGGAATAATATTGCAAGCTTCCAGATGTGGTATTATGTAAGTTAACAAGCATTTTCAAACAATTAAGACAAACAAAATAGAAGGCTTATTGGTCTGTATGATGACGGAATTGTGTGGTCTTTTTCAGGCTTCGGTATCATTATAATGATGGGTTTTTTTTCTTTTTTGGGAAATAGCCCAGATTTATGATCCTATTAAATAGTTTTCAGACTATTTGTCTTTATTTTCTATAGCTATAGGGCACACAGCAAAACAGAAACTATGATGCTTACCCTCCAACAAAGTATGATGAAAGCCAGCAGCCTCCACTGGATCATAAACTCACGATCGCCACTGTGCCTAGACTACAAGTTACTACTCTACAATTCAGTCCTAAAGCCAATCTGGACGTATGGCTCCCAGCTGTGGGAGAACGCGAGAAGCAGCAAAATAGGCATCATTCAGCGCGCACAATCAAAAATCTTGAGAACTATCACAGGGGCACCTTGGTATGTTCGCAACGAAAACATCCACCGGGATCTGGGCATCCTCGCAGTGAAAGACGAAATCCACAAGCAAATAGAGACATACAAAGAAAAACTGTCTTCTCACCCAAATTTTCTCGCTCGGGGATTCACTCGGGGTTCTAGCGTATCCCGCCTGAGACGCAACGACCTCCCAACCCAGCAATCGATTTTTAGGGCCGTCTAACTCTGTATCAGTCAATATGACTGTTAGTTAAGTTAAAAATATAAAATTTGATACACACCTTGTTAGTCTTGTAGTGTGTGAATTTCCAACAGGGCATTCATATCATAGGGAAACATAGAAATAAAGATATTTTAAAAAGCTTCAAGTGTTGTATCTATTATTCTCCCGTCACCTTGGATAAGTGAACGAAAAATATCACGCGATCTTATAAGGCTGTCCCTATCTTCGGTAGAGTGCAGACGTGTTTTTCGGTCGCTCCGCGTTTTTGTGTGCGAACGTTGGTGCTACACGTTGCAAGTTGTGCGGTGTCTGTGGCACGCGTATTTCTTTAGAAAAACGCGATTTTCTTTTTGTGAAATTAACCACGTGCTCGCGAAAAACGCTAAAGCTTTAAGCTTTAAAAGCTCTAGTGCTGCCAGTTTGGAAGTTCTGGAGTTTTTTAGCCGTTTTTGGCTAAATTTCTAGCGGTTTTGGCGTTGCCAATTCGTTAGGAAAAGAACAGTCAGCTGTTGTGAAGTGTGGCCGTGCGCCAAGACAAGTACTTTGCAACACTGAAAAGTTTTTGATAGTGTCGCGAAGAGAGTTGCCATAAAACACTCTTGCAAAGGGTCGCCATGTAATCACCCAGATCGCCCAGAAATGGGTCAATTATATCCGCACGTCTGTGCTCTTTGATTACTGTTTCATTTAATTCGAAAGATAAAGAATTCTCTAAGTCTAAATACATAAGTTTGGCGCGCGCTGCGCTGCCAGTTCAGCCGGCAGCGGAGCGGCTACATTACATATTTCTTTTTCTTATATACATATAATTAGGTGGTATGTTGTTGGGCGAGCATGTCACATGGGCATGCACGCTTAGTTTATGTAAATGTATAGAGAGTGAGTCTTATGCACACATGTCTTTGGCATATGCGGTCAGCGTGGGAACGCTGACTTAGCCTAACTCATAATTGGGCGGTCATATTTCGCGCACTTGAATTGGTTTATTATGCATGCAGGGTACAGTGTTACCTCGCTACATGTTTCTACATATGTGCACATATGTCTCCCTGTCACATGTTACATCTCCCTCCTTTTGAAAAATAACGTAACCTAGTGAAGTTATTTTTAAAATTTAATTCTTTTATTTTTTTATTTTTTTTTTTTATTTGTAAAATTATTTTTATTTTTTTTTTTACATGCTAAAAATTGACAATTTTACTATTATTATATTTGAGTGTTTTCAGTGTTTTTTTTTTCATATACATATATATCTTTATAGTATTTTTAAAATGTATGACCATTGATTCTTATGAATTAAAAATTTTTATCCTATCCTTATGTACTGTTTGTTTTTTGTTTTTATGTCCTGAAATAACTATATTACCTCTGTCATTAATTTGTTCTACTCTATAGGGGCCTGTGTATTGAAAGAAAAAGAAAAAATGTCGTACTTATCTTTTGGAGGAACAATGCCTGGACTGCTGGTAGAAAATATCCAAATATTCAGGAAAATCCGGCTCGAAGGACCAAAATGTGTAGGGGGGCGCTGGTGCCGCAAAAGATTCCAGAATTATTGAAGTATGAATTGAAAAGTCGGGGGCGTCTTTCAGTAGATATAACGCGGTCAGCTTTATTGGGTTGTTTACAAGAGATTAATCTTAAAAACTAGTACAAAAAGAAACGATCGACGACAACCAACGAGGAAGGGAGAATGCATAGAGGGGCGAGTGCGGATACGCTCTTCAGCGCGGGTGCGCTCTTTAGCGCGGGTGCGCTCTTCAGTGTGGATGCGCTCTTCAGCTGAGCGGCACCACGGCTCCTCACCTAAACAATCTCCTATTGATAGACTTATTTCTTTAGCTTTTTTATCATAATATTGCTTATTTTTCTGTTTATTCGAGTCAAGCATATTTCTTGCTCTTTTGTATGCAACTTCTAATCTATATTTACTTTCCTCATCTACATCAATTATCATCTATATTATATAATGGTTCTATATTATTTACGATATTAAAATGCTTAGATAAGTTACTTGTTTTTCCAAAGACAAGTTCATATGGACAATAGTCATGTGCCATAGATGGGGTCGTGTTGAAACAGTATACGAAATATTGGATCCATACATCCCAATCAGTTTTATCAACCGATATATATGAACGTATGTATTCATTAAAAGTTATATGACTTCTTTCGACAGTTCCAACTGTCTGATGGTAGTGTGCAGTAGATGTTATATTAGTTATTTTTAAATACTTGCACAGGTCATTTATTATCGAATTTTTAAATTCTGTTCCCATGTCCGTATCGAACGTCTTCATCGGACTGTACTTCAGAATGAAATTTTCGAATATAGCCTTCGCTGCTGTATTAGCGTTTTTATTTGGAATTGGAATTGCTACTAAATATTTAGTCAGGTCACAAGTTAATGTGACTGCATATTCGTTTGCGTTTTCTGACTTGGGTAGTGGACCTATAGTGTCTACTATAACCCTGTCAAAGGCTTTTAAAGGGGTTTCAGTAATAGTCAAGGGGGTTTTAACATGTTTATTTATTTTTGCTTTTTGGCATTTTTCACATTTCTGGATATGCTGTGTTATATCACGAGTCATACCTTTCCAGTAATAATTTCTTTTTACCTTGGCCAAGGTTTTTGTAATGCCTGTATGACCTCCTTGTATAGGATCATCATGGAATGTAGACAATATTACTTCTTTCTCTTTAACATTTGTTAAAGTGGTCACCGGGTTGAGTAGCGCTGCTTTTAATGTATTCAATAATTCATTGCCCATATTTTTGAAATCATCTATTGAAATTTTTTCAAAGATGTTTTCCCGCGGTGCCATTTTTAATTGGCTTATTTTTTAATGTACCGGCTTCTTTTTCAAGCCTTGGAAATAGTTGTCCTAAGTCAATATTTCCATTTGCACATAAATCACCAATATATATTCTTGCTATAATTCTTTTACCATGTTTAAATAAACATAGCGCATCTTTTATATGCAAGGTCACTACTTTACGTACTTCGTCATTATTTATGACTTGGTATACGTTGGGCTGAGAAGCTTTTTCTGTAGATTGCCTTGGCAATTCTACTTTTTCGCAGATATTTCGTCTACTTTGGTACCTGATAGTGACTTTTAGGATTTTATTGTGTATGTCTTTTAATTCGGATATTGTTATCCTAGATAGGGCGTCTGCCACGAAATTATCTTTACCCTTTAGGTACTCGACAGTAAAGTCATATTCTTCTAATTTTAGCCGCATGCGTGTTGATTTAGAATTTACAATAGGATTTACCATAGAAAATGAATATGTTAAAGGTCGGTGATCTGTTTTAATTGTAAAATGTTTTCCATAAATATATGGTCGAAAATGTAATATTGCCCAGTGGATTGCTGCTAATTCTTGTTCTGTAGTACTCTTATTGCTTTCAATGCTCTCGATGCGTAAGCAATGGGGAGTTGGAGTCCGTTATAGTTTTGGGTTAAAACTGCTCCACATGCTTGCTTACTTGCATCAGTGATTGTGCAAAATTCTTTGCTAAAATCGGGATATTGCAACAGGGTTGGTTCCATAAGTTTCTTTTTTAAATACAGGAATGCTTTTTGGCATTCGTCTGTCCATAAGAATGGGACATTCTTTTTACTTAATCGTGTTAAGTGCCGTGAATAGTCGGCGAAGTTTTTTATAAAACGTCGATAATAGTTGCAGAATGCAACGAATCGTCTAGCACTGTCCCCATCGTCTGGTACGGGATAATTCATGATGACATCATACTTTTTGTCATCTGGAAATATTCCATTATCTGTGCACTTGTGACCAAGAAATGTCACTTCATGCATAAAGAATGAACATTTTTGTGGATGTAATTTGAGGTTATTTTTTCTACAGAGTTCAAATACATTGGTTAGGTTTTTGATCATATATTTTTCTGAACATCCAATGACGATAAGATCGTCCATATAAAGGAATGCTTGGGATGGTTCTAGACCCGAGAATGCTATTGTCATCATTCTCTGAAATGAATTTGGTGCTATTTTTAAACCAAATGGCAATCGCGGGAAACGATATGAACCGTTGTTGGTTGAGAATGACGTTATATTTCTTGATTTTTCTTCAAGCTCTATTTGGTGAAAACCTGACATAAAGTCAAGGCATGAAAAGTATTTAGCTCTACCTAATTGATCAAGTATGTCGTCAATTCTAGGTAGGGGAAATTTATCGGACAGAAGTTTTTTATTAATTTGGCGATAGTCTATTACTATTACTATATTACTATCTATTACTATTACTATTACTTTAAGTCTTAAATGTTGTTTGTAAAAATTATTAGTTGTGATTGATTTGGTTTCGAGTCCGAATATATCACTATATTTAGAACATATGTCGGTGAGCTCTGATTCGAATTGTATAGGAAAGTTTTCCTTTAATTTGGATATGACTTCATCTGTTCTAGAACCTTTGCTTGGTTGAATTATCTCGTAATTCGAAAGCGGTTCATACACTATTTGATTTATATCTATTAATTGGTCGGTACTGGTTGTATTCAGTAAACGGACAAATGTATTATTGGATGTTGCTACTGTATTCGCAACATAAATACCGGATACTACGTCTTGATTTGGAATTAAGATATTATCTTCTGGTAAGTTTGTATCTAATTTACGGACAACTTCCGATCTTTCTGGTAATAGTATTAAATTATTACCAGAACTAAACTTTATTGGAACGTTTATTGGGTATTTTAAGTTGTTTGGTCTTATTATGAACCAATCATTTGCTGGTGCACAATCTAATTTCAATTAAAAGTTTTTATAAAGTCAACTCCTATAATTCCGGAAATCTGGGTCATGTACTAAAACATCGTTTAAATATGAACCTATTTGTATTTCTGGCATTGCTTTAAATTTAAAATTCAATTATTCAATCAAGTTGTATTTCAATGATACCACATAGATACATTAGACAAATTAGCGAGTGGAATTAGATTATTCATAATTTGATTGTCATTTTATTAGCTTACTTACAATGTTTTTTTTTCGCTGTTTTTTTTGTTTTAATTCTTTTTCTTAAATTTTATCCAAGTCATTTGCTTGGCTCTGGTATCTTCTCTTGATACAATTATTGTGGTATTTATATATTTTATACAATAGATTTGCCACATTTATTATGAATATTATAACAATTAATATGGTTATAAATTTAAGGTCAGTGTTATCAACGTCTACTTTGTTGATAACATTGACTGTAGAGTCTACAGTTTTAACGTGCCCACTACAATGCCCATGTTGGCAAAATTTTCTGATAATTCTGATTCTATATCTTTGCTCATTTTGTTTGTCTCTATATTTTCCTGCCTATTGTTTAATGGCTTTTCGGGCCAAACGGCTTACCGGTCGACTCAATTGTCGTCGGGTATTACCATCATTTTTATATTTATATATTAGTATTATTACTAGTGTAGCTATCTAGGCGTTGGGCGCACTTAGTTGCGCTGTCGGGTTGTCCTGCACTCTATGTAGTGCCTAGGGATGTAGAGTGCCGCCGGCATCTGCACCCTTTGTGGTGCTGTCGACTTCTTTAGGCGCAGCTTGATTTGCTGGCGGTGCCGGTGCTGGGTTCACTGGCTTTTGTTGCTGTTCCTGGTATCTGGTATGCATGTCTCCATGCAGTACGGGCTGTATAATGGGCCTTTACAGTCAGCTGGACATCTAGCTTTGTAAGGCTGTATACTTTTCCGATCTGGACGATGAGTTTTTGGATTAATTATTTTATTCTGAATTGTTTGTGAGTTACAGGTTGAGTCAGTGGCTTTTTTCTTTAACAATGTCTCGATGTGTTCGAGTTCATTGAAAAGTTTTTGAGCAATATCCCACTTCGGGGGGTTTTTGCTTTTGTGATGGTCTTTACGATCTCAGATTTGCGTTTTCTGAGTCGTTCTTGGACCCCACTTCGCCTTTTGCTCATTGCCTGTACTCACTCAGAATTATTTCCGTTTTGTTCAGTTGTTGACTGTATCGTTGGAAGGCATCTCTGCAACGCTGCTTCTTCTTATTCTCGGTGTTCAAGCATTGAACACTATTTTGTATAGAAATTATTAAGTTAGAGTTTCAAGGGATCGGACCCATGAAATATGAGTCAAACACCCTCTTAACACTCGGTCTTGTTCTTCTTCAGTTGCTGACTGCTGCTGTTGCAAGTTCTAAGTCCTTCAGGACTTGTGTCACGGTCGCCATGTAAAGGGTCGCCAGGTAATCACCCAGATCGCCCAGAAATGGGTTAATTATATCCGCACGTCTGTGTTCTTTGATTACTGTTTTATTTCTGACTTTAATTCGAAAGATAAAGAATTCTCTAAGTCTAAATACATAAGTTTGGCGCGCGCTTCGCTGCCAGTTCAGCCGGCAGCGGAGCGGCTACATTACATATTTCTTATATACATATAATTAGGTGGTATGTTGTTGGGCGAGCATGTCACATGGGCATGCACGCTAAGTTTATGTAAATGTATAGAGAGTGAGTCTTATGCACACATGTCTTTGGCATATGCGGTCAGCGTGGGAACGCTGACATAGCCTAACTCATAATTGGGCGGTCATATTTCGCGTACTTGAATTGGTTTATTATGCATGCAGGGTACAGCGAAGTCGCTACATGTTTCTAAATATGTGCATATTACACTCTATAGTGTACTTAAGCAACACTTAAACTGTTGGCGCGAGAACAAGCGAATTTGAACGGAGTTCTTTTCAAAAGTGAGTGAGTACTTTTGGGCGGCCAATTATTATAGCATATTTTTGGGGACCCAAAAACCGCTGCATACTTTTTGGGCTCCATCTCTTGTTGTATATTTTCTGGGGCCCATTTTAAAATACCAGCACCAGGCGGCGCCGTTGTGCCCATCGAGGTCGTACTAAACGCCATGATGTCGGAGTCGGAGCTATTCGCAAGCAGTCGGGCAAGTAGTCGCGCAAGCAGTGCTACCGCTTGTGAGGAGAGTTAGTCTCACACGCTAAGACAGATAACCAGTGGCCAAAGAGGGGCGAGGCGCAAGAGCAGCGACAGGGCATGAGCAGCACCAATCATGAGGGGGCCGCAGAAGGTAGGCCAAGGACCAATGCGAGCGGGGAGGGGTAAGGTTTCGGCACCCAGTGGGAAGACGGAATCAACGTGGAACGTAACGGTTCCCGGAGCAGCAACAGACAAATGGAAAGACAAGGTTTCGTCACCCAGTGGGAAGACGGAACCAACGTGGAACGTAACGATTCCCGGAGCAGCAACGGACGAAGGGAAAGGCAGAGCTTCAGCGTCGAGTGGGAAGACGGAGTCAACGTGGAACGTAGCGGTTCCCGAGGCCACGGTGAGGACGTGAGCTCACCGCGCAGCTGCGTTCAGATTGTGCGACGAGACTACTAGCAGCAAAGGAGAAAGGAGCAACGGGGGAGGCGAAGGAGGCCGGCGGCACATTGCATAGCAACAACAGGGGTCAGCGGCCGAGAGAAAAGGGGCAACGGGCGCACGGACGGCCACCCGCCAACGGGAAAGTGGCGTGAGATTGGAAGCAGGAGTAACGGCCGCCCGCCAACGGGAATTAACGGGCGCTCCAGTCAGTATTAAAGGAGGCCCATTGAAGCAGCTCGAGACGAGTCTTTTTAGGAAGCTTGTAGCGTTGAGTTGGAGGACCGCCTGTGGAGAGTCCCCCATTCAAGTGTTAAAGCGTTTCTAAAAAGGATTCGGGTTCGTTTGAGTTGAAGGACCGCCTTTGAAGAGTCCAACAGCCAAACGCAAGGAAAACGAGACAAGAAAGGATCTGTACAGAAGGATCTGAGACAGTTCTGTGGGAAAACCGAGGCGACAGGAGACGAGTTTGGACCAGTTCCTGGCCCCGGCAGGTAGCCTTGCAAGGAAGTGAGGAAAGGATAAGTCTGGCACACACCACCCTGACTCCTGACTCACAACCAACAGGCGTGGTCCTGCCACGGAAAGGACAGGCCCACTCAGGAGCCCAAGCCCGGTTTGCTCCAAAAGACGCGAAGAACGGAAGAAGAAAGGATCGTTGTCGGCCGGTTTCCTCGACAGCTAGAGGGTATCAGAGTCGAGTCGGACCATTCCCGGTCAAAGCAGGTAGCCTTGCAAGGAAGCGAGGAGGGATTCCTGACTCGCAACCAACAGGCGTGGTCCTGCAAGGCACGGATAAGCCGACTCGAAAACTCGCGCCCATTTAGGAAAGCGATCGGTGAAGCACCGATCACCCACCGAACAACTCTTGATCCGGGCCCATTGACGCGTACGCGCGGTGGTCACCCGGCCAAAGAAGAGCGCGACTCACGGTCCTGGACAGGCGACTTCCGACCCCGTTGGGACCGACAAGACTTCGGAAACTCCC
This sequence comes from Drosophila pseudoananassae pseudoananassae, assembly GCA_018153035.1. NCBI lineage: Eukaryota > Metazoa > Arthropoda > Insecta > Diptera > Drosophilidae > Drosophila > Drosophila pseudoananassae. The sequence goes on from JAECXR010000038.1 coordinate 2,568,833, forward strand.
GATTCAGGCTCGCCGGTGCGGAAAGCACGGCGTTTCCCTGGCGTAGCGGAGCCGGCTGTAGGCAGCAAACTCCGAACCGGGTCCGCTGGCGCGCAAAGCACAGCGTTCTCCTGGAGTTGCAGAGGCGACAGTCAGTAGCTATCTCGCAAACCAGACTCGCTGGCGCGCGAAGCACGGCGTTCTCCTGGTGTAGCGGAGGCCACAGCCCGCCAACTCCCTAGCCGGCGGTACAGCGCGTAGGCGCGGTACCCCAGCAATTTAGGGAGGCCGGTCAGTGCACTGCCAAAGTCCAGACCAAACCGAGTCAGAGAGGTGGAAGGCTCGACGACAGATAATCAAGGAGGAACCCCCGGCAAAATCTGGGCTCGGGCAATCACGTCGAATTATAAATTTGGTGGAACGGATCCGCGAATCTCTGTGAGCTAGCCGCGGCATACTGTGGCGAGCGGAAGCAAAGAAACAGTTCGTTACACGCTGCACGAGGACGCCGCCGCGGACGTAAGTCCAAGGCGAACTCCATCTCGGCGCCTATGCAGGCCAAGTTATTGGCCGTGCCAGGAGAAGGCAAACCGGAGCCAGTGGGTGTGCTGGAGGAGACGGCACTCTTCTCTTTGGAGATGCCGGCGACTACCGCCGCCACCACCGCTGTTGATGCCTCCGACGCCGACGCCGATGATGTCGTCTTTGTTGCCCCTGCACCCCCTGCTGCCGCTGCCCGAGCTGCCGCCGCCGATGTCACTGGAGCTGATGCTGCTGCCACTGTCGTCGTGGATGCCCCCGCTGCCGTCCCGGTGCATTCGACCACCCCGACACGATGCCTGGACAGGATCGTTAAGGGCGGAGCCGACGGCGTCCTGGAGGAAGTTGGAAAGATCAAGGAGGAGTTCGTCGGCTTGGTAACCCACTCCGCGTTGAACTCTTTCCAGGCTATGGAGCTGATGCGATGCATCAATAGGTACGATGGCATCGTCCAGGCCCTCATGGTGCGAAATGCAGTGATGGAGGAAACCAGCAGACTGCGAGCGACGATGCCGTTGCCTGTCCAGATGCCATCAGCACCAGCGGCTGTGATCAACCGGCCACCCGTTGGGTACGCATCTGCGTATCCCAGCCCGCCAGTGCCTTCTGCTGCCCCAGTGCCTGCGCCGCGAAAACCACGGGATACGTGGTCAGCCGTGGTGTCCAGCAAGGACCCAAAGCTGACGGGCAGGGAAGTTGCCGAAAAGGTGCGCCGAGAGATTGATAGTCGCTAGCAGGAAGTTCGGCGAGATTGGCCTTGAGGTCAAGCCGAACACTGCCCAGCGGCCGAAGCTGATCGTCCAGGATGTCGCCACGCAGATTGCACCGGAGGAGTTTATGGCGGAGTTGTATGCCAAAAACCTGAAGGAGCACATCCCAGAGGCGGAGTTCCGAAAGGCGGTCCATCTGGACACGAAGCCTTGGTTGCCGATGGAGCCACAGTAAATGTGACACTTGAGTGCGAGCCCAAGGTGCTAGATCTGCTGGAAGGTGGGAGGATCTACGTTAAGTGGTTCTCCTATCGATGCAGGGCACAGGTGTGTTGGCTTTAACCACAAGGTGGCAGAGTGCAAACAGAAGGAGAACGTTTGCAGGCAATGCGGACAGACCGGCCACAGTGCACGTGGCTGCGCGAATCCGGTGGACTGCCGGAATTGCTGCTTTTACGGGCACCCCTCGGGTCACAGCATGCTGTCCCCGACTGGCCGGTGTATGCGGCGGTGCTTGCGAGGGTGAACGCTAGACATTCATGTTTAGCTTCATCCAAGCAAACTGTGGTCGAGGCCAGGCTGCGACTATTGAGCTCGTGGTCCAGCTGAGGGAGTCCGTTTGCATGTTTGCACTGCTGCAGGAGCCATTCATTGGCAGCGGGACGAAGGATGAGCTGCCCGATGGAATGCGGATCTAGACCGACCGGAGAAGAAAGGCAGCCATCCTCGTGGATCACCAGGATGTCATCTGTATGCCGATGGAGCCCCTTACCACCGATTGTGGCGTATGCGTGAGCGTAAAAGGGAGTTTTGGTTCCATCTTCCGTTGCTCCGTGTACTGCCAGTTCGAAGCCGAGCTAGAACCGTACCTCAGGTATATGGATGCGGTCCTGTTGCAGGCCAACAGAACCCCCACAATCCTGGGAATCGACGCGAACGCAGTGTCCCCCATGTGGTTTAGCAAACTTCCTTTGGAACCCCGGAGGAAACTCTAACCTCAGACGGGGTGAGCTGCTGTCTGAGTGGATGCTGGAGAATGGGACCGTTGCTCCCAACCAGCCTAGCCCGATTTTCACATTCGATACCTATTACGCACATAGTGATATCGACGAGACAATTGCCAACGAAGCAGCATCGATGTGGGCCACATTCGAGTGGAGAGTGGACAAGTGGGAGTTGTGTGATCATAACATGATCACAGTTGTGGCAACATCAACTACCCCAAGTACAGTTGAGAGCCTAGGTCCTGTACCGTCCTGGAACATCTCCAATGCTCGCTGGCAATTGTTCGAACAGGAGATGGTGAGACGCGCAGCCGATATTCCGGAAGACTTCTCACAGTCGCCGTTGGACCAGCAAGTTTCGACCCTGCGCAGCATGGTGCACGATGTGTGTGACCTCGCGCTGGGAAGAAGGACGCCAAGATCGCCTAGGAGAAGGAAGCCAGGTTGGTGGACCGCCAGTCTGAACATGGTCAGACGCGAAGGCAGGAGACTTCGCCGCCGGCTTCAAAACGCTCGTCGTCGTTGTGACGATGATGCGACTGAGCTGCTTGTGGTCGCGCTGAGGCAAGCCTCAGCCGAATGCAAAAAGCTCATCCTAAGGGCGAAAGAGGAGAGCTGGAGACGCTTCGTGGGAGAAAACGCGGACGATCCATGGCGCGTCTACAAGATCTGCCGAGGACGCAGAAAGTGCACGGAGATTGGGTGCCTCCGCATTGATGGCGAGCTGGTCACCGATTGGGGTGACTGTGCGCGTGTGCTCCTCCGTAACTTTTTCCCAGTTGCGGAGTCCGATGCACCGATTGCCGGAACGAAGGATGTCCCACCGGACCTCGAGGAAGTAGAGGTTGATGCTTGTGTCGCCAGGTTGAAGAGTAGACGCTCTCCCGGCATGGACGGCATCACAGGCACTATTTGCAAAGCAGTGTGGCGCGCCGTACCTCAGCACCTGATGGCGCTATATTCCCGATGTATCCAGTCGGGTTACTTCCCCCGAGAGTGGAAGTGTCCACGTGTACCATAGTGGCGCTGCTCAACGGGCCCGATAAGGACAGGTGCGAACCCTCGTCGTACCGTGGGATATGCCTGTTGCCGGTATTTGGCAAGGTGCTCGAGGCCATCATGGTCGATCGTGTGAGAGGAGTTCTTCCGGAAGGATGCAGATGGCAGTTCGGATTCCGCCAAGGACGATGCCTGGAGGCATGTCATGAGCAGTGTCGCGCCAGCCCGGCGAGATACGTGCTCGGAATCTTCGTCGACTTCAAAGGAGCGTTCGACAATGTCGAATGGAGTGCTGCGCTGCGCCGGCTCGCCGACTTGGGATGCCGAGAGTTGAGCTTGTGGCAGAGCTTCTTCTCAGACAGGAGCGCAGAGACCTGGTCCCTGGTATGTCTTTACGACGCGGCAAGTTGTAGCCAGGAGGCTACTTCTTTCCTGCCAGAGGCTAATCCTTATGGGATGCCTTCCGGAATGCCTTCCTTCTGGCACTGCAGGTGCTTGCTGGAGCCCCGCCTCTTGACCTGGTTGCTATGAAAATAGGAATCAAGTACAAGTTGAAGCATGGATACCCGTTAGAGGGGAACGACTGGCTCTACGGCGAAGACATTGCAAGTCTGAGCTGGACGCAGAAAGTCGCGCGCATCGAAGCATGCCTACTGTCGGACTGGCAGACTAGGTGGGATGATGCTGGCTCGCCCGGTCGGGTGATCAAAAAATTCATCCCGGACGTTTCGTCCGTATATAAGAATCCAGACTTTGGATTCTCGATGCGCGCTGGCTTTTTGTTGACAGGGCATGGGTCGTTCAATGCATTTCTGCATAGACGAGCTCTTAGTGATACTGCCGCATGCCCATGTGGCGATCCTAATGAGGATTAAGAGCACATTTTATGTGTCTGCCCCCTCTATGCAGACTTGCGAGACCTCGATGGACTCGGTCTGCAGCACGTTGGCGGAACGTGGACGTTTGGAAGGATTCTGGAGAGCGACGACAGGATGAGGAGACTGGAGCAGTTTGCCGAGGAGGTGTTCCGGAGGAGGAGAGGTCTTTAGACCCACTTTTCGTGCCGTGTGGCTAGCGGCGAAGAATTCCACCACAGTTCGCCATAGCTTGTCGTAGGAGGCGACTAACATGGCAGGGCCCCCCATCCGAGCTTGTCGGAGCTAAAGGGGTGGGTCACCGAGCCCACAAACTTCGTTGCCACGGGTTGAATACTGTGTCTAAGACACTACCATTGAGGTAGGCCCCCTTGTGGGAGTATGGTGGTGGCTGTGGTTGATACCCATATCGCGGGTAGAGTCCTCGAACTCGACATGGAGTTGCGTTATACAACTCTGGTGCTGTGACCCATAGATCAGCAGAGGTGATAGATACACTTCGCCTCTTCTCCAGAGGGAGTATGCTGCCCGGCAAGCACATACTTGAAAGGTACCAGGCTGGTCGCTATGTATTTGCTAAAGCTTTCATTCTGGGGCGCTGGCAGGCGTACCATCCGTGCCCATGCACTATATACCTCTTGTGGGTATATTCGAGTGCCGTGGTCGTAATTCCTTCAGTGTGGAACACGCCACGTAAAAAAAGTTCGGAGAGATCCGAGACACGCCTGTGCCTGGACTACAAGTTACTACTCTACAATTCAGTCTTAAAGCCAATCTGGACGTATGGCACCCAGCTGTGGGGGAACGCCAGCAGCAGCAACATAGACATCATACAGCGCACACAATCAAAAATCTTAAGAACTATCACTGTGGCACCTTGGTATGTTCGCAACGAAAACATCCATCGGGATCTGGGCATCCTCGCATTGAAAGAAGAAATCTAGAAGCAAAAAGAGTCCTAGAAAGAAAAACTGTATTCGCACCCAAATGTTCTCGCATCGGGTATTGACTCGGGTTTCTAGCGTATTCCGTCTGAGACGCAACGACCTCCCAACCCAGCAATCGATTTTTAGGGCCGTCTAACTCTGTATAAGTCAATATGACTGTTAGTTAATTAAAAAATATAGGATTTGATACATTTCTTGTTAGTCTCGCAAAGGGAAGATTAAAGAAATAAAAGCAAAGTTAAAAAAAAATGTTTAGGCTTAGTGTTTACAAAGTTAAAAGATTGCTTCAGATCCTGAATAAACTGAATTCGGCAGCGGAAAATATATAACCTATAACATTTAGCACGGTAAAATTTGACCGAGCTGGCAGATATCTTAAACAAATCTATATTGCTGCAAGTTTTTATTTGTATTTAAGTAAAAGCCTGTTTTAGTATTTTTTTAGTTTGTGAGACACCTTGTAAATCAAGGAGGATTTATTAAAGCGGACAGGTATCCATAACACACTTGAGTCAAAAAATATTTTTTAAGTATGGTACAATATATCTAAGGGCACATTTATATCGGTGCATGCCCAAATATGGGACCAATCAAATGTTTGGTTACCAATTATTGGACCAATTAGGTTTGTGAAAATCAGCTTTACATAAACATCGTGGTAAGTGATAAAGATTGTGAGTTATTGACATTAGACGACTTTAGTTCTGGGATATTAAAGTCCCCCTATGCTACAAACTTGTCATAATCGGACATACGATAAAAACGGATTGAATAGCGGAAAAATGATGCCAATATGTAGGCGGTTCAGACAAAGAAGGGGATCCTTTCAAGAGGTCGATCACTTTTAAAAGTGGTGGACTTACTGGGAAAAACTTCGGAGCTAAAGATCTCCGCCTTTAACCAAGTTTCTGTAAAGGCTATTATATGGGATGCAAAGAGAAAACTATCAGAATATAGCTTAGGGAGTTTTCTATGTAGCACCCTTGTAGACATCTGCATGATTACATTTATGACATACGTCTTAATGAAATCATTCGAATGGAATAGAATGAAGTGAGTAAAATGCTAGAAATGAAACGACATTGTATGAGTACAAGCTTGTGTTCCTCTCATAATTTGAGACGTCAAACGAAATAAGACCCAATGAATGTAACGAAAAGTGCAATGAAAAATTTGGGAATGCCTCGTATACTTGAATCATTCGAGTTGTTGCTTAGAATTTCGATTCCATTTTTGAGAGCTACAGCACCAATAGTAAAATATAGACAACCAATTAATAAAAGAAGCCGACGAGTCTGTATGTATTTGATGCACTCGTTTTTTAAGTTTTGCTTTTAAGTTGTGTGTAGATTAGTTTAATTTTAAATGCAAGGCGGCTTATGCTTATTTCGCCTTTGCAAGAAACTGTCACAAGTTGTTAAGAGACTGTCGTAGAGGTTGACAAAAAAGACAATTTATTACCGCTAGTGAGTCATTTATTGGCTGCTGTTGTTTGGTTTGCGAGTGGTCAGATAGTGTCTCATGTTTTAGGGGACTTTCTGAAGTTTCTACTCCGCAGTCAGTCGACATCATGCATTGGACGAAAGAGCAGCGCGCATTTGCCTAAAAGGCTTACTTTACCAACGGTCGTTCTGTAATTGCCACTCAGCGTGCCTTCCTTACTTGCTTTAACATTCATCCTGCAGGTGGCGTTCCTGGCCGGCAGTCGATTGTTTCCTGGGTGAAAACATTCATGGAGAGCGGGAATGTGACAAAATCCCATCCAGCTCATCGGAGAGTAAGAACACAGAAAAACATTGAGAGAGTCAGGATTTCTGTCTTGCGATCTCCCCGGCGTTCGGCGCGCAAACATCCAACTGCTTTGGGCATTTCTGATCGCACTGTGAGACGAATTCTTCACCAGTATCTTCAATTCCATCCGTACAAATTGGGTTTGTCGCAAGAGCTTCATGAACCCGATTTTGTTGACCGCCGAACGACCTGAAGAATAACATTCGGCAAGCAATCGCAAATATTGATATGCTTGAGTGAGTTCAGCTACGCTTCGAAAATCGGGTATCTCAGAGCATTGAAAACGGCGGCCATCACTTGTCCGATGTGATCTTCAAAACTGTGTAATGAAAACTTCAGCAAGTGTGTTACAAGAATAAATAAAATTTGGATTGGTATGTAAACTAATTTTTTTTTTATAACCTTCTAAAATTAGCAAGTTTTCTTGCCGCACCCTGTATAAGCATGTCCGTCTCTCCATCTGTCTGTCTGTTTCTACGCAAACTTGTCTCTCAGTTTTAAAGCTATCGTCTTGAAACTTTGCACACACCCTTCCTTCCTTTGCACGCAATATATAAGTCGGAACGGCCGGGATCAGCAGACTATATCCTAAAGCTTCCATATAACTTATTGATCGGAAATGCTATAACTTTGGTGGTTAGAGTTACAGAGCTCAGAATACTGTTCAAATACTATTTTTGGGAAAATAATACGACATGCCCAATTTCATAAGGATCAGCCGACTATATTCTATAGCTGCAATATAACTATAACAACTAGAATAACAACTACTATAACAAAAACTATAACTAGAACAATCGGAAATGACCCAACTTTTGTATTTTTGAAGATAGAAACATGTAACTTTGTACGGTTACGGATATTTTTGGTCAGCTAATCCCACCTACCAAATTTCATAACAATTGGCCGACTATATCTTATAGCTGCCATATAACTGAACGATCGGAAATAATATTTGGTAAAAATACCAACTTTGGTGTTCTTGAAGATAGAAGCTTGGGATTTTTTTTTATATTTCTTATATTTCATATTTATATTTCGTAATAAATTGGTTATGTTATAATATTCTCATAAGGATCGGCCAACTTTATCCGATTTTACCGATGTATACCCGGTATTAACTGCAAGGGTATATTAACTTCGGCTCCGCCCGAAGTTAGTTTTCCTTTCTTGTTTTTGTTAATACCTGTGTATTGGTCTTTGTATTTGTGAATTGTCCATTAGTGTTTTTTAGTTTTTCCGAATTAAAGCCTTTAAATCCTTTTCGGACTCGCTGCTTTTAATTTGTTTTTTATTCCTTTTATTTACATTTGCAAGTTGAATCCTTCGAATGAAACGTCTCTTTTTTCAACGTTCTCTGTTTGCATAAAAATGTACTGCCAACACTTAATCTTATTTCTAAATAAATGTAAAATGTATGCTGAAATATTAAAAAATATAATATAAAAAATAATAAAATATCGTTCGTCATTTTACCCAATAACGAACACCCGAATTGTCTCAGGCTGAAAAATGACAAAAATCAAAATTTGTGTGCGCTGGCTTCGAAACGAAATTGCATACACAAATGCACCCGTTGGTAGATGTTTCTTCGGAGCAAACAGCCTCCATTAAATGGATGACCCAGGACCATGAACAGAGGCAAAAGTTGACACGTCAATTTAACATTCAGACCGTAGATGATGTGATTGAGATTAACTTGAATATAAAAATCGCTAACCGAGAGCTCTATGTATGTATAAACCAGTATAGAAGCTCTCTCATTTGCTCCCATTTTGCCTCATTTGACAGTGTCACATGAGACTCATTTGCTCACAATGTCGCCTTTTTAAACGCTTGCGCCAAACTTGTATTCTTGTAATGTCACTGTTGATAAAACAGGAAGCCGACGAAAAAGAGAGATATATAGAGAGAGAGAGTAACAATAATAAAAGTTTTATAAACACATACAACAATTTTCTTTTAGTTAAAGATTTTATTTATTTCGTTCACAGACCGATGCAATAAAAAATGTAATATTTTTTAAAAACAAAATATATTGGCTTAAATATGGAAAGGAATGGAACATAAATCCAAACCACTCCCTTGTTGCATTGGATTCCAGGCATGTCAGACAATCTTTGTATGGTTTTAATCAATGTTGACGATTTTCATATAGCTTGCTAGAGGAAAGATGACCTGATGCTGATAAGAGGCCTCCTATGTCCCTGTCGCCTGAGGTAATCCGCCTGGGGACAAAAAAGCGCGGGCAGTCCAAGATCACATGCTCCACTGTTTCGTCTACCCCGCATTCAGGGCACCTTGGGTTGCCATCGTGTCAAAATTTGAAAAGGTAGCTCCTGAAGCAACCGTGGCCACTAATAAACTGCGTGAGCCAGAAATTTACCTCTCCGTGTTTTCTTTCAAGGTTTCTCAAGAAGACCAGTTGGTGGGTCCAGCGTCCTTTGGTCGACTCGTCTCAACGTCGTTAACACTTCTGGACTTTTGGATCAACAAGCGTTGACCTAGAGCTCGTTTTGGCCGACGGCGTGTCGCCGAAGTAGCTTGCCCGCTCAGCGCTACTAGAGCCTGGAAAAGTTCTTGTCGCTCCGACGCGAGGAGGTCGATTGGAACCATGCCTGCGATGATGAGGGCTGCGTCATCCGATATCGGTGGAAGCCCCAGCACACCCTTAATGCGCATAGTCTATATGTGCTGGTTAGACCTTGGTGTACGACCTTGTTTTTGCTGCATCCGCCCACACGGGGGATACGTAGAGCATCGTTGCGCTACAGACGGTTTGGAGCAGTAGTCTGCGTCCTTGCTTTGGGCCCCTGCAGTTGAGCATGATCCTTTACAGTGCTCTGGCGACATTCCCTGCCTTGCAATTGGCTTCTGCTAAGTGCTCCCTGAAGCTGAGCCTCGTGTCCAGCGTTACTCCCAGGTATACGATGGCCGTGGTTGATGTGACCGCGTATCCGCTTACATTGATCGTGGCCGTCTCCACCTGCTTCCTGCTTGAGATCAGGACAGCCTCTGTCTTATGTTGGGCTAGACTTAGTCCTGCAGATCGAGCCAGCCGATAACGCTTACACTTGCAGTATTACAGGACTCCTCGGCTTCTTGGATTGTCTTGGCGATTGCCTTGGCTGCGATCCTCCTTACCAGGGAAATCGAATCGATCGTGGAACGGTTTTCCTTAAGCCCGTATTATAAAGGGGAGAGATCTCCCGCGCAGATTACAGCCTCCTGGAGCCTCTGGCATACGCAGCACTCTAGGGCTTTGCCGGAATGATCAATGAGGTAGATCGGCCTACGATGGAGCCTCCGGCAGCTTGCCGGGCCTTGGGAGCAAGACCAGGCTTTAAATTTTCTACTTCATAGTGAATAAGCCTTCGCGTAAAGATCCGTTTAAGACCCTGGCGAACCGGTCCAGACACGTAGTCATCGCCAGTTTAATCGCGCTGTCTGGCATCCCATCTGGACCGGGAGCTTTTCCGACCTGGATAGCTTTAGCGACTTCCACAATTTTCTGAGCGCTTATTTCCTGGGCCGGCGTTGAGCAAACAGGTTCTCTTGCTTCACTCGGCACTGGGTAGGCTGGGTTGGGAAAAGGTGTTCTACAATGGCTCTCATTGTGGCGGCTTCTTTTGGAACGATCGGCTTTGCCAGCTTCGCTTTCTTAACTACGGTCCGGTAGGCCGATCCCCACTGATCTTGCTCGGCAGCATCGCACATCTCAAAGAAGCACCTCCTCTTTACGGCGAAGTCCCCTATTTTCTGCTCAAAGACCGGTCTTTCTCTGGCTCTTTGATAGAGACTTTTGGTTCGGAGACACTCTCTACGCTCTCTACGCTACACTCTCTACGGGGACCACAAAGGCACCGGTTCATGGTGCCTTAAATGTCGTCGGCAGGCCTGTAGAACCGCAGCCATGGTGTTTTGGACATCGCGTTCAGCGCCGCCCGAAGGATCTGGGATCCTCAGTTTCTGCGCAAATATTTGCGGTTGCAGCGTAGCCGGATTGAACCTTGGTGGTATCGCTGTTGTGGAGGCTTGCGCTCTATCCTCTATGTCGCCTATACTATATATTTGTGGTCGCTTGCAGTCATCACTGAAGGACCACTTTGTCCTCCGAAACAGTCCGCTGCTGCAGAAGGTAAGGTCCACGATTAGGCCGTACCCCACCTTGCTGCACGTGTTTTGGGAGCCGGTTTTCAGCAGGGCTACGTCGAGAGTCGCAAAGGTCTCTTGGAGGCCTCTGGCGTTGGTGCGCGATGAACCCCATTCCTCCGCCCAGGCGTTGAAATTGCATGCGATCCCCACCTGGGATCTGGGCCTCGCGTCCTAGCCTATCTCGTCTGGGGTGTGGGTGAACTGCTGCAGTGTACTTCGCTACTTGGCTGTACGAGGCTCGCTCCGGTGTGGTCTGAGTAGCTTCCTCGACGCGTGAGCTCTTGCAGTCCGGTGCTTTACTGCTGCATCCGCACCTAGCCCTTCCTGACTGATTCGGTGCTGTAAGGGTCTGCTCCCTCAGCAGCTCCTTCAAACTCGCAAAAGATTTCTTCATAACCTGGTTTATGCTTCTTACCTTTTGGTCGTTCACCTTAGACAAAAGGTCCTCCAGGATCGCAGCATTTTTGTTTTTTTCTCGTTGTGGAATTTCCTGGCGGAGACAGATGCACCTGTGTTTGTGAATGTGTGACAGCAGCCACCCTTTTTTGTTATTTTTTACAAGAATGAGACCAACCTTCTTCATCGCGCTCCTTTCAAAGACTGAGAAATAGAAAGCATTCAATGAGAGTATGAGCGTACGATGAACGAACGATGAGCGTAGGAAAGATAGTAAGCACTCGTTCTGGGGTCTGCTGGGGCCTGTCGCAAGAAATTTTAGGTATTTTTAATGATTTATCTAAAATATTTGTTAATAACGTGGTCAATAGTAAAGTATAATTATTCAATGTACCATTAAGTACCATGTGATGTGCACCACAAACTGTTAGTAATTCAAATTGAGTTTTATTTTATTTCGGATGGCTCAATTGATGATTGTTATAATAATTTCTTGGTTGCCCTTTTTAATATTAATGATATTTATATGTGTTAATTGATTTGTTTTTTGTATTGAAGTTGTCGAAAATATTCAATTATAGTTTATAGTTGAATTGTGTTGCAGTTATTAGAGTCTAAATTTACTCTAAGATAGCTTAGGGCGGAGCGGGAGCGAAAGCTCATATTCGCTCTTGTGCGAATTCGCCCCACTTCGCCGCAATAGATAAGTTAGGCTTAAGATTAGAGAAAATATAATCGAATTTATAACGTTGAAGAGGCAAACCATTTCTTTCGTTCCCGTTTTTCGCCCCTTTTTTAAATATTCAGCAGCAACCCTTTTTTGTTATTTTTTACAATAGTGAGATAAAACAATCTCATTAAACAATATGCCTCTGTGAGGGTTCGAAGATCCTGTAGGCTTTCCTAACAAACAAAGATTTAATAAAATCAAAAAATAGAAGGGATAAGCATTTCAAACGATTTACAAAGACATAGGAGCCTAGAGCAGGAGAATTTAAGCAACAATTTAAATTCATTAATAAATTTCTATACAACCAGTATATATCCTCAGATCCAAGCCTGAAGCTCTTTGGCAGTTTATTAACAGCAAAAAGTCAAAATCAGATATGCCTTCATCCATATGTTATGGTAATTTACATTGTTGCAGATTTGGATCAGGGCGTTTTGAAACTTTTTGCAAAATACTTTGCTTCTAACTTGGAGCCGAAGGTTCCTTGGAGTGATAATGAAACTCTTCTTAGCAATAAGCCTTTTCCCAATGTGAGTAACTTGGACATATTTTACTGTGACCTAGTTGAAGCCACAGGACATTTTACCGAGTCACACATACCTGACTTGGATACTGTTGAAAATATTTGCATATGTACCACTGTATATCTTATTCCTCTTATGTTATGCACTTAAGTAACGAGTAACGAATTATCTTTCTTCTTTAAGTTCTGGTTCAGTCTGCGTGCAGCATTTTTTAGTCTCTAATAAATCGTCAAACCGAATAGGTTATGGGCCCAGACCAGCAAGAAAACTACTGCGTAATATTAGAGATTCGGTGGTGTTTGATGAACAAGATGAGTTCGCAATACTGAATATAAAATTGAGTAATATATACTTTCGTATATATGTATATACGCAATACTTAATAGTGACAATTATAGTTCGTGGGCAGTGTAAATAAAAAGTCTGCTGGTACACTCAGAACTTTGGTCAATTGTGTATTAAAAACGAAAGTGGAACGGTTGCAGAGCAGGCAAACTTTGATAACAAGGATGAAAAGGCCCTCGCGAGTATTTTGTTGTGTATAAAGCCGTGTATAAAAACGATTCGTACGAAAATTTCGTAATTGCTATGGAGATGGCCTTTGTCTTCCTTGATTTCTCTAAAAATTAAGTTGCTGCAAGAGGGAGAACGACGAAAAGTAAAAGACAAAATGGATAATAAAGCGGAACAGAAAATGTACTCGTCGCGTACCGAAAAGGAAAAGCCCAAGCATAAGAAAGACATGAAAAATGTGGAATGTTGGAACTGCGGTCGTTACGGACATGTTTCGGTAAAGTGCTACTCAAAAGATCAGAAAAGGATACCAATAGTGTGAGCAAACGCTAAGAGAACAAAAAGTCGTTCTCGGTTTTCGCTGCCGCAGCGAGCCAAAATGGATTAACGAAGAATATTTGGTACATTGACAGTGGTGCAACAGCCCATTTATGTGCAAACAAATCGTTATTTGTTTTAATTCGTGAGCATAAGGAAAAAATAATGCTGGTTGGAAAAAATTACATTGAGGCTAAAGCCATTGGAACAGTAAAACTGTTTTGGCAAGAAAACATTATTGAATTGGTTGATGTATTGTTCGTACAAAACCTTCAGTGTAATTTTATTTCGGTGTCGAGAGCAACTAATAATGGGTTCGATATAAGTTGTTCGAAAAATAGTGCTAGTGTCAAGAATAAGAACGGCGAAACGGTATTAAAAGCGTACAAACAGAATGACTTGTTTGTTTTCGAAAACAATAACAAAACGGCTTTTGCTGCAAAAGGAAAAACAAATCAAGTGATAACGTGGCACAATAGATTCGGAAATTTAAATTTCGAAAGTTTAAAATCCATGATTCGAAAAGAACTAGTGTATGGTCTACGCGGTGTAACCGGTAGTACGAATGACTTTGTTTGCGAGACTTGTGCGAAAAGCAAGATATGCGTGAAACAATTTCCAAAAGTGACGGAAAATCGTTCTAACAAAGTGTTGGGGCTGATCCATACGGACGTGTGCGGTCCTATGAGTACAGTTTCTAAAGGTGGAGCGCGTTATTTTGCTATATTCATAGACGACAAGACGCGTTATGTATCGGTGTATATGCTTAAAACAAAAGACCAAGTTTTTGAGAAATTCAATGAATTTATGTTGTTGGCTAGAAGCAAACTGGGCAGCAGATTAAAGCTGTACGGAGCGATAATGGTAGACAGTACATTAATAACGCATTCGAAAACTTCCTGGTAAGCAATGGGATTAAGAGGCAGCTGACCGTTCCCCATACTCCACAGCAAAACGGCGTGGCTGAGCGTGCCAATAGGATGCTAGTGGAAATGGCAAGGAGCATGATGGTTCACGCTAATGCGAACGAGTATCTGTGGGGGGAAGCGGTAATGACTGCGATGTATTTGAGGAACCGATCAGAAACGTCTACATTGCCAGACATGACTCCATACGAAGCATGGTTTGGGAAAAACCCGGCGTATGCCATCTTAAGGTGTTTGGTACAAAGGCAATTGTGCTAGACAAGACAATGAAAAGAAAATTTTCTCAGAAAAGAATAGAGCATATCCTGGTTGGGTATTTAGAAACTGCCAAAGCGTATAGACTCTTCAGTCCTGATACGCAAACTATCAAGGAAGCCAGAGATGTGGTGTTCCTTAAGCACGATATAACAAAAACCAAAGATATATCGACCGTAGAATTGGCAGAAAACGGAAGCGTTCTTGGTGAGGAGAAAAATGGCGGTCGCGATGATAATGACGGAGATCATGCAAGGGACGGACAGTCGGGAGCCGAAGATGGTGAAGACGAGTTGGATGATAGCGTCGACAGAGTTCAGCGAGGCCCAGGTAGGCCTAAGATAATTCATACTGGAAGGCCAGAACGACCACGTAAGGAGTACAATATGCTTAACGCTATTGGAGTTGCCGACGTCCAAGTACCGTGTGGAGTCAAGGAGGCTTTGAGCTCAACACAGGCTGAAGAATGGAAGGTTGCGATGCAGAAGGAGTATTCTCAACTACTGTTAAGAGGAGCCCCAAAATAAAGGTCGTACTCCAATGAGTTCCGTTTCAAAACTGTTTTTATTTGCTAAAGTTCTCTTATAAGTACGATACACGAGAATCTTAAAACTATTAAAAACTACTTGTCAACGCACTGCACGCTGACCTGCTATGCGACCCTTTCTCCAGTGCGATAAGCGCACCACTTATGTATTTGTTTGTGTTAGGCTGCAGGGGATCGGTTTTGAACCATGTGTTTGACTCATATTTCATGGGTCCGATCCCTTGAAACTCTAACTTAAGAATTTCTATACAAAATAGTGTTCAATGCTTGAACATTCTGGAAAGGGCCACAAAAAGAGGCGTAAATTTGATGTGTTTTTGATTAATATTTTTTGAATAAATTTGATGTTAATTTAACCTTTTCTTCGAATATAATTTTTAGTGGACTGTATAAATAAATTTGTTCTTTTAATAATTAGTGAAAGTATTATTTAATTTGAATTTAAAATTATTTAAGCTTTTATTTGTTATGTTCAACCTAATGTTTGAACATCCTGCAAATAGCCACAAAAGTGCCTTAGTAAATATTTTTCTTTTCATTTTAGATGTACTTTTGAAAAAATAAATTTTTTCTTCGATTTACTGGACTCTAATATTTAAATTTTTGTTTTACTGAGGGCTAATTTCTTTTAAAATTTTAATTTTTTTTGTTAATTGAATTTAATTGATAATTAATATCTTTTTTTATCGATTTTTTTTTTTTTAATCATTATTTTTTAAATTGTAAAGATATTTTTTTTTTGTTTTTGACCATACCATACAGTTGTTAAATTTTCTTTTTTGATGCGTGTTCCTCCTGCAGATGATGTAAAAGGATCCGCCCTTGATGCTGCTGATAGTGTAGCTCGTTGTTTTTTCTGCCGCTGATGTTGTTCTTCTACTCGCCGGTGGTCCTGCCGCAGACGTTGGTCCCGCCGTATAATATGCCAAAGACTTTGGCTGTCGTTGTTCCCAGGAACCCGACTTTTTGTTTTTGCTCGATATTTGGCCTCGAACACGCCGTGTATTATTTTCAATATTTATGAATTTCCGGTGTTGTTCCGGAAAAACATACTTTTTTTTTCAACAGTGGTGTTTTTAACTCCTCTCGCCGTATCGCTTTGGAGATCCAATGGCTGAATTCCAGCCCAAAGATTTTCAATAAGTATTCCGACTCAGGCCTCGGATAGCCCTGCGCTAAACAAAAAACGCACTTATTGCTCGATGGCTATTCTCAATCTCTGTGTCCCTTACCACTTGGGGGGAAACAACAGAGGACTACGAATTTCTATACAAAATAGTGTTCAATGCTTGAACAACTAAAGTCCCCCAATACATGGAGTCTTGTTAATCTTCCACCTGGCGAGAGAACTATTGGGTGCAAATGGGTGTTTGCGGTTAAAAGAGACCAGTACGGCAACGTGGAATGGTTCAAGGCTCGCTTAGTCGCAAAAGCTTGTGGACAGGCATAAACTACACAGAAACATTTTTCCCAGTGGCTCGGTATTCTTCTATCCGATTGGTGATTGCACTGGCTGTCGAGAACAAAATGTTGATGCATCAAATGGACGTCTCAGCTGCGTATCTCAACAGCGACTTACAAGATGTAGTCTACATGCGGCAACCGAAAGGGTTCGTGGACACAGCGTATCCAAAAAGGGTGTTGAAGTTACACAAGTCTTTATACGGTCTGGAGCAGAGTGGGCGTGAATGGAACCAGAAATAGGACTGTACTCTTCAGCGTATTGGTTTTGTACAATGTCCCAGTGAGCCACGCATTTATACCAAGAACAACGGCGAAAAATTTAACTTAATTGCTGTATATGTCGATGATCTAATTATTGCTTGTTCTAGAAAAGAAGACCTTGTCGACATAAAACTTCAAATCGCAGGGGAATTTGAAGTAGTAGATGGCGGAGAGTTGAATCATTTTTTAGGCATGGAGATCGATCGGGATGGAGAGACGGGCAGTGTTGCAATTGGCCACAAGCAGTATATCGACAGGCTGTTATGAGATTATGGCATGGAAGACTGTAAGCCGAATGCAACGCCTTTGGAGGTCGGTTATTTTGGAAGACTGTCCACGAGCCAACCAGAAGCAGTATCAATCGCTTATTGGATTATTGCTTGTACCTTCCTTTCGCTTCCTTTTTACTCTCCTTCAACTGCTTTTCTCCTTGTCACGTTCATCTGGTAGATTCCTCTATCGGCGATGTTATCATCAATCGACCTTTAGCCAATATTTGCAACGTCGCTAAAATACTGGAGTGGGTAGTTACTAAAAAATTTATATTTCTGACTCGTAATTTTATATCCCATTACTGCATCCCCCAACCAACCCCCTTTACTGCGTTGCACACTTTTGATCAAAATTATAATACCCTGTTGTTTTCATGCAATCAATTATAAGGTATATGTATCAACCATTGGTAATTGAATTCTTATTCCCAATTCGGTAATGATTTTCATTGGACCGTAATTTAAAATAAAAGATTCGAATATAACTTTCGCTACTGTTCTTCCACTTTTGGCTTGTATTGGAATTGTAAGAAGGTACTTGTTAAATCCTAGATTAGAGTAACTGCAGTTACTCTAAGTTAGAGTAACTGTATTTATTACCTTTATCTGATTTAGGTAATGGACCGATCGTAACCACTAATACTGTATCAAATGCTTTAAAGGGTGTTTCTGCAATTAATACATTTCTTTAATTGGTTTGCAACGAAACGTGTTATATTTTTCCAATACTAATGTTTTTGTTTTTGCTGGCGTTTTGACTATGCCTGTGTGGTGGCGTTGTTCTGGGCGGTCACTTATAGCTGCCATATAACTGAACAATCGCAAATGACCCAACATACGTGTTTTTGAAGAAAGAAAGTTGGAGCTTCGTACAGATAATATTTTTGGTCGGTTGATCCGACCAAATATTCTATTTTTTATAGCTGCCATATAACTAAACGATCGGAAGTAGTATTTGGTTTGATATTTTTGAAGATGTTGTTGTTGGCATTGCCTCCTCCACGGTTATTACCTCTAAAATTTCCACAACCTCTATAATTATATGTGTGCTTATTAAAGTTTTGGTTTAACGTGTTTTGTTTAGAGTGTGTGGAAACTTTGCACTCAGTCTTGTCTAATCGCTGGCAGGGTCTCGTACTTGATGCTGCTGCGGATGAGGATAGCCGAGCCCCCGCGACCCCTTCCGTTTGCATGGTTGGCGGCAATGAGATCGTATCCTCTTAGAGTGAGGTAGTACCTGTTTGTAAAGTGTGTTTCCGATATGAGGAGAATATCGACTTGCTCAGTCCTGCAGTAGAGCTCCACCGCTGGCCTGCTTTTCACCAGGCCGTTTTCGTTCCATATCGTAATGTCTAGTCCCGTTTGTATAGAGACTTTCAAAGGGTACAATCATTTGGGTCATTTGCCAGTCCATCGTCTTGATGTTGTTCGATGCCTATTAATTGTCCGATGCCTATTAATTGGCAAAGCAAAAATATATAATAAAAATAAACATACATTTTAGTATTGACAGTAATTCAGGTGATAAAATGATAAATAAAAAAAATCGCCAGGGGTTAAACGTTCAGCTGCTGGCATAGCGTTTTTAAGAATACCTTTTGTGGTGAATTTCACATTGCTGTCGGGGCTCAGCCGCCTTATACTTAGCCGGACACGTGCTTCTACCTTCTTTGACCAGAGCTCCCTTAAACTATTATAGGGTTTATTTTCCGGGACCATGGCCCATGCATGGGGTTAGATATGATGATGATTCAGAGGACCAATGCCAAAGCAATTAGTCTGCATCTAGCTTTCTTTGCGTTTGGACATTTACTATTCCGCTCATGTCGACTCTCGTTTGCATGAAGTGCCGTGCAGAAGTTACTGCTACCCAACTTCGTGGGTGTGAGGCCGATCGGTACGCGTCGATCTCCCGGCGTGCCTACCACACTGCCTGTGTGAATTTACCCTCGGAGACTTATTAACATTCCGAACTTAATGTGGCGTATATATGTGCATATGCATATGCATATGTGATATATGCGTAATTGCCTTAGACAAGTTACCTCAGGGTTTTCTGGTAATCCTATTATACTTAAGTCTTAAAGCATTAATTCAGTAAATTTAATATTCTGGGATTTCTCGCAGACCTCTTAACGTGGATCTCCAGGTTCTTAGATGGAAGAACACAAAAAGTCTTTTTTAAAAATATACATTCCCGCCTGGTCCGTGCTACATCTGGTATCCCTCAAGGAAGTCATCTTGGCACGTTACTATTTATTTGCTTTTTTTATAAATGGCCACCTGTTTAAATGAATTCTCTATTTCTTATGTATGCAGATGATGTTACGCTTTATTTTCAATATAAATCCATCTCTGCCCAATGCAATCTTCAGTCCGATCTAAGCGAATAATTTAATACGTAATGGATAAAAGGCAAATTTATATCTTTGTATCGTTCTTGCCCTCTCCAGGCTACGTATTCTCTCAATGGCATTGCTTTAGAAAAATGAACACAGGTTAATGATCTCAGTGTCCGATTAGACACCAAACTTAAATTTGCCGACCATATTTCCACAATGATTGTCCTTATTTTCATTTAAAGGTGGTAAAAAGAATTTAACAATCCCTTTATCAAGTTTTACCCCTATACTAAATGTTTATTTTATTTCTTGGTCCGTTCGATACTCCAGGATGGTCCCAGTCATTCTGCATCTAGCCTTCTTTGAGTTCGTACATTGACTATTTCGCTCATGTCGCCTCTCGTTTACTGCTACATAACTTCGTGGCCGTTCGGTGCGCGTCGATCTGCCGGCGTGCCTACCACACCGCCTGTGTGGATTTGCCCTTTGATTACTAATTAACATTCCGAACTTAATGTGGCAATGTAATATCTTCGTCATTGCAATAAACCACATTCCAAAATAGAAGATCTAAATTATAAGGTTCTAGATCTAGAATACCTTTTCGAAACCCTTAAAGCGCTAGTGAATCATGCCCTGATAAATGAGCGGCTTGACCCCACTGCCTTCTCTTCGGCTGGGGTGCATGTTGTTGCTCCTCCTTCTATTCTTCCTTTTATTCCTACCAGCACTGGGAGCAAAAAGGCTGCACTGGGCGAGGCCTCAACGCCATCAAAGGTGGATGTCCCGAGGAAGAAGCGGATCAACCCTAATTGGCAAATTGTGACCCATATACCTAGTTGCGCTCAGCTTCAAGAGCTTCACACCTTAAAATACCTTCATATTGGTAAGTTCGCGGCGTCTACTCCATCTGATGCACTGTGCAAGTTTGACGCAGATAAGCTGAACGTGGAGCCTAGTGATTTAGCCTGTGCTAGGCTGGTCAAAAAAGATACTGACATCAACGAGCTCAAGTTCGTTAAATTTAAATTGGGAGTTCCGGAGCAACATTGCCCTACAGTATTCAATGATGACTTTTGGCCTATGTCGGTAAAAGTTAGCCGGTTTGTGCATAGAGAGATTGTTAGAAAATTTCTCCAATAATTTGCTCTGTTTGCTGATCGATATGCTCACACAAAAACAACAACTGTTTTCAAGGCGAGTTGTTAACATCTTATCTTCACTTATGGATATCCAGCAACAACAAAATGGTAATCGATACGTTGGCAACGAATAGCTGCTCATCTTATCTTTTATCGTTAGCCCTCCCGCTGGTGTGTTCTTTTCGCCGAATGAAGTTGTTTATTTTCCTTTTGGAGATAGGAGCATTGGTGCGTTTGCGTGTGCCAGACTATGAACGCTCTGACGCAGTGTCACGTGCCAGTGCGGCTAGTACTAGATTATGTAATTGGCTAGTACGAGATTATGCAATCGGAGAATACTAGATTCAATCGGTTAGTCTTCCCTCGCACGAGTCTTTATTTTTTATACCCTTGCCGAGGGTCAAATTTTGGTTAAAAGTGTGCAACGCAGTGAAGGAGACATCTTCGACCCTATAAAGTTGATATGAGTATGTCCGTCTGTCTATCCGTCTATCTATATGTCAGTTTTAAAGCTATCGACTTGAAACGGCTTGCACATACCCTTTTTTCCTTTGCACAAAATAAACAAGTCGGAACGGCCGAGATCGACCGACTATATCCTATAGCTGCAATATAACAGATTGATCGGAAATGCTATCTTTCTATACTTCGGAGATTTTAACGTTAGAGAGTTCGAATTTTGTATGAATGCTATTTTTGGTAAAATAATGGCAAATTTCATAAGGATCGGCCGAGTATTTTATATAGCTACCATATAACTGAACGATCTGTATTGGTATTTGGTATTTGGTAACAATATCAACTTTGGTGTTCTTGAAGATCGAATCTTGGGAAGTTTTTTTCGATTTTTGTATTGTAATAAATTGGTTATATGCACCCACACATTACACCTTGTAACTGGACACTCGCTGATCTACTGTTGAGTCTAATGGAAAGATTTATGTGCCCTCGTCGGCTATTTTCCAAGCTATGCGTATTGGATATGTTTCCACATGCACCAGTAACAGGAGTATACTTTATTTATTACCCCCAAGCGGTCCAACTCCCAGTTTGGACTGTAGCTACTCGTCCTCGAACATAAAAGCCTAAAAGTTATATTTCGAATAATATCGGGAATGAGGACCAAGTCCCTGATGGTATTACTGAATTCGGCTTGCAATTTTGATGTAATCATTCTTGTGGAAAGGTGGCTCAATAGCAACTTTAGCTCCTCTGAGTTCTTCGAGCCTAACTTGCAACGAGTATTTCTAAAAGACCGAGATTCATTCAGTACCCAGTGTGTGTAAGGAGGTGGTGTTATCATCGCTATCCGTCGATCTCTTCAGGCTACATCACTATGCCTTCCAGTGGCCGACACTCTACTGGATCAGCTTGCCGTTTCAATCCAGGGCATCCATGTCCCGTTCAGCGCATTTAGTATCTATCAGTCGCATATGGAAAACATCACTTGTGTCTGAACGTCGGACCCTATGGTAGCTTTGATGGTAGCTGGCGATTTCAACTTAAGCTCCATTGTCTGGCCTCGGGAACCAAAATCTCCCTGGATGCTACCTAGTAGCGTTCGGCAAATTCATAAAATTGTAGTTTGAGATTGCTTTTTTAGTCTGGGCCTCTCCCAAGTAAATATTATTTTTAAATGACGTGGTCATTTAAGTGGAGTAGTTAAGTAGAATTATGAAATTACCATTAAGCCCCTGTGAGATGTGTGGTGCATATCACAGGGACTTGATGGTCCCGTTTAGTAATTAAGTAAATTAATTTAGTTTAGTAAGCCGTTAGTAATTCACATTCAGTTTTATAGTTTTTTTCCTTCTGCTTCACCCATTCCGTAATTTCATCTGAATGATAGTAACTTGTCACTTATTAATGCCTCTATGTTAGCTTTTGATTGGGTTTCTCTTATTTCGGATGGCTAAATCGATGCTTGTTATACTAAGTTCTTGGTTGTCCTTTTTTATTAGAAGATTATAGAAGAAGATTATAGATTATAGATTATAGAAGATTCTATAGGCTTCCCTGGTACAAAAAAGGTATAAAAAGGTAAAAAATCAAAAGGATAGGAGGGAAAAACATTACAAATGATTTATAAAGACAGGGGAGCCTCTCAAGGGAATTTGAACCCCTTAATAAGTTTCTTTACAACCAGTATATATCCGATGTCGAAGCTACCCTGTCAAAGCTTTGCTCCTCAAAATTCCTGAACGCGTAATTTTAAGCCGATTTTAATCAATAACACTAATCAATATTGTCTCATTAATCCTGAATAAAACGAGACCAATTTCATTACGAAATTATGAAAATTGTTAAAGTTATAACGCTTTTCCCAAAACAAGTAAATGCAATTTTACTAGCGCTTGAGAGTAAAAGTGCGTAAAAGCACTAACCATACAGCATATGCTGTATGCTGTATGGTTAGTGGTAAAAGAAAGGAATAAGCGAAATGGAAGGGCACACTATTGCTCCGGCACGCTAGCAAATTTGCACTGAGTTGTTTTGGGAAAAGAGTTATAACTTTAACAATTTTCATAATTTCGTAATGAAATTGGTCTCGTTTTATTCAGGATTAATGAGACAATATTGATTAGTGTTATTGATTAAAATCGGCTTAAAATTACGCATTACCTTCAACAATTTTCGTAATGAAATTGGTCTCGTTTTGTTTGAGATTAATGAGACAATATTGATATGTGTTAAGAATGATATCATTTCTTGGAAGTTGTTCCAAAAAAATGGCGTCAAAGTTCGAAAAACACGACACAAATTGAAAAATGTCAGTTTATTTGTAAAATTGTTATCCATTTTGTTTAAATAAATTGAAGATGTATTGTTTTTTTCAAAAGCTACAACATTTAAATATTGAAAAACGTAACAAATTTTAAAATCGGCTTAAAATTACGCGTTTAAGAATTTATAAGAGCAAAGCACTCCAGAAAAGCCGTTTTTTCTAAATAAATCAAGATTTTGAGGGTGTTAGAAATATTTCAAACACGGTTTTTAACTATATTTGACCTAATAAACAATTCCTTCTAGATCTCTTTATAAGTTCCTCCAATTTTTCTTTTTTTGTCGGTTTGTGTTATGGTAATTTCTATGGTGAGTAAGATGGCCAGTTGAAGTTGAAGCCACAGGACATTTTACCGAGTCACTCATACCTGACTTGGATACTATCTCCCCGTTCTTTCCTAAGACGAGTATCGCTTCATTTCTACTCGCTAAGATAAATACTGGAGCGGATAGTTACTAAGAAATTAACATTTCTGACTAGTAATCTTATATCCCCAAAAAGCATGGTTTCTTGTCTGGAAGGACTTCTAAAACTAGTTTAGCGGTCTTCTCTAAACACTGCCTGGAAGCTTTTGAAAACGGATTTTAGGTTAATGCCATTTACGCTGACTTCTCCAAAGCCTATGCCAGAGGCGGAGAGTGCGAAGGAAAATTGCAGAAATAGAGATAAGACCTCTTTTGCACAGAAAAGAAAAAAGAAAAGAAGAGGAAAAAGCAGAGCTGAGCTATACTTGGAATTGAAATTAAATAAATTCTTAATTCGCCTCCAAATATACCACAGTACACGCGAAGCGATACGGTTTAAGAGAAACTGAAATTTCTCGAACTTCTATTCTCAATTTAGTAAACACCGTCTTATTGCAATATTTATTATAAGCGCAGTGCGCACGAAAAAACACTACCGTTCGCTTAAAAAGAAGGAAACAAGATGAACATGCATGATAAATCTCCCTCTTTTTTAAAAATAACATAATAATCTTAATAATAATAATAATATTAATAAAAGAAATTAAAATTTTTTTAATTTTTTTTAGGATATAATACAATTTTTTCAGAAACAATAGTTAGAGTATCTATTTTCATATATGTTTTTTTTTTATTGTTGGGTGGCCCCCATAAAATTTTATGAGTAAAATTTTTTTAACAAGGAAAACTAACTTCGGGTGGACCCGAAGTTGTTATTCCTATGCAGTTAAACCCGGATATACATCGCAAACATTGGATATAGAAGGCCGATCCTTACGAGAATATCATAATATAACCAATTTATTAAATTACAAAATCTAAAAAAAATATCTAGGATTCTATTTTCAAAACAACACTTTCATCATTACCGCCTAGCCGTTCAATTAAATTAAAGTGATAATTCAATTAAAGTGAGCTGCAATAGTTGAATTAGTGACAGTTACTTGTTACAGGAGGATATATCCAGATATATCATAGTGCTCCCATAATCTTATTCCATTAAACTTATCAAAGTGTCTGTTTATGTATGCACGGCTTATTCCATCAATAATTATAGTTTGGTAGATAAACTGGAGGTGTTAGATCTTGGTGTCTTATTCGACAGAAAATTTAAATTTTCTAGTCACTTAGACTATATTCTGCCTAAAGCGTATGGTATGCCGAGTCTTTGTGAAGCGGCACGTGAAGCAATTTTAAAGTCCACACTCGAGCCTCAGCGTCTACGGTGTATTTGTTCGGTCGAGGCTGGAATATGTTTCAATCATTCGGAATCCAGCTTGTTATGTTCGCTCCATCAGAATATAGCGACTCCAGAAGAAATTTTTAAAATGTTCTCTTCTGTCTTTAAGGATTCAGGATCCTCTACCTTCATACCATAGCCGCTGCTTTTTTCTCAATGTTTGCACTTTGAAGGATCGGCGTACACAGGCAGTTAAAATTTTGTTCAATAATGTAGTCGCTGTTAATATTGATTGTCTTTTTTTACTGGGACTCATTATTTTTAATGATCTTAAAAGGGATCTTCGTACCTTTGCCTCCTTTCGAATATTCTTTTATATGAGCCGATTAAGCGGCGTCTTTCATATTTTAACTCTTTGCCACCTAACCTCCGAATTAAGTGGGGCTCTGATAAGGGTATTTCCAAGGGCTTGTTAATAAGGCACCTATTATTTTTGTATTAGTACTGTATTATTATGTGTTTATTTATAAGTTGTTATTTTGTAGATATGTAAGGATTTATCCGTGGGCGGAAATAAATAAATAAATGGTGCGGGGAGTGCGGGGCTCCGATTAGGTAGTCTTTTTCGCACTTTTTTTTGACCGCGTTCACGTTCTGTATCTCGGCGCAGAAACCTTAATATGCATATACATACAAATAAAAAAAAATAGCCAATTTCAATTGGTAACAGAACATACAAATAAGTCAATTTTACTAATGGGTTTCAGATAAACGTATTTGGACAAATGATCCAAAACAATTAAAATACCCGCATTGCCGCTTCTGGATCTGGAAGAAAGCCCAAGAAAATCTACACATAAACGTTAAAAAAATGTAATACTTTCTGGCGTTTTCTTTAATGGCGGTCGTAAAACGCAATTTGGCGACTTTGTGGTTCTGTATACCTCGCAAGCATTGACATACGTCAGACAATAGTCCAGGCCAAAAACAGTAACGCCTTACTCTTTCGATGCTATTATGGATACCCCCATGTGACGAAACGGGACTATCATGAGCTTTTGCTAGTACTATCAGGTAACCCAAAGTTTCCCCGCGAATTCATCGTGCATGCGATCCCCTGTTAGGTGTTTGGCCTTGCGACAAACAATACCCTGCTCAGTCTTAAGGTCAAAAAAATTATTTTGGTTCGCCCTCACTTTATTCATTAGCTTGGTGTATTATCCTGATCTAAAATATTCCGAACTCAAATCCACAAGTAGTCCGTTTCGCAAGTCCACCGCTTCCCCTTCTTCTTCGTTAATCCGAGACAACACGTCGGGAATCATATTAAAGGATTCTTTATGATACTTTGTGCGTACTTAAAACCTAAATTCACTTCAACCATTTAAACAATGCATGATCCGTGATAATTGTAAAGTTCTGACCTTCGACATAGGCCCTAACATTTTTTAGCGCTACTATTGCACCAAAGCATTCTTGTTCATTTACCGTTTTGCGTTATGCCTTTTTCAACTTCTTAAATTGAAGAAAATCGGTCGTTCATCTCCTTCCCCAGACACCTGTACTAACACTGCTCCTGCACCTGTCTAGAGTGTCGGTGTATTTTTATCGGCATTTCGAAATCGGGGCGACACAAAACAGGCGCTTTGGTAATTTTTTATTTATTTTTATTAACGTTGCTTTTATTTCTTGAATCTTCTCTTTGCGAGAATAACAAGAGGTGTATGAAATCTTAAATATTTAACTTAACTAACAGTATTGACTGATACAAAGTTAAACGGCCCTAAAAATCGATTGCTGAGATGGGAGGTCGTTGCGTCGCAGGCGGGATCCGCTAGACCCGAGTCAATCCCCGAGCGAGGAAATTTGGGTGCGAAGACAATTTGTCTTTGTAGGACTCGTTTTGCTTCTGGATTTCTTCTTTCACTGCGAGGATGCTCAGATCCCGGTGGATGTTTTCGTTGCGAACATATGTACCAAGGCGCCCCAGTGATAGTTCTCAAGATTTTTGATTCTGTGCCTATGATTTTGTGTATGATGCCTATGTTGCTGCTGCTCGCGTTCCCCCACAGCTGGGAGCCATACGTCCAGATTGGCCGTATTTCCGATTAAGTTATAGTCGAGGTACTGTGGCGAGCGTGAGCTTATGATCCAATCATAAAATCTGCTAGATTTTAGTTCTAGGTGCATATTCTTGCATTCTACGTGCTAACGCCAGGTTAGTCATCTATCGAGGTGGACGCCTAGGTGCGTTACTTCGTTAGCTTGAGGGATCTACATACCGTTAAGTGAAAACGGAAGGCAAACGCTACATGTTTACACTTTTGTTCATTTATTTTAAAGCGCCAGATGTACAGCCTACTTTCCACTACTCTAAGATGATTAGCGAGTTGGTTTTTTACTTGTGTTGGGCATCTGGAGCGATGGCGGTATCGTCGGCGAACGTTGTCGTTGTAAGTTATGCGTTCGTAGGAATATCCACTATACAAAACATATAGACAAAGGCCGATTGCGCTTCCTTGTGGAACTCCAGCTTCGATGATGTAGTGTTCCGAAGTAGCAGCGTTGCATTTCCATTTGGTACCGCTGCTATCAGGATCGCTGATCCAAGTAATCGAGTCAAGAGAAGACTAAAAAGACACCACCCTCAAGACCTACCAAACCGGATCTTGACATAGCCATTTCGTCACCCTCGTCATAAACATAAATAAAAATAAGTTAAAATAAAAAAACCATTTAATCACTCCTTGCCCTAAGTAACGCCTAGACTAAGTATTGTTAAAAATTTGTAAAAAGCGATTAGATTAAGCTGTCAATTTGGTAGCAGTGCGCTAATCTTAAGAATAAAATTTCAACATTCAAATGTTAAAAAAAAAAAAAGCATTTCCATGAGAGAACCCTATTGTAGAGGCATGATTGTAGTAGCTTGGTGGCAAATACGTTTTAATTTTGTGCATGAGTTCAATAAACCAAATACGGTTGAAACTGCGAGATAAGTTGAGAAAAATAGAGCTACAGTATTCTAGCTGTTCAAAGGCTGAATGTTGTTCGGATGTTAATTTGTTCACTTGCTCGATGGTTCCTTGGTTTCTTCGGAAGCCAAATTGGTTTGCCTGGCTAACAAGAATTTTTCAAATAATTTACATAAACAAGATAGATGGCTTATTGGTCAGTACGATGTCGGAATTGTATGGTATTTTCAACAAGGGCTTCGCTATCAATATGGTGATGGATTTCTTCCATTTTTTGGGAAACCGCCAAGATAAATGAGTTCACTAAATAGTTTGCAGACGACCTCTTTAGCGAATTTTGTAAGTTCGATCAACATCTTTGGCGTCAGTAGGTCACCACTGGGAGCCTTCTTCGGGTTTAGCCTCTTATGACTTTTTTGATTTCGTTCGGCCGGAATGAAGGTGTAGTTGGCAGAGGGGTAGCTTCTGGTTGAATTAGTGGCAGGAGGAATGAATTTGAAACAGGGTTTGTCTGGAAGACACTTTGGAGATTTTTAGCGAATGTTTCAACTCTGTCTTCGTCGCTGCGAGTTCAACATCCCGAAGAGTTTCTTGTCGGAGTGGTCGTTTCTATTGGGGCACGTAGTTTGGGTGGGCCCTCCACACGGGGTACTTTGTGCTTCTTGGCGAAAGATTTTAAATGTACCTCAGCTGTGAATTTTCTTCCTGTTGGTGAAGAGCCTTGTCGAGTGATCGGGTTGCTCCCTTGAACCGATTCGTTGAAGCTGGTGAAGCAGTTTGATTTGCTGATTGGATTTGTAGTTTTTGTTTTAGTATACTTCCTTCCTTTAAGGAGGAGAGGTTTTAGCTGTCGCAGCGAGTATTTTTTCCAGGGCACTCGTAACGTTGTTGATGTCCGATTCCATTCTAAGCTCCGGGGCGAGTTCTATGTGGGCACTCACGTATTTTTGTATTTAAGCCAGTTCGTTTTTGGCGAAGTCAGGCTGGAGGGGTGTTCGGTTATTTCTGGGCATTGAAAAAACGTTAAATGCACAGACGAGTTGTCTGATCATAAGTCCGAGACTGCTTTGGCACTTATTAGATTGCGGAGTATGTTTTTTGTCATCTAAAAACCAGCTAAGGTGGGTCGGTTGGCCAGTATGTGGGACTTCCAGGGGAAACATAGTCCAGTTTATTTCTCATTTTTATATTTTCAGTGTTCAGTAGCTTTTCTTTGGGAGTCACTAGACGGAATCCCTAGCTCGTATGATTGGCGTTGTAGTCTCCTGCGTCTATAAATCGATCCCCAAGTGAATTGTAAGAGTCCATAAGATGTCCTTCCGAGATTAAGAAGCAAGGAGGGCCGTAAACAGCAGCGATTGAAAGGCTTCCGTTACTTGACTAAATTTGTATCAATGTGGCCTGCAAGAAGTTTGTTGCAAACCTTTTGTGAAAATGGTGTTTAATGCGTTCTCTGATTAAAACTCTGGTTCCACCGTGGGCCTACTCATCCGGATAATCTGTGCCGAAGATTGTACAGCCTCTTATTTATAAGTTGTATTTGCTTGTAAGATGCGTTTCGACCGGTAGCATAACGTCAATATGGTTTTCGTTCAAGAATTGTGACAATTCTAGATTATGCCAGGAGACATCTTTGGCGTTCCACATTGATATTCGTAGAGTCTGCATAGATTATTTAGACTGATGTGCTACGAGCAGCTGTGTTAAGATGTTCCGGTTTTAAACAAGTGTTTGCATGGTCGTTTTAATACACGATAAAAGCTCCATCATACTGTGTTGGAGGGTAAGCATCATAGTTTCTGTTTTATTATGTAGCTGTTCTGGGGCCTGTTGATCGCTTTGTGAGTTAGGCTGAATTGGATTTTCTATTCCAGATCGTAGAGCATCGGCAAAGGAAAAGCCGTTGGTGGTGTTTAGGGGACCGAATGAGGACCTCGCAGCTTTGGCGAAGACGTCTTGTCTGATAATTGCCTCCGCAGTTTCCACATTTCTTCACGGTACTGTCCTTGTTTGTAGTGCATGGAGCGGAGTTTTGGGCATCCCCGCAGACTATACAGACAGCCCGAATTGTGGCTTTTCAACAGTGATTCTCCGATCCAAAAGATATTTCAGCTTGTAAATTGGGTGGACTTTCAGCGACCTACTTTCTGGCTCGAGCTCGACCTTGAAGATGGTTTGTGGCTTTTTGTCTTTATATAGAACGTAAATAACATTGGCGGTAAAATATCTTGGCGGCGAAGCCCGTTTCTTTATGGGCGGTTTTTATTTCTGCGGCGGCAACATCGGGTTTGATTCCCTTTGTTACCACTAGTAGGCCCTTACTGCTTTTCAACTGTTATGTGTACTATTTTTCTGACCATTGTCCAGACATTTGGACACGATTCGGAAGTGCTCTTCAGTCTTTGTTTGCACCTTTGTTTCATGGAAGTTCTCTTTGATAAGCGGGACAACATAAATGTTGTCATCGTTCCTGATTAACGCCGCAATTCGGTTGACCAGGGCACAGGGCACTCAACCAGAGCGGTTGACCGCTCGAGCTTTTCTCCCTGATATAGATTGGAGCTTGTGTTTTTTTCCGAGGCTTGCGCTGGTTGATTTTCATTTTCATGATTACTCTGCGGGCTAAGCTTGCGCTTAATTTGAATGTAGTGATCCATTCCAGTCTGTGTGGACGGGGCCGCTTTGGCACTCACCGAAGTTGTTATTTTTGTATTCGCTGTAATTGTTGTTTGAACTTACGTTTCGCTGTCATTAAATCAGTTAGAGGAGTGGCAAGAGTCGTAAAATTTGGAATAAATGTGTCAAACCAAACACATAATTTTTTTTTTTTTGTCGCAGTTTTTTAGAATTTTAAAATTGCTTGTGTATCATAGAGCATCAGCTAGCATTCCTGTATTCATCATAAAGCTTAGGGGCCCAGACGACCGAGGGGCACTCGAGAAACGATTAATTAGTATATATTAAGCTAATTTTAATTTATTAAGCAAAGTTTGTTGTTCTTCACGACGCCTAGCCTTCGTTGCACATCTCTTTTGTAACGTCGTCTCTTACATCTGATCTGATCGACCACTCTCGGCTACAGAGTGCTTTAGAGAGCCTGTCTAAATTCTTTACACTCTACTACAGTGGTCTGAAATCCGTCAACAATTAGTCTAATTTGCACAGCAAGAAATATGAAATCGGTGGATCCATCACGGGTGACTCATATCTGCCTTGTTGGCTCTGCAACAACTGCTCACATATTAAATGTGCTGAAGGAGGTCACAATGGACGTATAAGTGTTAACAAGAAAATTGGCCTGACGTGGTCTGGCATCGCTTGCAGAGAAATCGAGTCAGAGATGCGGACTTCTATGAAACAGACGAGAAATGGTTTCCTTAATGTTCGCAAGCAATTCTCGGCCCTTAATGAGCAATTCCTCGCTCTTGAAACCCAATTTCTTGGTCTAAAGTTGTTAAGCGAATCTCCCAGTTGAAAAATTCTGAACAACAACCTGCTGACTGCTAAATTATTGAATACCCCTATATCCCATGCTGTACAAGTCGATGAATTTTCAACCCCAAACATTTTACCGTTGCCTATTTGTCTTTCTACTGATGCTGAAGCCTTGCAAGAAGCTATCAGTGAACCGAGTACAAATCTCGAGCCTCCTATCATCTTGGAGCCTCCATCGTTGGACATCTTTGGACAACCTCCATCGTTGGACAACCTACCCTCTGCTATTGCTGTGATGTCTTCAAGGCTTCTGATTGGTGTGGCGCCTGAAGTTAGATCCTCTGGACTTACGCTGAGGGCGGTTGCTCTTCGTAAGGCCATATTTGTCTCTCGCCGTATTATAGCTAATAAAATAGCTGTTTTTAAGTTTAACTTTAAGCAAAGCGTTCTATTTCTTCTTTTAAAATAGTCCAACCTGATTCCTACCTTGAAAAATCACTTGATGCTGTAGCTTGGCCTGAGCACAGTATCATTCATAAATTTCTAGCAAAAGACGCTCAGAATCCTAACCCTTCAGAAACTGCTTCAAAAAACTGAATAGCATAGTATTTTTCTGCTGCTATCAAAACGTTACAAGTATTCTAGGTAAGCTGAGCCAATGTTTTACAAAGAGTGTTTTTTTTTATTTTGATGCTATCGTGCCTTGTGAAACTTGGCTTAACTCCTCTATCTCTGATTATGAAATTTGTGTTCTAAAATTCATCTGTAGGCCTCTGACTGGTGTGGCACCTGAAAGTAAATCTTCTGGACTTACGTTAAGAGCGGTTGCTCCCCGTAAGGCCATATTTACATATCTCTCGACTTATGCCGAATACCACTGTTGATGATGTCAGGAGTCCTAATGAAATAGCTGTTTTTAAGTTTAACTTTAGGCAAAAGCGTTTAATATCTTCTTGTAAAATAGTTGTACCTAATTCTAACCTCGATAAAGAACTTGCTCCTGCTGCCTTTCCTGAGTACAGAATTTCATTCATTCATGAATTTCTTGCCAAAGGCCCTAAGAACACTATCTCTGCAAAACTAATAAAAAAAACACTGAATAACACAGTATTGTATTGTTGTTACCAAAATGTTCAAGGTATTCTGGGTAAATTGAGCCAATTTGATCAAAGAGTGCTTTTGTTCTTTTCATATTTATGTATCGCGCTTACTGAAACTTGATTTAATTCCTCTGTCTCTGATTATGAAATTTTCGATTGAATCGTCCATTTTTTGCAAGCAGAGTCCTTATTGCTGTTAATAAAGAGTACCTTGCTGATATTATTCCTTTCTCGAATGAGTTTGGAAAAGAGTTTATTGTGGACCTCTTATTTTCCAATGGGCCATTCTCTGTAACAGTCATTCGATCGTCGCCGCTATTTAAATACTTTTTGAATACTTTCACCATCTTACACTATTATCATCGGTATTAATCGATGGGCCTTATAATGATGCAGGCTTTAATGTTCAACCCCATTTCAAATGCTTCAGAAAGACGGATTTTATGGCCCTTCGGATTCATTTGGCTGAAATCGATTGGAATGTTCTTTCATTTATAAACACAATTAAACACCTTTCTCGTTTTAAGAACAGGAAATCTAGAGCTTACAAAAAGTTTCTTAAGTCAGGATCAATGTGCCATCAGTCAAACTTTTTGTATATTCGCAACCAGTTTATTATTCTCAACAATCAACTTTATAAGCAGTATATTAAGAATTATAAGGTCTCCTAAGGACTCCTTTAGCCTTATTAACCATTAAGGAAATATGGTGGGCAAAATTAAGTTTGATGTCGAATAGGAATCCCATAGAGAGAATACGTAGCCTGCAGAGGGCAGGAACTATAAAAAGACATGAGCTTGCATTTTGATTCATTAAGTATTAAATTGTTAGCTAAATTGAAAGTTTGAAAGCCATTTTTAAAAAAGTTATCAAGGTCAGACTGAAGACTGCATTGGGCAGAGATGGATTTGTACTGAAGACAAAGCTTTACATCATCTGCATACATAAGTACTAGAAAATTCGTTAAAGCAGGGGGCAAGTCATTAAAAAAAGAGTAAATAATAACGGTCCGAGATGACTTCCTTGAGGGACGCCAGAAGTAGCACGGACCAGACGGGAATGTATGTTTTTAAATAAGACTCTTTGTGTCCTTCCATCTAAATAGCTGGAGATCCACATTAAAATATCTGAAGAAAATCCCAGCATATTCAGTTTACTCAACAAGAGTGAGTGATTAACTGAATCAAATGCAAATTAATGAATCAATTGTCTGTGTAAATTACATCGGTGTCTGTGTAAATTAAATAACAAAATTACAAAACTGCTTCGGATCCTTAGTAAATGTATCCGACAGCGGCAAATATAATTCCTGAAACATTTAGCGTTATGCACGGAAAAATTTAATCGGGCTAGTAGATATCTTGAGAAATCAATACTACTGCAGGTTTTTTTATATTTCAGTAAGAGAATATTTGTAGTATTTTTTAGGTTAGTGAGACACCTCGTAAAACAAGGAGGACCACTTTAATTTTAGGATATTAAAATCGCCCACCGCTACGAGTTGGTCACGATCAGTAATAAGATTAAAAACCGATTGAATAGCGGAAAAATGAAGCCAATACACATATTGCCCACAGGCGGTTTGAACAAAGGCGGTATATATGAATATGTGTTGTATAAAGATTTCACGGGCAGAGTGATTTTAATGCAAATAAATTCTTCGCTGAGGTCGATCCCGTCTAAAAGTGGTGTACTTACGTGGAAAAACTTTGGAGCTAAAGATCTCCGGCTTTAACCAAGTTTCTGTAAAGGCTATTATATGGGATGCAAAGAAAGAACTATCAGAATATAGCTTGGGGAGCCTGCTACGTAGCCCCCTAGTATTCTGATAGGTAAGTGTTAGTGACGATATTAGTTTTTTGGGTTAGTGGACAAAAAAGAGGTGGAAGGTTGGTCAGTGGTTCCGATAAGGGGAAGTTTCACTCCCACTGGTTTTAAACTTGTAACTTTACAGTACTAGGCTGATGATCTTGGACGAAAATATTCTCTGGCCAAAAACTGGGTGAACAAATCGTCTTGAACAATAGCGGGGCACCCGAATCTTGAAAGATGACGTGCGCCTTATATATGTACATTTAAATTTTTGTATGTCCTCCACCTTTATATCGGCTTTAGTTTTGGCTTTGATATAAGCCAAGATATCAATTTCTGAAGTATAAGGGGCAAGCCGAGAAAAAAATATATGTTTCTATGGAGGAATCACCTGTAAGGGTTTTGGTGTCGCAGGTACGAGAACTGCAACATCAGTCGGTGCCGGTGGTCCGGCTTTGGAATACCCTATTGGGTGACTCTGTCGGGGGTTTCATTTACTAGGACCTGTGGTATCACTTAAAGGGATGCCATGGCGGACATATCAGACAATTGCTCATTTTCCTTGAGAAATTCGGACAGCGAATTGTTCTCAGCTCTAGCCCTTGCGGTGGCCAAAGATATGAGCGGCTGCGTTATTGGCGGCTGAGTAGGCTAAGGCGGATCACAAACAGCGGATTTCTTACGCTTAGGGGACTCAGTTAGTAGCTGAAGGCTGCTAAACTGAGTGTCAAGGTCACAGAGTTGGTCATTGATTTGACGAAAACCAGTTGTTTGCTCCAAATGGCAAACTGCAAAATTGCCTGTTTCAGGCCAGCAACTTTCGGTCCCAGTAAAAACGCATCAACCGAATTCAATCGAAGTTTCTTTATTACTAGCTTCTATCTATTCGTTCCTTCGACACTGCGACGCAGCGAGTAACAGAGCGAGTACTTAACAGAGTGATAACATTTTTAGGCGGTACAATTCAAATATTTCTCATAAGTATGGGAGTAGGGAACACACGTAGAGATCTTGCAGCTC
This sequence comes from Drosophila pseudoananassae pseudoananassae, assembly GCA_018153035.1. NCBI lineage: Eukaryota > Metazoa > Arthropoda > Insecta > Diptera > Drosophilidae > Drosophila > Drosophila pseudoananassae. The sequence continues at coordinate 2,604,291 of JAECXR010000038.1, forward strand.
GGGCTCGTTGGGGGTTATTTTATTTGCTCGTAGCTTGCTATGCCCCGTCTCATAGCTAAGTAGCCCAAGTTGTGAGTTCTGCGTATGTCCCTCACCTATTATTTTTTTTTTTTTTTAAACAAGTTGCGACTAAACATCGGCCGCGTTGAATGACCGAAGGGCTTCAATTGAAAGGTAATGGTGCTAGTCTATGGATAGCACGTTTGTAGATTCCATTTTTAGTTTTTACGATGGCCACTCGGACCCTTCCATCAGCACCTGCAATCGTTTCAGTGATAATGCCCAAAAGCCATGTCTGAGGTGGCAGGTTGTCCTCCTGAATTGCGACAACGGTTCCAGCAATTACATTTGGCGACTCCTTATTCCATTTCACACGTTGTTGTAAGCTTAACAAGTAGTCTCGTGACCAATCCTGCCAAAAGCGTTGTTTTATCGCAGACACCAAATGCCAGCGCTGAAGAAACGATAAATTCGGTTCCACCTTTGCCTGAGCGGATGCTGGAGGCAAGGTCGCCAAACTGGTCCCGACGAGGAGGTGCCCAGGGGTTATAGCTTCACCATCGTTTGGGCTTGAGCCGTCAGCGATAATCGGCCGCGAATTCAGCACTGCTTCAACTTCTACGATCACCGTCTGGAGCTCGTCTTCCTTTAGTAACGCGTTACCCACAGCTCGGAGAAACAAGTGTTTAGCCGATTTAACGGCCGCCTCCCAAAGCCCTCCAAAATGTGGCGCTCTGGGAGGGATGAAGATAAATTCGAATCGACGAGGTGCTCCAAATGCTGTCATTGCGTCCTTATGGGTTTCCAATTTGCTCATTAGGTCATGTATGATGCGAGACGAGCCCGAGAAATTCGTGGCGTTATCGCAATACAATTTCTCGATGGGTCCACGTCTTCCGACAAATCTAGATAAGCACATAATGAATGTATTAGCGGTGAGATCTTTTACAAGGCTTTTGACAGGAAGCAAATGAATATCGATACATACATCTTTATTGGAGGCTTGCCACGAATTCCTAGCGATACTCGAATCGGCCCAAATAAGTCAACTCCACTAATTGCGAACGGCCTTGTTCCTATCAAACGGTCGGCTGGTAAATTACCCATTATTTGTGAAGCTAATTTTGGCTTGTATCGAAAGCAATGTACACATTGTCGTACGACCGCGCTACATTCGCGCCTAGCATTTATGAGCCATATTGTTTGGCGAATAAGACCAACCAATGCTCTGGGTCCTGCATGACAATTTGTTCTATTCAGATGTTGAATGTATAAACTCACGAATCTGTTGCCCTTTGGCATGAGAAGCGGAAACTTTACGCTGTAGCTTAACTGTGCATTGAACAATCGACCTCCTACTCGCAACAAAGACACCTGAAGCTTTCCGATTGATTCAGTCACAACAAATGGACTTAGTTTTTGAAGTGAGTCTGGCAATTTAACTGATTTTTGTAATTTTATGAGTTCACTTTTATATGCATTTTGCTGGATGACGCTTACAACAAGTAAGAAGGCCGAGCCGAGCTCAACCGAGGTAGGATTTAGCGAAGACCACGAGCGAGATTTTGTTGCGTTAACGAATCGTAGGACGTACGCAACAATGCGCATTACTTTAAGAAATGAAGATGAATTTTCGACAATTTTTTCTATCGGATTCGGCTCGAGTTGTGTTGTAACGTGGCTAGTAGTTATATTCCGAATCTCTAACTCTTCGTTAGTGTTAATTTGCTGAATTTTTGTATTTTGAGGCCAACGCCTTTGATCTTGAGTCAAGAAGTGGGGACCATCAAACCAAAATGAATTTTTTAATTCATTAACTGTACAACCCCGAGATGGAAAGTCTGCTGGATTGCTGTCAGTGGGTACATGGCGCCAACTAGCCGATGAGGTCATCTCTTGAATTTCACTGACGCGGTTGGCAACAAAGGTTTTTAGTTTTGAAGGATGTGTTTGCGGCCAATACAAGACGATTTCTGAATCGGACCACATTACAACTCGTTCAACTGGAGAGTCGATCAATGGGCGAACTTCTTCCCACAAGTTGGCTAGCAAGTGCGCCGCGCAAAGCTCCAGTCGTGGTACCGACTTTGTTTTCAGAGGGGCCACTCTTGATTTTGCAGTAAGCAATTTAACTTCCACACCATGTGGATGTTCGACACGGATGTACAGGCAACATCCGTATGCCTCAGTTGAGGCATCCGCAAAACCATGTATTTGACATACGGTATTTTTTGTCGTACCTACATGCCTTGGAATTGTCAATATATCCAACTCTTCCAAACCAGTTGTGATCGATTGCCATTTCTGCTGAAGGCTTTCAGGAATTGGATCATCCCACTCTATCTTAAGCAGCCAAATCTGTTGTATAAGAATTTTGGCCTTTGTGACGACAGGACAGATAAGCCCGAGAGGATCATATAGGCGAGCAGTAAGGGACAACATAGATCTTTTTGTTGGCGCATGGCTTGTACACATCTCTCGTGAAGAAAACTTAAAGATGTCATGTTTTGGGTTCCAAACGAGGCCTAACGCCTTTGTATCTTCGTGCTCCCCGAAAGATACATCTGTAGATTGATTAAGGTCTATTAGCTGCTCACAGTTGGTTGCCCACTTCGAAAGAACAAGCCCGGCCGAGCCTAAGATTTCAACTACTTCGTTTCGCATCGACGTAAGTTCTTCGATTGTATCCGCACCTGACAAAAGATCGTCAACATAGAAGCTATTCGATAAGACTAAAGATCCTAGAGGATGGGAAGCTGAATATATCTCACTTAGTTACTTGAGGCAACGGATAGCTAAGAACGGTGCGCAGGCCGTGCCGTATGTAATGGTATTTAAGCGATAGACTTGTAATTTTTCATCCTTACACTGTCTCCATACTATTAGTTGAAACTTACGATGGGATTCAGTTATTTCGACTTGTCTATACATTTTGACGATATCTGCTGTAATAGCGTATTTGCGAAGACGAAACCTTAGCAATGTAGCGTATAGACACGGCTGTATAGTTGGTCCGATCATCAGTAATTCGTTCAAGGACACTTGAGAGCTTGTCTTACTCGATGCATCGAAAACCACTCTAAGTTTAGTGCTTGAACTTTGCGGTCTGAGCACACACTGATAAGGAATGAAGAAATGAGGCTCAATAGGAATTTCATTATTGACCAACGTCATGTGCCCTAAGGAAATGTACTCCTTCATAAAGGCAACGTACATGGAATTTATTTCTGGGTTATTGGACATCCTCCTTTCTAGTGCTAAGAACCGCCTTTTTGCGATTTCAAACGACGAGCCGAGACAAGTAGGGCTGGACTTAAATGACAATGAAACTTGAAGTCGACCGGAGGGTAACCGAACAATACTCTCGATGAATGCCTTTTCGCACATAATTTGCTCCGGAGTGTTAAGTTTATTCTGTGCAATGCTCGGGAGACTTTCTATTTCCCAGAATTTTCGAATCAACATGTCTACACTGCAATGATCTTGAACCGCGCTTAACATTGAGGTAGCCTGTTTGAAATTTGTTTTTGATGACTTGCACCGACCTGATACGATCCATCCAAAAACGGAATTTTGTAGGACTGGACCATATGTTTCCTGCTTGAATTTCCCTTCCTTTAACAACTCGAAAAATGCGTCCGCACCAAGCAATATGTCAATTCTCTGAGGTTTGTGGAATAGTGGATCAGCTAACTTTATGTTGTCAGGGAGGTTCCAGTCTAACACTTGAACTGCCCTCTCTGGTTGGGACGATGATATTGACTTCAGAACAATAAGTTCAGCTTCCAACTGAAATGCCTGTGTTCTGGAGTGTATAGTTGCTTGAACTACATGGCGAGCTGATACAGCTGATTGACCTATCCCAAGAAGGTTTGTGTCTTTTCGATCGCGCTTAAGTTTTAGAATTTTGGATAACTCCTCTGTTATAAAGTTCACCTGTGACCCGGAATCTAAAAGCACACGAGCAATGTGCATTTGACCATTGCTACCTGTAATGTTAACAAGGGCTGTAGCTAATACAATTTGATTTGAGTCGGCTGTCATCGCGTGGTGGACGTCAGGAGTGGTGAATGGTTGTGTCACAATCGGCTCTTGAGTGGAAGCTAGCTCGGAAGGTGAAGAAACGGAGCTGTATCTATGAAGCAGTGAATGATGTGGTTTCGAACACACCCGGCACTTAGAGGATTGACACGAAAGAACGGAATGCCCTTTCCTTAGGCAGTTTATGCACAATGGAAATGTCTTAGCGAATTTGAATCGTGTAGCGACTGTTGCGGCCACAAACGAACTGCACGCGTGAATGTAGTGATCCACAGCCTTGCAATAATAGCATTTTGGATCCTGGGTTCGAGTAGTATTGGCAACGGACAAGGAAGTTTTACTAAAGTTCTTTAAAGAATTTGGCCGCCCAGGCTTACGAGACCTTTGCGTGCTTGACGTAGCTTCATCTGCTGCTAAATGTTGGTAGCGTTTATTGAGTGCATCTTGGCAGTCCTGCCAAAGGGGGATGTTTTGAAAGTCTAAACTTTCTTCCCATTTAGACTTAGTTTTTGCGTCCACTTTGGTCATGACGATGTGTATGAGCATTGCATTTGCTATTACTTTGTCACTGCCTAGTGAAAGCAAGGAATTTTTATTGTGGGAGCTTGTGGTATTAAGGGTCGAGTTAAGTAATGGTGGTCTTTGATTCTGTCCACTAGCTGACATATAAAGAGATTTTGTGGCTACACACTTATCCTCAAGCTCAGCTCGCGAGGACAATACCGGATTAATGGACTCAATTTCATCTTGAAGGTTAAATGCACGATTTATGTAAATGTTTAAAATTTCTAATCTGCACTCTAATTCGCTGCCTCGAATGGATACGATTTGTTGTTGCATAAACTCTCCCATGCGGTCTATGTCACCCTTAACACTTTCAAGACGCGAGAGTAATGAATTAGCACGATCGTTGCCATCATTGATATCATGTACACTTGAACTTTGCTGACGACTTAAACGTCGCTTCGGAGCCATGATGTAATTTTACGCTAAAATGTCAATATAAGTGAATCTTTGCCAGCCACTGACTTTATTTAAATTAAATTCTCAAGTAGAAAGCACAGTTATCTAATGTTGCGATAGGTTATTGATTGAACTTATTTTCACTTTAGAACTTTGTTATGACTGTACCCGAATTGTATGTGAGCTGAAGTGCAAGCGTGAGCCGTTACTCTACAGCAGAGAGACAAATTGAAAAACTCGAATTCACTAAACTCGGGCTAAGCGCAATTAAGGTGCTGCAACGATTTTCAAAGCTCCCTCTGATCGATGAACTGTATTTCTGCTGTATGTATGTGTGTGATGGTATGTGCATGTGAAGAGAGAAAGAACGGCACCAAGCAACTAGAGAACCAACCTGTAATCTTGACACGTTTTGCCTCAAAATTTACGCCTTGGCTGATATTTGCAGGCTTATGTATGTATGTAGGTCATTTACCGAAATTCGATCAATTTGTTACTTAGCGATTGAGGAAATCCTGCGGCGTGTCCAGTACAAGCCCAAACTGAGATTCCACGGTGTCTGTATAGGTGTAAAGCTGATCTGCTATATGAACGATGAATTCCAGCGGCGTGTCGAGTACAAGCCCGAACTGAAAATGCGGATGGACGTATAGCGGATCTGCTATGTATATGATGATACGTCCTTCTGAGTCCACCCGGGGCGCCAAAAAATGTTTGCTCCAAATGGCAAACTGCAAAATTGCCTGTTTCAGGCCAGCAACTTTCGGTCCCAGTAAAAACGCATCAACCGAATTCAATCGAAGTTTCTTTATTACTAGCTTCTATCTATTCGTTCCTTCGACACTGCGACGCAGCGAGTAACAGAGCGAGTACTTAACAGAGTGATAACATTTTTAGGCGGTACAATTCAAATATTTCTCATAAGTATGGGAGTAGGGAACACACGTAGAGATCTTGCAGCTCGGGCTCGTTGGGGGTTATTTTATTTGCTCGTAGCTTGCTATGCCCCGTCTCATAGCTAAGTAGCCCAAGTTGTGAGATCTGCGTATGTCCCTCACCTATTATTTTTTTTTTTTTAAACAAGTTGCGACTAAACACCAGTGATTGTCTTTTTACAAGACTTCATAGAACAGACTAGTTTAAAATCCATATTATTAATTAACAATACAAAAATAATATATAAAAAGTTAAAAAACACTATACCTTGAACCACAAATAGGAAGCCGAAGCGGTAGCTTTGGACAGTGCAAAGGAAAAATGCAGAAATAGAGATAAGACGGGGAAGAAGCAGAGCTGAGCTATGCTTGGAATTGAATTTAAAAATTTATTAATTCGCCTCCAAATATACTGCAGCACACGTGAAGCGATACGGTTAAGTTGAAGTTACCCAAAAAAAAATCGATTCACAAGCAAGTTTACCAATATATATATAACCAATACATATATATGTATATATATATACCAATATATAACCGGTTTACCAATATATATGAAAAACACAGTGTGCACAAAAAAATCGGTCGCTTGAGAGGAAGAGAGAGAAGTGACTAATCCCATAAAGCTCCTTAAATTTTGAAACCTCTTCAGCTCGGGCTTAAATAACCTATTATCAATTCGTCAAGATAAACAATTACTTCGTTTCTGAGATGTTCTGGTACTACCTTGTCTATAAGTCATGACATTGTACTTGTAGCATTACGAAGCCCGAATGGCATTACTTTAAATTACTCCCGGTCTCTCCCGGTACTCTGAACGCCGTTTTATCCCGAGAAGCGACAACTTACGGCATTCGCCAATAGGCGTGGTACATCTTTTATGTTCGGCAAAGGACAGAAAATTCAATTAATTTGAGAGACTGACTGGGTTGGGTGTGATGACTCTGGGTTGGCTCCCCACTAGCGATAGGGTTCGTCGTCGAATACGTGGATTTGTGGATGCCAAGGGGTGCTAGGGTCGAATGGTGCGTGAATCAGGATCGAGTTAATATGTGCTTATAGAGTTTGCCGGGTTTTCGGCCATCGCCGGGATGACCTGTCCCTGAGTTTAATAGAAGCTGAAACTGGGAGGGCGTCTTTTGGTTGCACGAACCTGACCAGAGGATTTTTCTTGTACCAAGGGTGATGAGGAACTACGGAGATGGTGCTCAACCCCGCCTTGGTACCGTGTGAAAATATCTTTGAACCAGTTTCAATTATTAAGATATTTATATATCTAGTGATTTAAATACAAAATATTACAATTTATTTAACAAAATATTAAAATCATTAAGATTAGCGCCTCAACTGAGCGCCACTGACCATAATAGAAAATAAAAAAGAAAAATAACCTATACTGTCTACATACCACTACGATCCAGTACAAGGTCACAAGACATTACTTTCGAAAAGGTATGGCTCGATACATTACAGAGTACATACGAAAATATAAAACATGCAAAAAATCAGAAGTGACAACACATACAAAGACTCCACATTCAGTCACTCTTATGCAGTCACTCTTTCTTGTGACTTAACAAAATATTAAGTTGCTATTCCAATTACCAATAAAAGTGCACACATTGTTGCAAAAGTTATATTTAAAGATTTTATTTTAATGTCCGATCCAATGAAGACGTTGATTTTGGACAAGGGAACAAAAAAACAAAATCATACAAGATCGTATTACCATCGAACTACCGAACTGAGTGGACGTGCTTTGCCCGAGCTCCGGGAAAACTGAACCATAATACATCTAATCAAAAAACTGGGGTAACCCAATATAAGCGAAAAGACGCTGAACTACAATTTATTAAAAGCAATAGACAAGATTTGTATATACAGTTGTGATGTGCTAAACCAAAACTAGTGCATTTTATTAAAACAAAAAAAAGTGCCACGCAATGAGCTCATTGAGCAACGATCAAAAGAACGAGCGTAGAAGTTCAGTGAACCAAAGAAACGACTTCTACTTTTACTTTTCAACCCGCGATACCGAAGTGGAAATATTGACGATTAAGAGCAACCCGGCTTTACTGACCGCTGAAACCCAAAGGGCACGGTCATGCTCACCCGCTCTGCTCACTCCGACTCCCGCGTCATGGAGTTCCCAGTGTAAAACCCCCCCTCCAATATCGGAAACAAATTTCGCACCAACAACTAGAAGTGCTACAATTTCTGCAATCACAGCGAAAACCACTGCAACTCAAAGTACCGCGACGTCAACGACTACAGCGAGTACAAAAACAAAAACTTCGGAAAGTGCCAAAGCGGCCACGGCCACACAGACTGGAATGGATCGCTACATCCAAATTAAGCGCAAGCTTAGCTCGCAGAGTAATCCGGCAGGCAATAAAACAAAAATTAACCATGTCCTGAAGATCGATAAAGAACCAGACAGATCCACTACTAACATATTTGCCCTACTGGCGGAGGTTGAGGAAAACCAACCAGCCCAAGACACCACAAAAAAACCAAGTCCCCTCCAATCTATAATAGGGAGAAAAGCTCAAGTGCCCTGGTCAACAAAATTGCGTCGTTGATCAGGAACGATGACAACATTTATGTTGTTCCGCTTATCAAAGAGAACTTCCATGAAACAAAGGTGCAAACCAAGACTGAAGAGTACTTCTAAATCGTGACTAAATACCTGTACATTGAGCAGAAAAACTATTACACGTACCAGCTGAAAAGCAGTACGGGCCTACAAGTGGTAGTAAAGGGAATCGAACCCGATGTTACCGCCGCGAAAATAAAAACCGCCCTTAAAGAAAAGGGCTTCGCCGCCAAGAATGTTATTAACATTCTAAATAAAGATAAAGAGCCACAACCCCTCTTCAAGGTCGAGCTCGAGCCAGAAAGCAGGTCGATGAAGAAGAACGAAGTCCACCCAATCTACAACCTGCAATATCTTTTGCAATATCTGCAATACCTGCAATATGAAAAGCCACATAAACGTAACGGTTCAGTGCAATGCACTAATTGTCAAGAGTATGGACACACAAGGTCTTACTGCACACTTCGCTTACTGCTCTACAAACAAGGACAGTACCGTAAAGAAATGTGGAAACTGCGGAGGCAACCATACGGCAAACTATAGAGGATGTATGTTGTATAAGGAGTTAAAGAGTCGCATGCGTCAAGCGACCGCAACGCCCAAGCAAAATCCACAGAATGCGTACGTTGCGTCAAAAACTACGCCAGACGTCATCTTCGCCAAAGCTGCGAGATCCTCATTCGGTCCCCTAAACACCACCAACGGCTTCTCCTATGCCCATGCTCTCTAATATGGAAGGGAAATTTCAATTCAGCCTAAAGCGCTCAACAGGCTCAAGAAAAGCCACACAGCAAAACGGAAACTATAATGCTTACCCTTCAACAAAATTTGATGGAGCTTATGTCATTCATGAAAACGACCATGCAAACAATTGTTCAAAACCAGAACATGGTGATACAACTGCTCGTAGCGCAACAGTATAAATAATCTATGCAGACTCTACGAATATCAATGTGGAACGCCAATGGTGTCTCACGGCATAAACTAGAATTGTCACAATTCTTGACCGAAAACCATAATAACGTTATGCTACTGGTGGAAACGCATCTTACAAGCAAATACAACTTTCATATAAGAGGCTACATAATCTACCGCACAGATCATCCAGATGGAAAAGCCCACGGCGGAACTGGAGTTCCACGGTGTCTAAAATAGACAGTAAGATATAGTCGGCCGTTCCGGCTAATACTTTGTGCAAAGGAAAAGAGGGTGTGTGAAAAGTTTCAAAACGAAAGCTTTAAAACTGAGAGACTAGTTCGCGTAGAAACAGACAGACAGGCGGACATGCTCATATCAACTCAGGAGGTGATCCTGATCAAGAATATATATACTTTACAGGGTCGGACATGTCTCCTTCACTGCGCTGTACACTTTTGACCAAAATTATAATACCCTCTAAAAGGGCATAACAAAGCAGGGCATAAGTAACATTACAAATACACTGCACAGTGGTCCGGCTTGTATGAAGAGAGCGGCCAAAAATACTTCTAGTTGAAATAGAGACTTGAAACATGGCACAAAATATTTTTATTTTTATTTTAAAATAATATGTTGAAATCAGCCAGATCGGACCACTATATCAAATAGCTGCCATATAACTGATTAATCGGAAATGCTATAGCTTCGGTGTTATTAGAGTTAGAGAGTTCCAATTTTGGTTGAATTCTATTCTTGGGAAAATAAAACGACATTTGTCTCTCGCCGTATTATAGCTAATAAAATAGCTGTTTTTAAGTTTAACTTTAAGCAAAGCGTTCTATTTCTTCTTTTAAAATAGTCCAACCTGATTCCTACTTTAAAAATTCACTTGATGCTGTAGCTTGGCCTGAGCACAGTATCATTCATTAATTTCTAGCAAAAGACGCTCAGAATCCTAACCCTGCAGAAACTGCTTCAAAAAACTGAATAGCATAGTATTTTTCTGCTGCTATCAAAACGTTACAAGTATTCTAGGTAAGCTGAGCCAATGTTTTACAAAGAGTGTTTTTTTTTATTTTGATGCTATCGTGCCTTCTGAAACTTGGCTTAACTCCTCTATCTCTCCTATTATGAAAATTGTGTTCTAAAATTCATCTGTAGGCCTCTGACTGGTGTGGCACCTGAAAGTAGATCTTCTGGACTTACGTTAAGAGCGGTTGCTCCCCGTAAGGCCATATTTACATATCTCTCGACTTATGCCGAATACCACTGTTGATGATGTCAGGAGTCCTAATGAAATAGCTGTTTTTAAGTTTAACTTTAGGCAAAAGCGTTTAATATCTTCTTGTAAAATAGTTGTACCTAATTCTAACCTCGATAAAGAACTTGCTCCTGCTGCCTTTCCTGAGTACAGAATTTCATTCATTCATGAATTTCTTGCCAAAGGCCCTAAGAACACTATCTCTGCAAAACTAATAAAAAAAACACTGAATAACACAGTATTGTATTGTTGTTACCAAAATGTTCAAGGTATTCTGGGTAAATTGAGCCAATTTGATCAAAGAGTGCTTTTGTTCTTTTCATATTTATGTATCGCGCTTACTGAAACTTGATTTAATTCCTCTGTCTCTGATTATGAAATTTTCGATTGAATCGTCCATCTTTTGCAAGCAGAGTCCTTATTGCTGTTAATAAAGAGTACCTTGCTGATATTATTCCTTTCTCGAATGAGTTTGGAAAAGAGTTTATTGTGGACCTCTTATTTTCCAATGGGCCATCCTCTGTAACAGTCATTCGATCGTCGCCGCTATTTAAATACTTTTTGAATACTTTCACCATCTTACACTATTATCATCGGTATTAATCGATGTGCCTTATAATGATGCAGGCTTTAATGTTCAACCCCGTTTCAAATGCTTCAGAAAGACGGATTTTATGACCCTTCGGATTCATTTGGCTGAAATCGATTGGAATGTTCTTTCATTTATAAACACAATTAAACACCTTTCTCGTTTTAAGAACAGGAAATCTAGAGCTTACAAAAAGTTTCTTAAGTCAGGATCAATGTGCCATCAGTCAAACTTGATGTATATTCGCAACCAGTTTATTATTCTCAACAATCAACTTTATAAGCAGTATATTAAGAATTATAAGGTCTCCTAAGGACTCCTTTAGCCTTATTAACCATTAAGGAAATATGGTGGGCAAAATTAAGTTTGATGTCGAATAGGAATCCCATAGAGAGAATACGTAGCCTGCAGCTTGCTTGAGCAATACCTGCAATACCTTGAGCTTGCATTTTGATTCATTAAGTATTAAATTGTTAGCTAAATTGAAAGTTTGAAAGCCATTTTTGAAAGTTATCAAGGTCAGACTGAAGACTGCATTGGGCAGAGATGGATTTGTACCGAAGACAAAGCTTTACATCATCTGCATACATAAGTACTAGAAAGTTCGTTAAAGCAGGGGGCAAGTCATTAAAAAAAGAGTAAATAATAACTGTCCGAGATGACTTCCTTGAGGGACGCCAGAAGTAGCACGGACCAGACGGGAATGTATGTTTTTAAATAAGACTCTTTGTGTCCTTCCATCTAAATAGCTGGAGATCCACATTAAAATATCTGAAGAAAATCCCAGCATATTCAGTTTACTCAACAAGAGTGAGTGATTAACTGAATCAAATGCAAATTAATGAATCAATTGTCTGTGTAAATTACATCGGTGTCTGTGTAAATTAAATAACAAAATTACAAAACTGCTTCGGATCCTTAGTAAATTGTATCCGACAGCGGCAAATATAATTCCTGAAACATTTAGCGTTATGCACGAAAAAATTTAATCGAGCTAGTAGATATCTTGAGAAATCAATACTACTGCAGGTTTTTTTATATTTCAGTAAGAGAATATTTGTAGTATTTTTTAGGTTAGTGAGACACCTCGTAAACCAAGGAGGACCACTTTAATTTTAGGATATTAAAATCGCCCACCGCTACGAGTTGGTCACGATCAGTAATAAGATTAAAAACCGATTGAATAGCGGAAAAATGAAGCCAATACACATATTGCCCACAGGCGGTTTGAACAAAGGCGGTATTCGTGTTGTATACATATTTCGTGTTGTATAAAGATTTCACGGGCAGAGTGATTTTAATGCAAATAAATTCTTCGCTGAGGTCGATCCCGTCTAAAAGTGGTGTACTTACGTGGAAAAACTTTGGACCTAAAGATCTCCGGCTTTAACCAAGTTTCTGTAAAGGCTATTATATGGGATGCAAAGAAAGAACTATCAGAATATAGCTTGGGGAGCCTGCTACGTAGCCCCCTAGTATTCTGATAGGTAAGTGTTAGTGACGATATTAGTTTTTTGGGTTAGTGGACAAAAAAGAGGTGGAAGGTTGGTCAGTGGTTCCGATAAGGGGAAGTTTCACTCCCACTGGTTTTAAACTTGTAACTTTACAGTACTAGGCTGATGATCTTGGACGAAAATATTCTCTGGCCAAAAACTGGGTGAACAAATCGTCTTGAACAATAGCGGGGCACCCGAATCTTGAAAGATGACGTGCGCCTTATATATGTACATTTAAATTTTTGTATGTCCTCCACCTTTATATCGGCTTTAGTTTTGGCTTTGATATAAGCCAAGATATCAATTTCTGAAGTATAAGGGGCAAGCCGAGAAAAAAATATATGTTTCTATGGAGGAATCACCTGTAAGGGTTTTGGTGTCGCAGGTACGAGAACTGCAACATCAGTCGGTGCCGGTGGTCCGGCCTTTGGAATACCCTTTTGGGTGACTCTGTCGGGGGTTTCATTTACTAGGACCTGTGGTATCACTTAAAGGGATGCCATGGCGGACATATCAGACAATTGCTCATTTTCCTTGAGAAATTCGGACAGCGAATTGTTCTCAGTTCTCAATGAGCGGCTGCGTTATTGGCGGCTGAGTAGGCTGAGGCGGATCACAAACAGCGGATTTCTTACGCTTAGGGGACTCAGTTAGTAGCTGAAGGCTGCTAAACTGAGTGTCAAGGGCACAGAGTTGGTCATTGATTTGACGAAAACCAGTGATTGTCTTTTTACAAGACTTCATAGAACAGACTAGTTTAAAATCCATATTATTAATTAACAATACAAAAATAATATATAAAAAGTTAAAAAACACTATACCTTGAACCACAAATAGGAAGCCGAAGCGGTAGCTTTGGACAGTGCAAAGGAAAAATGCAGAAATAGAGATAAGACGGGGAAGAAGCAGAGCTGAGCTATGCTTGGAATTGAGTTTAAAAATTTATTAATTCGCCTCCAAATATACTGCAGCACACGTGAAGCGATACGGTTAAGTTGAAGTTACTCAAAAAAAAATCGATTCACAAGCAAGTTTACCAATATATATATAACCAATACATATATATGTATATATATATACCAATATATAACCGGTTTACCAATATATATGAAAAACACAGTGTGCACAAAAAAATCGGTCGCTTGAGAGGAAGAGAGAGAAGTGACTAATCCCATAAAGCTCCTTAAATTTTGAAACCTCTTCAGCTCGGGCTTAAATAACCTATTATCAATTCGTCAAGATAAACAATTACTTCGTTTCTGAGATGTTCTGGTACTACCTTGTCTATAAGTCATGACATTGTACTTGTAGCATTACGAAGCCCGAATGGCATTACTTTAAATTACTCCCGGTCTCTCCCGGTACTCTGAACGCCGTTTTATCCCGAGAAGCGACAACTTACGGCATTCGCCAATAGGCGTGGTACATCTTTTATGTTCGGCAAAGGACAGAAAATTCAATTAATTTGAGGAGACTGACTGGGTTGGGTGTGATGGCTCTGGGTTGGCTCTCCACTAGCGATAGGGTTCGTCGTCGAATACGTGGATTTGTGGATGCCAAGGGGTGCTAGGGTCGAATGGTGCGTGAATCAGGATCGAGTTAATAGGTGCTTATAGAGTTTGCCGGGTTTTCGGCCATCGCCGGGATGACCTGTCCCTGAGTTTAATAGAAGCTGAAACTGGGAGGGCGTCTTTTGGTTGCACGAACCTGACCAGAGGATTTTTCTGGTACCAAGGGTGATGAGGAACTACGGAGATGGTGCTCAACCCCGCCTTGGTACCGTGTGAAAATATCTTTGAACCAGTTTCAATTATTAAGATATTTATATATCTAGTGATTTAAATACAAAATATTACAATTTATTTAACAAAATATTAAAATCATTAAGATTAGCGCCTCAACTGAGCGCCACTGACCATAATAGAAAATAAAAAAGAAAAATAACCTATACTGTCTACATACCACTACGATCCAGTACAAGGTCACAAGACATTACTTTCGAAAAGGTATGGCTCGATACATTACAGAGTACATACGAAAATATAAAACATGCAAAAAATCAGAAGTGACAACACATACAAAGACTCCACATTCAGTCACTCTTATGCAGTCACTCTTTCTTGTGACTTAACAAAATATTAAGTTGCTATTCCAATTACCAATAAAAGTGCACACATTGTTGCAAAAGTTATATTTAAAGATTTTATTTTAATGTCCGATCCAATGAAGACGTTGATTTTGGACAAGGGAACAAAAAAACAAAATCATACAAGATCGTATTACCATCGAACTACCGAACTGAGTGGACGTGCTTTGCCCGAGCTCCGGGAAAACTGAACCATAATACATCTAATCAAAAAACTGGGGTAACCCAATATAAGCGAAAAGACGCTGAACTACAATTTATTAAAAACAATAGACAAGATTTGTATATACAGTTGTGATGTGCTAAACCAAAACTAGTGCATTTTATTAAAACAAAAAAAGTGCCACGCAATGAGCTCATTGAGCAACGATCAAAAGAACGAGCGTAGAAGTTCAGTGAACCAAAGAAACGACTTCTACTTTTACTTTTCAACCCGCGATACCGAAGTGGAAATATTGACGATTAAGAGCAACACGGCTTTACTGACCGCTGAAACCCAAAGGGCACGGTCATGCTCACCCGCTCTGCTCACTCCGACTCCCGCGTCATGGAGTTCCCAGTGTAAAACCCCCCCTCCAATATCGGAAACAAATTTCGCACCAACAACTAGAAGTGCTACAATTTCTGCAATCACAGCGAAAACCACTGCAACTCAAAGTACCGCGACGTCAACGACTACAGCGAGTACAAAAACAAAAACTTCGGAAAGTGCCAAAGCGGCCACGGCCACACAGACTGGAATGGATCGCTACATCCAAATTAAGCGCAAGCTTAGCTCGCAGAGTAATCCGGCAGGCAATAAAACAAAAATTAACCATGTCCTGAAGATCGATAAAGAACCAGACAGATCCACTACTAACATATTTGCCCTACTGGCGGAGGTTGAGGAAAACCAACCAGCCCAAGACACCACAAAAAAAACCAAGTCCCCTCCAATCTATAATAGGGAGAAAAGCTCAAGTGCCCTGGTCAACAAAATTGCGTCGTTGATCAGGAACGATGACAACATTTATGTTGTTCCGCTTATCAAAGAGAACTTCCATGAAACAAAGGTGCAAACCAAGACTGAAGAGTACTTCTGAATCGTGACTAAATACCTGTACATTGAGCAGAAAAACTATTACACGTACCAGCTGAAAAGCAGAACGGGCCTACAAGTGGTAGTAAAGGGAATCGAACCCGATGTTACCGCCGCGAAAATAAAAACCAACCTTAAAGAAAAGGGCTTCGCCGCCAAGAATGTTATTAACATTCTAAATAAAGATAAAGAGCCACAACCCCTCTTCAAGGTCGAGCTCGAGCCAGAAAGCAGGTCGATGAAGAAGAACGAAGTCCACCCAATCTACAACCTGCAATATCTTTTGCAATATCTGCAATACCTGCAATATGAAAAGCCACATAAACGTAACGGTTCAGTGCAATGCACTAATTGTCAAGAGTATGGACACACAAGGTCTTACTGCACACTTCGCTTACTGCTCTACAAACAAGGACAGTACCGTAAAGAAATGTGGAAACTGCGGAGGCAACCATACGGCAAACTATAGAGGATGTATGTTGTATAAGGAGTTAAAGAGTCGCATGCGTCAAGCGACCGCAACGCCCAAGCAAAATCCACAGAATGCGTACGTTGCGTCAAAAACTACGCCAGACGTCATCTTCGCCAAAGCTGCGAGATCCTCATTCGGTCCCCTAAACACAACCAACGGCTTCTCCTATGCCCATGCTCTCTAATATGGAAGGGAAATTTCAATTCAGCCTAAAGCGCTCAACAGGCTCAAGAAAAGCCACACAGCAAAACGGAAACTATAATGCTTACCCTTCAACAAAATTTGATGGAGCTTATGTCATTCATGAAAACGACCATGCAAACAATTGTTCAAAACCAGAACATGGTGATACAACTGCTCGTAGCGCAACAGTATAAATAATCTATGCAGACTCTACGAATATCAATGTGGAACGCCAATGGTGTCTCACGGCATAAACTAGAATTGTCACAATTCTTGACCGAAAACCATAATAACGTTATGCTACTGGTGGAAACGCATCTTACAAGCAAATACAACTTTCATATAAGAGGCTACATAATCTACCGCACAGATCATCCAGATGGAAAAGCCCACGGCGGAACTGGAGTTCCACGGTGTCTAAAATAGACAGTAAGATATAGTCGGCCGTTCCGGTTAATACTTTGTGCAAAGGAAAAGAGGGTGTGTGAAAAGTTTCAAAACGAAAGCTTTAAAACTGAGAGACTAGTTCGCGTAGAAACAGACAGACAGGCGGACATGCTCATATCAACTCAGGAGGTGATCCTGATCAAGAATATATATACTTTACAGGGTCGGACATGTCTCCTTCACTGCGCTGTACACTTTTGACCAAAATTATAATACCCTCTACAAGGGCATAACAAAGCAGGGCATAAGTAACATTACAAATACACTGCACAGTGGTCCGGCTTGTATCAAGAGAGCGGCCAAAAATACTTCTAGTTGAAATAGAGACTTGAAACATGGCACAAAATATTTTTATTTTTATTTTAAAATAATATGTTGAAATCAGCCAGATCGGACCACTATATCAAATAGCTGCCATATAACTGATTAATCGGAAATGCTATAGCTTCGGTGTTATTAGAGTTAGAGAGTTCCAATTTTGGTTGAATTCTATTCTTGGGAAAATAATACGACATACCAAATTTCATAAGGATCGGCCGACTATATCCTATAGCTGCCATATAACTGAATGATCGGAAATGGATTTGGTAGAAATACCAACATTGCTATTTATGAAGAGAGAACCTTGGGACCTTGTTTTCGATTTTTTATTGTAATTATTTGGTTTTTTTATTCTTATTATTTTCTTATTATTTTATTATTCTCATAAGGATCGGCCAACTATATCCGATGTTTGCGATATGTATCCGGTTTTGATGGACGAATATGACGAACTGAACAAAACACAAAATATGCACGAAAACAACAAAATACAAAATTTGATCGAACACAAAAAAGGAAATAAGTCGAAAATTTTCCAAAAGTTACAGCTCAACTTTAAAACGAAGTCTAAGAAAACATTCACTAGTATTAATAAATCAGTTTCTTTAAAGGGAATGACAGGTATCACAACTTAATTCTATGTATATACAAAAATTCGCCACTGGACACTAATTTTTTTTTTTTAATTTTTTTTTTTACCGGTCTTTCAGAATTTGGAAATGGCTTGTGCATCAATAACAGCATTAGCTAGCATTCCAGCATTCATCATAAAGCTTAGAGGCCCAGACGATCGCGGGGCGCTCAAGAAACGCTTTGTTAGAATATATTAAGCTATTTGTAATTTATTAAGCTAGGAGGATTTAGTAAGGAAATTTAAAATTCTATAATTTAAATTTGAGGGACAGGAAAGAGATGTTATGGAGTAGAGACCATTGTAGCTCGAACATAATACCCACATAATACCCATAATACCCCGAACATAAAAGGGTCATGGCAGTGCATATGTCGAACTACAACGGCTAAGGAACAGAGGACTAAAGTTTCGAGTCCTTCTATTAGGAATGTTAAATTTTAAGCGTGTTAGTAAATGCTGGCTATCTACATCCCCGTTAATAAGGTTATGCAGAAAGACTACACCAAGCATTGTCCTACGATTTGTTAAGCTAGGTAAGTTTATGAGTAAGAGTCTACTATTATAAGATGGAAGGTGAAGATTTGCATCCCAGTTTAGACCTCTAAGTGAAAAAGTTAGGAAATTCTTTTGTACGGATTCTATGCGGTCCTGATGTACTCCATATTGGGGACTCCAGACACATGAACCGTACTCCAGTATAGGACGGACCAAAGAAATGAATAGTGTTTTAGTTATATAGGGGTCATTAAATTCTTTTGACCACCTTTTGATAAAACCAAGGACTCCTTTAGCCTTATTAACCATTAAGGAAATATGGTCGGTAAATTTAAGTTTTATGTCTAATAGGATGCCGAGATCATTACCCTGGTTTAAATTTTCTAAGGAAATCTCATTAATGGAATACGTAGCTTGCAGAGGACAAGAACGATAAAAAGACATATGCTTGCATTTTGATCCATTAAGTATTAAATCATTAGCTAAACACCATTTTTGAAAGTTATCAAGGTCAGACTGAAGACTGCATTGGGTTGAGATGGATTTATACTGAAGACAAAGCTTTACATCATCTGCATACATAAGAACTATAGAGTTCGTTAAAGCAGGGGGCAAGTCATTTATAAAAAGCGTGAATAATAGCGGGCCAAGATGACTTCCTTGAGGGACGCCAGATGTAGCACGGACCAGACGGGACTGTATGTTCTTAAATAAGACTCTTTGTGTCCTTCCATTTAGGTAGCTGGAGATCCACGTTAAGAGGTCTTTTGGAAAACCCAGCATATTCAGTTTACTCAACAAGAGTGAGTGATTAACTGAATCAAATGCTTTGCTGAAATCTGTGTAAATTACATCGGTTTGATATCCCTTACAATAGCCATCTATGACAAAGGATGTCAACTCCAGTAAATTTGTGGTGGTGGAGCGACGCTTAATAAAGCCATGCTGACAGGGAGAGATGATCGAAGAGCATAGGTGTTGCAAGTGAGGGGTAATTAATTTTTCAAATAACTTTGGAATTGCCGACAACTTAGAGATGCCTCTGTAGTTGGCAGTTGAACTTTTTCCCTTTTTTATGTAGGGGAATTATGAATGATTCCTTCCACTTAAGGGGAAATATCGAGGTTTCCAAAGATAAGTTGAAAAGTCTTAGAAGAGGTTTGCACAGAGCCCTGGCACAGTATTTTAGCACACAGCCTGGTACTCCATCGGGGCCTGGCGAATAAATGGGTTTAACCCTTAAAAGACCAGATAATAAGTTGTTCTAAGAAAAAAACGGACAGAAAATAAGATTTGCTGCTTGAATGTTATATGCGTAAGGCTGATCAGTCAATTTAGGAGGAGAATAAGTTGTTTGAAAAAATTCTGCGAATAGATCGGCAATGGCCTGATCAGAAGTCGCAGAGGAATTTTCAAACGTAAGCAGGGATGAAGAAGATACGTGTTTACGCTTAGTGTTTACAAAATTATAAAACTGCTTTGGATCCTGAGTAAATTGTATCCGGCAGCGCTCAATATAATTCCTATAAAATTCCGCGTTATGCACGGTTATGCACAAATTCGACCGAGCTAGTAGGTATCTTGCAAAATCAACACTACTGCAGGTTTTTTTATATTTAAGTAAAAGCTTTATTTTTTTATATTTTAGGTTAGTGAGGAACCTTGTAAACAAAGAAGGATTTGTTGAAGCGGACGGATATTTTCAAGGCACACATGAGTCAAAAAATTTATTTAAAGTACAATACAATTTTTCTAAAGTGACATTAAGATCAGTGCACGCCAGAATATCAGACCAGTCAAATGTCTCGATAAGGCTATTAAGTTTGTGAAAATCAGCTTTACGGAAACAGCGAATCTTATTTACCACGCGTGGAGACATCTGATCGATACCAGGAGTGGTTTCGATTGAGACCTCCAGCGTGGGGTGATATGGATCCTCTGGGGTTGAAAGGGGAAAAGCTCTTGAGAGAGCAGTACCATTAGAATCAGATACAAAACATAAGTCTAAAAGCCGACCTAACGAATTTCTAACATGGTTAATCTGACCTAGGGACATGTCAAACAAGCCCGCGGTGAAATCATGGTAAGTTATAAGTGACAAAGATGGTGAGTTGTCGACGTTGGACCACTTTAATTCTGGGATATTACAGTCGCCCACCGCTACGAGTTGGTCACGATCCTTTAAAAGATTAGAGACGTATCGAATAGCGGACAAATGCTGCCAATATGTGGGCGGTTCAGACATAAGAGGTATATATGAACATGTAATGTATAAAGCTTTTACGGACATAGTGATTTTAACGCAAATAAATTCTATGTCACCAAACTCTTGGGATTTCACCTCTTCAGAAGCAAGAGTAGAGTCTACCGAAATGAGGACTCCACTCCCCTTTCCTGAGGTCTATCCCGCCTAAAGTGGTGTACTTACTTGGAAAAACTTTGGAGCTAAAGATCTCCGGCTTTAACCAAGTTTCTGTAAAGGCTATTATATGGGATGCAAAGAAAGAACTATCAGAATATAGCTTGGGGAGTTTTGCTACGTAGCCCCCTAGTATTCTGATAGGTAAGTGTTAGTGACGATACTAGTTTTTTGGGTTAGTGGGCAAAAAAGAAGTGGAAGGTTGGTCGGTGGTTCCGATATGGGGAAGTTTCACTCCCACTGGTTTTAAAACTTTTTGCTTTGCAGTACTAGGCCTATGTTCTTGGACGAAGATGTTCTCTGGCCAAAAACTGGGTGAACAAATCGCCTTGAACATCAGCGGGGGAACCCGAATCTTGAAAGATGACGTGCGCCTTAAATATGTATATTTACATTTTTTTATGTCCTCCACCTTTATATCGGCTTTAGTTTTGGCTTTGATATAAGCCAAGATATCAATATCAATCGGTGGTCCGGACTGTTGAATTCCCTTTTGGGGGACTCTAATGGGGGTTTCGTTCACTAGGACCTGTGGCTACACTTGAAGGGATGCCATGGCGGACATATCAGACAATTGCTCATTATCCCTGAGAAATTCGGACGAATTTTTCTCAGTTCTAGCCCTTGGGGTGGCCAGAGATATAAGCGGCTGCATTAATGTCGGCTGAGGCGAATCAGAAACAGCAGATTTCTTACGCTTAGAGGACTCATTTTGCAGCTGAAGGCCACTAACTGAGTGTCAAGCGCACAGAGATGGTCATTGATTTTACGAAAACCAGTGATCAACTCTTTAAATCCATTTTTGGTCTGTCTCATGAACGACCTCATTTCGCCTTGCACAGCAAGACAATTTTCACAACAATAATGTATCCCAGACCTACGGGAAATGGCATCCGAAACTGATGCAGTGAACCCGGCACACTTGGCGTATACGACGTTCTCACATAGCCAGCAATGGATGACAGGCTGGGATGAGGAAATTGTCTTAAGACTTAATAGCACAGACAAGTTTAAACTCCATATTTTTTAATAAATAAAACAAAATATACCTTTACCTATACCTTGAACTACTGTGCCAAATAGAAGCCGAAGCGGGAGCTTTGGAGAGTGCAAAGGAGAAATGCAGAAATACAGATAAGAGCTATGCTTGGAATAGAATGTAGACAAATTATTAATTCGACTCCAAATATACCACACCACTCGCGAAGCGATACGGTTTAAGCTTTAAGATTTACAATATATTCAATTCACAATTATGTAAACACCGGTTTACCAATATTAATCATAAACGCAGTGCGCAAAAAAAAACACGACCGTTCGCTTAAGGTAAATAGAGGGAATTGAAACACAATCTTAAAAAAAAAAACTAAATTATAAAAAAAAAATAAAATAAAATAAAAACTATTAGTAAATGAACAAATAGTTTTGGAAAGGTAAACAAAATGATAAACGAAGACAGAGCAACAGCATAACAACTAAATAAACGGAAAAACTGACCCCGAAAAAGATAAGATGGTGTTAGTATTTTTACGATATTAGGCACATAGGCAAATTTTGGCTGAAAATTTTTACACATTTGTTACTTTTGGAGACCGACAAACACATTGGTATATACGAATTGTAAAATTTTGTGGGATCACTACTAAAACTCCAGCTAAACATGAAAAGGACACTCAAAATATAGGGAAAAAACATGTATTAGTTCACAATAATATAATAATAACAATAATTATTATTAATATATCAAATTATATCTCATTTTATTTGAGCCAAGTTTTACCATTTTCTTAGGTTATTAAATGTAAATAAAAAATGAACAAATAAATATTAAATAAACAAAATAAAGAATATTGTTTGTAGGGGGGCGCTGCTGCCGCCAAAGATTCCAGAAAAGTTAAAATTTTGAAGTAAAAAGTTGGGGGCGTCTTTCGGTGAATTTAACGCGGTCAGCTTTATTGTGCTGCTTACATGCGATAACTAACTTAAAACTAGTACAAAAAAGACGATCGACGACAACCAACGAGCGAGAGAGAGGGCACAGAGGGGCGAGTGTGGATGCGCTCTTCAGCGCGGGTGCGCTCTTTAGCGCGGGTGCGATCTTCAGCGCGGATGCGCTCTTCAGCTGAGCGGCACAACGGCCCCTCACCTAAACATTCTCCCCCCCTTGCAATCGCTCGGGTTGCAACAAATCCCTCGTCGCTAGCTATGCGTCACTGCAGCTAGAGGGCGTACACGGGGCGATGAAGGCCCCCGTGTCGAAAATCCGGGTCCCGATGTTGACGCTGTTCCGGTTCAGCATCGACGATAGGGTGGGCGCAACGACCGCGTCCTGCGGGGGCCCTCGGGGAGAGGCGGAAAGTTGCCTAGGCGCGGATGACGCGAGCGGAAGAGCGGTGGACGGCACCCGATGAGTGGCGAACGAAAGCAGGGGAGCACTTGACGGCTGCCGGCCAGTGGCGAAAGAATGCCGAGGAGTTATTGAAGAGTGCCGGGAAGTCGGCGGCCGTGGATCGGTTTGGGAATGCCGGAAAATGGCGAACGCAGGGCGAGAAACACCCGAACCGCGCCGGGAGTTGGCTGATGACGGCCGACGAGAGAGCGAGACACTCCGTGTACTGTCTCCCGCGGGCGGTGACCGGTGCTCCTTGGTCACGGGGTGCAGCAGCGTGTGGTGATCCTGACCACACGTCTTACAGCCGTCTCCACGCCGACAGGATCCGTCGGAGTGCTCGTGGGCCAGGCAGCTCGAGCAATAGCGGTTCGCGAGAGCCGCTCGGAGCCGCTCCTCGGCACTAAGGCGTAGGAAGCGCCGCCACTTCTTCAATGGATGGATCCCATTGCAGACTCGGCATCGGTAGGATTGTGTACCTCGAGTACATCTGCTCTCCAGTGATTGGGCGTTGCGTGGGCGTGGCGACATTGTGCTGAATATGATCTTGGAATCCGATTCCGAACTGATCCGTGTGGGCACCTCTCCCTGATCCAGTGAGTCACCGAGGCTGCGGGCAACTCGTGCGGAAAAAACAGACACGCTGCGGGGGTTGACTGGAGATAGTGGGCCGGTTAGCACCCATCTGAAAATGGTCTCCTGACCGAGAAGTGACCCGCATATGTTAGACTTGGAATTACCGAGGAGAATGGACGGAAGAATGTCAGCTCCTATTAACACATCGACTTGGGAGCTCTCAAAGAAGTTGGGGTCCGCCAGGGTAATATTGGGCAGCCCCTTGAGACGATCTCGTGAAATCGGATATGATGGCAGATTTCCTGCCAACTGCGGAAGAACGTAAGCCGCAGTCTCTAATTGTAGCCCGGGTCTTGACGGCGACCGAATGGAGAAATGGCACAATTTAGTAGACTGCGCGGAAATGGTTTGATTAAGGCCGGAAACTTGGGCTTGAATCGTTTTGAAGGGAGGCTTAACGAGGTTGAACAGTCGTTCCGTTATGAAGGTCGCTTCGGACCCTGAGTCTATTAGTGCTCGTGCCTGGACGGTGCACCCCAAATGGCACACGTTGATAAGGGCCGTGCCCAGTAGGACGGCTCCTGACCCGGAGGCGAAACACACCTGCACATTCGACTGATCCTCTGAGCCGTTTGCTGGCGTAGGCGGACTTGAAGCGGTAAGCTGCGTAGGCGGACTTGGAGCGGTTGCGAATGGATTGCCGCGGTGCAAGAGGGTGTGGTGTCTGCTGTGGCAAGTGAAGCAGGTATGGGCGCTCGGGCAGTCTCGTTGCTGGTGGCCTCGGGCAAAACAGTTTAAACATAACTGCTTCCTCCTTATGTAGTCAGAGCGCCCATTTACATCCATTTCTAGGAACCGCGAACATAAGCGAATGGGGTGGTCCTCCCTCGAACAGAGATCGCAGCCCTTTTGGCCCGGAACCACTCGAGTCTCGTATGAAGTGAGCCTCCGAGCAGGGGCAGTAGGAAGTCCCGACCTTGGCGGAAATTGCACGGAGCCACTAGGCCTGACGTCGTCGATGGCCTCCAGAGTGCGATGGCGCTCTGTCAGGAAGTTATCTAATTCCTTCCATGTTGGAATCTCGGCCTTATTATGTACGGATTGCTCCCACATAGAAAGTGTGACTTTGGGGAGCTTTGACGAAATCATGAATACCAGGAGGCAGTCCCAAGCCTCAACATTGATGGAGGACATTGCTAGGGCTGTCAGACAACTCTGAATGGTGGCTTGGAGCTCCTTCAGCGCGACCCCGGACTCTTGAGAAATAGCCTGGAGGTTGAAAAGGATTTTCAACTGGCTATTGACCAGTAGCCGCCGGTTCTCAAAGCGGTCTGTGAGGCTTTGCCAAGCGACGGCAAACCCCTCATGGGTAAGGGGAGCCTTGGAAAAAATAGCGTGGGCGTCACCACTTGTTTTGGACAACAAGTGGAACAACCGCTCTACCGGGGTGAGCCGCGAGTTTTGAATGTAAATGGCCGTAAACAAGTCTCGGAAGGTGGGCCACCGAAGATAATCTCCCGCGAAGACCTCGGTATCCACCGGAGGTAACCTGCAGCCTGTAGGCGCGGGCGTGTGGACATTGACGGGAGCCTGAGTGGATTGGGAAGCAATTTTCTCCCGAAGCTGGGCAATACATCTCGAATAGACGGAGTAACAGTAGCTGTACTTCGCTTCCAGCACTGTCGAGGCGGCCGCATTGTCGTCGGACACGGCTAGCAAATCGGAGCAGCTCTCATAGCTCTTCTCCACCTTCTCCCATAGTGCCCGAATTTGGTCCCGATGAACTTCGCACATGTATTGGGAGCCTATTTCCGTTTCTGGGGCGCCCGGAGTACTTATGTTAGCCTCAAATTGGATAATTCGATCTGTTGTGGCGATGAACTTTTTCAACGCCACGTCGACCGCACTTTGAGCCATTTTTGCAACGGAACGAGTCTGCCTCTGTGAAGGACCGGGGGATTGTATTGACGGATTCGTCACTCCTTGCCCTTGGAC
Source organism: Drosophila pseudoananassae pseudoananassae (assembly GCA_018153035.1). Taxonomy (NCBI): domain Eukaryota; kingdom Metazoa; phylum Arthropoda; class Insecta; order Diptera; family Drosophilidae; genus Drosophila; species Drosophila pseudoananassae. The sequence goes on from JAECXR010000038.1 coordinate 2,630,245, forward strand.
TGGCACTGGTAGCCTTAGGCTTCAAAAGAGGCGTCCGCGGAGATGCGGATTGAGATCTGTCCAAACGGATGGCTGGGATCGAACGCGGCTTTTTGTCGTCTCCCGTGCAAAACATTGGTCCTTCGAGCCGGATAATTCCTGGATTTTTCTTCTGCCAGCAGTTCTCGGCATTGTTCCGCCAAAAGATAAGTACATTTTTTCGTCTCCATCTCTCTGCCGGTCTTCAGCAGTGATCCGAACATTAAATTTCGTTCACACTGCTGCAAGATTGTTTTTCCCTCCGTGTCAACTCCAAGTCCGAGTTTTCCGACACAACGGCAGGTTGAGATTTTCTAATAATCTATGATAATCATAAAATTCTGCAAATTTTTCCATCCGTCTCCGTTTTGTGTGCTGCCCATATTCCTCGCCGTTTTCGGCTTCTCCGTTATCCACTCGCTTGCCAACGGTCGAGGCATATGTGCATCCACATACATACATACATACGCACATACATATTTTTTTGGTGCAATTAATCCGCGAAAAATTCGCAAGTGAACAGTGAAATTGTGTGGTGACAAAAAGAAGGCATAATTAATATTGGCCACCGGTGTGAATTAGTTCCGGAATTTCCAAATTCACCGAACAGTCCGCCGCTGTCGTAATATTTGTTTTTTATCTTCCTCAATCAGTGTCATTTTTTTACACCACATAACTTTTCTGTTCCCCCAACTATACAGTCCACTTATCAACGCTCCACTGTGCCAATATATGCCCACATGCCCTTACATATATCCGTACCTGCATGCATGTCCATATATTTCCATATATTTTCTGCCTCCAATTTCAGGAAAATATATAACCGATAAAATTTAACATATACAGTCCACTTATCGACGCTCCACTGTGCCAACATATGCCCCACATGCCCTTACATATGTACATATATCCGTACTTTCATGCATGTCCACATACTTCCGAATATTTTCTGCCCCAATTTCAGGAAATATATAGCCGATAAAATTTAAAAAAATTTAAATTTTCGAAAACCAACAGATATAACCCGCCATTTTACTACAAATCCGTGATTGTGTCGCTTAAATTCTCGACCTAGCCGTGTTGTGTTTTTTCGGTTCTTTTTTTCCTTTGAGGTACCCTGCATACGGCATAACCGGTGCCGACGGCATAACCGGCTGCGAAACAAAATAGATTAAAAAAAATCAATTAATTATAAATTTATGTATTTATAATTATAACTACGAAAATTTATTTAATTCTAATTTTCCGTGCGAGCAAAGGGCCAGGTTTTTTAATTCACCTTTCCGGCCACTCAATAACAAAAGTCGAAAATTTAATTATCGAAAAAAAATTATAATTAATTAATTTAATTATCCTCCTTCTGGGAGGATAATTGTCCATCTACGACATGATGATGGACTGCCAGCGGTCCAGCCGTCCATCATCATGTCAAAAATATCATTTCTTTCGTCATTTCATCACATAACGAATACCCGAATATTGTTAGGGTAGCATGCCTGAAAAGTAAGAAAAATCAAAATTTTGTGCGCTGGCTTCGAAACGAAATCGCACGCACACATACACCCGTGTATGTGAATGTGTGACACGCATACATACAAAGATCATCCGAAGCGCAGGCCAACCTTCTTCATCGCGCTCCGTTTAGAGACTGAAAAACCGAAAACATTTAATGAGAGAATGAGCGTAAGATGAACGAACGATGAGCGTAAGAGAGCGTAAGAAATCCTCTCTGGGGCCTGTCGCAAGAAATTTTTGCGTCCATTTTCGTTGTATGAAATGGGTTGTCTATATGCTGTATGGTTAGTGGTAATAATTAACCTCAATTGATTAAAAATAAAGATTTTCAACTCCACCCTTCTGGCTCCATCATAATTAAATCCGAACCAGTTAGCCAAAAACTAATTATTAATTTTTTATAATTGTGTGTTTGAATTGTGTGTTAAATTCAAGCCAAGTTAAGTCCACCATCCGGCTCGAAGGACCAATGTTTGTAGGGGGGCGCTGCTGCCGCCAAAGATTCCAGAAAAGTTAAAATTTTGAAGTAAAAAGTCGGGGGCGTCTTTCGGTGAATTTAACGCGGTCAGCTTTATTGTGCTGCTTACATGCGATAACTAACTTAAAACTAGTACAAAAAAGACGATCGACGACAACCAACGAGCGAGAGAGAGGGCACAGAGGGGCGAGTGTGGATGCGCTCTTCAGCGCGGGTGCGCTCTTTAGCGCGGGTGCGATCTTCAGCGCGGATGCGCTCTTCAGCTGAGCGGCACAACGGCCCCTCACCTAAACAAATATTATAGTTGTAAAGATAGTAAATAGGTCTAATCTCTAAGTACAAAATTTGTTAGCTTTAAACAAAATTGAAAATGATATTGAAAAATAAAGCAAAATTATTGAATTGAAAATTATTGAATATCTCATTTTATAGAAAATACTTTTAACTTCAAAATCTATTAAAAATAATTTTAATTTGAACACGTAATTATGGATATGACCACTTAAAAGTTCGGTTTAGTTGTGAAATACTCGCGATGCGCGCAGAAAATCCCGTTAGATTTATAGAAAAATCGGTCTTGCCATGAAGAAGCTTGGACATTTTAGAGGCGAATTGTTTACTTTTCGTACATTTTTGCCGTTATCAATTTTTTTTTTATTTTTGGCCTATGGGAGCAACCACTGTGCGCTGTACGGTGCTATGTGGCTGCAACCCGCAAGACAGTAATCGCAGCTCCAATCCTTGCTCTCAATGTCGTCTTCTACGCCGGCACACTCAAAATGGTACCACCTTCCTCAAACGTCGTACTGTACCCAATTTTCTGACGCTGTCTCGTTTTTTTTCTCGCAATGTAGCGTCGGGTTTTCTTCTTTTTAACTGCGTGCTTACCCGGCCTCGCCTGTGGCTGCTAGAGACGCGACGCCTTCCCTCTGCCTTTATCCGCAAGAGTTCTGGTTTTCCCCAAAAATGACGTGCTCAACTCAACCTAGCTCTTGGCTTCTAGGGACGCGACGACTTCCCCTTCGTTATTTGAGAAATTTGTCGCCTCCAGTCGATCTAGCTTGTCTGCTAGCAACGCGACGCTGTTTACCCGCCTTGATCTTGGGTAACGAAGTTTTGGAGGAAATTTTTTAGAAATGTTGGGATCGGGGCGGGGTTGCTGCACGATTTTTTAAGCAAACATGGATTTGGGTTTTCCTTCCTTTATTTTACTCAAAATCAATGGCGGGCGCTAAAAAACTTCGTCCGTTTACCATGGCCTCGTTAGCTTCACCTAGCGATCGCAGACGCCTCATTCTTCAGCCATTTTACATATCGATAAGCTTAACATCTAGCATTTTTCAAAACTAATTCTTAACATTATTCAACATTATTTGTAACGTTTTCATTATTTAAATATATAAATATAATTAAATATAAAATATAAAAAAATATATTTTATCTTTCAAATGATCCGGCAAGAATTGATGTTCTATTGCCAGCTTATTTGTTAATTGGTAGTCCGTCAGTCAGCTTTATCGAGCCTGATGTCACAAAGCTGAAATTTAACCGAGCGGACAGCTGGTAGCGAGTATTTCCTCCAGCAGTCTTTCTGGGTCCAATGGAAGGAGGAGTTACGCCTACTTTAGCAGCGCTCCAAATGTGTATCTTGGAGCCTAAGTGGTGCAAGTCAAGAAAGAGAATCTACCCCCAATGAAGTAGACGGTTGAGAAAATTACGGAGCTAATCCCTGGTCAAGATGGAATTTTTTGAGTGGCAGTGATTAGAAGCTGTGCCTGTTGGCCCTTAATGATAAATTTGTATTACATCCCCCAACTAGGCGGACAATATCGGTTCAGGCAGTAGACAACTCATAGCTCTTAAATAGAGCATACATCTATTAATTAATAGGCTATGCTTTGTTGGTCGCAAACCGACTATATGTCCACCGCTCGGCCACGGGCCAGCTTACTCTATCTACTCTTATTCTTATCCTTATTCTATCGAGCATTTGCTCCGCCCTTCGTCTAATGCAGGATGTCACTTTCGCTTTCCCATAAATTGGCATCGTTGTATTCTATCCCAATTTTCTGTGCAAGCTACTAATAAATAATTATAACGTTAAATTAAATAATACTGCGTTTTATTAAAAATGATAAATAGGCATTAAAAAATACCCTGACCTCAGAAACAACTTTTTCTGACCCAACCACGGTTTCTGACGAACCAGTTTATTTGAAAATGTACCTATTTTCCATGAGAACTGCCGAGTTTGTTAATAGGGTAAATGCTCAAAAAACGGTATTATTCGAACTATGGGATGTGGTCAAGAATGGTACCAATTATAATCGTCTGATATAAAAAAAGCTGTAGGTTGACAAGGACTGTTACGCGCTACAGAAACTGCCTGAAAGAGACAGGTATCTGATCCAGTTAGCTCATGAGTTTTACGCCATAGGCTATCGAGAATAGTCACATAAGTTAAGAAACATTTCTAATTATGTCAATTTTCTATATCTAACATCTATCTAAACATTAAATAAACCTACAAGACAACTCATAAAAGTCATTTATTACATGATGTCACTGTGGACCAACTCTTAGAGTGCGAGTGCGCAGCCACTATATATAGCCAAAGACATAAAAATGTTATATTTGCGTTTGATCTGAATAAATAATATACAAATATACCGACAGATATTGCTATATTTAGATCATTTTTTATTTAATGGCAAAACATTTGGCTAAAGACTATGAGCTTGACAGAAATTTTCTTAAAAGTAATGGGATGTTAATTCAATAAATTTGGCTAGCGATTATGTCTCGAATTTAAATTTAACAGATGCTTTGACTATATTTATTGAAGTTTTTCTAAATGCTCTACGATAAGCTGATCATCAGATGTGAACGGACAAACACACCATATGAGCACACCAAAGAGCTTTAAAAAATTGTTTATTTTTGCGCGCATTGATTTCGAGTTCCTTGAAAATGTACAATTTTTATTGAATTCATAAAAAGTTTGACTTTTTATTATCTTCAAGGTATATTTTAAAAAAATTTGATTTCAATGTTTGTGACTGGTCGTGAATCTGTGGCTTCCACAATGTGTGAAATGAACTGCTTTTACCTGCTCGCCTTCAAACTATGGTATTTTTTAGGCACAATGTCAGTAGCAAAAAGGAAAGCTTTCGTTTAGGACTTCCTACGCGTACGCGAGAGAAATATAAAAAAAAAATTGCAGGGAAAATATGTGTTAAAGGCCTTATTAGTTTCTTCCAACCCTTTGATAATTTCATTGTCAAATGGGTCTCCAATTTCTTTTACAAAAACAATTTTTATGGACGACTAGCAAACCTGGCGAACTCCGTTTCGCCACCAAATGGCTTCGTTTTATGTAAAATTTTTTTTGTTATTAAAAGATCGAGATGACATTTTTTTTGTTGTTTTATATTTGAAAATGCGTGGGTTTCCGATATAAGAGGATGGGAGACGTCAGACGCCAATGATATTCGTGTGCTCACTCACTGTTCCATTTTATTGAAGTACTTTTCAACAATATGCTTAACGAAATAGTTGGTATTTGGTAAAAATTTCATGCAGTTATATGGCCTCTATAAGATATATTCGGGCGATCATTATGAAATTTGTTAGGCCATATTATTTTGCCAAAAATCATGAATGCCAAAAAGCATTCATACGAAATGAAAACTCTTTAAAAACACCAAAGTTATAGCATTTCCGACCAACAAGTTACATATTTAAATATGTATGCATATATCAGCTTCGACTTACATATATACGGCGTGAAGGGGAAAGAGGGGTGCGTCAAAAGTTTCAAGTCGATAGCGTCAAAACGGAGAGACTAGTTAGCGTAGAAACAGACAGACAGACGGAACGGATGGACATGCTTATATCAATTCAAAAGAATCCTCATCAGGAATACATATACTTTATAGGGCCTTAAGAGGAGCCTCAATAATAGGGTGTTACTTCAATGAGTTCCTTTTGGAAACTCTTTTTCTGTGTCCCGTACCAGTTGGGGCAAAACAACAGAGGGTCTGTTGTTTCACCCCAAGACCCCAAATCAGGGTCTTACTCCAATGTGTTCCTTTTGGAAACTGCTTTTATTTTCTAATATTCTCTTATAAGTAAGATACATGAAAATCTTAAATCTATTTAAAACTACTTATCGACGCACTACACACTGACATGCTATGCTACTCTTTCTCCAGCGCGATAAGCGCACCACTTATGGCTGTATTTGTGTTAGGCTGCAGGGGATCGGTTTTAGACCATGCTGTTTGTCTCGTATTTTCTGATCCCTTAAAACTCTATCTTTGAAATTTGTATTTAAAATTGTGTTCAATGCTTGAATAGGGTCGGATATGTTTTCATCACTTCGTTGCACACTTTCGAACAAAATAATAATAACTAAAACATTCAGATTTACAATTTTGGTTTACAATAATTTTTTCTAAATTCCAATTTTGGTGGGTATTTTCAATGTTTGCTTTCTATAAAATTTTGTGTTAACCCTACTATTTATGCAAATTAATTTTTGTATAAAAATAAAAAATAAATAAAGCTACGACCTTAATATGAATAATATATCAATAACCAATAACTTTTTTTTCTTCTTCATTCCCAATAAAATTTCATTAAAATCAAACTGTACTATTGTATAAATGATCCTAATGAAACATACAGGTGTTCCTGGTAAACGAAATGAAATCTACTATAATTGCTGCCCAGAACCTTATATTGACATAACATTCGCCATATTAATACGACGGAAAACGTTGTACTATTTTTTCAATTTGATTGTTCCGTGCGTATTGATCGCGTCTATGGCACTTCTAGGGTTCACACTGCCTCCAGACTCTGGTGAAAAATTATCACTGGGTAAGTTTTGTTTGAGTCTTTCGCTAACTTTTCTTAATGGTTTCCTAAGAGAGTCTTTACTATTATGCTTTTGTATTATTATCTCTCCCAAGTTATTAAAAATTTTGAACTTTAATTCTAGAAATAATTTTTAATTATTCTAACATTCAGGCGAGGTGTTGCTTATTAATTTAATTCGTAAATGTAATTTCTAAAAAGTCAGTTATTAATTCAAGTTTTTTATTCAGTTGCTTCTACGACCACTACTGTTATACAATAAAAACTTGCATTGTAAATTTGTAATGTGGGAGCAAAGATATGTATATTAAGTTTATTTTATATTAAGTAAAATTATTGAGAAAATTTTAAACGCATATGACGCATACCAAGTTTGTCACATAACGAATATATTTAAATTTTTTTTTAAGGATGGTTTCATTTCTAATAGTAAAAAGGCACATTACTAGAATTTAAATGTTCTTAAGGTTCAGCGCAGGTAATACGATAATAGATTTATTGACAAAACAGTGACAAAAAATAACAGAAATCACCATTTTATAACTAATTGTAAGTGGTAATAATTGAAAAGAGCAACCGAAACCTAACGCCAGCTTTGCTCGGGATCAAAACATACTCTTGCAGTTCTTTTTCAGTTTATGAACAGTGGTGAGCACATGAGGATACATGTCACTTCATATCCCTTGTACCTTCAGAATTTTGAAAAAAAATTTAAGTGTTATAAAATTTGTAAGAACTTATTTATTGCGTTAATTTTTCTCCAGTAATCTTCACTTAATTCTATTATACAAAAGTATATAGTGGAGTAAAAAAATATTCAAATATTAAGTTGATTATATTTTATATACATTTTTATACCCTTGCAGAGGGTATTATAATTTTGTTCAAAAGTGTGCAACGCAGTGAAGGAGACATCTCCGACCCTATAAAGTATATATATTCTTGATCAGGATCACCTCCTGAGTTGATATGAGCATGTCCGTCTATCCGTCTATCCGTCTGTCCGTCTGTCTATCTGTCCGTCTGTCTGTTTCTACGCAAACTAGTCTCTCAGTTTTAAAGCTATCGTCTTGAAACTTTGCACACATCCTTCTTTCCTTTGCACGCAGTATATAAGTCGGAACGGCCGGGATCGGCCGACTATATCCTATAGCTGCCATATAACTGATTGATCGGAAATGATATAACTTTAGTGTTTTTAAAGCTAGAGAATTCGGATTCGGCACGAAGGCTATTTTTGGCAAAATAATACAACATGCCAAATTTCATAAGGATCAGCCGACTATATCCTATAGCTGCCATATAACTGAACAATCGGAAATTACCCAACTTTGGTGTTTTTGAAGATAAAAAGCTGGAACTAAGTATAGATTCTATTTTTGGTCAGTTAATACAACCTACCAAATTGCATAACGATAGGCCGACTATATCTTATAGCTGCCATATAACTGAACGATCGGAAATGGTATTTAGTAAAAATACCAACTTTGTTATTTTTGAAGATGGAAGCTTGGTACTTTGTTTTTGATTTTTTATGGTAATAAATTGGTTATATTATGATATTCTCATAAGGATCGGCCAATTTAATCCAATGTTTGCGATATGTATCCGGTTTTAACTGCAAGGGTATATAAACTTCGGCTCCGTCCGAAGTTTGCTTTACTTTCTTGTTTTTACTCAAAGTGGATATTGCACGTTTGTGCTGTTATATTATTTTTTAACAAGTTTTTAAATTTAGCCCCAAGATACTGAGCTTTACTTTAAATGTGTCTTGGCATACTATCAACTGTATTCGGAATAGGAATATTGAAAAAACTGATAGCAAAATATTTTAAATATTTATCCCTTCCTTTCGTATCTTGGCCCAAAGTATATCTTTCGATATAGTATATTACTTTACCAACCGTTTCTTTAGGAGATTCATTTATTCGAACTGTGAGTCCGAATGACACTGTGTTTGCTGAAAACTTTTTTTGACTTGCTAATTTTTTACGATGTGGCCATATACCTGAAGTCGCCATTTTGTTAAAAAATTATTTCGTCTATGGTACACATTTGTAAGAACATTTGTCTACAAAACCTCGAAGACTTGTCTTCAAAAAAATAAGATATTTTTCCTTTTCGGTTATACAATCTGGAAAAAACGGGGTGTCAAAATAGGGGTGGGGGTGACTCTAATTAGTCACGCATGGCTGCACACTAGTGTTTCGGTGACCTATTTAGCATAAATAAGTAATAAAAGGGTGGGAAAATAGGGGAGAGTGTGACCCTAATTAGTCACACGGTGATCACACAGGTGTTTAGAAGACTTAATTAGCACTAATAAGTAATCAAAGTGTGGCAAAATTAGGGTGAGTGTGAGGATCACCCCGAAGAAATGGTGAAAGTGGTAGTGGGTTCTTTGGTCATGTCTTGTTTTGTGATTGTTTAGAGTGATCCTCCCCCAAATAGGGTGTTTTGCCATGCGTAGGAATTTGTGGTCGATCCTCACCCATATCAAGGGTGTGTAGGGGTGTTTTGTCACGTGTAGGAATTTTTCAACGATATTTGGTGGGGGTGGGAGGGGTGGGAGTTGTATTATTATGCGTAACCGTTTTGTTGATTAAACAGGTGTTGATTCAATTAGTTCATGTAACCTGTCTTTAGGCTTTTACCACAAGTGTTGATTCAATTAGAGTGATATTCGTTCATGTAACCTGTCTTCAGTCTTGTGGTCAGCAGGTGTTGGCTTGAGGGATATTAGACCCCATTAGATGGGGGATGAAGTGTGAAACAGTGTGTGTTCGAGGTGTTCTCGAACCTCCCCCGATCTATAGTGAGCATTAGGTGGGAAAGTGAGTGTGAAACAAGCGTAAAATCGAGATCCTCCCCCAAGTGTAAACATTAGATGGGGGAGGGAGCGTGAAACAAGCGTTTCAATTCTATAGAGGGTGGCTCCTATTAGAAATATACACAAAAACAAATTGCCTTAGACAAATTATTTTTTTTTATTAAGACATATTTGAGTTACAATGGTGGTCCGGTAGGCTTTGAACCTAAAGCATCGTTTTATTGTTTGTTAAAAAAATAAAAAAGAAAAATTTAAAAATTTTTTTTTTTCCAACCACCAAACAAATATAAAACCACTCTTATTTACTTAATCTTGCGGCCATTCTCGGGCAAAACCAACTCAATGGGCTGGCAAGACCCTCCCAGTTCCATCAAAATCAAGCCGCCTGCGAAAAAGAAAGCCTATTCTAATTTTCAAGATGACGATTCCAGCGACTCCGAGCATGGAGAAATGAAGCGGAAGTCTGCTAAAAAACCCATTATGGAAGACGAACCTACCACCAGCGAAGCAGCCAGAGCTGCACTTAAAGCTAATATTAAAAAAAAAAAACTATTATGCAATTCTATCAGATTTAGACGATGAAGATCCTGTCAGCGACATGGAGGTTGACGGTATGAAGAAAAAAGATGACAAGAAGACCAAGCAATCTGCGGTAAAAACGGCGAAAATCATCAAACCGCCCCCAATTTTTATCCCGGACGTATCCAGCATCAAGGGCCTTTCCAAAGACATTTTCCACCTCTTAGGCGGGGATGTTGAAGTGACCTACAAGGCTAGCACTAACAACACAATTCGCGTCATGACTCCAGACAAGGATACTTACTCAACTCTGAAAAAGTTCCTGAGCGAAAATAACCATCGATACCACACATTCCAGCCCCGAGACGAGCGCGCCCCAAGACGCCAGCAACCTCAATTCAGCAAAATTAACCCTAACATCAGCTATGCTAGCGCAGTCAAAAACGGAGCCCCACAGTTTGACTCCAACCCCAATCCCGATCCCAGTCTTCCAAGTAATCCAATGGACGTCCTAATGGCTAGGATGGAATCTATGTTTGAGCGCATGATGGATAAGGTCTTGATATGGAATGCTAACGGCCTGGTAAAAAGAAGGCCAGAGGTCGAGCTATATTGCAAGACCCACCAAGCAGACGTTCTCCTCATATCAGAAACGCATTTTACCAACAGATCATACCTGACTATTAGAGGATACGACCTCATTGCCGCTAACCACCCGAACGGTAGAGGTCGGCGGGGGCGCGGCCATCCTTATTCGCAGCTGCATCAAGTATGAGGCACTTCCTGCCATGTGCGAAGACTGGGTGCAATGTGCCCAAATTAAAATCTCTACTACCAACGGTGACAAAACAATCGCTGCAGCATATTGCCCCCCCAGGCACAACATCCACGAACTGGAATTCGGCTTGCTACTGGATTGCCTCGGCCACAAGTTCATAATCGGAGGGGACTTTAATGCTAAACACCCCTGGTGGGGCTCCAGGATTACGAACCCAAAGGGCTCGGCCCTATACAGGCAGATTCAGTCCCGAAACTTGAGCTGTCACGCAACCGGTGCATCCACATACTGGCCTACGGATCCCCACAAAATCCCTGATTTCCTAGATTTCGCCATCTCCGGAGGACTGGACTCTGCCGGAATTCAAGCGAGAGAAATAGAAGACCTCTTCTCGGACCACAGCGCCTTTGCCGTGTCACTTTTCACCCCAGCCTTGCTCAGGTCAGCCCGCAAAAAGCTGATCTACAAGACAACAGACGTTGACAAGTACCAATCTTACCTGAACAACGTTACCGACCCCAGCCCGACACTTGACTCCCCGTTTGACATCGACACCGTTGTAGAAGAGTTAACAGCCCATATTCAGGCGGCAGCTTCTGAAGCAGCACCAAGGCCCTCCAACCGCCCAAGAGCCACTGACAGGGACATCCATTTTTGGAGCCCAGAAGTCGAAGAACTCAAACTTGAAAAGCGACGACTCCGAAGAGTGTGGATGCTCTCGAGGAATCCTTTGGACAAAACCGCCTTCAATAGAGCGACCAAATGTCTGACAGAAACGCTGGCAAGACTAAGAAAGCAGGCCTTTGACGGGTTCGTCGAACAACTTGAGCCAGGCGACCCTCAACATAACTTATGGCGAGTCACCAAAACTATCAGACAGCCGCTGAAAAGAATCCCACCTGTACAAAGAACCGACGGCAGCTGGTGCAGATCGGAGATGGATAGGGCCAACGCTTTCGCCGAACACCTCGAAGGTGTCTTTACGCCTTTCGATCGCTGCTCACCGAAGGATGCTGCTGAAACTGCCCGTCTCCTTGCCGAGCCTTCCAGGGACGCCGATCCAATACCACCAGTGACTGAGGAGGAAACAGCTGAGCTCATAACCATCATGAGCAACAACAAGGCCCCGGGCGATTATGGTATCAATGCAATTGCATTAAAAATGTTACCACCTCCAAGCATTCAGGTAATTACGAGGATCTTTAATAGATGCTTAGAGATAGGGTACTTTCCGTCCACATGGAAACGTGCCCAGGTAACTATGATACCTAAGCCCGGGAAACCCGAAGCAAACCTTTCGTCCTACCGTCCAATAAGTTTGTTACCAATGCTCTCTAAAATACTTGAACGAGTGTTTTTAAGCAGAGCACTGCCAGTATTTGACGAGGCTGGACTGATCCCTGACCACCAGTTTGGCTTTAGGCGGCGACACGGTACGCCAGAGCAGTGCCATCGGGTAGTGCAGTGCATCCTGGACGCGTTTGAAACCAAGAAGTACTGCATGGCCGTCATGCTGGACGTGAAGCAGGCGTTTGACCGAGTCTGGCATCCCGGTCTTCTATATAAATTAAAGACTGGCCTACCCCGACCATACTTCCAGTTCCTAAAGTCGTTCTTGGAAGACCGTAAATTTGCTGTTAGATGTGGCGAGGCCATCTCCGGTATAAGAGAAGCTCACGCTGGTGTACCCCAAGGCAGCGTTCTTGGCCCGTTGATGTACAATGCTTACACGGCCGACCTCCCTGTTTTTCAGAGGCCTGACCTGCTCGCAGCAACCTATGCAGACGACACCGCCTTCCTTTCCACCGCCGATAGCACATTGGGGGCAGCCGAAACGATGCAATTGCAGCTTGACTTGCTCAGCGACTGGCAAAAACGATGGAACATTGCTGTCAATAATGAGAAGTCCACTGCCTCCACATTTTTTCTCTGCAAAGGCAACTGCCCTCCAGTTAACCTTAACGGCTCTCCAATTCCACAGGTAGACAATCCCAAGTACCTGGGATTCACCCTAGACAGGAGGCTCACCTGGAAGCCCCATCTGATTAAGAAGAGGAAACAGGCTAATCAAAGACTTCGATCCTTCTACTGGCTTATGGGTAGGAGATCGAAGCTGAGAACTTCCACTGGACCAACTGTCCACTGCCCAATCTGGACGTACGGCATACAGCTCTGGGGCACTGCGAGCAAGACGAATGTCCGAACAATACAAGCTTTCGAAAATAGAGCCCTTCGAATCGCCACTGGGGCCCACGTCTTTCATGACAATCGCACCATCCACGAGGTTCTCAATTTCCCTTGGGTCTAGGACGAGATACAAAGAAGCAGCGCACGTTACATGCAGAGGCTTCATAATCACCCGAACCAGTTGGCTAGCTCCATGCTGGACAACAGCGAGCAGCCCAGAAGACTAAAAAGGACACACCATTTAATGGTTGTCCCTAATGAACAGTTTTAAATAAACGTTACCCTGCTATTACAAAAAAAAAAAAAAACAAATAAATATTTGAGTTACATTAGTTTCCATCGGGTCTTTTAAATAAATTAATATATCGTTCCATCAATTTTAAATCTTCTTCTTTCTTCTTTTCAACATGCATACATCTGCAAGTTTCCGGTCCAACATTACAATCATCATATGCCCATGCACAGGATGAAAGGTGCTCTCCATACTTGGAATAAATAACCGGGGTGGTTTCTACACATTTAAAAAACGTGTGAAATGATTTCAATTTCGTTACGTGTTCTTTGAAGATCTCATTTCCATACTCCTTTAAAAAGTCTTAAATTTTTGAGGAAATCATTTTCTATTTTTCAACGTAATAGTTTGAATGTTTATCTTAAACTAAAGTTTGCTGTATATTATACATTGTATTATACCTAGAAAACTCTTTCCTAAAATGCAACAGCTGATAATAGACCCACCCTCGAAAACAATAGAAGATTTGTATTTTGGTTTTTCTTTTTATTTTAGAATTTTATTATATGATGAAATTATTTTTCCAACTCTATATTGTTGAATTACAAAATAAAAGCAAGCACATGTTTCTATAGTATCATTGGAAAATTTACATAAAATTAAATGTTCTCCAAATGTTGTTTTTATAAACTCCTTTACGCCAATATCCATAAACATTTTCCTTGACTCCAGCAGTAATTTTAAGTCCTCTTTCGCAATCATATTTCCAAATGTAATAATAAATAAATCAATTTTATTTATTAAAGAAGAAAATTTCGATACATAAAGATTATTAATAGAAGCAGTCATGTTGTAAACTTCGTTTCTCGACTCTCAAAATGTGAATGAATATGGGAAATTATCAAGACATTTCGTTTGTGTAAAAGTTTAATATTTTATGTGCATTGTTGAGAGCGCAAACACCATCTCAACCATGTAATGACCAATATGAAAAATGATTTCCAGATATTATTTTTAGAGAGGGACATCCAATTTCATCAATGTTAACCACATTATCAATTTTTAAAAAATTTTGTAGAAATAATCTTTTTTGATATCCCTTACAAAGTATTTCTTTATTTCTGGTTATTTCTCTTAAATACAATTGTGTTTCTTTGAAAAAGTATGACCCATCATTCCAATAAATTTTATAATGTTTTTTTGCTAGCCAAATAGCTGTTTTTCTTGATTTCTTATTCAAATCAATAAAATCAGTGTATAATAAAATTATAATTTAATATTGTTTCATTTTTGAATACGAGACCACTCTTTTAGAATGAATTGATTATTATTTCCAAGAAATCCTTGAACATTAATTGCTAAAAATTTTTTTTTTTTTTTTTTTTGTTTTACCGGTCTTTCAGAATTTGGAAATGGCTTGTGCATCAATAAGAGCATCAGCTAGCATTCCTGTATTCATCATAAAGCTTAGAGGCCCAGACAACCGAGGGGCGCTCAAGAAACGATTTGTTAGAATATATTAAGCTATTTGTAATTTATTAAGCTAGGAGGAGGGACATTTGAGGGACAGGAAAGAGATGTTATAGAGTAGAGACCATTGTAGCTCGAACATAATACCCTAAAAGGGTCATACAGTGCATATGTCGAACTACAACGGCTAAGGAACAGAGGACTAAAGATTCGAGTCCTTCTATTAGGAATGTTAAATTTTTTAGTAAATGCTGGCTATCTACATCCCCGTTAATAAGGTTATGCAGAAAGACTACACCGAGCATTGTCCTACGATTTGTTAAGCTAGGTTAGTGTTATGTATGCGACTGCATTTACTCGTGCGTCGATCTCGTTCGACTGAGGTCAGTCTTCACTCAATCGTGAGCCCCTGCAGATCGAGCTGTAGTCACGGCCATCCATCAATTCCCCGTCATTATAATAACCCCCTGTACTAATTGTTACTTCTATTTTCATTACTGAATTATATTGAATAAATTTAATATATGCTTGCGCATACATAAAATTGGCGACAAGGATGCGATTCTAGTTCCTGAACGTAAGCTAATTAAATTCAACAATTATCGCACAGGGAGAAAGAGAGACGGAATTGACGGTGACGAGTAAATATACCGTACGTCCAATTGCGGTAGTCGTATTATTCTTGAAGCAAGCACATGGATAAGCGCCGAACTGTCGATCAAGCTGAGAAAAGCTCCGGCGAAGAGGTAAAACAAGAAATAAGTGATAATCAATCAACTCCACGAGGGAGTCTCGCTGAGAGCGGCTGTACAGTTGAGCCAAATACTACGGCCAGTACGGATAAGCGGAAAGCGGTCTTCCAAACTTGCGGAGTCGCCATGGCGGGAGTTGGAACTCTGGAACATTTCGACTTGCTCACCCCTGGGAAATGGAAGGCGTACCGAGATCGTTTCGAGCTGTACCTTTTAGCAAATAGCGTCGTGGACAAGGACCGGAAGAAGGCGGCGTTTCTTACACTAGGGCTTATCCAGCATATAGGGCTTATCCAGCAAATGGGCTATTGTACTGTAAGTTGCTATTATTGGAGAATGGTCTGAGTTAAGGTCGAAGTTTTCCATTACCCTCATATGTGATTGTGGAATTCCAGAGAACAATACGAAATCACTCAAGTCTGAAATTTTTTGATTATCTGTTGGCCAGTATGTAGGCTTACGAGTTGACAATGTGGTAATATTATTGTTTTGTATGCATTTGTATAGCTCCGATCCTTTCGGGCTTGTCAATCTGGATCCCCACCCCACATGGATGTTTAGCATTGAAGTCGCCTCCCACAATGAACTTTGATCCCAGTCCTTCGAAAAAGTTTTTAAAGTCCAATTCTTTTATTGAGAATCTTGGTGGAAGATAAATCGCTGTTACTGATACATTATCATGCATTCATTTTATCTCAATTGTCGCATCCTGAATAGCATTTACCCTAGTACTGTCCATAATTTCCTAGTACATTATGTCATTCATAATCGAACTACCGAACTGAGTGGACGTGCTTTGCCCGAGCTCCGGGAAAACTGAACCATAATACATCTAATCAAAAAACTGGGGTAACCCAATATAAGCGAAAAGACGCTGAACTACAATTTATTAAAAGCAATAGACAAGATTTGTATATACAGTTGTGATGTGCTAAACCAAAACTAGTGCATTTTATTAAAACAAAAAAAAGTGCCACGCAATGAGCTCATTGAGCAACGATCAAAAGAACGAGCGTAGAAGTTCAGTGAACCAAAGAAACGGCTTCTACTCTTACTTTCCAACCCGCGATACTGAAGTGGAAAAATCGGCGATTAAAAGCAACTCGGCTTTACTGACCGCTGAAACCCAAAGGGCACGGTTTTGCTCACCCGCTCTGCTCACTCCGACTCCCGCGTCATGGAGTTCGCAGTGTAAAACCCCCCCTCCAATATCGGAAACAAATTTCGCACCAACAACTAGCAGCGCTACAATCTCTGCAACAACAGCCAAAACCTATGCAACTCAAAGTACCGCAACGTCAACGACTACAGCGAGTACACAAACAAAAACTTCGGAAAGTGCCAAAGCGGCAACGGTCACACAGACTGGAATGGATCGCTACATCCAAATTAAGCGCAAGCTTAGCCCGCAGAGTAATCCAGCAGGCAATAAAACAAAAATTAACCATGTCCTGAAGATCGATAAAGAACCAGACAGATCCACTACTAACATATTTGCCCTACTGGCGGAGGTTGAGGAAACCCAACCAGCCCAAGACACCACAAAAAAAACCAAGTCCCCTCCAATCTATAGGGGACTATATTTTCTCCCAATCTAATAGGGAGAAAAGCTCAAGTGCCCTGGTCAACAAAATTGCGTCGTTGATCAGGACCGATGACAACATTTATGTTGTCCCGCTTATCAAAGAGAACTTCCATGAAACAAAGGTGCAAACCAAGACTGAAGAGTACTTCTGAATCGTGACTAAATACCTGGACATTGAGCAGAAAAACTTTTACACGTACCAGCTGAAAAGCAGAACGAGCCTACAAGTGGTAGTAAAGGGAATCGAACCCGATGTTACCGCCGCGATATAAAAACCGCCCTTAAAGAAAAAGGCTTCGCCGCCAAGAATGTTATTAACATTCTAAATAAAGATAAAAAGCCACAACCCCTCTTCAAGGTCGAGCTCGAGCCAGAAAGCAGGTCGCTGAAGAAGAACGAAGTCCACCCAATCTACAACCTGCAATATCTTTTGCATCGGAAAATCACTGTTAAACAGCCACATAAACGCAACGGCCCAGTGCAATGCACTAATTGTCAAGATTATGGACACACAAGGTCTTACTGCACACTTCGGGCTGTCTGTGTAGTCCACAAACAAGGACAGTACCGTGAAGAAATGTGGAAACTGCGGAGGCAACCATACGGCAAACTATAGAGGATGTATGTTGTATAAGGAGTTAAAGAGTCGCATGCGTCAAGCGACCACAACGCGCAACCAAAATCCACAGAATGCGTACATTGCGTCAAAAACCACGCCAGACTTCTTCTTCGCCAAAGCTGCGAGATCCTCATTCGGTCCACTAAACACCACCAACGGCTTCTCCTATTCCGATGCTCTACGATCTGGAAGGGAAATTCCAATTCAGCCTAACTCTTAAAGCGCTCAACAGGCCCCAGAACAGCCACACAGCAAAACGGATGCTTATGATGCTTACCCTCCAACAAAGTATGATGGAGCTTATGTCATTCATGAAAACGACCATGCAAACTTCCCTCCCTTCCCTCCCTCCCTTCCCTCACTTCCCTCTCTTTCTCTTAAGCGAACGGTCGTGTTTTTTTGTGCGCACTGCGTTTTATTATAAATATTGGTAAACCGGTGTTTACATACTTGTGAATTAAACCTTGTGAATCTTAACAATCTTAAAGCCTAAACCGTATCGCTTCGCGAGTGCTGTGGTATATTTGGAGTCGAATTAATAAATTGAATAATTTCAATTCCAAGCATAGCTCAGCTCTGCTTCTTCCCCGGCTTATCTTTATTTCTGCATTTCTCTTTTGCACTATTTAAAGCTCCCGCTTTGGCTTCCTATTTGGCACAGTGGTTCAAGGTATTGTGTTTTTAAACTTTTTAAATAATAATTTTTGTTTTATAATAAATAAAAGTAAAATGGAATTTAAACTTGTCTGTGCCATTAAGTCTTGTAACAAGACAATTTCCTCATCCCAGCCTGCCATCCATTGCTGGCTATGTGAGAACGTCGTACATGCCAAGTGTGCCGGTTTCACTGCATCAGTTTCGGATGCCATTTCCCGTAGGTCTGGGATACATTATTGTTGTGAAAATTGTCGTGCTGTGCAAGGCGAAATGAGGTCGTTCATGAGACAGACCAAAAATGGATTTAAAGAGCTGATCACTGGTTTTCGTAAAATCAATGACCAGCTCTGTGCGCTGGACACTCAGTTTAGTGGCCTTCAGCTGCTAAACGAGTCCCCTAAGCGCAAGAAATCCGCTGTTTCTGATCCGCCTCAGCCTGCTCAGCCGACATTAATGCAGCCGCTTATATCTCTGGCCACCCCAAGGGCCAGAACTGAGAAAAATTCGTCAGAATTTCTCAGGGATAATGAGCAATTGTCTGATATGTCCGCCATGGCATCCCTTCAAGTGATGCCACAAGTCCTAGGGAACGAAACCCCCATTAGGGTCACCCAAAAGGGTATTCCACAGTCCGGACCACCGGCACCGACTGATGCTGCAGTTCTAGTACCTGCGGCACCAAAACCCTTACAGGTGATTCCTCCATCGAAACATATATTTGTTTCTCGGCTCGCCCCTGATACTTCAGAGATTGATATCTCGGCTTATATCAAAGCCAAAACAAAAGCCGATATAAAGGTGGAGGACATACAAAAATTTAAATATTATTATACAAGGCGCACGTCTTCTTTCAAGATTCGTGTGCCCGCGCTGATGTTCAAGACGATTTGCTCTCCCAGTTTTTGGCCAGAGAATCTTTTCGTCCAAGAACATCAGCCTAGTTCCGTGAAGAAAAAGTTCAAAAACCAGTGGGAGTGAGACTTCCCAATATCGAAACCACTGACCAACCCTCCACCTCTTCTTTGGCCACTAACCCAAAAAACTAGTTTCCTCACTAGCTCTTACCTATCAGAATACTAGGGGGCTACGTAGCAAACTCCCCATGCTATATTCTGATAGTTCTTTCTTTGCATCCCATATAATAGCATTTACAGAAACCTGGTTAAATCCGGAGATCTTTAGCTCCGAAGTTTTTCCAAGTAAGTACACCACTTTTAGACGGGATCGATCTCAGCGAAGAGGAGGTGGAGTCCTCATTTCTGTAGACTCTACTCTTGCTTCTGAAGAGGTGAAATCCCATGAGTTTGGTGACATAGAATTTATTTGCGTTAAAATCACTATGTCCGTTAAAGCTTTATACATTACTTGTTCATATATACCTCCTATGTCTGAACCGCCTACATATTGGCAGCATTTGTCCGCCATTCGATACGTCTCTAACCTTATGACGGATCGTGACCAACTCGTAGCGGTGGGCGACTTTAATATCCCAGAATTAAAGTGGTCCAACGTCGACAACTCACCATCTTTGTCACTTTCAACTTACCATGACTTCACCGCGGGCATGTTTGACATGTCCCTAGGTCAGATCAATCATGTTAGAAATTCGCTAGGTCGGCTTTTAGACTTATGTTTTGTATCTGATCCGGATGGTACTGCTCTCTCCAGAGCTTTCCCCCTTTCAACCCCAGAGGATCCATATCACCCCACGCTGGAGGTCTCAATCGAAACCACTCCTGGTATCGATCAGAGGTCTCCGAGCGTGGTAAATAAGATTCGCTGTTTCCGTAAAGCTGATTTTAAGAAACTTAATAGCCTTATAGAAACATTTGACTGGTCTGATATTCTGGCGTGCACTGATCTTAATGTCACTTTAGAAAAATTTTATTTTACTTTAAATAAATTTTTTGACTCATGTGTGCCTTGGAAATATCCGTCCGCCTCAGCAAATCCTCCTTGGTTTACAAGGTGCCTTACTAACTTAAAGAACAAAAAAAATAAGCTTTTACTTAAATATAAAAAAACCTGCAGTAGTGTGGATTTCGCAAGATACCTACTAGCTCGGTCGAATTTTACCGTGCATAACGCTGAATGTTATAGGAATTATATTGACCGCTGCCGGATTCAATTTACTCAGGATCCAAAGCAGTTTTATAATTTTGTAAACACTAAGCGTAAACACGTATCTTTTTCACCCCTGCTTACGTTTGAAAATTCTTCTGCGACTTCGGATCAGGCCATTGCCGATCTATTCGCAGAATTTTTTTCAAACAACTTATTCTCCTCCTAAACTGACTGATCAGCCTTACGCATATAACATTCAAGCAGCAAATCTTATTTTCTGTCCGTTTTTTTCTGAGAATAACTTATTATCTGGTCTTTTAAGGGTAAAACCCATTTATTCGCCAGGCCCCGACGGAGTACCAGGCTGTGTGCTAAAATACTGCGCCAGGGCTCTGTGCAAACCTCTTCTAAGACTTTTCAACTTATCTTTGGAAACCTCGATTTTTCCCCTTATGTGGAAGGAATCATTTATAATTCCCCTACATAAAAAAGGGAAAAAGTCCGAGGCTGCCAACTACAGAGGCATCTCTAAGTTGTCGGCAATTCCAAAGTTATTTGAAAAATTAATTACCCCTCATTTGCAACACCTTTGCTCTTCGATTATCACTCCTTGTCAGCATGGCTTTATTAAGCGTCGCTCCACCACCACAAACTTATTGGAGTTGACATCCTTTGTCATAGATGGCTTTTGTAAGGGATATCAAACCGATGTAATTTACACAGACTTCAGCAAAGCATTCGATTCAGTTAATCACTCACTCTTGTTGAGTAAACTGAATATGCTGGGTTTTCCTAAAGACCTCTTAACGTGGATCTCCAGCTACCTAGATGGAAGGACACAAAGAGTCTTATTTAAAAACATACAGTCCCGTCTGGTCCGTGCTACATCCGGCGTCCCTCAAGGAAGTCATCTTGGCCCGTTATTATTTACGCTTTTTATAAACGACTTGCCCCCTGCTTTAACGAACTCTCTAGTTCTCATGTATGCAGATGATGTAAAGCTTTGTCTTCAGTACAAATCCATCTCTGCCCAATGCAGTCTTCAGTCTGATCTTGATAACTTTCAAAAATGGTGCTTAGCTAATGATCTAATACTTAATGGATCTAAATGCAAACATATGTCTTTTTATCGTTCTTGCCCTCTGCAAGCTACTTATTCTATTAATGGGATTGCCTTAGAAAAATTGACCCAGGTTAATGATCTCGGCATCCTATTAGACATCAAACTTAAATTTGCCGACCATATTTCCTTAATGGTTAATAAGGCTAAAGGAGTCCTTGGTTTTATCAAAAGGTGGTCAAAAGAATTTAATGACCCCTATATAACTAAAACTCTATTCATTTCTTTGGTCCGTCCTATACTGGAGTACGGTTCATGTGTCTGGAGTCCCCAATATGGAGTACATCAGGACCGCATAGAATCCGTACAAAAGAATTTCCTAACTTTTTCACTTAGAGGTCTAAACTGGGATGCAAATCTTCACCTTCCATCTTATAAGAGTAGACTCTTACTCATAAACTTACCTAGCTTAACAAATCGTAGGACAATGCTCGGTGTAGTCTTTCTGCATAACCTTATTAACGGGGATGTAGATAGCCAGCATTTACTAACACGCTTAAAATTTAACATTCCTAATAGAAGGACTCGAAACTTTAGTCCTCTGTTCCTTAGCCGTTGTAGTTCGACATATGCACTGCATGACCCTTTTAGGGTATTATGTTCGAACTACAATGGTCTCTACGCCATAACATCTCTTTCCTGTCCCTCAAACTTAAAATATAGAATTTTAAATTTCCTTACTAACTCCTCCTAGCTTAATAATAAAAAAAATAGCTTAATATATTCTAACAAATCGTTTATTGAGCGCCCCTCGGTCGTCTGGGCCTCTAAGCTTTATGATGAATACAGGAATGCTAGCTGATGCTCTTATTGATGCACAAGCCATTTCCAAATTCTGAAAGACCGGTAAAAAAAAAAAAAA
The DNA here is from genome assembly GCA_018153035.1 of Drosophila pseudoananassae pseudoananassae. Classification (NCBI taxonomy): domain Eukaryota; kingdom Metazoa; phylum Arthropoda; class Insecta; order Diptera; family Drosophilidae; genus Drosophila; species Drosophila pseudoananassae. The sequence goes on from JAECXR010000038.1 coordinate 2,652,812, forward strand.
AAAAAAACAAACGCTTGTTCAAAAGCAGAACATGGTGATACAGCTGCTCGTAGCACAACAGTCTAAATAATCTATGCAGGCGCTACGAATATCAATGTGGAACGCCAATGGTGTCTCACGGCATAAACTAGAATTGTCACAATTCTTGACCGAAAACCATATTGACGTTATGCTACTGGTGGAAACGCATCTTACAAGCAAATACAACTTTCATATAAGAGGCTACACAATCTACCGCACAGATCATCCAGATGGGAAAGCCCACGCCGGAACTGGAGTTCTAATCAGAGAACGCATTAAACACCATTTTCACAAAAGGTTTGCAACAAACTTCTTGCAGGCCACATCGATACAAATTCAGTCAAGCAACGGAATCCTTTTAATCGCTGCCGTTTACTGCCCTCCTCGTTTCTCAATCTCGGAAGGACAATTTATGGACTTCTACATTTCACTTGGCGATCGATTTATAGCCGCAGGAGACTACAACGCCAAACATACGCACTGAGGATCACGTCTAGTGACTCCCAAAGGAAGACAATTGTACAATGCAATTATAAATGTGAAAAATAAACTGGACTACGTTTCCCCTGGAAGTCCCACATACTGGCCAACAGACTCACGAAAGCTCCCAGACCTTATTGATTTTGCAGTGACAAAAAACATACCTCGCAATCTAATAAGTGCCAAAGCAGTCTCGGACTTATCATCAGACCACTCGCCTGTGCTTCTAACGCTTCTTGAAAGCCCAGAAATAACCGAACACCCCTTCAGCCTGACGACGACAAAAACGAACTGGCTAAAATACAAAAAGTACGTGAGTGCCCACATAGAACTCGCCCCGGAATTTAACATGGAATCGGACATCGACTACACTACGAGCGCCCTGGAAGAAGTACTCGTTGCGGCAGCTAAAATCTCTACTCCTCATAGGAAAGAAGTAGACCGAAACAAATACTTCAAATCTAATCAGCAAATCGAACAGCTCGTACGAGAAAAGAGGCGCACGCGTCATGATCACCAGCTTCAAAACAACGCCTTAAGGAAGCAACCCGATCACTCGACCAGGCTCTTCACCAACAGGAAGAAAATGCACAGCTGAGGTACATTCAGAATCTCTCGCCAACAAGCACAAAGTACCCCCTGTGGAGGGCCCACCCAAATCTTAGCGCCCCAATTGAAACGACCACCCCGATAAGAAACTCTTCGGGATGCTGGGCTCGCAGCGACGAAGGCCGAGCTGAAACATCTCCAAAGTGTCTTCCAGCCAAACCCAGCCTCAAATTCATTCTTCCTGCCAGTATTTCAGACAGAGTCCTCCCCTCAGCCAGCCGCACCTTCATTCCGGCCGAACGAAATCGAAAAAGTCATAAGAGGGCTAAAACCAAAAAAGGCTCCCGGTGGTGCGTCCTATTGACCCCAAAGATGCTGACCGAACTTCCAAAATGCGCTATAGAGGTAAATGCGCTAAAAAGTAGAAGAAATCCATCATTATAATGATACCGAAGCCTGGAAAAGACCACACAATTCCGTCATCATACAGATCAATAAGCCTTCTATCTTGTTTGTCTAAATTGTTTGAAAAATGCTTGTTAACTCGCATAATACCACATCTGGAAGCTTGCAATATTATCCCGGCACACCAATTTGGCTTTCGAAGAAACCATGGAACCATCGAACAAGTGAACAGATTAACATCCGAAAAACGCTCAGCCTTCGAACAGCGAGAATACTGCAGCGCTATTTTCCTCGACGTATCTCAAGCTTTCGACCGAGTTTGGCTCATCGGACTCATGCACAAAATTAAAATGTATTTGCCAACATACACCCACAAGCTACTGGAATCATACCTCTACAATAGGGTATTCTCAGTGAGATGCAAAGCAGCTTCTTCGGACGACTACACCATCGAAGCTGGAGTTCCACAGGGAAGCGCACTCGGGCCGTGTCTATATGTTTTGTATACTACGGATATTCCTACGAGCGCACAACTAACAACGTCAACGTTTGCCGATGATACCGCTATCCTTAGTCGCTTCAGATGCCCAACGCAGGCAACAACCCAACTGGATAATCATCTCACAACAGTGGAAAGGTGGCTGTCCGACTGGCGCATTAAAATAAACGAACAAAAGTGTAAACATATCACTTCCCACTCTTTCTCTTAAGCGAACGGTCGTTTTTTTTTGTGCGCACTGCGTTTATGATAAATATTGGTAAACCGGTGTTTACATACTTGTGAATTAAATCTTGTGAATCTTAACAATCTTAAAGCCGAAACCGTATCGCTTCGCGAGTGCTGTGGTATATTTGGAGTCGAATGAATAAATTGAATAATTTCAATTCCAAGCATAGCTCAGCTCTGCTTCTTCCCCGGCTTATCTATATTTCTGCATTTCTCTTTTGCACTATTCAAAGCTCCCGCTTCGGCTTCCTATTTGGCACAGTGGTTCAAGATATTGTGTTTTTTAACATTTTAAATATGAATTTTTGTTTTATTAAATTAAAAAAAAATAAATAAAAAATAAAATGGAATTTAAACTTGTCTGTGCCATTAAGTCTTGTAACAAGACAATTTCCTCATCCCAGCCTGCCATCCATTGCTGGCTTTGTGAGAACGTCGTACATGCCAAGTGTGCCGGTTTCACTGCATCAGTTTCGGATGCCATTTCCCGTAGGTCTGGGATACATTATTGTTGTGAAAATTGTCGTGCTGTGCAAGGCGAAATGAGGTCGTTCATGAGACAGACCAAAAATGGATTTAAAGAGTTGATCACTGGTTTTCGTAAAATCAATGACCATCTCTGTGCGCTTGACACTCAGTTAGTGGCCTTCAGCTGCTAAACGAGTCCCCTAAGCGCAAGAAATCCGCTGTTTCTGATCCGCCTCAGCCTGCTCAGCCGACATTAATGCAGCCGCTTATATCTCTGGCCACCCCAAGGGCTAGAACTGAGAAAAATTCGTCAGAATTTCTCAGGGATAATGAGCAATTGTCTGATATGTCCGCCATGGCATCCCTTCAAGTGATGCCACAGGTCCTAGGGAACGAAACCTCCATTAGAGTTACCCAAAAGGGTATTCCACAGTCCGGACCACCGGCACCGACTGATACTGCAGTTCTTGTACCTGCAACACCAAAACCCTTACAGGTGATCCCTCCATCGAAACTTATATTTGTTTCTCGGCTTGCCGCTGATACTTCTGAGATTGATATCTTGGCTTATATCAAAGCCAAAACAAAAGCCGATATAAAGGTGGAGGACATACAAAAATTTAAATACACATATTTAAGGCGCACGTCATCTTTCAAGATTCGGGTGCCCCCGCTGATGTTCAAGGCGATTTGTTCACCCAGTTTTTGGCCAGAGAACATCTTCGTCCAAGAACATAGGCCTAGTGCAGCAAAGCAAAAAGTTTTAAAACCAGTGGGAGTGAGACTTCCCAATATCGAAACCACTGACCAACCCTCCACCTCTTCTTTGGCCACTAACCCAAAAAACTAGTTTCCTCAATAACTCTTACCTATCAGAATATTAGGGGGCTACGTAGCAGGCTCCCCAAGCTATATTCTGATAGTTCTTTCTTTGCATCCCATATAATAGCATTTACAGAAACCTGGTTAAATCCGGAGATCTTTAGCTCCGAAGTTTTTCCAAGTAAGTACATCACTTTTGGACGGGATCGATCTCAGCGAAAAGGAGGTGGAGTCCTCATTTCTGTATACTCTACTCTTGCTTCTGAAAAGGTGAAATCCCATGAGTTTGGTGACATAGAATTTATTTGCGTTAAAATCACTATGTCCGTTAAAGCTTTATACATTACTTGTTCATATATACCTCCTATGTCTGAACCGCCTACATATTGGCAGCATTTGTCCGCCATTCGATACGTCTCTAATCTTATGACGGATCGTGACCAACTCGTAGCGGTGGGCGACTTTAATATCCCAGAATTAAAGTGGTCCAACGTCGACAACTCACCATCTTTGTCACTTTCAACTTACCATGACTTCACCGCGGGCATGTTTGACATGTCCCTAGGTCAGATCAATGATGTTAGAAATTCGCTAGGTCGGCTTTTAGACTTATGTTTTGTATCTGATCCGGATGGTACTGCTCTCTCCAGAGCTTTTCCCCTTTCAACCCCAGAGGATCCATATCACCCCACGCTGGAGGTCTCAATCGAAACCACTCCTGGTATCGATCAGATGTCTCCGAGCGTGGTAAATAAGATTCGCTGTTTCCGTAAAGCTGATTTTCAGAAACTTAATAGCCTTATAGAAACATTTGACTGGTCTGATATTCTGGCGTGCACTGATCTTAATGTCACTTTAGAAAAATTTTATTTTACTTTAAATAAATTTTTTGACTCATGTGTGCCTTGGAAATATCCGTCCGCCTCAGCAAATCCTCCTTGGTTTACAAGGTGCCTTACTAACTTAAAGAACAAAAAAAATAAGCTTTTACTTAAATATAAAAAAACCTGCAGTAGTGTGGATTTCGCAAGATACCTACTAGCTCGGTCGAATTTTACCGTGCATAACGCTGAATGTTATAGGAATTATATTGACCGCTGCCGGATTCAATTTACTCAGGATCCAAAGCAGTTTTATAATTTTGTAAACACTAAGCGTAAACACGTATCTTTTTCACCCCTGCTTACGTTTGAAAATTCTTCTGCGACTTCGGATCAGGCCATTGCCGATCTATTCGCAGAATTTTTTCAAACAACTTATTCTCCTCCTAAACTGACTGATCAGCCTTACGCATATAACATTCAAGCAGCAAATCTTATTTTCTGTCCGTTTTTTCTGAGAATAACTTATTATCTCGTCTTTTAAGGGTAAAACCCATTTATTCGCCAGGCCCCGACGGAGTACCAGGCTGTGTGCTAAAATACTGCGCCAGGGCTCTGTGCAAACCTCTTCTAAGACTTTTCAACTTATCTTTGGAAACCTCGATTTTTCCCCTTATGTGGAAGGAATCATTTATAATTCCCCTACATAAAAAAGGAAAAAGTCCGAGGCTGCCAACTACAGAGGCATCTCTAAGTTGTCGGCAATTCCAAAGTTATTTGAAAAATTAATTACCCCTCATTTGCAACACCTTTGCTCTTCGATTATCACTCCTTGTCAGCATGGCTTTATTAAGCGTCGCTCCACCACCACAAACTTATTGGAGTTGACATCCTTTGTCATAGATGGCTTTTGTAAGGGATATCAAACCGATGTAATTTACACAGACTTCAGCAAAGCATTCGATTCAGTTAATCACTCACTCTTGTTGAGTAAACTGAATATGCTGGGTTTTTCTAAAGACCTCTTAACGTGGATCTCCAGCTACCTAGATGGAAGGACACAAAGAGTCTTATTTAAAAACATACAGTCCCGTCTGGTCCGTGCTACATCCGGCGTCCCTCAAGGAAGTCATCTTGGCCCGTTATTATTTACGCTTTTTATAAACGACTTGCCCCCTGCTTTAACGAACTCTCTAGTTCTCATGTATGCAGATGATGTAAAGCTTTGTCTTCAGTACAAATCCATCTCTGCCCAATGCAGTCTTCAGTCTGATCTTGATAACTTTCAAAAATGGTGCTTAGCTAATGATCTAATACTTAATGGATCTAAATGCAAACATATGTCTTTTTATCGTTCTTGCCCTCTGCAAGCTACTTATTCTATTAATGGGATTGCCTTAGAAAAATTGACCCAGGTTAATGATCTCGGCATCCTATTAGACATCAAACTTAAATTTGCCGACCATATTTCCTTAATGGTTAATAAGGCTAAAGGAGTCCTTGGTTTTATCAAAAGGTGGTCAAAAGAATTTAATGACCCCTATATAACTAAAACTCTATTCATTTCTTTGGTCCGTCCTATACTGGAGTACGGTTCATGTGTTTGGAGTCCCCAATATGGAGTACATCAGGACCGCATAGAATCCGTACAAAAGAATTTCCTAACTTTTTCACTTAGAGGTCTAAACTGGGATGCAAATCTTCACCTTCCATCTTATAATAGTAGACTCTTACTCATAAACTTACCTAGCTTAACAAATCGTAGGACAATGCTCGGTGTAGTTTTCTGCATAACCTTATTAACGGGGATGTAGATAGCCAGCATTTACTAACACGCTTAAAATTTAACATTCCTAATAGAAGGACTCGAAACTTTAGTCCTCTGTTCCTTAGCCGTTGTAGTTCAACATATGCACTGCATGCACCTTTTAGGGTATTATGTTCGAACTACAATGGTCTCTACTCTATAACATCTCTTTCCTGTCCCTCAAATGTAAAATATAGAATTTTAAATTTCCTTACTAACTCCTCCTAGCTTAATAAATTACAAAAAGCTTAATATACTCGAACAAATCGTTTCTTGAGCGCCTCTCGGTCGTCTGGGCCTCTAAGCTTTATGATGAATACAGGAATGCTAGCTGATGCTCTTATTGATGCACAAGCCATTTCCAAATTCTGAAAGACCGGTAAAAAAAAAAAAAAATAACGTTTACTCTTAATAGACAAACATGCCTTCCGCTTTTACTAAACGGTAGGCAGATCCCTCAAGCTAACGACGTAACGTACTTTGGCGTCTTCGCACCCAAATTATCTCGCTCGGGGACTGACTCGGGTTTCTAGCGTATCCCGCCTTAGACGCAACGACCTCCCAACCCAGCAATCGATTTTTAGGGCCGTCTAACTCCGTATCAGTCAATATGACTGTTAGTTAAGTTAAAAATATAAGATTTGATACACCTCTTGTTAGTCTCGCAAAGAAAAGATTCAAGAAATAAAAGCAACGTTAAAAAAAAAAAAAAAAAAATTGTTGCAGCCTGAATAGCATTTACCGTAGTACTGTCCATAATTTTAAATTTAAGGCCGTGCTTGACAATAATTGCGGCCCTCCATGAGCTCTATCTGACGGATGGTCAGCTCTTACTGTGTCGTATCCAATAACTCCAAAGAAGGATTTGCTAGTGAAGTGAGTTTCTGAAATAAGCATGACGTCGATGGCATTTGTTTTTAAAAATAAAGTTATTTCATTTAAATGGTTGGAAAGCCCATTGGCATTCCATATTCCTATGTTAAGATTTACTTGCATAGCTTATTTACAAGTAACATTATCATGTTAAGTATTAAAATTATTTGTAAGCTGGAATTGTTTCTCTAGAAGCTTTTCTATTCTTTCTAAAGACGTGTTAAAAACTTAATAGCCTTATAGAAACATTTGACTGGTCTGATATTCTGGCGTGCACTGATCTTAATGTCACTTTAGAAAAATTTTATTTTACTTTAAATAAATTTTTTGACTCATGTGTGCCTTGGAAATATCCGTCCGCCTCAGCAAATCCTCCTTGGTTTACAAGGTGCCTTACTAACTTAAAGAACAAAAAAAATAAGCTTTTACTTAAATATAAAAAAACCTGCAGTAGTGTGGATTTCGCAAGATACCTACTAGTTCGGTCGAATTTTACCGTGCATAACGCTGAATGTTATAGGAATTATATTGACCGCTGCCGGATTCAATTTACTCAGGATCCAAAGCAGTTTTATAATTTTGTAAACACTAAGCGTAAACACGTATCTTTTTCACCCCTGCTTACGTTTGAAAATTCTTCTGCGACTTCGGATCAGGCCATTGCCGATCTATTCGCAGAATTTTTTCAAACAACTTATTCTCCTCCTAAACTGACTGATCAGCCTTACGCATATAACATTCAAGCAGCAAATCTTATTTTCTGTCCGTTTTTTTCTGAGAATAACTTATTATCTGGTCTTTTAAGGGTAAAACCCATTTATTCGCCAGGCCCCGACGGAGTACCAGGCTGTGTGCTAAAATACTGCGCCAGGGCTCTGTGCAAACCTCTTCTAAGACTTTTCAACTTATCTTTGGAAACCTCGATTTTTCCCCTTATGTGGAAGGAATCATTTATAATTCCCCTACATAAAAAAGGGAAAAAGTCCGAGGCTGCCAACTACAGAGGCATCTCTAAGTTGTCGGCAATTCCAAAGTTATTTGAAAAATTAATTACCCCTCATTTGCAACACCTTTGCTCTTCGATTATCACTCCTTGTCAGCATGGCTTTATTAAGCGTCGCTCCACCACCACAAACTTATTGGAGTTGACATCCTTTGTCATAGATGGCTTTTGTAAGGGATATCAAACCGATGTAATTTACACAGACTTCAGCAAAGCATTCGATTCAGTTAATCACTCACTCTTGTTGAGTAAACTGAATATGCTGGGTTTTTCTAAAGACCTCTTAACGTGGATCTCCAGCTACCTAGATGGAAGGACACAAAGAGTCTTATTTAAAAACATACAGTCCCGTCTGGTCCGTGCTACATCCGGCGTCCCTCAAGGAAGTCATCTTGGCCCGTTATTATTTACGCTTTTTATAAACGACTTGCCCCCTGCTTTAACGAACTCTCTAGTTCTCATGTATGCAGATGATGTAAAGCTTTGTCTTCAGTACAAATCCATCTCTGCCCAATGCAGTCTTCAGTCTGATCTTGATAACTTTCAAAAATGGTGCTTAGCTAATGATCTAATACTTAATGGATCTAAATGCAAACATATGTCTTTTTATCGTTCTTGCCCTCTGCAAGCTACTTATTCTATTAATGGGATTGCCTTAGAAAAATTGACCCAGGTTAATGATCTCGGCATCCTATTAGACATCAAACTTAAATTTGCCGACCATATTTCCTTAATGGTTAATAAGGCTAAAGGAGTCCTTGGTTTTATCAAAAGGTGGTCCAAGGATTTTATGACCCCTATATAACTAAAACTCTATTCATTTCTTTGGTCCGTCCTATACTGGAGTACGGTTCATGTGTTTGGAGTCCCCAATATGGAGTACATCAGGACCGCATAGAATCCGTACAAAAGAATTTCCTAACTTTTTCACTTAGAGGTCTAAACTGGGATGCAAATCTTCACCTTCCATCTTATAATAGTAGACTCTTACTCATAAACTTACCTAGCTTAACAAATCGTAGGACAATGCTCGGTGTAGTTTTCTGCATAACCTTATTAACGGGGATGTAGATAGCCAGCATTTACTAACACGCTTAAAATTTAACATTCCTAATAGAAGGACTCGAAACTTTAGTCCTCTGTTCCTTAGCCGTTGTAGTTCAACATATGCACTGCATGCACCTTTTAGGGTATTATGTTCGAACTACAATGGTCTCTACTCTATAACATCTCTTTCCTGTCCCTCAAATGTAAAATATAGAATTTTAAATTTCCTTACTAACTCCTCCTAGCTTAATAAATTACAAAAAGCTTAATATACTCGAACAAATCGTTTCTTGAGCGCCTCTCGGTCGTCTGGGCCTCTAAGCTTTATGATGAATACAGGAATGCTAGCTGATGCTCTTATTGATGCACAAGCCATTTCCAAATTCTGAAAGACCGGTAAAAAAAAAAAAAATAACGTTTACTCTTAATAGACAAACATGCCTTCCGCTTTTACTAAACGGTAGGCAGATCCCTCAAGCTAACGACGTAACGTACTTTGGCGTCTTCGCACCCAAATTATCTCGCTCGGGGACTGACTCGGGTTTCTAGCGTATCCCGCCTTAGACGCAACGACCTCCCAACCCAGCAATCGATTTTTAGGGCCGTCTAACTCCGTATCAGTCAATATGACTGTTAGTTAAGTTAAAAATATAAGATTTGATACACCTCTTGTTAGTCTCGCAAAGAAAAGATTCAAGAAATAAAAGCAACGTTAAAAAAAAAAAAAAAAAATTGTTGCAGCCTGAATAGCATTTACCGTAGTACTGTCCATAATTTTAAATTTAAGGCCGTGCTTGACAATAATTGCGGCCCTCCATGAGCTCTATCTGACGGATGGTCAGCTCTTACTGTGTCGTATCCAATAACTCCAAAGAAGGATTTGCTAGTGAAGTGAGTTTCTGAAATAAGCATGACGTCGATGGCATTTGTTTTTAAAAATAAAGTTATTTCATTTAAATGGTTGGAAAGCCCATTGGCATTCCATATTCCTATGTTAAGATTTACTTGCATAGCTTATTTACAAGTAACATTATCATGTTAAGTATTAAAATTATTTGTAAGCTGGAATTGTTTCTCTAGAAGCTTTTCTATTTTTTCTAAAGACGTGTTCGAGATATTTCCTGCAGCAACTTGAGCGTATGACTGGAAGTCTTTGGGTTGTTGTGTCGAATTGCTAAATGGAGCAAATGATTGAGATGTACCAAGGTCATTTTTATTAATGTTATTGTTATCTTTGGTGTTTTTCAGGTAGTTGCTTGCACTTACAAATTTTTTTGATATAAGTTCCTGATAGACTTTACACCCTTTGTAGCTAGCAGCATGATCTTCTTTGCAGTTGGCACATTTTTCTGGTTCCTCTATATCTTTTGAGCAAATGTTGCTGGGATGGTTAGAAGAGCATTTCACGCACCTTTGAGTTTTGGCACAATATGACTTTGTGTATCAATAAGAGTTATAACTTCAACAGTTTTTAAAATTTCGTAATGAAATTGGTTCAGGAATTTTTAAGAGCAAAACACTCCCGAAAACCGTTTTTTCTAAATAAATCAAGATTTTGAGGGTGTTAGAAATATTTCAAACACGGTTTTGTACTATATTTGACCTAATAAACAATTCCTACTAGGTCTCTTCAAAAGTTCCAAAACACCGTCGCACTGTGTTATTAATGTAAATAAAATTGGTGGTTTTCTACCTATTCTCCCCATTTTAACAGCACTAAGTGCATTATGTAGTCTCGCCTCTGGTAGTGCAGCTATTGCTAAAACTATCAATAATGCAAATATGGGTAAATATGGGTTTTTTCCTCTATTTTATAATATCCATATTGTAATGTATTTATTTTATTATTTTGAATAACTACCTTTGTATCCTTATGACTAAGAACAACTTTTTTACAATTAACTGTTGATAAAGTATGATTTTTTTATCTAATCATTGTCATACTACCTATCACTTCCTCTTCTAAAAATAAACATTATTTATAACTATTAAATGTTAATTCCTCTATTGCACTTAATTATTACCATTTATTTCGAAAGACGATAGTGATTTAAAAGCATACATTTTGGATCGTAAAGCAACAAATTCAGTCATTGATCTTCCATTTAATTCATCTTTAAAAAACCCCAACTTTTTTTATTTGCTTTAGGAAAATTATAACGATTTAATAATTCCTTTGAATATTCTGATATATCAAATTTCATATGGATATCATCCTATATCTTTATATATATCTTTATAGAAATCTTCTGTTTCTATACTATATATAAAGGAAGCAGTATCCATATAATTTAGTTGTACATTTTCATTATATTTTGGTTTAATATAATTATAATGAAAATCATACATCTTCCATTTCGATAAGTCTTAAACAGCAAATGCTAAATATAATGGTTTATTATAAAGAACATTTAATCTCTTCATTTGAAAAGCAAAAAGTTCTCTGAAAACTGTTTAACGCCGGGACCTGGCGCAATCTCTTTTTCGACCCCTTGTATCGGATGGAGAAGCACTTTCCTATTCTGTGATTAACTTCACATTAACTCTTTTGTCAACATTTTCCTTAGTTTTCCCATAGACCGCATTATTTAAAAGTTTAAAAAAATCTTTTTCAAATGCATTTTTTGCATTGGTTCTATGCGAAGTATTTAAATCAATGTAGGTTTTTAACCATGGCTTTTGGAAAAATCTAAGAACTCTATGAATTTTTGATAGAATTTAACCATTTTCTATACATTGCTGTATATTTTTATAATGAATAATATATTTTTCTTTATCCCTTAAATCTGCTATTAATGTTTTTACTTTATCTGTTGGGTTTGCTAATTGATTACTGCAACAAAACGGAAGATCATTATGTTTATCATTAAGCTTGTAGGGATATTTTAAATCCACTTCAAAAATATATCCATACTCACTATCATCATAAAGTTCTGAAATGTTTATTCTATTTATTTCTTCCCCGAAACCCATTCAAACCCTCCATATTGTAACGATTGTGACATTGCCCATCCATATAAATTATTCGCACCCAAATATATTAAATATGATGATTTTTGTGTATTTTTAAAATTATCAAGATATTTATTATTGGCTTTTGAATATCTACATGTACATTGGACCAAAGATTATAAAGTACATAGATGGGACATCAGGGCCCAAAACGGTCAACTTTTTTCGTCGAGCTTGATGGTGAGGGGGGAACGCACATACATACGATTCTATTTTTAGAACTCTTTACATGTATGCATCAAAAAATGTTTGCGTCTTTGTATGTATGTGTGACTGCTCGCACGACGGCGTAAAATTGTTTTGGTTTCCAAGTTTCATTTTCAATTTCTCATCGTTTCTGTTTGCAATGCATCGATGTGATAAAGGAACAAATAGTGCGTTTGTTCCGCGCCGATCGAGTCAGGGTGGTAGCCTAATGCGTAGAGTAGTTGCTCTCTTTACAATTTTTCTAGGTTCGAATCCTTCTAGGGACTTTGATGTTTTTCTTTTTTTTAATTATCTTTCAGCTCTTTCGACAAATTGTGTAAAATCAAAATCCCAAAATGAAATATATATAAAAAAAGTGAAAAAATTATAGACGCATGTAAAAAATCGACACCAGTATACTTTGACGGAGATTGTAAGGACCACAAAATTAAAATATTAGAGTTTTTATTATTAGTTTTAATACGAAAACATTGCGCGTGGGGTCTAGAAAAATGTAGTATTAAAGAAAAAAAATTAAAAATTATGTCCGGTAAATAAAGTTCCAAGGGAGTCCGTCCGCCATTTTGTCATCCACCACGTCCGTCACTATTTTCCCCATTCCGCTAATTTCTTATAATTAAATTAATAACAACATAATTATTTTTAAAACAATAGTAATATTATGAAATTAAAAAGAATAATAATAAAGTAAATATAAAAAAATTAATAATGAAAAATAATAAAAGTGAATATTACAAAAATAATCATAAAAATAAAATTCACTTTCTTTATAACCGAAATCGAACCCTGAACCCCAAAGGTAAGAAGCGCGCGCTTTCCACCTAGACTACCCTAGGAGTTGATTTTGCAATACTTAAAGTTGGATTTAAAGTAAGCGCGAGAATCCATACCAAGCAGAGCTGAAGAGTAAAGATAGTAGAAGATATTTCTGATCTCTTTGCTCTCACACTGGTTCGAATTGAACGTTTCAAACTTTCATCGTTCCAAAAATGATACGTTCTAAAAATATAATTCTCTCTTTCTCTCTCTCATCTGCCAGTCTAATATTTTCATTTTACAGCGGGTTCCACGACTCGGCCTGCCAATATGCCGTAGAACCCGCACTTATTAAGATTTTTACAGCGGGTTCCACTACGAAATGAGGCGATTTTAAGGTGATTTTAGGGTGATTTTAAAATTTTGTATTATTTTTGATTGGATTATAAATTTTGACAAAAAGTTTAAAACAATAAAAATATAATATAAATAGATTTAAAATAAAAAAAAAAATTGGCTTCCCGTGCCTGATTTGAACTCATTTTACTCTGCACATCAGCCAAGCACTCTACCACTAGGCTATCCCTCAATCGTTGTCGCGCGAAAAATTTCTCAAACTTAACTAGTCGCGCAATGGAACCCGCTCTTTCCAGCGGGTTCCAGCGCTGGAACCCGCCATAGAAAATTTTTCTTTGTATGAGATGTCCCATCTATGTACTTTATAATCTTTGATTGGACTAAACCACCACCGCTTTGGATGATTTTATATTGATCTATATCTGTTAACAAATCTAGTTCAATTTTTGTACATTTTAACATTACTTCCCATGATAATCCCACGATAATCCCATGATAGATGCCAATGCATCTAATGATGAAGGCATAAATTTAAACGAATCTAAAAACATAATTTCTAAATTTTTACCATTTTCTAAAGTTATAATTTTTGAAATTAATATATATATTGCTCTTTATTTAATGGGATAACCTTTATTTCACCAGGTATGAGAGCTAAATCTTTTATAAACAAGTGACAATCATACCTGATGAAATTGTGGAAAAAACTGGAATGAAGCTGGGGATTTTATATTTCAAATTGCAGGCATTATGCGCTGCACTCCTAAATTTCCCTGTAAAATGGCAATTTTCCCTAACTCTATCTTCTAAAAGTGGAAGCTTACAAATGTGACAATGAGTAGATCTTTTAAAATCTTCATCATCTTCAGACATTAAAATAGGGATATTTTTTTATATATGTGTTTCATATATAACACTTAAATTATTTATTAGTGAAATAAGGAAATGCATCCCTGAGTTTAACTTAGTTTCTAAAACAAACTTATTTAATCTATTATAATAGATAATTATGATGCACACTTTATATACAGGTACATGCGTATTAATGATATTTAAATTATTAAATTCTTGACTCACATTTGGCTTAAGGATACATTCGAAGTCCGCGTATACAGTAAATGGAATCATCACCTCCTTCTGGTAATTTTTATACCTCAGCGTAGCATCCTTTATATTAGAGAGTCTGGTCACTTTTTCACTAGGTGAAGAAGTTTCTTCTTCACTAAGCTTCTTCACTAAGCTTCTTCACTAAGTGAATAGTTCAAGCAAATGGAACAAAACTATTACTTAGATTTCTCTCTCGAATTTTGAAAGGAAACCAAACTAGAAATAAATTCAGAAAAAACATTAGGTAATTTAAAATAATTTTTAAATTAAAAAAAAAAAAAAAAAAAAAAAAAATATATATATATCTAAATCTGTCTAAACCCTGCTCCCAGCACCAGCACCAATCAATTCTCTATCTTAAGCGACAGCACACCAAACAACGAAAATGAAGACGAAAACGAAGCACTGGTTATGATAACTGAAGACACCTCAGATGAATCTGGCAAGCCACAAAGGACTGCTAGCTTATCTCGAGTCTAAAATTACAAAAAAACTCTTCTTTTATAAAGTACAACGCGATGGTCATGTGAGAATAATGGTAAAGTCCATTGAAGAATACAGGAAACTTGTTAAAACTCTTGCTTCAGACTTTGTCAAATTCCACACATACCAGCTTAAAAAAGAAAGGGCATTTAGAGTTGTTATTAAAAATTTACACTTCTCAACGGATATCGATTTAATTAAACAAGATGTAGAGTCCCAAGGTCTCACTGTAAGAAACATTAGCAATATCAAAAGTCGTGTAACCAAAGAGCCATTGAATTTGTTTTTCTTAGACATTGAGCCGAACAATAAGAATTTAGACATTTACAAAATCAAATATATTGGTAACGCAGTTGTTAACATAGAACCTCCCCGTAAAACTAAAGAGATCGTTCAGTGCTACCGATGTCAGGAATTTGGACACACAAAGTCATATTGTGCCAAAACTCAAAGGTGCGTGAAATGCTCTTCTAACCATCCCAGCAACATTTGCTCAAAAGATATAGAGGAACCAGAAAAATGTGCCAACTGCAAAGAAGATCATGCTGCTAGCTACAAAGGGTGTAAAGTCTATCAGGAACTTATATCAAAAAAATTTGTAAGTGCAAGCAACTACCTGAAAAACACCAAAGATAACAATAACATTAATAAAAATGACCTTGGTACATCTAAATTATTTGCTCCGTTTAGCAATTCGACACAACAACCCAAAGACTTCCAGTCATACGCTCAAGTTGCTGCAGGAAATATCTCGAACACGTCTTTAGAAAGAATAGAAAAGCTTCTAGAGAAACAATTCCAGCTAACAAATAATTTACTTAAAATGATAATGTTACTTGTAAATAAGCTATGCAAGTAAATCTTAACATAGGAATATAGAATGCCAATGGGCTTTCCAACCATTTAAATGAAATAACTTTATTTTTAAAAACAACTGCCATCGACGTCATGCTTATTTCAGAAACTCACTTCACTAGGAAATTCTTCTTTACAGTTATTGGATACGACACAGTAAGAGCTGACCATCCGTCAGATAGAGCTCATGGAGGGCCGCAATTATTGTCAAGCACGGCCTTAAATTTAAAATTATGGACAGTACTAGGGTAAATGCTATTCAGGCTGCGACAATTGAGATAAAATGTATGCATGCTGATGTATCAGTAACAGCGATTTATCTTTCACCAAGATTCTCAATAAAAGAATTGGACTTTAAAAACTTTTTGGAAGGACTGGGATCAAAGTTCATTGTGGGAGGCGACTTCAATGCTAAACTTCCATGTGGGGTGGGGATCCAGATTGACAAGCCCGAAAGGATCGGAGCTATACAAATGCATACAAAACAATAATATTACCACATTGTCAACTGGTAAGCCTACATACTGGCCAACAGATAATCAAAAAATTCCAGACTTTATTGATTTCGCATTGTTCTCTGGAATTCTATAATCACATATGAAGGTAATGGAAAGCTTCGACCTTAACTCAGACCATTCTCCAATAATAGCAACTTACAGTATAATAGCCCATTTGCTGGATAAGCCCTATAAAGTCATTACAGCCTATACAGACATTAACGCATTTAAAAGCTATTTAGATTCAGCTATAAGCCTGGACATTTCGTTAAAAACAGGAGAGGAGATAGACAACGCTGCAGAGCTTTTCACTAATTTAATTCACAAAGCGAGCTTCAGAAACACGAATCATGCTCCTTATCTTCAACAACCAAATCAATTGTACCTTTCAACCGAACTTCGACAAAAAATACAAAACAAAAGGAATCTGCGAAAACGCTGGCAAGAAACCCACTACCCTGGTGACAAAAGATTATATAACAAGGCTGCATCTGAGCTTAATGAACTGCTGTCGAACGTACGCAATGAATGTCAATGAATACCACCAAAATGCATCCGACTTCTCACTCTCATATTTAACGCAATTCTCAGACTAGAACACTTCCCAAGTCAATGGAAACGCGCAGAGATCATTATGATCCTAAAGCCACTCAAAACAGAAACAGAACTGACATCATACCGTCCTATTAGTCTGCTGACAATATTCTCGAAAGTATTTGAAACAAGAAAGGAAAGCTAACTTCGGGCGGAGCCGAAGTTGATATACCCTTGCAGCTAAAACAGGATATATATCGCTAAAATCGGATATAGTTGACCGATTCTTATGGGAATATCATAATATAACCAATAAATTACAAGACAAAATCTAAAAAAAAATTCCAAACTTCTATCTTGAAGAACCCCAAAGTTGGTATTTTTACCAAATACCATTTCCGATCGTTCAGTTATATGGCAGCTATAAGATATAGTCGGTCGATCCATATGAAACTTGATAAGTCGTATTATTTTTCCAAAAATAGAATTCATAGAAAATCCCAACTTTCTAGCTCGAAAAACACTGAAGTTATGCCATTTCCGATCAATCAGTTATATGGCAGATATAGGATATAGTCGGCTGATCCTTATGAAATTTGGTAGGTCGTATTATTTTGCCAAAAATAGCATTCGTACAAAATCTGAACTCTGTAACTCTAAAAACACCAAAGTTATACCATTTCCGATCAATCAGTTATATGGCAGCTATAAGATATAGTCCGCCGATCCCGGCCGTTCCGACTTATATACTGCGTGCAAAGGAAAGAAGGGTATGTGCAAAGTTTCAAGACGATAGCTTTAAAACTGAGAGACTAGTTTGCGTAGAAACAGACAGACGGACAGACAGACGGACAGACGGACATGCTTATATCAACTCAGGAGGTGATCCTGATCAAGAATATATATACTTTATAGGGTCGGAGATGTCTCCTTCACTGCGTTGCACACTTTTGGACAAAATTATAATACCCTCTGCAAGGGTATAAAAATACTATTAAAGAGAATGTTGCCAATTCTGGACGAACTTTCCATCATTCCCGAATATCAATTTGGATTCAGGAGAGGTCACGGGACACCAGAGCAATGTCACAGGGTCATTAATGAAGCAGTATCCGCATTCGAAAACAAAAAATACTGCACTGCTGCATTTCTTGATGTACAACAAGCGTTCGATCAAGTCTATCACAATGGCTTATTGTACAAGATAAAGAACTGGCTACCTGCTCCATACTTCTTATTAATAAAGTCATATCTGAATAATAGATGCTTTTACGTGCAGCAGAAAAACGACTCATCAGCACTAAATCGCATTAACGCAGGCGTCCCACAAGGAAGCGTACTGGGGCCAATTATGTACACCCTATACACGGCTGACATGCCAGGTACAAACACACGCACTGTTGCAACATATGCTGATGATACAGCCATTTTGGCCACAAGCTACAAGCAAAAATGAAGCATCCGATCTCCTGCAGCGTAAGATAAGTCTAATTGAGGACTGGTTTCTTCGATGGAAAATAAGAATCAACTCCCTGAAATCAGTCCAAATCACCTTTTCATTAAGACCAGGCAGCTGTCCAAATGTTTCACTTAACGGCTCACCAATTCCACAAACTACATGTGTAAAATATTTCGGATTGCATCTCGACCGCAGATTAAAATGGAAAAATCATAACAAAGCAAAATGTCAACAGCTCAGACTCAAAACACTAAAAATGTCCTGGTTGTTAAGACGAAAATCACAAACCACTCTGACAAACAAAATCCGCCTCTACAAAGCTATATTAAAGCCCGTCTGGACCTATGCGATACAGCTCTGGGGAACTGCTAGCAACTCAATATTGAAATTCTTCAACGTTACCAATCCAAAACGTTGAGACAAATTGTCAACATCCCAACCATAAAAGAAGAAATAAATAAAATTAGTAAGAAATACATCGACAGACTCCACAATCACGAAAATAATTTAGCCTTAAATCTAGTGGACAATAGCTTAACAGTAAGAAGACTGAAAAGATACCATATTTTCGATCTTCCCGATAGATAAATTCAAAATATTGTAAATATGTAACATATAATAGTAGGGTTCATTGGAAAACTGCTATTCCTGTTAACTTCACATTCTTTATAAAATTCACTTATTGTTTTTTAATAGACAGATTGTAAATAAAAAAAAATAAATAAACGAAAAAAAAAATATATATATATATATATATAATAATGTTAGCATAATAATAAAACTTACCTTGATAAATTTTTTATGCAAGTGTAATGCGCTTTACACCCTTCCTCTAGCAGTAATAAAGTTATTGAATTTACCCTCACTTTGGGAGGGTAAAAAATGGGGCCAAAAATCACTCTATCATCGAAGCCGAAGAGCATGATACTGATATCACTATTATTTTTGATAAACTTTCCGATTTCCGTTGGTTTCAATTGGAATTCCAAATCACAAAAATTTAGTGTGTGGCCATTGACATGAATAATATCATATTTACTTTGTATTGGCTACATCTATGTGCGTTTTTGGAGAAATTGCCTAATGCTGCAATTATATTCCATTTAAAACAAAATTCATCATTAATATTTTGTACATTTAATATTGCCTTTTTCTTTTCTGAGGCTATTGGTGTTTTGATAAAGGAGGATCCTCTTAGAGGTGAATATATTAATATATATATATTATATATATATTGAATATATTATATATTAATCTTGGAATTCCTCCATCCTCACCAAAATTATTTCCATATGTTGAGTGTACTCATTTTCAAGATCTGAGTACGCACTTAAAATCCTAAAGTTATAGGAAGAGGTTCAATTCCAAAAAGGAAAACAATTACATTAAAAAATAAATTAATTTTTAAATCACTGGGCTTCAAAGTACGAGTTTAACTAAAGTTATGGGCTTAAATGAAATATTAGCAGTACGAGAAAAACCTTTCTCTGATGATAGCATATCAAAACAAGAAAGGAAAGCTAACTTCGGGCGGAGCCGAAGTTGATATACCCTTGCAGCTAAAAGAGGATATATATCGTTAAAATCGGATATAGTTGACCGATTCTTATGGGAATATCATAATATAACCAATAAATTACAAGACAAAATCTAAAAAAAATTCCAAACTTCTATCTTGAAGAACCCCAAAGTTGGTATTTTTACCAAATACCATTTCCGATCGTTCAGTTATATGGCAGCTATAAGATATAGTCGGCCGATCCATATGAAACTTGATAAGTCGTATTATTTTTCCAAAAATAGAATTCATAGAAAATCCCAACTTTCTAGCTCGAAAAACACTGAAGTTATGCCATTTCCGATCAATCAGTTATATGGCAGATATAGGATATAGTCGGCTGATCCTTATGAAATTTGGTAGGTCGTATTATTTTGCCAAAAATAGCAATCGTACCAAATTCTCTAGCTTTAAAAATACCGAAGTTATAGCATTTCCGATCAATCAGTTATATGGCAGCTATAAAATATAGTCCGCCGATCCTTTCATATATTTTTTATATTTTATTTATATTTTATATATTTTAAGCTAATAGCGTGTTGATTGCAGGAATTTGATGGCAGTGCGGCTGTACCGCTCTGTTAAGCGTAGACTTATAATCTCCACAAATTCGAATGGAACCATCTTTCTTGACTATGGGGACCGTCCGAGTGGCCAACTCAGAGTACTCTACAGGCTCAAGTATTCCATGGGCACAGAGACGGTCCAATTCTTCTTCATATGGCTTGAGGAGTGCGTAAGGAATTCGACGCGGTGGTAGTCTGACCGGCGGAATTTCCTAGTCCACTTTGAGGGCCACTGGCGGCCACGTATACCGGCCAAGTTCTGATGAAAACAAATGGTCGAATTTTCTTAGAATTTCCGCGATACCATTGCCGCACTGCACGCCATGAATGCCTTCGATGCGGATTCCGAGGGGTTCAAACCAGTTGCATCCTAGAAGGTTTGACCCGGTGCCGGACGTGACGACCAATGGCAGATTGCAGATACGGCGATTGTTGTAGTGGATTGACGTGTCCTTGACCTTGACCGGAATGGGGTTACGTTGATAGTCGCTTAGCTTTAGGTGGCACTTGACGAGATCGGGTTACCGTTTGGCCAGATGTATCGATACGAAGACTTCTTCATGATGGTGACGGGCGACCCGGAATCATTTTCGAACTGGCATGATCGACCGTTGATGACCACGGCCACGGATTTCTTGGGGCTGACCACCGGAACTATTTGATGAACGCGTCCGTGCGATGGCCTGTTGTTACGCATATTACTGGGCGTAGGAGATAAAGATTTTGTTGACCCAGCTTGACTGTTACTGCGGCATACCCGACGTATGTGGCCAGTTCGACCACAGGAATGACAAGTGGCGTTGCGGAACAGGCACTTCTTACGGACGTGCCGACCCCCACAACCCGCACAACTCGAACTTATTCCGTGGATGGACTCAGTGCTCGAAGACTCGAGGCGTCGGATATTGTCGCCTTAAATAGACAACGCACTCGCAGCGGCTGCTTAACTAGTGACGGCTCGTTCCATGGCCCGCTGCACCGTCAACTCGGGGTGGCTAGCAGGCTTCGCTGGAGACCTTCGTCGCGCCACACACAAATCGGTCCCGCAGCATGCGATCTAACATCTGTCCGAAATTGCCCCCTACCGCCAGGCTTCTTAATGTGGCCATGTAGTTACCGACGGACTCGTCGGGTTGCTGATCTTTCCACGCTTGTGGAAATGGTAGAATGTAGCAATCTCCGATTGGCGTGGTGCCAAGTGACTGGTTAATATATCATAGACTTCTGTTAATTCCCAATCACTGACTAACCTGGGTGATGCTAACGACACTAGTAACTCATAAAGGGGTGCGCCCGCTAGTGTAAGAAACGCCGCCTTCTACCGGTCCTTGTCCACGACGCTATTTGCTAAAAGGTACAGCTCGAAACGATCTCGGTACGCCTTCCATTTCCCAGGGGTGAGCAAGTCGAAATGTTCCAGAGTTCCAACTCCCGCCATGGCGACTCCGCAAGTTTGGAAGACCGCTTTCCGCTTATCCGTACTGGCCGTAGTATTTGGCTCAACTGTACAGCCGCTCTCAGCGAGACTCCCTCGTGGAGTTGATTGATTATCACTTATTTCTTGTTTTACCTCTTCGCCGGAGCTTTTCTCAGCTTGATCGACAGTTCGGCGCTTATCCATGTGCTTGCTTCAAGAATAATACGACTACCGCAATTGGACGTACGGTATATTTACTCGTCACCGTCAATTCCGTCTCTCTTTCTCCCTGTGCGATAATTGTTGAATTTAATTAGCTTACGTTCAGGAACTAGAATCGCATCCTTGTCGCCAATTTTATGTATGCGCAAGCATATATTAAATTTATTCAATATAATTCAGTAATGAAAATAGAAGTAACAATTAGTACAGGGGGTTATTATAATGACGGGGAATTGATGGATGGCCGTGACTACAGCTCGATCTGCAGGGGCTCACGATTGAGTGAAGACTGACCTCAGTCGAACGAGATCGACGCACGAGTAAATGCAGTCGCATACATAACACTAACCTAGCTTAACAAATCGTAGGACAATGCTCGGTGTAGTCTTTCTGCATAACCTTATTAACGGGGATGTAGATAGCCAGCATTTACTAAAAAATTTAACATTCCTAATAGAAGGACTCGAATCTTTAGTCCTCTGTTCCTTAGCCGTTGTAGTTCGACATATGCACTGTATGACCCTTTTAGGGTATTATGTTCGAGCTACAATGGTCTCTACTCTATAACATCTCTTTCCTGTCCCTCAAATGTCCCTCCTCCTAGCTTAATAAATTACAAATAGCTTAATATATTCTAACAAATCGTTTCTTGAGCGCCCCTCGGTTGTCTGGGCCTCTAAGCTTTATGATGAATACAGGAATGCTAGCTGATGCTCTTATTGATGCACAAGCCATTTCCAAATTCTGAAAGACCGGTAAAACAAAAAAAAAAAAAAAAAAAATAAAATTTTAGCAATTAATGTTCAAGGATTTCTTGGAAATAATAATCAATTCATTCTAAAAGAGTGGTCTCGTATTCAAAAATGAAACAATATTAAATTCTAATTTTATTATACACTGATTTTATTGATTTGAATAAGAAATCAAGAAAAACAGCTATTTGGCTAGCAAAAAAACATTATAAAATTTATTGGAATGATGGGTCATACTTTTTCAAAGAAACACAATTGTATTTAAGAGAAATAACCAGAAATAAAGAAATACTTTGTAAGGGATATCAAAAAAGATTATTTCTACAAAATTTTTTAAAAATTGATAATGTGGTTAACATTGATGAAATTGGATGTCCCTCTCTAAAAATAATATCTGGAAATCATTTTTCATATTGGTCATTACATGGTTGAGATGGTGTTTGCGCTCTCAACAATGCACATAAAATATTAAACTTTTACACAAACGAAATGTCTTAATAATTTCCCATATTCATTCACATTTTGAGAGTCGAGAAACGAAGTTTACAACATGACTGCTTCTATTAATAATCTTTATGTATCGAAATTTTCTTCTTTAATAAATAAAATTGATTTATTTATTATTACATTTGGAAATATGATTGCGAAAGAGGACTTAAAATTACTGCTGGAGTCAAGGAAAATGTTTATGGATATTGGCGTAAAGGAGTTTATAAAAACAACATTTGGAGAACATTTAATTTTATGTAAATTTTCCAATGATACTATAGAAACATGTGCTTGCTTTTATTTTGTAATTCAACAATATAGAGTTGGAAAAATAATTTCATCATATAATAAAATTCTAAAATAAAAAGAAAAACCAAAATACAAATCTTCTATTGTTTTCGAGGGTGGGTCTATTATCAGCTGTTGCATTTTAGGAAAGAGTTTTCTAGGTATAATACAATGTATAATATACAGCAAACTTTAGTTTAAGATAAACATTCAAACTATTACGTTGAAAAATAGAAAATAATTTCCTCAAAAATGTAAGACTTTTTAAAGGAGTATGAAAATGAGATCTTTAAGGAACACGTAACGAAATTAAAATCATTTCACACATTTTTTAAATGTGTAGAAACCACCCCGGTTATTCATTCCAAGTATGGAGAGCACCTTTCATCCTGTGCATGGGCATATGATGATTGTAAAGTTGGACCGGACACTTGCAGATGTATGCATGTTGAAAAGAAGGAAGAAGATGCCTTAAAATTGATGGAACGATATATTAATTTATTTAAAAGACCCGATGGAAACTAATGTAACTCAAATATGACTTAATAAAAAAAAATAATTTGTCTACCGCAATTTGTTTTTGTGTATATTTCTAATAGGAGCCACCCTCTATAGAATTGAAACGCTTGTTTCACGCTCCCTCCCCCATCTAATGTTTACACTTGGGGGAGGATCTCGATTTTACGCTTGTTTCACACTCACTTTCCCACCTAATGCTCATTATAGATCGGGGGAGGTTCGAGAACACCTCGAACACACATTGTTTCACACTTCACCCCCATCTAATGCGGTCTAATATCCCTCAAGCCAACACCTGCTGACCACAAGACTGAAGACAGGTTACATGAACGAATATCACTCTAATTGAATCAACACTTGTGGTAAAAGCCTGAAGACAGGTTACATGAACTAATTGAATCAACACCTGTTTAATCAACAAAACGGTTACGCATAATAATACAACTCCCACCCCTCTCACCCCCACCAAATATCGTTGAAAAATTCCTACACGTGACAAAACACCCCTACACACCCTTGAAATGTGTGCGGATCAACCACAAATTCCTACACGAGACAAAACATCCCTACACACCCTTGATATGGGTGCGGATCAACCACAAATTCCTACGCATGACAAAACATTCTATTTGGGGGAGGATCACTCTAAACAATCACAAATTCCTACGCATGACAAAACACCCCCACACACTCCCTTTCGGGGTGAGAAAAGGACAAGACAAAACAAGACATGACCAAAGAACCCACTACCACTTTCACCATTTCTTCGGGGTGATCCTCACACTCTGTGTGAAAACTGTCTCTCAACTGCAAGGGTATATAAACTCTGTCTCCGCCCGAAGTTTGCTTTCCTTTCTTTTTTTTTGAATAAAATTCAAATATACTCTGCAGAGGAAAATTCAAAGCTTTTTAACATATATGTTGGCCATAAGTTCATTTATGCATGAATCTTATTTTCTCTGACGGTACCAGAGTAATCTTCTCTGGATTCAATCATATAGATATTTTTAAATTGAACTGACTCTTTTATCTTACAAATTACTATGCGGGACTTATTTCAGGAGTAACCATTTTACTGTCACTAACAGTCTTTCTAAACATGGTAGCCGAAACAATGCCAGCCACTTCGGACGCGGTTCCACTACTTGGTAAGTAAATTAATATTACAAGAATTTTCTTCTACCCATTTAATAGTTATTTTTTCAAACATATATTTTTTATATAGTTTTTTTGGGGCACACATGGATTTATTTAATAAAAACAGAAAAAAACCAATCTTTATTACTCATTTAAAGCTTATGCATATTTCTACAGTCGCAGAAAAAAGTTAATTCATCTCTATGTGATTAAAAATCGAAAAACCGAACGATTTATCTCTTTATATCTTTAATCTTTAATAATTGCAAAATATTTCCGATGCGCTGGGTTTGCGTTGGTAGCAAAAATGCCGTGAATGCCATCAGTTGCGTATATTACACAAGAACAGCTTAAAAAAAACTTAAAGCTAACATTAGATAAAGTGGCGAGACTATAAATACATTAACGTTACAACGAAAAAAATATTAACTTGAATAAAAGGATGTCTCGTTCCCAAACATACCGCCATCCCCCCTGAACAACTGTTAGCAAATAGTCAGGATCTATATTTTGTGATGGGCCGCTCGAAGAGTCCCTAGGCAGCCCTGATGGTAACGACTCGGACAACGTTATCCGTTCCATGGTATACATTTTCCATTCGTCTAAGAATCCATTTCGAAGGGGATATATTTGACTCCTTGAGAACGACGAGAGTGTCCTTTGTCCATTTGGTGCGGGCCTGCAGATATGTTAAATACTCCATGTGCAATCTTTTCCAGAATCCTTGTGCCATGGCTTGTAATTGGTTCCATCGTTCCAAACGATTTAATGCAACAAAAACAGCGAACCAGGCTTTTCCTATTATTGGAGTTAATCCCTTTGATTCCTTTACTATGGGGCCAGCGTAATGGAGTCCTGTGTGCATGAAAAATCTAGTCGGTTGGACCCGTGGAACTGAAAAGCTGTCCCATGATCTTTGTATGGACAGCCTTTAGCACTTTTCGAATAATATTTCGTGCTCCAAAGTCTCAATACTGCTGTCGATGAATATGGAATGTTGCGTACTATTGGCGTGTACGCCAAAATATTTAAACATTTAACGAGAGTATGTCGAGCTAGTAGACCCACTAAAGTTCATTGTTTTGGGATCAAAATATGTTGTAGCTGACGGCGGCTCGTTCAATTCGGCCACCAACTCGCATAGGTCGGGTGTGAAGAGCCTTAGTTTATACTCGAAAGGAAGTTGGCAACCCTTCTTAATCAGTTGATTCATCTTTGGGAACTTCCTTTGTTGGACGTGTCGAATTGGCAAGGGTGGTTGAAATGATGGAGTGCCCTGTCTATCGATGTGTTTGGTCATTGAGGGTTTTCAATGCCGTAAATAATAAATCAGAATTTAATTTAGTTAAACGTTATAAAACTTTATTTATGCTGCAGGCAGATGAAACTGGGATCAACCATTGTGATCATCCAGTTTATGGTGCTAAGCAGTGACTAATGATATGGACAGAGAGTGCGGCTCGACTAGACATACGCGAAGCTAAAGCTCTCGATAGTGGAGAGAGCGGCCCGACATAGTGATTGCGAAGCTAAAGCTTTCTTAAAATAGGCCCGTTGAAGTCGAGCGGCCGAGAAAGACTGTCGATTATCGATTACTGTCAGACACTCGCGGTAAACGTGTCTTGATGAGCAATTCGAAACTATGTAGGCAGGGCTGAAGCAGTTGAAGCACCATTCCAGACAAAAGTACGATGGGTGTCTAGGTTGCATTCCACCAATTGATTGCACGCGATATGCTCTAGGTTCTCTTGGCGAATCTGAACTTGCGTGCAACCACTAACCATACAGCATATAGACAACCCATTTCATACAACGAAAATGGACGCAAAAATTTCTTGCGACAGGCCCCAGCAGGCCCCAGAGAGGATTTCTTACGCTCTCTTACGCTCATCGTTCGTTCATCTTACGCTCATTCTCTCATTAAATGTTTTCGGTTTTTCAGTCTCTAAACGGAGCGCGATGAAGAAGGTTGGCCTGCGCTTCGGTTGATCTTTGTATGTATGCATGTCACACATTCACGTACACGGGTGTATGTTTGCGTGCGATTTCGTTTCGAAGCCAGCGCACAAAAATTTGATTTTTCTTACTTTTCAGGCTTGCTACCCTAACAATATTCGGGTATTCGTTATTTGATGAAATGACGAAAGAAATGATATTATATTTTATATTATATTTTTTATTATTTCAGCAAAATTTTTTAATTTATTTAGGAATAAGATTAAGTGTTAGTAGTAAAATGTTTTCTGTATATATATTTTTACGAATCATTAAAAATTAATATACTGAGAAAGAGTCAGAGTATATTTCAGTCGGAGTGACTTAAAATCCCGATCGCTTTTAAGTTTATGTTGTTCTTCATGTGGATTTTGCCTGCATACCCTACTGACGGATGAGTTTTAGGGGAGGGTGAAGACACGAAAACAGCTGATGGACTTGTTTACCTTTTTTGTTTAAAATTTTTCAGGCACTTGTTATTAATTTGGGTTATTGTGAGATTTAATTAAATTATTGTCGTTAATTTAATAATTTCCTTATATATTTTGGTACTTTAAAAAAGTAGCTTTAAAAGTACTTTAAAAATATATATACAGAAAACATTTTACTACCAACACTTAATCTTATTCCTAAATAAATTAAAAAATTTTGCTGAAATAATAAAAAATATAATATAAAATATAATATCATTTCTTTCGTCATTTCATCAAATAACGAATACCCGAATATTGTTAGGGTAGCAAGCCTGAAAAGTAAGAAAAATCAAATTTTTGTGCGCTGGCTTCGAAACGAAATCGCACGCAAACATACACCCGTGTACGTGAATGTGTGACATGCATACATACAAAGATCAACCGAAGCGCAGGCCAACCTTCTTCATCGCGCTCCGTTTAGAGACTGAAAACCGAAAACATTTAATGAGAGAATGAGCGTAAGATGAACGAACGATGAGCGTAAGAGAGCGTAAGAAATCCTCTCTGGGGCCTGCTGGGGCCTGTCGCAAGAAATTTTTGCGTCCATTTTCGTTGTATGAAATGGGTTGTCTATATGCTGTATGGTTAGTGGTGCAACGTAGCAGATGATCAGGTCTCGTAAGGGCTGTGCAACGTAGCGGAGCTCTGGAGTGTTAAGAAGCTTCCAAAGTATCACAGCGAGTAGGGAGAAATTCCAAAAATTGAGCTATTGAGCGATGGTAGAAATCCTTGCATTTGTTCCAAACTTAGAGCGTATAGATCTCCAATTTGGATGACAACATGAAAATTAGCCAGGGATCCCGTTCCTCGCAATCCAGGGCTCAAAGTCATCGAATCACCTCCTTAGCCCTATGGGATAGTTTGCATAGATTACTGATGTTTCCCCCAGTGGCGCTGGGAAGTGTCATGAAGTGGTTGATTAACGATCACATGATGAATTATTGCTTGTTGAACCGACTTTCCAACCGGTCCCAGGCTTCACTGTTGTTCTCGTTGGTCATGGGAATATTTTTGACCAAGGAAAGGGCTACTCCATTCAAATATGATTGAAATATGGCAATGAATCGTTGGCAGTCGGTGAGCCTTTGATTACTGCCGATGGATCCGATGAACATATCCGAACAATGCTTCCAATCTTCATAATTTCCAGAAACCCTTGGAAGCCTAATAAGGAAACCTGATAAAAGATCCGTTATGTACATGCCTAAGAAAGAGAATCAAATTGTTTTTTGAAAATCAAAACAAAAAATATTAACTTGAATAAAAGGGTGTCTCGTTTCCATACACTATGCTTTGGTAAATTAACTTTTTTATACCCAAGAGGGTATTTTATACCGCAAAGGGTATTATAATTTTGGTCGAAAGTGTGCAACGCAGTGAAGGAGACATCTCCGACCCTATAAGGTATATACCATATATTCTTGATCAGGATCACCTCCTGAGTTGATATGAGCATGTCCGTCTGTCCGTTTGTCAGTATGTTTGTCCGTCTGTCTGTTTCGACGCAAACTAGTCTTTTAGTTTTAAATCTATCGACTTGAAACTTTGCACACACCCACCCTTTTCTTAAATTAGGCAACTAGTCTTATTAATTGTTTATATTTAGATTTTGTGGTATAATTGTGTTGATTTTAAGAAAAGTAGTTTTTTTTTAAATTTGTTTGGGCTTAGGTCATTGAGAAGATGTAGCGGGTTGGAGTTCTAGAAGATATTTTGCTTTGTTTGCAAGAGAGGTGGAAATGTGTTTAGTATGTGGTGTAGGGAGAGGTTGCCTTGACAGAAAGGGCAAGGTGGTGTTGGAATTTGGTTCAGATAGTGTTGGTGGGTGAGGCTGGTGTGTCCTAGAAGAAGTCGGGTAATTTTGGTTTGGTCGAGTCTATTCCAGTTTTGGTGGGTTTGTCTAAAATGGTCGCTAATATGGTGGCTATTGGTGTTGATGGATTGGTACTATTGGCTACAGTGTATTAAGTTTTGGCTTTGTCTTGCCTTGAGTTCAGATTTGAATTGTCTTTTTGTATCTGTAGGATTTATATTGGGTGTAAAGATTAGTGGGCTTTTGTTGGTCGACTTTGCTGCTTGATCTGCTAGTTCGTTTCCCGCAATGCCTGCTTGGCCAGGAATCCAAATTAATTTTATTTTTGGGGCTAACTGTGTTATTAGTTATCTTATTTTATTTGGATAAATATTATTATTTTTTGTATTTTTAATTGAGTCTATTGCTGCGAGGGAGTCTGAGCAGATTACGTATTTGCCTCTTTTGTTTTCTATAATTTTGATTGCTTCGAGAATGGCGATGATTTCGGCTGTTAAAACAGAGGAATATGGTGGTAGGGTTCCACATTTTAGGATGCTTGTTTCCGTTGTAATGTCGGTTATTTTGGATCCGTCAGTGAATGTAAAGTTGTGTAATTTAAGGTTTGATTTTGTGTCTTCGTATATTTTCTGGTATATTTATTTGGGTGTGTTGCTTTTTTTATGTGCTCGTATGGATGTGTCTATAAGGTTGGGTAGGTCCCAGGGTGGCTTGAGTTTGTTTAGTTTTTGAGGTTCAAAAGGTAGGTGAAATTGCTGGCAGAGGTTCATTATACGGTCTATAATTGGTGGAGATTTCTTTTTAAGTTTACTTTGTTTTACGAATTTGTGAATTGGCGTGTCCTTGGAATAAATGAGGTTTTTACTTAGTTTGGCTGTTTGCAGATCTCGTTTTAATTCTATTGGAGGAATACGGCTTCTTGAAGGAGGTTATTTGTTGGAGTAGAACGAAAGGCTCCGAGAGCTAGACGAATAGCGGAGTTTAGGGGCGGTTTTAATTTGTTAAGTGTGGTTTTGGGTGCGTGTCCGTATAGGAACAGGCCGTATTCTATTTTTTCAACAATGGTAGCTTTTACCACGTTGATTAATGTGTATGTGCTGCAGTTAAACTTGACACTGGATATGCATTTTATTAAATTTAGTTTTTTATGAAGGGCAGGTATAAGTTGACTTCGATATGAGATAATCTACGTAAAGTAGACTGTCACAAGTCGATTTACCTTTTTTAAATCCAAATTGGTTTTTATTTAGCAGATTGTTGTAAGTTACAAACTGTAATGTAGCTGCTCTGTTAGGTTACGCTGTTACGGTAGCGGTCTCTGTTAGGGTTGCTAGCGGTCACTGTTAGGTCAGCTTACAGTCGCTTCCAGGCACTTAACAGCGAAAGGAAATTAGAAAGTGCCAAGGAGCGATTAAAAAGGGATAGGCAAAAGGTCTAGGCTAATGGCTGCCAGTCGAACGGGCAACGATTCTTTCCCGTTTGAAGCTTGGAGCGGTGAATACATATAAAAATTTGGAAATTGGTGGTTTAGTTTTTGTGAAAAAAACCCGTTCTATATTTGTGGGAAAAACCTAGGACGGCACTAGGACGTATTGGCTGAGTTTACCCTCGGTGTTAAAGAACAGAAGAAAATCCGGGGATTTATCTCGAAGGGTAAGTGGCGCTAAACCGCGCTTATATGGATGTGTTCATTTTTTTGGATAGCATCGGCTGCGACTGTGGGTCGACAGGCACTTTACAGGCGTGGCGTGGGGTTCGTCAAAATCTAAGGTCAGGCAGGATAGGGACACGTAGTCCATAGTTTTCTTATATACATAAGTAGCTTTAAGAAAAAAAATGAAGCACTATGTGAAGTGGGCAAAAGTGAAAAGTCAAAAAAAAATCCCCCCCCGAAAAAGTCTATGTCGTAAATGCCTTATGTAACCTAACCGTAAAGTCCACATAAAGTCCACAGAGGCTAAACCGACCGTTCAAAACGTGATTATTTTCTCCGGATGATCCTTCCCAGGCAAGCCAACAACAAATAAAAGTGTGTAAAAGTGCGGTGCCGATAAACTAAGTGAGGACGAGCCCGCAGCAATCCAGGTCATAGCGAATGGCCTTTAACTCCTAATGGGTTTGGGTATATTAAGGTATTTTTAGTTATATTAAATTTTAGCAGTTTTTTCCTTAACTTAGAAAGGGCATTGACCCTTTAACAGGCCTTATGATCGCGTAAGGTGCATAGTTCTTAAGCAAAGTGAGACCTCCCTACAAGGCACAGAAACTCTTGAAAAATCGTGAACTCTAATTTTCAGCCGCAGCCCAGGAAAGCGCTTTCGTGGATCCCTGCCGGAAAACGGAAAAAATATGTAATTGGAATTTTCCCTTTGAACACCGTCATTGCCTTTGTAACAAATATTGAGAGTTCTCTGAAGTGTGAGTGGAGCCAAATTTATGAAATAGAGAACAAAAAAGAGCACCTGACGGTCATAAAAGTCCAGTACAGTTTTGAACAGAAAATATAAAAGCAATTTAAATGAATATATTTGGCATGCATATATGCTGCCAACGAGAGGCCCTTAAGGCAATTTTGTAAAATTAGATTGGTTTTGAATTATTTTAAATTTTTTTATTTTGCGCTTGATAATTTTTATTTCTACCTACAGTTAATAATCTTCTTTTGTAATATGCGAGTAGTCAATTTTTCTTTATTTAAATAAAATCATTATAATGTTTTAAGAAAACCACGATCTTGATCTCCGCTAAGAAACCCCTTCCCTAATACCTTCTAGGGGCCATCATATTATAATGAAAGGAAACCATGGCCAAGGTTGGGTGGGCACAAAAGGAGCCGCAACACCAGCAGCGGATCCACCCGATTGACCCCGAGATAGTGTTGTCCTTAAAAAAAAATTGTCATAGCTCGTGAATTGTTCTGTCCGGTCTGTTCCTTGTTGTTCTTGGTTCGTCTTGCACGTTTTTTTTTATTATAATAAGCCCGTAGGTCTCGGGATATGGCCCTTTAACATCACCCCCCCTTCTCTGACGAGCCAGTACCCGGAAATCATACGTGCGGCCATATCCGAGCACCCCAACATCTCGCCTACAAACGGTTACCCATTACAAAACCACCAAAGTCCTTTTGCTATAATCTTATCTAGTGTTTGTGCTAATCTTATCTAGGCTTGTGGTATGTGAGTATCGAATATTTTGTTAAATAGGGCTGTTGTTCTGTTTTTTGTAGTATTGGAGCTATTTTGAATCATTTGGTAGGAGATTTTTTTGAGTCCTGGGGCAGATCCTTTGAGGGTTTGTAGTGCAGTTCGAGGTTTGAAATATGTTTTTCTATGGGTTGGGCTGATGGGGAGGGTATGTAATCTAAAGTATTGTTCCTGTATTTGTTGTTTCGAAATTGTTCTGGGAAATTCATGTCGTCTGGTTTGAAAAATGTTTAGCAAAGATATTGGAAATTTCTTTATTAGTTGTAGTTACTTCGTTGTTGTCTGGGTTTGTTATGGCGTAAATTTGCTTAACTGGGTTAAGTCCGCAGAAGCGTCTTATATTCGCCCATATTTTGGATGAAGGGGTTGACGGTTGGATGGTTGAAGTAAAGGGTCTAGTGGCTTCATTTTTACTATTTTTAAAGGTGTATCTAAATTTAGCATTTTTACGTCTGTAGTCTTTGATGTTTTCTAGTGTTATGTGGCGGTTGAGTGTTTTCCATGCTTTTTGTTTTTCTTTTTGTAGTTGGTCGAGATTTTTGTTCCACAATGGAACCTTGTAGTGGTGGGTATTTGGTGAAGTTTGTGGGACGAAAAGGTTTGCGCTAGATAGAATGATTCTGTTAATTTGGGCTTTTTCTTTGTTTACGTTTTGAGAGGTTGCGTATTTTTCGTTTGATTGTTGCGTAAGTAAGTTGTATTTTTTCCAGTTGGCCTCTTTAAGCTTAAAGAAGGGTCTGTTAAATTTTTGTGTATTAGTTGATGGAAATAGGGTGATGATAATAGGAAAATGATCGCTGCCATTAAGTCGTTCAGTATTTCCCACTTAGTGTGGGGGGCCAAAGTTGGAGAGCAGAGTGTGAGGTCTATGTGTGTGTAAGTATTGTGAGTTGAAAAATTAGATTTGTCGTTCAGTAGAATAAGGTGTGCATTATCAATAAATCTTTGAGCTATTTTTCCTCGTGTGTTTGTTGTTGGTGAGCCCCAGGAAGGATGCTATCCATTGAAATTCCCCATAATTAGTGAGGGTGCTTGTTATGTGTTAAATGTGTTTTAAAGTGTCTGGATAGTAATGTTTTTGGTGGGAGATATGTGTGTTGAAGATATGTTTAATTTTAGTTTAGATTGTATATTTATGGCTATTTTTTCTAGGTCGTCTGTGGTATTAGGGGAAGTGTGTGAATTGACTTATGAACTAAAAGTGCTACGCCGCCAAATCTGTTGGTTGCTAGATTAGTTGTTAGGTTTTTAGACTTAACTTTATGGAAGATTTTTATTTTTAGTGAGTCTTCTGTGAGTTGTGACGACTATGGTGTGGTTAGTTTTCTGGTATGTGTGATGCAGTCAGTATCCGTGTCTTCTAGTTTGTCATGAGATGTTGTGACAAAACCGGTAGCTGTTGTATTTGATGGAGGAATTTGGGTTCCTGATGTGGGTGTGATGTTCGAGTTTTTATGATGCGGTTGTGTTGTGTTTGTGTGTGTATTTATATTGGTATTCGGTGATTGAGGGTTAGTTGTCATCTGAGTTGTGGCGTTTGCAAGTGTTTTGGCATAGGTGTTCCTCAATTGAGATCCGTGTCGTTCGAAATAAATACGTTGGGCAGTTTTGTGATCAACTTTTTGTGTGGTTTTAACAGCTTTTAATTCTTGCTTTTTTATGAAAGTGGGACATTTGCGGTCGAATGGGCTGTGCTGATGGTCAAGTTCTGGGTTTTTTTTTGCAATTTAGGCATTTTTTTCGTTTTTGCATGTTTTACCGTCGTTTGTGTGTTTTGTTTCTGAGCAATTAGTGCAGGTTTCGGAGCTTTTGCATATTGATGTTGGGTGACCAAAGCGGAGACATTTTCTGCATCGGAGAGGAAGTGGGACTCTCGTACACGCACTGTTTCGTACCCAATTCACAATATTTCTGGGAGTTTGTGTGTTTCAAATGTAATATTCCGGTTTCAACTATAGTGGTGTTGCTGCTATCTGAGTTAGTGTTGGGGTTTTGTCGTTTCATTATTTTTTTCACTTCGCTTACTTTTTGTGGTTTTAGTTCATGTAAAATAGTGTCTTCGTCAATGTATCTAAGGTCGTTACAATAAATAACTCCCTTAGAGAAGTTCAATGTTTTATGTTCGCTTTTTGTCACTTTCATTTCTACGATTGTTGTAAGTTTAAGGAGCTTTCTGGCTTGCATCCGTCTCCTTCACAAGCATAGCCTACGGATTTTTAATTAGGAATGGTGATTTTTTTTCAAACGAGGCGTGGTCCTTCCTTTTAATTACATTAAATTTTGGGTCACCTAATTGGGAATGACACGATTTTAAGGCAGTTTTGGCAGGTGGGTCCGTCAAGATTGGATGAAGAACTTGAGCCCGTAATAGAGGTTTCCATTTGTTTGGTGTTATTGGTTTTTTAAATTTCTTTTTGTGGTTAATATTTGTTTGTGCAAAAATATTGCTGATAACTTTTTTGATTTGCGCGAGGCTAGGCTTTACGCTGTTTTGGCACAACTTATCTCTTCGGAGGTTGAAGTTGTACTGAACAGAAGACATAAACATCGAGCCCTTTATCCAAATTCATAAAAAAAGGTCCCATCCCGGGAACCTGCATGACCGCACAATATTATGATCAATCAGAATTATTAAGTCAAAGTCCTTTTCCGCTGCTAGTCGCTGCCACCGATCAAAGCTATAGTTCTAAGAATATTTTAATGATACAATCAGTTTTTTATTGGCAATCCAACTAATAGCAACATTATTAAACACGTTTTTAATAATAAAATGAATAAAATTATATGAATAAGATCTTAATCTTAGTTTTTTTTTTTTGTGGGAATGAAAATACAAAATTGGTACAACTATCGTAGTGGATGAAAATAAAACAAGAAAGGAAAGCTAACTTCGGGCGGAGCCGAAGTTGATATACCCTTGCAGCTAAAACAGGATATATATCGCTAAAATCGGATATAGTTGACCGATTCTT
The DNA here is from genome assembly GCA_018153035.1 of Drosophila pseudoananassae pseudoananassae. NCBI lineage: Eukaryota > Metazoa > Arthropoda > Insecta > Diptera > Drosophilidae > Drosophila > Drosophila pseudoananassae. Next base: position 2,688,506 of record JAECXR010000038.1, read on the forward strand.
ATGGGAATATCATAATATAACCAATAAATTACAAGACAAAATCTAAAAAAAATTCCAAACTTCTATCTTGAAGAACCCCAAAGTTGGTATTTTTACCAAATACCATTTCCGATCGTTCAGTTATATGGCAGCTATAAGATATAGTCGGCCGATCCATATGAAACTTGATAAGTCGTATTATTTTTCCAAAAATAGAATTCATAGAAAATCCCAACTTTCTAGCTCGAAAAACACTGAAGTTATGCCATTTCCGATCAATCAGTTATATGGCAGATATAGGATATAGTCGGCTGATCCTTATGAAATTTGGTAGGTCGTATTATTTTGCCAAAAGTAGCATTCGTACAAAACTGTAACTCTAAAAACACCAAAGTTATACCATTTCCGATCAATCAGTTATATGGCAGCTATAAGATATAGTCCGCCGATCCCGGCCGTTTCGACTTATATACTGCGTGCAAAGGAAAGAAGGGTATGTGCAAAGTTTCAACACGATAGCTTTAAAACTGAGAGACTAGTTTGCGTAGAAACAGACAGACGGACAGACGGACATGCTTATATCAACTCAGGAGGTGATCCTGATCAAGAATATTTATACTTTATAGGGTCGGAGATGTCTCCTTCACTGCGTTGCACACTTTTGGACAAACTTATAATACCCTCTGCAAGGGTATAAAAACATACCGCCATCTTGTAACCGCAAAATGAACCTGCAAAAAGATTTAAGAACCAAAAATTATAATTTTTAATAATTATTGAAGTCACGAATTAGGATTTCTAATGAGAAATGAAAACAAATAATTAGGACAGAACACTAACAGGAGTGAACTCAATGTCAGTTAAATCATAAATCAGGATTTATATTGTCTATTTAAAATAAAACAAATATAAAATATCGCTCAACATCAAAAGAAACAATATAATAGAAAGATAATCAGTATCTTCATCGGATGCAGTAAGACAATACTTGTCTGACAGCAAAACGTACCCCTTTTTCGTGCAATTAAAACAAATTGAAAAATTTGATGGTGATACAAAGTTTGTACCATTATTAATAAAACGCGTTAACAACAGTCTCCACTCAAATCGTTGGACCAGCACGCATAATTTTTGGAATGACGCACGATTGGAATGAATCCTGCGTTATCCCCTTTTAATCAGTGAAATCAACTCATCTAAGACACCTCATCTATGTTTATGGATTTACAAATTTAATACCAAAATAGTTTATTACGTAAACGTATGAATAAACGTAGGTCTATTAATGATTTACTCGTAATATGTTTATGCGATGCAGAATTCACGCTTTCATTTTAAGATTTCATCCGACGGCTAGAACTGAGAACAATTCGCTGTCCGAATTTCTCAGTGTAAATGATAAACTTTCCGATATTTCCTTCGTGGCATCTCTTCAAGTGATACCACAGGTCCTAGGGAATGAAACTCTTATTAGAGTGACCCAACAGGGTAGTCCACAGTCCGGACCACCGGTACAGACTGATGCTGCAGGTTTCGTACCTGCGACACTAAAACCCTTACAGCTGATTCCCTCATCGAAACTTATATTTGTTTCTCAGCTTGCCCCTGATACTTCAAAGATTGATATCTCGGCTTATATAAAAGCCAAAACAAAAGCCGATATAAAAGTAGAGGACATATTTAAATATAAATATAAATATAAATACGTAAGGCGAACGTCATCTTTTAAGATTCGAGTGACGTCTCTGCTGTTCAAGACGATTTGTTTACCCAGTTTTTGGCCAGAGAAAATTTTTGTCCAAGAACATCAGCCTAGTGCCGCTAAGAAAAAGTTTTAAAATCAGTGAGAGTAAAACTTCCACATATTAGAACCATTGACCAACCTTCCACCTCTTTTTCGTCCACTAATTCAAAAAACTAATATTGTCACTAAAACTTACCTATCAAAATGCTAGAGGCTACGCAGCATACTCCCTAAATTATATTCTGATAGTTTACTCTTTGCATCCCATATTATAGCCCTTACAGAAACTTTGTTAAAGCCGAAGATCTTTTTAATTAAGTACACCACTTTTAGACGTGATCGACCTCATTGAAGGGGGATGGAGTCTTCATTTCGCTTTCAACTTGCTTCTAAAGAAGTGAAATCACAAGAGTTTGGTGACTTAGAATTGATTTGCTTTAAAATCATTTTGTCCTCTAAATCCTGATACATTACCTGTTCATAAGCATATACTGCTTTCGACTGAACCGCCCACATACTGGCATAATTTGTCCGCTTCTCAATCCGTTTTTAATCCGTTAAGACCGATCGTGACCAGCTTGTAGCTCTGGGTGGCTTTAATATGCCAGAATTGAAGTGGTATAGTGTCGATAACTTACCATCTTTATCACTTATCACGCTTATGACTTAACTGCGGGCATGTTAGACATGTCCCTAGATCAAGCATGATAGACATGTCCCTAGATTAACCATGTTAGAAATTCGTTAGGTCGGTTTTTAGACTAATGTGTTGTATTTGATTCTGATGGTACCACTCTTTCAGAGTGCCATTCCATTCAATTCCAGAGGATTCATATCACCCCACGCTTGAGGTTTCAATCAAAACCACACCTGGTATCGATCAGAAGTTTCCATGAATGGCAAGTAAGATTCGCTGTTTCCGTGATTTCGCTGAACTGATTTTTACAAACTTAATAGCCTCTTTGACACATTTGATTATTCGGATATTCTGACATGCACCGATGTAAATATCACCTTAGAAAAATTTTACCATACTTTAAATACATTTTTTGACTCATGTGTGCCATGGAAATAGCCGTACACTTCAACAATTCCTCCTTACCCTAGAATGTGCCTCACGAACAGTGTTGCAGTCAGCTCGATACGGAAAAAGGCTAGATTGATTATAAAAAAAGGATAGAAAAGGACAAAAATTTAAAAAAAAAAAAGGACAAAAAACAAGACGAAATATTTTTTCCATACATTTTATGTAATATCACTCTTTGTAGGTTGCTCTTTTTGGTTTTAATCAAATTAGTTTAGCTAAAAATTCGCTGAACTTCTGGATTTAACCAGGGCAGCGACCGCAGTTGTTGAGCAAATGTTGCAAATTCCATAAATGGGTTATAGCCAACCGAGTCCTTATAATTTCTCACCTCTGTCCAAAACGCAACTGTGGTATCAATACGACACATCCACTGCACCAGATCCGGATGATTTAGCCAAGAATCACGAAACTTCTGTTAGTAAACTTCTTTTGGCATCTTTGGCACAAATTTCACACTGCTCTGTATATACGAATCGATATATCAGATTTACAATTACAACAGGGTTGCATTAATTTAAAAGTGCTGCTATCGATATAAAAACAAGAAAGGAAAGCTAACTTCTGGCGGAGGATATACCCTTGCATTTAAATACCGGATATACATCGGTAAAATCGAATAAAGTAGGCCGGGATCAATTGACCAAAAATAGTATCCGTACAAAATTACATGTTTCTATCTTCAAAAATACAAAAGTTGGTCATTTCCGATCAATCAGTTATATGGCAGCTAAACGATAAAGTCAACCGATCCCGGTCGTTCCGACTTATATACTGCGTGCAAAGGAAAGAAGGGTGCAAAGTTTCAAGACGATAGCTTTAAAACTGAGAGACTAGTTTGCGTAGAAACAGACAGACGGACAGATAGACAGACGGACAGACGGATAGACGGATAGACGGACATGCTCATATCAACTCAGGAGGTGATCCTGATCAAGAATATATATACTTTATAGGGTCGGAGATGTCTCCTTCACTGCGTTGCACACTTTTGACCAAAATTATAATACCCTCTGCAAGGGTTTAAATAGGACAGATAAAATGCCAGATAAAATTTAAAATGTTTTAAATTTTTCCGGCTGACGCATCTTAAAACCGGACAGATCTGTCCGGAAAAAGGATAAAACGGCAACACTGCTCACGAACTTAAAAAGTTTTACGCTTTTTAACATACTGTTTACTATTTTTATACCCTTAGAAACCTTTATACCCTTATATTAGAAACAACCAAATTTAGTGAGTTTCGTCAAATAAATCATTTTTTTTTTATTTTTTATTTATATTTGTTGTTCAGATATGTCAACTTTTACACATTTGAGCGATGTAGAGCGGGCAAGAATATTGGCGCTCTGAGATATGGGGATGTCAATACGCAAAATTGCTGCAGATTGTGGGAGGAGTAAGCGGACGGTGGAAAACCTTTTAAAAGACCCCGAAAACCATGGGAAAAACCCCGTTCTGGGCGCCCACCCCTTGACGAGCGGGACAAACGACGTATTAAATTTCTAGCAGTCAATGAAAACGTCAGTGCATCCCAAATACGATCTAATTTGTCACTGCCAATATCCACTCGACGAGTCCAACAAATTTTGAAAGCATCGGACAATGTTTCATATGAAAAAAAAACTGCTTAAACCTGAACTACTACCCAGGCACAAAGTAGCCCGATTGCAGTTTGCCAATAAATACAAATTTTGGGATATAGAGTGGAAAAATGTAATATTTAGCGATGAGAAGAAGTTCAATTTAGATGGCCCTGATGGCTACCGCCATCCGCCCTGACCGCCCTGATGGCGTGCAAAGGTTACAAAGAGCTTCCTTTCGTCATCGCAAATCCCAATTTTGGAATGGCCAGCTCGCAGCCCGGATTTAAATCCAATTGGGTCATATTATCTCAAAGGGTTTATGCTAATGGAAGACAATTTACTAGTCTCAAAGAATTAAAAGAAACAATTAAACGAAAATGGTAGAAAATTGACATTGAAATTCTGAAAAACTTAATTAATTCAATGCCAGGACGAGTTCTCAAAGTATTGGACAACAAAGGATGCACTATGTATAAATAATTATATACTTTTTCATACTAATTTTTTCCTAAAACTACCGATAAGCTTTATTTATATTGACTTTGTCCTACTTACTTATTTCGTTTGAAAGTTTTTGGTTTTTTTTTCTATAATGTGTTGTTAAGTTTAATTTGATTTCTATAATTTGACAAGTACATATTACAAATTTAATAAAGAAAATTAACATTTTTTTTTAATATTCAAGCATTTTTTTGTAAAACAAAAAAATTGGGTGTCCTACTTACTTATTCGGGCACCTTATATATTCTAGATCAGGATCACCTCCTGAGTTGATATAAGCATGTCCGTCTGTCTGTCTGCCTGTTTCTACGCAAACTATTCTCTCGGTTTTAATGCTATCGACTTGAAACTTGGCACACACACTTCACACCCTTCCCTTGGAACAAATCATTAAATCATCAAAATGATTTCGATTTTATACAATTAATCAATAATTCTATTATACTATTAATCAAAGAGTAGGAAATTCATGAACTTTGAATAAATCAATTGAATTCTTAATTATAAAATTATTTAAGACTAAATAATAATTTTTCGTAAAGAAATTTTCAAATCACTACGATATATTGTAAGTATCTTGTTTTATTATTTATTATTGTTTAACCTCCTCACAAGAACAAATTCAATCCCTGGAATAAGTGTTTGTCCGATTAATAAATTTAAGCCTCAAATTTTGATTACATAAATGTGAATCCAAATAAAATACAAGCTAATGATGACTTCCAAATTCCAGGTACTTTTAAAAAAATCAAATCATTTATAGATCTTTGAAGATTTTACCGAGAGTTTGATAGAGAATTTAAAAAAAGGCAATGACTTAGGACCTTAAGAAGGGAGCTTACATTAATACTTCAGATGCCAGTTATGTTGAAGCATTTAAAAAATTAAAAACTTAAATAGCTTATGATCCAATCTTGACATATTTAGACTTTGAAAAAGGAGAAAAAGGATATTCAGACTTATTCTTAAGGAGCTGTCTTAGCTCAAGCTCGGAACAAGTCGGAAATTAAATGAAGTAAATTACTTGACTATCAAAGAAGAATTATAACCTTTAGTGTGGGCCTCTAAATATTTCGGTCCTTATCTAATTGAAAGAAAATTCAAAACTGCATCCGATCATTAACCACTTTGATACATAATATTTAAAAACATAAATTGCGAAAGTGGAAAATATACATCTTAGTCAATATGATTATGGTATAAATTACAATAAAGGAAAAAAAACAACTTTTTCAAAACAAAAAATACAACTTTTAATAAAATATAATATAGTAACATGAAAGATATTACAGCAAGAGAAACTATTCTTAAATGTGTATTCGGAAAAAAATGTTGTAATGTACATTAATAATGACAAATGAAAACTTTAGTTGTACTTCCTTATCTACAAAACTACGCAGGTTTTCGTGAGAAGATAATTAATATTTACTTAAATCATGACATCAAGGTATTCAAAAAACTTATGGCGATTTAAAATCTAAATACTAGTTTTCAGATGCACAAAAATTAATTCAAATATAAAGCCTAGTACTCTGACGACGAAAATCCGCTGTCACACGTGTGCTAGCAAAATCGCTCTTTATTTGGCTACCGAGCTAGTGTGACCAAAAAAATTAAGGAAAAGGGTAATACTGAACAGCTTTTGTTTGTAAACAAAAAACAAATAAGCAAAAATGAATTCAAACCGATTGGATTTTGGTGTTTTCTTTATGTATTTAAGGAGCTAATAAAGAAAAAGAAAACTGGGACAAAATCAAAATCAATCACAAATCATTTCAATGCCACTTTATGGAATTAAAATGCCCCTTGTGGGTCAAATCCCATATTATCGCCTTGACCGCATTAATTAGCATTAATTCGCCTTGACCGCATTAATTAGCTTGACTTAATCCTCGCGGGCCGAAAATTTTTCGGTCCGACAATTTTTTTCTCTCAATTTTCGCTCCATGTTTTGGCTATCAAAATAAATCAAATGAATTCTTTTTACACCCCAAAATCAACTGTTTATTTTTTTTGATCCAGCAACGCCATTCAATTTGATAGCCATAATTTTCGTCGTCAGAGTACGAAACTTCTTCTTCCTTTTTTCACACGGTTTTTTTTATATGGAGTTTGACAGCTGTCACACGTGTGACAGCGGATTTTCGTCGTCAGAGTACTAGGCTTAATTAATACATGTGACATCAGTCACTAACATAGAGTTAACATAACTATTCTAATATAGAGTAGTAGCACTACCCTTTAAAACAAATCCAGAAAGTAAAACTATTCGCAAAAAATACGTAATTGACTATTATATCCCTTTACATGGCAATAACTCCGATTTTCTTGATTTTTTTTTTGTTCGGTAGATAAGTGAAAATAAAAAATACACTTCTTTTTATTTTTTTTTTAAGATTGGTTTATCTTAATTTTTTTTACAAAAAGCAAAAAAAAGCGAATTTTTTAAATTAAGCGATATTAATGATTTAATTGTATTATAATGCAACAAACACAAAAACTCAAAAATATACAACTAAATATAATTTTTACCTATTTTTAAACATTAATTGAATCAATTATACAATTTTTTTGATTTTTTATATTTTGGATGAGAAACTGCACAACCAATTCAGATTACCACATTCACCAAATTGGCGGGAAAAGTAATCACCTGTTGAGTATTGGACAGAATTCTGAGTGATCAACACTTTTTATATAAAAAACGAAATTTTCTGAACTGCATCAAAAAGTTTTTATACAGTTTTGTAACGCAGTTTGATAAATAATTGAATTTAAACGGTATGATGCAGATCTGCATCACCACCATGTAAAGGGATATAATTGACCAGAGAAATTTTTTAACTTGCATTGAATCCTATCCCAAATTTGTTTCAATTATAGAATCTCAAGCCACAGATTAGATAAAAAGTAAGAAAGCATTACTTAAAATTTTGTATACGTTAGGAAAGCCCAAAATATCAAAAATTGATCAAGATCCTGGATTAGTATGAAAATCATTGCGATCATTGGTTAGGAAAATAAAACATTAAGATAGAAGTAGCTACTAGCAAGAACGGCATAGCCAATATGGAAAGAGTTGAAAGAGACAATAAAGTTGGAAAAGGTATGAAATGTAAGCCAAAACTTGTAAATGCGTTTAAGAAGACAGGAAAAACAAGAAATGAGGTTACAACTTATAGGGGTTACAAAGTAATAAAACATAAAATTAAATTTAAAAAAATTAAAAAACGCAATGTGTCTCTTTATTCTTTGGTCGAGGTTTTGCAATTTCTGATTATGATCTTGAAATTGATAAAAATAGCACCATGAATAACATTACCATTGATAACGGCTCAACAAATTAACATTGCCCCAATTACTTCCATAAATGTCTATCTATTATTGAATACAGGAATCATAAAATTACCTTTTAACTAAGAAATTTCTTTAACTCACAAATTTATATTCTTTATAAGGGTGAGATGATTTTCTAGGTTATATACGAATACCGGATGTAAAAATTAATCTCTCATAAAAACCGGTGGTATGACGATCCTTTTCGATATTAAACATGGGTCCATCAATTTCTATCGATTCCTTCCAATTTTAAATTTTTATACCCCTGTGAATTGTATTATAATTTTGTCAAAAGTGTGCAACGCTGTAAAGGAGACAGGGTCTCCGACCCTATTAAGGATATATGTATATTCCGTGTGTCCGTCTAAAGGATTCCGAATCCTTTAAGCGTTTTAGCAGAAAATAGTCTTTGGAGCCACTTTGAGTATTTTAAGATTCAACCATGCCCTGGTTTTTTCTTAAGCCCTGAATCATTCATCTGAGGCTGGCATGATACTTGCAGATATAGAGCTTCTTAAACAAAGAGTAGCTTCGCACAGCGCTCCTGCCATTCATTTACTTTCTTCTAACGAAAAATTAAAATTCCATGAAACTAGCGCAATTTGGCACGGAAGAGTTGGTCTCCACAGTTGTTGTTTAAATGATAATGGAAAGTGAATTTTCATTTATTTGTATAATTGGTTTCAATCACGCTACTCAAGTCAATTCTACGCCGTTTTTTGTAATTGCTAGTTCCCAATAAGATGCCAACTTTCTATGGACCCTCTAATAGAAGTTCCCTGCTCTATTAGCAAAAATCTTTGACAACTTTGAAAACTTATAACAGTGCTCTTTTGTGCCCAACTTCAGACTTCCAAGCTCGATTTCCATTGACAAAAACAGAAGGCAATCGGTTGGTCCGAGGAATTTCAAAAGAACTTTCCATCGGAGCTCACGGAGCTTCTGGCGCCTCATCACAGATGTGTGTGACAGGTCTTGGCAGTACAGGTCTGAATTACGCGTTTGGCCATAGGGCGCAGCTCATAATGGAAGATTCCCCGTCAATCCCACCAAACACAAAGTAGAATCTTCATGGCTTAGCTCAGTGCCGTTTTCATCACCTCTACTTAACATTCAAAACAATTATTACACGCTACGTGTCTGTATTTTATTTAGTTTTTTTTTGACGAGGCGATTGGATTTTTGTGTCACAGAAATGGATTCTGATATCCAGGGAGGTGGGGTATCCATTTTAGGGGTGGCTTGCAGGTTCGTCACTAAGGAAGGGCTACCAGTAGCTAATACTTGAGAAGAGCTAGATGCAATAGCCTCTTAAAGTTCCTTTCCCTGGAAATAGGATCCTGAATTACCCCACCATTGGTGCTTAGCGTTAAAGTTTCCTCCAGTTAAAAATTTGGGGACAAGATCAATAAGCGGTCAAATCAGTTGCTTTTAGACCATGGTTTGCTGGGAGAAAGATACTACGAAAAGGGTTTATTCATTTAAGATCATTGTTCGGTCCTTCGAGCTGGATGTTTTTGTTGTTTTCCGTGCATTGGTTCTCACGGTAATTGTTCTTTAATGGAGCAATTGAAAGCATTGATTAACGGACGCGCCAGACTCAAAGCCAATATCGCCACATCGACTAGAGCATCTTTACACATTATGAAAAGAATTCAATCGATTAGGTGTTAAAATTGTTATTTTAGATAAGGTGGCTGTGTGAATCCAGAGCATGACAAAGCTATCTACGAAGAAAAATATCTATTGGCGCATGCATTACTTTCGGTGGGAGGTACAAGACCTAGCCCATTCTTTGTGAACAGGGAGAATTGCAGCAGTGGACTGCAAATTAAAAATGACGCAATAATTTGTTTGCTACAACAACAACAACAGTTGTTATCAAGTCCTGCAAGATGTTACATCCGTGAGGTGAATTCAAGCACCGCACTGTTGGATCATCTACCTAGCGCCTACGGACGCAAATATTCCACGCAGGTGGATCAAACGCAGGGTGGAGTCAGACTCATCCACACTGAAAGAATTCTTCAAATTCTTAGATACTTGTATCTAAGGGTGAAGCTGGGGGAGCTGGAGCTAAGCAAACTCGAAACAACTGGTGGTAATACAAGCCTCTATTGATGACAAATCAAGGAAGGTCCATTCGTTGGTTGGGGAAACAAATGCAGCAAAAGTCATTTCACAAAACATCGACTGTGTGGATGTTCACAATTCTCGGGTATGTGTAGGTATGTTTCTTTTGAAAGGAAAACTTTTTTCGCTATATGTGTCTAAAGCCTGGTCAAAGATTCAGAAAATGCAATCGACGTTGTAAAAGTCTACATCATTCACTGCTGCATCTGCAAAGTACGCAACATGCAATTGGCACAATTTCTCAAACTGCTAAGGGTCAGGACGATCCTAACGCACAAATCTCAACGGTGACTATTAGTCACGTCACACAAACTGAAGGCTCTGTAGCAATTGGATTTGCACAAGGCACTACAAGTTCAACACAATTAAATGGATGGAACAGAAGTATCCTTCCTAAGGCTATGGTTAACGTTCAAAACGCTAACAGGGATTGTGCGGCATGCCGACTCCTTTTGGACACAGGCTTAATACTGTCTTATGTATCTGAACGCTGTAGACGCGCACTTGGTTTTGCAATGGACAATGGCAATAAGGCTATAAGGCGCTAAACGACACACTCTTGATCGGACCCAGTATTCAGAAAGATCTGTTTGCTGTGTGCCTGCAGTTCCGTATGTACAAATATGTATTTTCAGCGGACATAGTCAACATTTTCAGTCAAATCTGGATGAGTTACATAACATAAAATATAAAGGCTTTCATATAAAGGACCACCAGAAAGAGTTTCAAACTCCAGCCAAAATCTTGAAGGAAGACTTATATTTTGATGATGGTCTCTGGGCCTGGATGTTCAGGAAGTATCGCTTAGTATTTAGTTTTGGTGCATATTGCCACCTTTATATTTTTATTAGACTCAAGATACACTATCAATGTATACACACTATGGATAAGCAACATTGCTAATTTTCAGTACCAATTAGACAGCGAAATAATCGAGACAAATAAAATACACAGTCCACTATACAAAGGCTCTACGCATTTAGGATCAATTTTACAAATACTTTTTGCACTCATACTAGGGTGATTGGCATAATATTGGTCATAACCAAGAATGAGAGTCTCCGCGTATGAGTCTCTGTAATGAGCATACCATCTATTGAGTTACTTATAGGAAATATGCGGAGTTCTTTATTTATCCTTACTATCTCTCTGCCATGCTATAATCAAATTTTCATGTTTCAGGCTGTCGATTTTGGATATTCGAATCTTAGAAAACAAATCTCGAAGCGCCTTGTTAGAATTAAGTGTTTCCATGACTAGCTTGAACAGTTAATCTATATACAGAGTGCAGAGTTTAGTGCAGAGCTCGCAAATAACTGTTGACCGGTTTTCGTTGTCAGCAAATAAGTGTCTTTTCTTGATTTTTTACAAAAAGACACAGAAAGCAACCGATTCATAGGTTATTAAATGAGCTCGCTCGTGCTCAGAGCGAAACCTTTTCTGTCTTGTTCTGATTTTTCCCAGAACGTTTCGTCGCGTTCAGCGAAGCAAACAGTCTTTTGCGTATGTATTGGTATACATTTACACGTAAGGGTAAAAAATCGTTAAGAGCCTGTTTTGCAGACGAAATATTTTGATTGCTATTGTGAATTTATGTGAAGTTGTGAAACATTTGTTATGTAAAATGGAAAGAGAAGCAAATAAAAAGGTGCACCGCACACTTTAAATTAAATTTCAATTTAATTTTAATTTTTAATTTAAATTGTAAATTTTTTGTTAATTAAACAAATCAATTTGTAGTGTTTGCTCTATTAAATTGTCCCTATTTTTATACCCTTGCAGAGGGTATTATAATTTTGTCCAAAAGTGTGCAACGCAGTGAAGGAGACATCTCCGACCCTATAAAGTATATATATTCTTGATCAGGATCACCTCCTGAGTTGATATGAGCATGTCCGTCTGTCTGTCCGTCTGTCTGTCCGTCTGTCTGTTTCTACGCAAACTAGTCTCTCAGTTTTAAAGCTAAAGTCTTGAAACTTTGCACACACCATTCTTTCCTTTGCACGCAGTATATAAGTCGGAACGGCCGGGATCGGCCGACTATATCCCATAGCTGCCATATAACTGATTGATCGGAAATAGTATTACTTTGGTGTTTTTAGACATATAGAGTTCAGATTTTGTACGAATGCTATTTTTGGCGAATTAATACGACCTACCAAATTTCATTAGGATCAGCCGACTATATCTTATAGCTTCCATGTAACTGATTGATCGGAAATGCTACAACTTCCGTGTTTTTGAAGCTAGAGAATTCGGATTTGGTACGAATGCTATTTTTGGAAAAATAATAAAACATGCCAAATTTCATAAGGATCAGCCGACTATATCCTATAGCTGCCATATAACTGAACAATCGGAAATTACCTAACTTTCGTGTTTTTGAAGATAGAAACTTGGAACTTAGTACAGACTCTTTTTTTGGTCAGTTGATCCAACCTACAAAATTGCATAACGATCGGCCGACTATATCTTATAGCTGCCATATAACTGAACGATCGGAAATGGTATTTGGTAAAAATAAAACTTTAGTATTTTTGAAGATGGAAGCTTGGTACTTTGTTTTAGATTTTTTATTGTAATAAATTGGTTATATTATGATATTCTCATAAGGATCGGCCAATTAAATCCGATTTTTGCGATATGTATCCGGTTTTAACTGCAAGGGTATATCAACTTCGACTCCGCCCGAAGTTAGCTTTCCTTTCTTGTCTCATTTAAGTCTTCTAGCGCAGGTTGTACTGGCTACATCTGCAACCCAATTTTCCGTCTTCGGAGACGGCCCTACACTTCATATTAAGTGATCGAAGAAGTTCAAAAGATGCAGAATATCTGAACGCCTTACTTGTTATTAAGCCTGAAACATAATATGCATATGTACATATAATGTTTAATGAAACAATAAAAGTAAAAAACAACCAATTTTCTGAAATTTTTTTGTTTTGCCTTTTGATAGCATTTTTATACCCTTGCAGAGGGTATTATAATTTTGTCCAAAAGTGTGCAACGCAGTGAAGGAGACATCTCCGACCCTATAAAGTATATATATTCTTTATCAGGATCACCTCCTGAGTTGATATGAGCATGTCCGTCTATCCGTCTGTCCGTCTGTCTGTCTGTCCGTCTGTCCGTCTGTCTGTTTTTACGCAAACTAGTCTCTCAGTTTTAAAGCTAAAGTCTTGCAACTTTGCACACACCCTTCTTTCCTCCGCACGCAGTATATAAGTCGGAACGGCCGACTATATCCTATAGCTGCCATATAACTGATTGATCGGAAATGGTATAACTTTGGTGTTTTTAGAGTTACAGAGTTCAGATTTTGTACGAATGCTACTTTTGGCAAAATAATACAACATGCCAAATTTAAGGATCAGCCGACTATATCCTATAGCTTCCATATAACTGAACAATCGGAAATTACCCAACTTTGGTGTTTTTGAAGATAAAAAGCTGGAACTAAGTACAGATTCTATTTTTGGTCAGTTAATACAACCAACCAAATTGCATAACGATCGGCCGACTATATCTTATAGCTGCCATATAACTGAACGATCGGAAATCTTTTTTACCAAATACCAACTTTGGTATTTTTGAAGATGGAAGCTTGGTACTTTGTTTTAGATTTTTTATTGTAATAAATCTGTTATATTATGATATTCTCATAAGGATCGGCCAATTTAATCCGATGTTTGCGATATATATCCGGTTTTAACTGCAAGGGTATATCAACTTCGGCTCCGCCCGAAGTTAGCTTTCCTATCTTGTTATATATGGAATCGAAATGGAACTTTTTAACAAAAATATTTAAAAATATATTTAAATTTTTCTATTTAACAAATTACATCCAATTATTTGTCCAATTATTTATTATTTCTTTTTCCCAACAACGAAAGTAAATGTAAAGACCTTTTTTGGTCAATCGGTATTTTCTTGAGTCTCATTGTGCGGACGTTTCTCGTTCCGCTCTTTACGCACTGCTCATTGAAGGAACGAAATACAAAGAGCGCAATAAAAAGTGGTTAACAGAAAACATAAATGAAGACAGCAAGAGGCTCTTTCTCAGAGCGAGAGCGAAAGAGTATGATCTTCTTCGGTTGTGCTCACAACGAGAGCGCAAGAAGGAAAACGGTCGGCAGTTACATTTGCAGTTGTATTTGCGAGCTCTGGATATAGTGTTATTATCGAGGATTGACTTTTGAAGAGCTGACGTATTTCTGTTCGAGTTCTACGACTCCCTGGGCCTGTCCGGATTGATCAGTCTGAAAAAGTGCTTTCACTTTTAAAAATTTATTTTCTAATTTCATTAAATTTATTTTGTCTCAATTTCCTGGCTGTATTTTAATATTCTATTTGTCGGGTCAGGCAACAGCGGTGTAATTTTAATGTTTAAATATGTTAACGTAATGTTTATTTATTAGGCTTAAGTTTATACAAAAGCTAGTTGATCGCAAGCCGACTCTCTTTCGGCCGCTCGACTCAACTGACTTTCTTTAGAGATTTTTAGCTCAGCAATGTCTAGGTCGGGCCGCCCTCTCTGTATTGACTTTAGTCTCTGCATGCACCATAAGCTGGTCTATCAGATGATCATCCGGCTTCATCTGTAGGCAGAAATAAACATTTTTTATAACGTTCATACTTAATTCTTGATTCTTTTATTTACGGCATTGAAAATTATCAATGACCAAACACTATTCTTTTAAAAAAAATACCTCTTGCTGCCGAATCGAGTATTAAAGAGAAAACTCAGATTAAGACAATGTCTGAGTGTGGAGTCAAAGTTTGTGACAGCAAAATAAATTTGACCAAAATAGAAATACACCAAAAATAATTTTAAAATGGAAAAAGTTTAGTTTAGATGATCTAAATGGAAATCAATAATATTGGCGTAATCCAAGGGAGTAAAATGGTGATTGATGATCTGAGCAGCATTAAGCGCACTCGGAAAGTCCCAAATTTTTACCGAGTCGGATTGACTCACAAATCCTATTTGAAAGCGAACTTACATATACCATTTGGTGAAAATTTTCATGGCTATGACTGGATATTTCAACAGGATAATGTTCCTATACATGTTTAAAGGTACTATACACATTTATTTATGGAGGCAAAAGATATCACATTATTGGACTGGGCAGCTAAAAGTCCGGACCTGAATCTTTCCCTCTCTTTCTCTTAAGCGAACGGTCGTGTTTTTTTGTGCGCACTGCGTTTTATTATAAATATTGGTAAAACGGTGTTTACATACTTGTGAATTAAACCTTGTGAATCTTAACAATCTTAAAGCCGAAACCGTATCGCTTCGCGAGTGCTGTGGTATATTTGGAGTCGAATTAATAAATTGAAAAATTTCAATTCCAAGCATAGCTCAGCTCTGCTTCTTCGCCGGCTTATCTTTATTTCTGCATTTCTCTTTTGCACTATTCAAAGCTCCCGCTTTGGCTTCCTATTTGGCACAGTGGTTCAAGGTATTGTGTTTTTAAACTTTTTAAATATTAATTTTTGTTTTATTAAATAAAAAAAAAATAAATAAATAAAAATAAAATGGAATTTAAACTTGTCTGTGCCGAGTATTGTCTTGTAACAAGACAATTTCCTCATCCCAGCCTGCCATCCATTGCTGGCTTTGTGAGAACGTCGTACATGCCAAGTGTGCCGGTTTCACTGCATCAGTTTCGGATGCCATTTCCCGTAGGTCTGGGATACATTATTGTTGTGAAAATTGTCGTGCTGTGCAAGGCGAAATGAGGTCGTTCATGAGACAGACCAAAAATGGATTTAAAGAGCTGATCACTGGTTTTCATAAAATCAATGACCAGCTCTGTGCGCTGGACACTCAGTTTAGTGGCCTTCAGCTGCTAAACGAGTCCCCTAAGCGCAAGAAATCCGCTGTTTCTGATCCGCCTCAGCCTGCTCAGCCGACATTAATGCAGCCGCTTATATCTCTGGCCACCCCAAGGGCTAGAACTGAGAAAAATTCGTCAGAATTTCTCAGGGATAATGAGCAATTGTCTGATATGTCCGCCATGGCATCCCTTCAAGTGATGCCACAAGTCCTAGGGAACGAAACCCCCATTAGGGTCACCCAAAAGGGTATTCCACAGTCCGGACCACCAGCACCGACTGATGCTGCAGTTCTAGTACCTGCGACACCAAAACCCTTACAGGTGATTCCTCCATCGAAACATATATTTGTTTCTCGGCTCGCCCCTGATACTTCAGAGATTGATATCTCGGCTTGTATCAAAGCCAAAACAAAAGCCGATATAAAGGTGGAGGACATACAAAAATTTAAATATTATTATACAAGGCGCACGTCTTCTTTCAAGATTCGTGTGCCCGCGCTGATGTTCAAGACGATTTGCTCTCCCAGTTTTTGGCCAGAGAATCTTTTCGTCCAAGAACATCAGCCTAGTTCCGTGAAGAAAAAAGTTCAAAAACCAGTGGGAGTGAGACTTCCCAATATCGGAACCACTGACCAACCCTCCACCTCTTCTTTGGCTACTAACCCAAAAAACTAGTTTCCTCACTAACTCTTACCTATCAGAATACTAGGGGGCTACGTAGCAAACTCCCCAAGCTATATTCTGATAGTTCTTTCTTTGCATCCCATATAATAGCATTTACAGAAACCTGGTTAAATCCGGAGATCTTTAGCTCCGAAGTTTTTCCAAGTAAGTACACCACTTTTAGACGGGATCGATCTCAGCGAAGAGGTGGTGGAGTCCTCATTTCTGTAGACTCTACTCTTGCTTCTGAAGAGGTGAAATCCCATGAGTTTGGTGACATAGAATTTATTTGCGTTAAAATCACTATGTCCGTAAAAGCTTTATACATTACATGTTCATATATACCTCCTATGTCTGAACCGCCTACATATTGGCAGCATTTGTCCGCCATTCGATACGTCTCTAATCTTTTAAAGGATCGTGACCAACTCGTAGCGGTGGGCGACTTTAATATCCCAGAATTAAAGTGGTCCAACGTCGACAACTCACCATCTTTGTCACTTATAACTTACCATGACTTCACCGCGGGCATGTTTGACATGTCCCTAGGTCAGATCAATCATGTTAGAAATTCGCTAGGTCGGCTTTTAGACTTATGTTTTGTATCTGATCCTGATGGTACTGCTCTCTCCAGAGCTTTTCCCCTTTCAACCCCAGAGGATCCATATCACCCCACGCTGGAGGTCTCAATCGAAACCACTCCTGGTATCGACCAGATGTCTCCGAGCGTGGTAAATAAGATTCGCTGTTTCCGTAAAGCTGATTTTCAGAAACTTAATAGCCTTATCGATACATTTGACTGGTCTGATATTCTGGCGTGCACTGATCTTAATGTAACTTTAGAAAAATTGTATTGTACTTTAAATAAATTTTTTGACTCATGTGTGCCTTGGAAATATCCGTCCGCTTCAACAAATCCTCCTTGGTTTACAAGGTGCCTGACTAACTTAAAAAATAAAAAAAATAAGCTTTTACTTAAATATAAAAAAAACTGCAGTAGTGTTGATTTCTCAAGATACCTACTAGCTCGGTCGAATTTTACCGTGCATAACGCTGAATGTTATAGGAATTATATTGACCGCTGCCGGATACAATTTACTCAGGATCTAAAGCAGTTTTATAATTTTGTAAACGCTAAGCGTAAACACGTATTTTTTTCACCCCTGCTTATGTTTGAAAATTCCTCTGCGACTTCGGATCAGGCCATTGCCGATCTATTCGCAGAATTTTTTCAAACAACTTATTCTCCTCCTAAACTGACTGATCAGCCTTACGCATATAACATTCAAGCAGCAAATCTTATTTTCTGTCCGTTTTTTTCTGAGAATAACTTATTATCTGGTCTTTTAAGGGTAAAACCCATTTATTCGCCAGGCCCCGACGGAGTACCAGGCTGTGTGCTAAAATGTGCAAACCTCTTCTAAGACTTTTCAACTTATCTTTGGAAACCTCGATTTTTCCCCTTATGTGGAAGGAATCATTTATAATTCCCCTACATAAAAAAGGGAAAAAGTCCGAGGCTGCCAACTACAGAGGCATCTCTAAGTTGTCGGCAATTCCAAAGTTATTTGAAAAATTAATTACCCCTCATTTGCAACACCTTTGCTCTTCGATTATCACTCCTTGTCAGCATGGCTTTATTAAGCGTCGCTCCACCACCACAAACTTATTGGAGTTGACATCCTTTGTCATAGATGGCTCTTGTAAGGGATATCAAACCGATGTAATTTACACAGATTTCAGCAAAGCATTTGATTCAGTTAATCACTCACTCTTGTTGAGTAAACTGAATATGCTGGGTTTTCCTAAAGACCTCTTAACGTGGATCTCCAGCTACCTAGATGGAAGGACACAAAGAGTCTTATTTAAAAACATACAGTCCCGTCTGGTCCGTGCTACATCCGGCGTCCCTCAAGGAAGTCATCTTGGCCCGTTATTATTTACGCTTTTTATAAACGACTTGCCCCCTGCTTTAACGAACTCTCTAGTTCTCATGTATGCAGATGATGTAAAGCTTTGTCTTCAGTACAAATCCATCTCTGCCCAATGCAGTCTTCAGTCTGACCTTGATAACTTTCAAAAATGGTGCTTAGCTAATGATCTAATACTTAATGGATCTAAATGCAAACATATGTCCTTTTATCGTTCTTGCCCTCTGCAAGCTACTTATTCTATTAATGGGATTGCCTTAGAAAAATTGACCCAGGTTAATAATCTGGGCATCCTATTAGACATCAAACTTAAATTTGCCGACCATATTTCCTTAATGGTTAATAAGGCTAAAGGAGTCATTGGTTTTATCAAAAGGTGGTCAAAAGAATTTAATGACCCCTATATAACTAAAACACTATTCATTTCTTTGGTCCGTCCTATACTGGAGTACGGTTCATGTGTCTGGAGTCCCCAATATGGAGTACATCAGGACCGCATAGAATCCGTACAAAAGAATTTCCTAACTTTTTCACTTAGAGGTCTAAACTGGGATGCAAATCTTCACCTTCCATCTTATAATAGTAGACTCTTACTCATAAACTTACCTAGCTTAACAAATCGTAGGACAATGCTTGGTGAAGTCTTTCTGCATAACCTTATTAACGGGGATGTAGATAGCCAGCATTTACTAACACGCTTAAAATTTAACATTCCTAATAGAAGGACTCGAAACTTTAGTCCTCTGTTCCTTAGCCGTTGTAGTTCGACATATGCACTGCATGACCCTTTTAGGGTATTATGTTCGAATTACAATGGTCTCTACGCTTTAACATCTCTTTCCTGTCCCTCAAACTTAAAATATAGAATTTTAAATTTCCTTACTAACTCCTCCTAGCTTAATAATAAAAAAAATAGCTTAATATATTCTAACAAATCGTTTATTGAGCGCCCCTCGGTCGTCTGGGCCTCTAAGCTTTATGATGAATACAGGAATGCTAGCTGATGCTTTTATTGATGCACAAGCCATTTCCAAATTCTGAAAGACCGCTAAAAAAAAAAAAAAAAAAAAAATCCAATTGAGGATTGAGGCATTCTTTCCTCAAATGCTTATGAAGATGGCCCACATGAAAATGGGCAGTTATAGTTTAGTAATAAGGCCGATTTCAACATTTTTTACGTTTTTCAATAGTTAAATGTTGTAGCACTTGAAAAAAAATACATCTTCAATTTATTTAAACAAAATGGATAAAAATTTTACAAAGGAAACTGACGTTTTCGAATTTTTGTGGTGTTTTTAGAACTTTGACGCCTGTTTGTAGGGGGGCGCTGCTGACGCCAAAGATTCCAGAAAAGTTGAAAATGTTGAATTGAAAATCGGGGGCGTCTTTCAGTAGGTATAACGCGGTCAGCTTTATTGGGCTGCTTACATGAGGTTACTTAAAAACTAGCACAAAAAAAGAGATCGACGACAACCAACGAGCGAGAAGAGAGGGCACAGAGGGGCGAGTGTGGATGCGCTCTTTAGCGCGGGTGCGCTCTTCAGGTGAGCGGCACAACGGCCCCTCACCTAAACATTCTCCCCCCCCTTGCAATCGCTCGGGTTGCAACAGATCCCTCGTCGCTAGCTATGCGTCACTGCAGCTAGAGGGCGTACACGGGTCGATGAAGGCCCCCGTGTCGAAAACCCGGGTCCCGATGTTGACGCTGTTCCGGTTCAGCAGCGACGATAGGGTGGGCGCAGCGACCGCGTCCTGCGGGGGCCCTCGAGGAGAGGCGGCGCGGATGACGCGGGCGGAAGAGCGGTGGACGGCACCCGATGAGTGGCGGACGAAAGCAGGGGAGCGCTTGACGACTGCCGGCCAGTGGCGGAAGAATGCCGGGAAGTCGATGGCCGTGGATCGGCTTGTGAGTGCCGGAAACTGGCGGACGAAGGCCGAGAAGTACCCGAACCGCCGGGAGTTGGCGGACGACGGC
Organism: Drosophila pseudoananassae pseudoananassae; assembly: GCA_018153035.1. Lineage (NCBI taxonomy): Eukaryota > Metazoa > Arthropoda > Insecta > Diptera > Drosophilidae > Drosophila > Drosophila pseudoananassae. Next base: position 2,709,284 of record JAECXR010000038.1, read on the forward strand.
CGACGAGAGAGCGAGACACCCCGTGTACTGTGACCGTGCTCCTCGGTCACAAGGTGCAGCAGCGTGTGGTGATCCTGACCACACGTCTTACAGCCGTCCCCACGCCGACAGGATCCGTCGGAGTGCTCGTGGGCCAGGCAGCTCGAGCAATACCGGTTCACGAGAACCTCACGGAGCCGCTTCTCGGCACTTTGGCGTAGGAAGCGCCGACACTTCTTCAATGGATGGATCCCATTGCAGACTCGGCATCGGTAGGATTGCACACCTAGAGTACATCTGCTCTCCAGTGACTGGGCGTTGCGTGGGCGTGGCGACATAGTGCGGAATATGATCTTGGAATCCACTGAGTCACTCAGGCTGCGGGCAACTGTGGAAGTGGAAAAAACAGACACGCTGCGGGGGATGGCTGGAGCTAATGGGCCCGTCAGCACCCATCCAAAAATGGTCTCCTGACCGAGAAGCGACCCGCAGATGTTAGACTTGGAATTACCGAGGAGAATGGACGGAAGAATGTCAGCTCCTAATAACACATCGACTTGGGAGCTCTCAAAGAAGTTGGGGTCCGCCAGGGGAATGTCGTGCAGCCCCTTGAGACGATCTCGCGAAATCGGATATGATGGCAGATTTCCTGCCAACTGCGGAAGAACGTAAGCCGCAGTCTCTAATTGTAGCCCGGGTCTTAACGGCGACCGAATGGAGAAATGGCACAATTAAGTAGACTGTGCGGAAATGGTTTGATTAAAACCGGAAACTTGGGCTTGAATTGTCTTGAAGGGAGGCTTGACGAGGTTGAACAGTCGTTCCGTTATGAAGGTCGCTTCGGACCCTGAGTCTATTAGTGCTCGTGCCTGGACGGTGCACCCCAAATGGCACACGTTGATAAGGGTCGTGCCCAGTAGGACGGCTCCCTGACCCGGAGGCGAAACACACCTGCACATTCGACTGATCCTCTGAGCCGTTTGCTGGCGTAGGCGGACTTGGAGCGGTAAGCTGCGTAGGCGGACTTGGATCGGTTGCGAATGGATTGCCGCGGTGCAAGAGGGTGTGGTGTCTGCTGTGGCATGTGAAGCAGGTATGGTGGCCTCGGGCAAAACAGTTTAGACATAGCTGCTTCCTCCTAATGTAGTCAGAGCGTCCATTTACATCCATATCTAGGAAACGCGAGCATAAGCGAATGGGGTGGTCCTCCCTCGAACAGAGATCGCAGCACTTTTGGCCCGGAACCACTCGAGTCTCGTATGAAGTGAGCCTCCGAGCAGGGGCAGTAGGAAGTCTCGACCTTGGCGGAAATTGCACGGAGCCACTAGGCCTGACGTCGTCGATGGCCTCCAGAGTGCGATGGCGCTCTGTCAGGAAGTTATCTAATTCCTTCCATGTTGGAATCTCGGCCTTATTATGTACGGATTGCTCCCACATAGAAAGTGTGACTTTGGGGAGCTTTGACGAAATCATAAACACCAGGAGGCAGTCCCAAGCCTCAACATTGATGGCGGACATTGCTAGGGCTGTCAGACAACTTTGAGTGGTGGCTTGGAGCTCCTTCAGCGCGACCCTGGACTCTTGAGAGATAGCCTGGAGGTTGAAAAGGATTTTCAACTGGCTGTTGACCAGTAGCCGCCGGTTCTCAAAGCGGTCTGTGAGGCTTTGCCAAGCGACGACAAACCCCTCATGGGTAAGCGGAGCCTTGGAAACAATGGCGTGGGCGTCACCACTTGTTTTGGACAGCAAGTGGAACCCGGTAGAGAACCGGGGTGAGCCGCGAGTTTTGGATGTAAATGGCCGTAAACAAGTCTCGGAAGGTGGGCCACCGAAGATAATCACCCGCGGAGACCTCGGTATCCACCGGAGGTAACCGGCAGCTTGTAGACGCGGACGTGTGTACATTGACGGAAGCCGGAGTGGTATGAGAAGCAATTTTCTCTCGAAGCTGGGCAATACATCTCGAATAGACGGAGTAACAGTAGCTGTACTTCGATTCCAGCACTGTCGAGATGGCCGCATTGTCGTCGGACTCGGCTAGCAAATCGGAGCAGCTCTCATAGCTTTTCTCCACCTTCTCCCACAGTGCCCGAATTTGGTCCCGATGGACTTCGCACATGTATTGGGAGCCCACGTCCGTTTCTCTGGCGCCCGGAGTATTTATGTTGGCCTCAAATTGGCTAACTCGATCTGTTGTGGCGATGAACTTCTTCAGCGCCACGTCGACCGCACTTTGAGCCATTTTTGCGACGGAACGTGTCTGCCTCTGTGAAGGACCGGGGATTGTACTGACGGATTCGTCATTCTTTGCCCTTGGAATGGCACTGTACGCCTTAGGCTTTAAAAGAGGCGTCCGCGGAGAAGCGGATTGAGATCTGTTCAAACGGATGGTTGGGATCGGACGTGGCTTTTGGTCGTCTCCCGTCGGCATTCTCAGACACCAATTCGCTGGTCAGTGCTTGTCGACTGACGTGCGCAATAGGTGGCTCGTTCGAAGCGGTAGCTGGTCACTTATGTGATGAGACCGGTGAGATCTCGGACGAAATGCGATTGCAAGGCCAAGTGGGAATTATTAGCGCCGATGTCGAGAGGAACGTCAGAAGCGGCACAATTCGGCCAAGGTTTGTCTAGATTCTAGGCGGATGTTGCCAGATGCGGAGTAGGAGCAACGTTAGGAAAAATGACGGAGCGGAAAATGGAAAAGGACCGGAAAATTCGTGCTCGTTCGGAAAAATAATTGATGACTGTCGATATATGTATATTTTGACCAGTATGGCTCGTACGTAAATATTTAATTCCTAACTATTTTCGAATTGGCGGAGCCGGAAAGGTGGACTTGACCTTGGCTTGAATTTAACACAGAGAGAAAATAAATAATTAATTTTTGCCTAATTGTCGGATTTAATTATTATAGAGACAGACGGGTGGGGTTGAAAATCTCAAGTTTTAATCAATTGAGGTTAAATATCCCGAAGCTAGAACGGTGGAATTGAAACCGCGGCTCGATTCTGACAGAAGATCGACAAATAAATTATTTAATTATAATTTTTTGATAATTAAATTTTCGACAAGTGGCCGGAAAGGTGAATTAAAAAACCCTGGCCCTTTGCTCGAACGGAAAATAAGAAGTTAATAAATTTTAGTAGTTATAATTATAAATACATGAATTTATAATTAATTGATTTTTTTTTTTAAATTTATTTGGTTATATATTTCCTGAAATTGGAGGCAGAAAATATTTAGAAATATATGGGCATGCATGCAAGTAGGGCAAGGGCATGTAGGGCATATGATGGCACAGTGGAACGTCGATAAGTAGACTGTATAAGTTAATTTTTATCGGTTATATATTTCCTGAAATTGGAGTCAGAAAATATTTGGAAATATATGGACATGCATGCAGGTACGGATATATGTAAGGACATGTGGGCATATATTGGCACAGTGGAGCGTTGATAAGTGGACTGTATAGTTGGGGGAACAGAAAAGTTATGTGGTGTAAAAATGACACTGATTGAGGAAGATAAAAAACAAATATTACGACAGCGGCGGACTGTTCGGTGAATTTGGAAATTCCGGAACTAATTCACACCGGTGGCCAATATTAATTATGCCTTCTTTTTTTTAAAACAAATATTACGACAGCGGCGGACTGTTCGGTGAATTTGGAAATTCCGGAACTAATTCACACCGGTGGCCAATATTAATTATGCCTTTTTTTTGTCACCATACAATTTCACTGTTCACTTGCGAATTTTTCGCTTATTAATTGCACCAAAAAAATATGTATGTGCGTATGTATGTATGTGGATGCACATATGCCTCGACCGTTGGCAAGCGAATGGATAACGGAGAGGCCGAAAACGGCGAGGAATATGGGCAGCACACAAAACGGAGACGGATGGAAAAATTTGCAGAATTATATGATTATTATAAATCATTAGAAAATCTCAACCTGCCGTTGTGTCGGAAAACTCGGACTTGGAGTTGACACGGAGGGAAAAACAATCTTGCAGCAGTGTGTACGAAATTAATGTTCGTTATTAATTTAATAATTAATAATTAATGTGGAGACGGAAAAATGTACTTATCTTTTGGCGGAACAATGCCGAGAACTGCTGGCAGAAGAAAATCCAGGAATTATCCGGCTCGAAGGACCAATGTTTGTAGGGGGGCGCTGCTGCCGCCAAAGATTCCAGAAAAGTTGAAAATGTTGAATTGAAAATCGGGGGCGTCTTTTAGTAGGTATAACGCGGTCAGCTTTATTGGGCTGCTTACATGAGATTACTTAGAGATGCTTGGGCTCCTTGTGATACCGCATAGGCAAGGATCCTACTAGAGGACCTCTCCCTTCCTATTTACTTGTGTGCCCAAGGGTGTTCTATCTTTCCTGCGGCGGCTCGCGGTCCCATCCTGATTTTCGGATGAAAGCAACGAGTCTGTGTGGAGCGACCTCCGCGAGGTCTGTTAAGTCCGTGAGTATTGCTGCGCCCAGGAATTTGAGCCGGCTGCGCCCCAGCGCAGGGCATTGACACAGAAGGTGTGCGACTGTCTCTTCCTCTTCCACGTCCCCACAGCTCCTGCAGTAGTCATAATATGGCACCGCTAGTCTAGCCGCGTGTGCTCCTATTAACCAATGTCCCGTAATGGCCTTGACCGACAGACTACAGTCCTGCCTATTTAGGGCGATGAGCATCATTGACCTCTTCCTAGATCGGATGGGCCATATCATGCGTGAGTTCCTGCAGTTTTGGAGATTTCTCCATTTCCTCAGTGATGCGCGGTCAAAGTGATCCCTGCATTTTAGCCTACACGTAGCTAAGGGGATACCTACTGGTTCCTTCTCCGGTAGGAGAGGATTGGTAGTACCTGCTCTTGCTAGTTCGTCGGCGGCTCAATTACCCTCGTGGTCCCTATGCCCGGGCACCCATATGAGGTGGAGGTCATGCTGCTCTGACATCTCGTTAAGAGATCTGCGACAGCCATTTACTGTCCTGGAGTTGGATGAAAATCCGTCAAGGGCTTTAAGTGCCGCTTGACTGTCTGAAAAGATACATATTGTGTCCTGATTGCCAGTAAGTGCTGGGGATCTGAGTGCTTCTCCGATAGCTATTACTTCTGCTTGGAACACACTACAGTGGTCGGGGAGTCTAAAGGACTCATTGAGACACAGCCGTTCGCAATGGAAACCGCCTCCCACCTGGCCATTCAATTTTGAACCGTCTGGTTCAAACCGTATGGAACCGGCTGGTCCCGGGATTTGTGTGGCCCATTCCTCCCTTGTTGGAATGTAGACCTTGTATTTTAAGGTGGGATGATCGACAGGTACGCAGTAGTCTGTAGACCCCGTTGGAGTGCAGTGGTGTAGATCTAACTTGGTATGTCCATAGTCAGTCCATTTCCATATGCCCGTCTCGCGTAGTCTGATTGCCGATAGCGTGGCTATCTTGACCCCCATTATCTCTACCGGTAATAAGTCGAGTATGAAGTCTAGGGCATCCGTCGGCGTGGTACGTAGACTGCCTGTGATACAGACCTCCGCCATCCTTTGCGTTTTCCTAAGTTTCTCTCGTATTGTGGAGTTAGGGAGAGCAGGCCACCAGACCACCACCCCGTAGAAAAGGATGGGTCTTATGACCGCTGTGTAAAGCCATCTTACTATTTTTGGGGACATTCCCCATTTAAGGTCAATGGCTTTCCTGCAAGTATAGAGCGCGATTGTTGCCTTGTTAGCTCTATCCATAGTGTTTGACTTCCAGTCCAGTTTCCTGTCTAGCTTAATCCCTAGGTACTTGGCGCTATCGCTAAGGGATGGTGTTTCTCCTAATAGTTTCGGAAGCCTTAAGTTTGGTATTTTGTACTTCCTGGTGAAGAGGACGAGCTCGGTTTTGGACGGGTTTACCCCTAGTCCATTTCTAACCGTTCATGTTGAGAGGACCCTAAGTTTGTCCGTCATGCGGTCACATAGCGTCTGGGGAAATTTTCCGGAGAAGGCAATTGCGACATCATCCGCGTAGGCGATAACTTTGCAGCCACCACCTTCTAAGGATCGCAGTAGGCTATTAACCGCCACGTTCCAGAGTACGGGTGAGAGTACGCCTCCTTGCGGAGTGCCTCTTCTGACGTATCTATGAATAGATTCTCCTCCTAGTGACGCCTCAACAGTCCTGTTTACCAGGATCTGCTCTATTTGGCGTATGGATTGATTGTCTATTCCTAGTGACGTCAGCGCATTGATTATCGAGCTCGGTAGGATGTTGTTGAACGCACCTTCTATGTCTAGAAAAGCAATGAGTGCGTATTCCTTGTCACTAAGTGCCTTTTCGACAAAAGTAGTGATTTCATGGAGTGCCGTTTCCGTGGATCGGCCCTTCCTACACGCATGTTGTGATCCCGAGATATCATCCGGGTTTAGAGTAAGATTAATATGGAGGCTGATTAGTCTCTCCATTGTCTTGAGAAGGAAGGACGACAGGCTTATTGGTCTGAAGTCCTCAGGGGCGCAGTGCGATGGCTTTCCCTCCTTGGGTATGAATACGACTTTCGTCCGCAACCACATTGCGGGCACGATGCCTATCCTGAAAATTGCTGAGAAAGCTTTCTTGACCCAAGACCTCAGATTGGGACCGGCTCTAATTAGTTGAGCCGGGACAATGCCATCTGGGCCTGAGGATTTAAAGGGCTTAAAGCTATTTATCGCCCAGTTGAGATACCTGTCACTCAATAGGTATTCCAGTTGGTTGGGGAGGGAAGGGCTATTCCCCTGTCTCTGCATTTCCCGGGTTGTGTCTTCTCGAGAACATCCCGGGAAGTGTGCTTCTGTGAGAGCCTCTAGGGATGCTGGACGATGTCCAGTTACCTTCTGAGGTTTTAATATATCCTACATTTGGTGCAGTAGTTGCGAGGACCTTCCTTAGTCGGGAGGCATCTGATGTTTCCTGAATGTTCGTGCAGAACTTGGCCCATGCATTCCTTTTTGCCTTGCGAAGTTCTTTGTTATATTGCCTAAGGTCCGCTTTATACGACTCCCAGGCTATCTCCGAGTTTGTTCTGCTCGCTAAGTTAAAGGCCTTTCGGGCCTTGGTTTTAAAGGGCGCGAGTGTTTTCGACCACCATGGTGGTTTCTTTGACTTGCTATTGCCCGATCTGCTTTTGGGACAAGCTTTGTCAAATGCCCTGGCGCACGCTGCCGTAAGCGTGTCCACCATGGCATCCAGGGCTTCCCTACTGTCAGCGTCCCCTGTTGGAGGTTTCCCCAAGGAACTTTCTAGTTTTTCCTGTATAACTCCCAGTTCGCTTTCCTCGGATTGCGTACCGTTAGTCGATTAAAGTTCTGAAAGTTGACCACTATTTCTATGTATCGGTGGTCCGAGAAGGAGTGTTTCTTCAGAACTCCCCAACTAACAATCCTGTCTGCTAGGGATTCAGAGTAAAGAGTGATGTCAAGTACATCCCTTCTGTTCTTGACTATGAAATTGGGTTCTATACCCCTGTTACCCATCAGAAGGTTAGAGCCTAGGATAAAATCGAAGATTGACTCACCCCTCTCGTTCGTGTCAGTGCTTCCCCACTGATGATGATGGGCGTTAGCATCGCAACCTATGATCAGGTCGATCTTGTGCTTCTTGCTGTCTTCCACCAGCTGTTTGAGTAGCGGGTGCGGGGGGAGGGCCTCCTGGTCGTGGCCCATATATGCCGAACATATCCTCAGAGGGCCATTTGGGCACTCTATGGCTGCGGCTACGTGGTCGTCATTGCTGAAATTGGGTAGCAAAAAGAGGTTAAGGTTCTTTTTTGCGAAGATGCAGGCTCGCTTTTTACCTGTTGTATTGGCTTTGCAGAGCCTAAACTCCGACGCCCCCAGCCCAAGAATCCTGTCTCCTAGGATCCAGGGTTCCTGGATGAGGGCCACATCAGCTCCACTCTCGGCGAGGTGGAGTAGGAGGGCAGCTGACGCCGCTTTACTGTGATGGAGGTTTATTTGCAAGATCGTCAGGGACATCCTTACAAATCTCCACCACAGTAGTTTCCGCCTCCGTTTCGGAGCTCAGCAGAGAGTCCTCCTCCATTCCGACTTCGCTAAGTGCCCTTGCCAAGTCGCTTTCCTCCGAGGTGTACCCTTCCAGGATGTCCACCTCCTCATCCGACATTCCTTCCGGGTGTTTCTCTTCGGTCGGCTCCTCCAAGTCTGGCTCTTGCGTGTCTGCCTCCAGCTCTATAGCTCCTGGTTTGGCTTTCGCATCGGATTTGTAGATACGGACCGAAACGTGTTCGAATCCGTACTTCAGCCGGTGCTCCGTCCTCTCCAGGGCTTTAACGGTCTCCTCATTGAGCGTGAGGACGACCTGCCTCCGTAGTCCCTCCGCTTCCTCGACCTTGGCGACTCTCCAGTCCGCCGTGGGAAGCGTCGGGTTGCACATCCTAAGCATCGTTAGAATAGTTTTAGGGTCGGCTGGCTTTTCAGCGAGCCACACTCGCGCCCTCGGTTTGCTGGGGATCTCGTCCCAGTCAACCGCCACCAGCTTAGCTCCAGGGTAGACCTCTCCAAGCGATGCAACCATACGCTTGTAAGTCTCTACCGATTTCGCGTCTTGGCAGGCAATTACCTTGACGCTACCCTGATACCATGCTGCGTCTTCGTCTTGGCAGGGTCTGACCCATTGCGTTTGCTCGGATCCAGCCTCACACCCGCCTTGGTAATTTATTTTTTTTTATTTGGTAATGTGTTCATCTTGGTCCCACGAGTAGGCAGGAAGGGGTTCGTCCATCATGACATAGCCCGCTTGTCACGATAAGCCTGGTTAAAACTGGGAGGTCGGCCGGTCCCCCAGAGTTCGCATATTAACGTCCGAGCCCCCCCTCGGACACGCATCCTTCGGCATATGCTGTTCCACCTTGGATTGGGGTGATTTAAGGAAGGGAGTGTTCTTCTCCCCGCCCGACTACCATTAGCCAGCATCCTCGGCAGAGACATGACCTTACCGGGACCTGTTACCAGCCGCCCTCACGTGGAGAGTATAGTCGCACTACCAGCGGTGTACACAGTTACGGCACGCAATTGCTTGCGTGTAGGTCCCCCTGTTGTACCCGTTTGGCTGACGGCTATGAGATTACTTAAAAACTAGTTCAAAAAGAGATCGGCACAACGGCCCCTCACCTAAACAACGCCATTTTTTTGGAACAACTTCCAAGAAATGGTAATTTAATTCCTCCCACGATCACAAATATTTAAACTTCAAAATATTTATTATCTTCGCAATTATTTTCAGGAGTGCCACAGAAACACTAGTGATTTGGTGAAATGTCAACTTATGGTGAACAAATTGATTAAGCTTCAATCCAATAAAAAATTAAATTCATAAATTCATTGCCTGGTGCATAAAACGCATGTAATTTTACCAGCTTCTCAAAAAAAATCTTTATTTCACGAATTAAATTCACGGAATATTTTATTTTATTTAAGCAGTTCAGTCACATTTCAGTATTACATATGAAGCAATCGAACTTTTAACATAAGTGAAGATTTATTTCTGAAATTACTCGAAATAGGCATGTGTAGCACCACTAACCATACAACATAATTTAAAAAATTTAAAAATTTAAAAAAATTTTGGTACTTTAAAAAATTTTAAAAAAAATTACCAAAATATTAAAGGAAATTATTAAATTAACGACAATAATTTAATTAAATCTCATAATAAGCCAAATTAATAACAAGTGCCTGAACAATTGAAAACAAAAAAGGTAAACATGTCCATCAGCTGTTTTCGTGTCTTCACCCTCCCCTAAAAATCATTCCATCATCATTTCCATTTCCATCATTCCAAAATCATTTCAAGCCTCTTGCTGAATAGAGGTCTGCAGGAATACATTCTTATTGCCTCAGCCATAGAATACATCCGAATGGAATAGAATGAATGAGTGCAAGAGACACAACGAATTGAGTGAGAGGGAGTGGGAGAGTGAGAGAGCATTCTAACTCATGGGCATTCCCTTGCTTTGAAACAGAGTGAATTGGGGTGGGAAGTAAAAAGAGTGCTTTTGGAATGAGGAATGCAGCCGAATGTCTCGAATGGTTTTTAACACACTCTATGCATTCATTTATTTTCTTCTGTTAAGCAAAACGCTTCCCTAATACTTCTTTCATAATGAGGGAATTGACCGAAAGGTGAATTATAATGAAAGTGTTTTTTTTACTTGTGATTTTTAACTGTTATTATTATTATTATTATTATTATTATTATTATTATTTTGTTTAGTTTTCTTAAGTTTTTCCAAATTAAACTATTTTACAAAATTTTTTTAGCGGCAAAATTTTGTTGGAAAAGTATTTATTAATAAATATTGAAAATATTTTTACATTTTTATAATTAAAATATGTAAAATAAAATATAAAACATAATAATCAATATTTCTGAAAAAAAAACAATGACTTGCTTTCACTTTTCAATTATTTTATTATCAGCGTCTAAAAAACAGGCAAATATGCATAGTTGTATGGTACATTCTAGAATGCATTCGAAACAATTCGAATGCGAACTGTAACTCTAACTCATTCAATTCGGTTTTCAACCCCCGAATGTTGTGCGAGTGAGACCTATACAGTCGCACTCACTCATTCATTAATTTTAGTCTCCGCATTCTATCTCACTCAATTCATTTTCAAGGTTGTGCATTTGAATGCCATTTTTTAGCTATTCATGCAGACTTCTATTGCTGAACAACAAAAACTTAAAAGCAATCACCGTTTTAAGTGACTCCGACTGTAATATAATCTGACACTTTCTCAGTATATTGATTTTTAATGATTCGTAAAAATATTTATACAGAAAATATTTCACTACTAACACTTAATCTTATTCCTAAATAAATTAAAAATTTATGCTGAAATAATAAAAAATAGAATATAAAAAATAATATAATTTCTTTCGTCATTTCATCATATAATGAATACCCGAATTTTGTTAGGGTAGCAAGCCTGAAAAGTAAGAAAAATCAAAATTTTGTACGCTGGCTTCGAAACGAAATCGCACGCACACATACACCCGTGTATGTGAATGTGTGACACGCATACATACAAAGATCAACCGAAGCGCAGGCCAACCTTCTTCATCGCGCTCCGTTCAGAGACTGAGAAACAGAAAGCATTTAATGAGAGAATGAGCGTAAGATGAACGAACGATGAGCGTAAGAAATCCTCTCTGGGGCCTGTCACAAGAAATTTTTGCGTCCATTTTCGTTGTATGAAATATGCTATATGCTGTATGGTTAGTGCTAATACAGAGTTAGATGGCCCTAAAAATCGATTTTTGAGTTGGGAGGTCGTAATGTCGCAGGCGGGATCCTCTGGAAACCCGAGTCATTCCCCGAGCGAGGAAATTTGGGTACGAAGACAATTTTTATTTGTGTGACTTTTTTGCTTCTGGATTTCGTCTTTCTCTGCGAGGATGCCCAGATCCCGGTGGATGTTGTCGTTGCGAACATGCCAAAATGCCACAGTGATAGTTATCAAGATTTTTGACTGTGCGTGCTTTATAATGTCTATGATGTTGCTGCTGGCGTTCCCCCACAGCTGGGAGCCATACGTCCAGATTGGCTTTAAGACTGAATTGTAGAGTAGTAACTTGCAGTCCAGGCACAGTGCCAATCGTGAGTTTATGCATCTTTTGCATTCGATGTGCATACTCCAGCTTAGTCGTCTATCAATGTGGTCGCCAAGGTATATTTCTTTGTTAGCTTGGGTGAAGTATGTACATACCGGTTAGTGAAAGTGGGTTTGGATCCAAATTGGTGTGCCGAGGTAATATTACATAGCTTCTAGATATGGTATTATGCGAGTTAACAAGCATTTTTCAAACAATCTAGTCAAACAAGATAGAAGGCTTATTAGACTGTACCATGTCGGAATTTTGTGGTTTTTTCCAGGATTTGGTGTCATTATGATGATGGGTTACTTTCACTTTTGCGAAATAGCCAAGATTAATGCTCCCATTAAATATTTTGCAAACGACCTCTTTAGCGCATTTAGGAAGTTTGATCGACATCTTTGGCGACAGTAGGTCTCCACTGGGAGCCTATTTTATGGTTTGGTTTTTCGATTTCGTTTGGTCGGAATGAAGGTGCAGTTGGCCGTTCTGATTGAATTACTGGCAGGAGGAATGAATTCGAAGCAGGGTTTGGCTGGCAGACACTTTTGAGATGTGTAGTGAATGTTTCAGTTATGTCTTCGTCGCTGCGAGACCAGAATCCCGAAGTGTTTCGTATCGGGGTGGTCGTTTCAATTGGGGGGCTGAATTTGCATCGATGTGGCCTGCGAGAAGACTGTTGCACACCTTTTGTGAAAATGGTGTTTGATGCGTTCTCTGATTAGAACTCCGGTTCGGCCGTGGGCTTTCCTATCCGGATGATCTGTGCGGAATATTGTATAGCCTCTTATTTATAAGTTTATTTATTTATTTATTATTTGAAAGTGGCATTTGCTTGTCAGATTCGTTTCCATCAGTAGCATAACGTCAATATGGTTTTCGTTCAAGAATTGTGACAAATCCAATTTTTGCCGTGAGACATCATTAACGTTTTAGCGGTCAGTAGAGCCGGGTTGCTCTTAATCGCCGATTTTTCCACTTCGATATCGCGGGTTCAAAATTAAGAATAGAAGTCGTTTCTTTGGTTCACTGAGTTTCTACGCTCGTTCTTTTGATCGTTGCACAATTTTTTCACATATTTCAAAAGTACTGTTTATTGAGAATGTACTGTTGAAGTTTAAATAAAAATATCAAATAATGACAGAGTAGTATACCGAATAGTATGAGTTACTCGGTAGCGTCTAAACTTTAAACGCGTTTTTCTCGGAACGACATTTTTGTGTGCGGCGCAGGTGATTCACAAAATTCTATGGTACCGATCTAGCTGAAATTTGGATATGTTGTTATTAAAAGTAACACCTCTGTCCCGTACTAGAATCATTTATTTTTAATGTTTCTTAATAATTTTTTATCATTAATTAAGGTAAATTTTTTTAATTAAAAAAAAATTTTTTTTTGTGAGTTCGCCATTTTGTTGTTTATTGATGAAAATATTTCATTCTAGTACGGGACAAAGCCATAAGCTTAAAAAACAATAATCTATTCTAATTTTTTGTTTTGGATGACTCAAGCAGTCGGAATGCCCCGCGCCAGGGACCTACCTTTTTTTTATATGCATACCTCGGCATGCTGTAAAGTGTATTAAACTACACAAGAATAAATTAAACAAAATATTTCAAAATAGTTTATGATGCCTATAATAACATATTTGAAAATGAAAACGATCGCATTATTTTTTATTACAAAAATTTTTTTTTTTAATTAACCTCTAAAAAGTAGGTCGGAACATGAGACTACATCCTTAACTCATCACAACTGTAATATAAAGCATTTCTATTGCTTTTAATAGATTGCGGTTCAGCGTCTTTTCGCTTATATTGGGTTACCCCAAATTTTTTGTTTGGTTAACTGCGATTATTTAGCAGTGTTCCCGGAGCTCGGGAACTTTTTTGATTACAAGTGTTTTTACACCCTTATACCCGTATTATAATTTTGGTCAAAAGTGTGCAAGGAGACATCTCCGACCCTATAAAGTATATATATTCTTGATCAGGATCACCTCCTGAGTTGATATAAGCATGTCTGTCGGTCCGTATGTCTGTGTGTCTGTCTGTCCGTTTCTACGCGAACTAGTCTCTCAGTTCAGGGTGTGTGCAAAGTATCAAGATGATTAAAGCTATCATCTGGTGTGTGCAAAGTTTCAAGATGATAGCTTTAATCATCTTGAAACGTTGCACACATCCTTCTTTCCTTTGCACGCAGTATATAAATCGGAACGGCCGGTATCGGCCGACTATATGCTATAGCTGCCATATAGCTGATTGATCGGAAATGGTATAACTTCGATGTTTTTAGAGCAGTGGGGGGCAAATACTCATTTTACATAGCACGCGTGCATAGGGTAGAAAATTCTGCCGCAGCGCTGCCGGCACACTGACAGTGTGCTCACACTATCAAATTTTTTGAAGCTCTCTCATTTGCTCTCATTTTGACTCATTTGACAACCAAAACTTTAAAACCAAAATGTTTCCACTAAAAAAAATTTTCTCAGAAATTGGGTTGAAAAAAGTTTTCTCCATAGAAAATAAAGATAGGGAAGCGTAGTTTTTCATTTGTTTCACTGTTTCTAGCAAAGCTTTCTTTAAAATCAAATACGCTATTTTAGGGCCCATTTTTTTGCTCAGTGGATGCTCTGTTCTCATTGTTTTTCTCTGCTACACATACACTACAATTTTAAACATGTTTGCGTTTTGCCCACCACTGTTTTATAAAAATAGAGTTCGAATGTACGAATGCTATATTTGACAAAATAATATGACATTTTTAATTTCATAAGGATCGGCCAACTACATCTTATAGCTGCCATATAACTGAACGATCAGAAATGGTATTTGGTAAAACTACCAACTTTGTTGTTCTTGATGATAATATTTATCATTATATTATGATATTCTCATAACTATATCCGATTTTAGCGATATATACCCGGTTTATGGGTATGGGTATACCCGCTGCAAGGGTATATCAACTTCGGCTCCACCCACAGTTAGCTTTCCTTTCTTTTTTGATTTATAACAATACAAAATCTTTTTGAAAAAATTCTCAAGCGACAACCGGCAGCGAGACGCTAAGCCAGCAATGATGTTTTTCGGAAGAGCAGCGCTCTCCTCTCTAACATATTCCTCCCTATCTTTTCTTATATGTAACTAAGTTTAGTTTTATTTCGACCACTCAAAGTGGAAGTAAAGAACATTGTAGAGAGTATAATTGCGCGTGTAAATTTATGGAAGTGGTGCAATGTTACATTGTCGACGATGTAAACTAAATGAAACTTAAATTAAAATTGCTAAAGTTTATCATAACCACTATAAATTTTAACAAAATCGATTAATAAAAATCGTTGTTCAAGCGAACGTTAATTTTTTTTGCATCGCCTGCTTCGCTCGGTTCGTTGTTTCAGTTTGGTTGAGAGAACGAGAACACGGATAAAGGGAAAGCAAGAAAGTGTCAAACAGAGATAAAGGCGATTTCGAGAAAAAGACGAAACGAATAATTAATTATCTGACAATGGCCAAATGCAGAGCCCAAAGAACAACAAAAAAATAAATAAAATAAAATTTTATTTTATTAATAAAATAAAAAAATATAAATATATTATTAAATAAATAGAAAACAAAAAGGGAGTTGACAAAAGCAAACAAAAACAAGAAAGAAAAGCTAACTTCGGGCGGAGCCGAAGTTGATATACCCTGCAGTTAAAACCGGATATATATCCGTGTATATTATTTTGCCAAAAATAGCATTCGTACAAAATCTGAACTCTGTAACTCTAAAACCACCAAAGTTATACCATTTTCGATCAATCAGTTATATGGCAGCTATAAGATGTAGTTCGCCGATCCCGGCCGTTCCGACTTACATACTGCGTGCAAAGGAAAGAAGGGTGTGTAAAAAGTTTCAAGACGATAGCTTTAAAACTGAGAGACTAGTTCGCGTAGAAACGGACAGACAGACGGACAGACGGACATGCTCATATCAACTCAGGAGGTGATCCTGATCAAGAATATATATACTTTATAGGGTCGGAGATGTCTCCTTCACTGCGTTGCACACTTTTGGACAAAATTATAATACCCTCTGCAAGGGTATAAAAATTATTTGTTTTGTTATTGTTGTTTTCAGGAGCAGCGTGATTGGTGACGGCTGAAAATATTATAAGACCTTTCTTATGTGAGAATTTGGAAAATTTCGTCCTCCGCAGAGAATGGGATGAGTGGCTTTGAGCTTTCAAAATATATCTGGAAGTGAATGAAATCAAGTCCACTACAATAAAGAGAACGAAGTTGCTGCATTTAGGTAGCATAAAATTACAAACGGTTGCGTATGCACTTCCGGGGCTATAGAAGAATACGATGAAGACTAGGACAGTGATATTGCTATACTACTCTATAAATTAACAAAATACATTTTACCAAAACAAAATGCAACGTTGAACGGCACCTTATTAGAAAAATATCACCTAATGAAGGAGAGGATTTCGGATGGGCAGTCCGGTCATAAGGAGCTCGGATCATAATCGATGTTTCCGTCTGCTAATTCGATGGCATTTCGGCCGGAAAATCCGAAGGGTTTTGCAACGTCCATACCAGCAATCGTACGATAGAAAGAATATTGGAAACTTAAAACGCAGGAATGTGCACTGGATTAAAGACTAGAACCAATTGGAAAAGAATACCGATCGAAAAAGCTGTTTTAAAAAAAACAGTGACGAAGAACAAGAGGAATGGATGAAATACCGGATCGGGGGCGAAGAGGTTGCCATGATAAGCGATTCCAAATCTCGATTTAATCTTATCTCGCAGGACTATTGGATGGATCTACAGTCAAGAAAAGCAACTGTTTTCAATGTGCGTACATAGACTAAACTAATTAAGGGAATATGCCTTAGACACAAATTTTAAACGCCACTTGTGCTTTTGAGTCACAAATAGGGGTCAGGCTAGGCTCAGAGCTGATTGCTTTCTTTTTCGTTATGGAAAAGGGACGACAATCACTACATGGACAAACTGCAACTAAATTAAATGTTTTTCGAGTAGGGTTACCGGTAAATCACATTGAAGAAGTCACGCCGTTTCCAAAGTGAAAGGATATTAGTGTAAAACTGTCATAAGTTCCACATGTTTACCCGGTGAAACAACCCTTGAGACGCATTCCCGTCGCGTTGGAAGATAAAGTCAACGCCAAGCTGGAGGAAGCGCGCTGGATACAATCGAACCGGTTAGTGGCGAACTAGGGGGAACCAAAATTGGGAACTGATAATGATACGCAATACATAAGAAGAATTTTGGAACTTTTGCAAATCGTACGGCATTGAGATTTAATATCACAATCAAATTTAAATTTATCAATTTGATTCAATTTGATTTTAAATCAAATATTTAATATCATATCAAATATTGTTATTTAATATCACCTTATCGGCCACAGGCAAACGGCAAATGGCAAAATATAAGCTTGGTACTTTGTTTTAGGTTTTTTGTTGTAATTAATTGTTGTAATTAACAACTATATCCAATGTTTGCGATATATAACCGGTTTTAGCTGCAACCGGCTCCGCCGGAAGTTGACTTTCCTTTCTTGTTAATTGATGAAATCGGAAAAAATTATAACAGCAATCGAAACTTTTATATTTTAATTTTATATTTTAATTCTGTGTTATTCTGTAACACAGATTTTAATTTTAATTTTAATTGTGTGGCAACACATACTCGATTTGTACCTTATCAGATCCAATCACTGACTGTATCAATTACGGACCAAAATTTACGTACCAAAAACGATTATTGGTCAACTAGGCATTAATCGGCGATTTTTTTTTTCCCGGTCTTTCAGAGATAAGGAAAGGGCTTTTGTATCAATTTATCTAGTGAATCAGCTAGCATTCTGCATTCATAATAAATCTTAGAGGCCCAGACGACAGAGGAGCGCTCGAGAAACGTTTTATTAGTATTTATTAAGCTATTTTGTTATTTATTAAGCTAAGAGAAGTTAGTAAGGAAATTTAAAATACTTGATTTAAAATTTGAAGAAAGGAAAGTATGATTATATAGAGTAGAGACCATTGTAGTTTGATCGTAAGACCCTAAGGGGGTCGTGCTGTGCATATGTCGAATTACAATGGTTAAGGAAAAAATACCTTAATTTAAAATACTTGATTTTAAATTTGAAGGATAAGAAAGTGAGATGTTATAGAGTAGAGATCATTGTCTTGCTAAGAGGGTCGTGCTGTGCATATGTCGAACTACAATGGCTAAGAAATAGAGGACTAAAGATTCTAGTCCTTCTACTAGGAATGTTAAAATTTAAGCGTGTTAGTAAATGCTGGCTATCTATCAAGACGATAGCTTAAAAACTGAGAGACTAGTTCGCGTAGAAACGGACAGACAGACGGACAGACAGAGGGACAGACGGACATGCTCATATCAACTCAGGAAGTGATCCTGATCAAGAATATATATACTTTATAGGGTCGGAGATGTCTCCTTCACTGCGTTGCACACTTTTGGACAAAATTATAATACCCTCTGCAAGGGTATAATGAGAAAAATTCTGAAAGTGGCCAAGGGTAACGCCGAGTAGAATATCATTTAAAATAATGATAATTTTATTTAATTTTTATGGAATGTTAACCCAAAAGGAATTAAAATTTAGTAATTTAATTAGGTAAAATTTTTTATTTTTTTATTTTTTTAATTTAATTTTTTTAAATTTAATAATAAATTTAATTTGGAACGAAGTTTCTTATGGCGCGGTATGAGTTTGGCGGAGAAGAGCTAGCCGAGAAAAACCGTAACGTAACGTTGACCGGCTATCTTTCTGCTTCTTCTTCATAGAGTGAGAAAAAATACCCACTTTTCCACTCTCTCCACTGTTCATTCTTTCTCCACTGTTCATTCTCCCCACTATGCGAGATTCACAAGTATGCTTATAGATAATTTTTTGTATAAACTTGTAAATTGTTTTTTAAATTAAAACATTTTTCGCCTTCATTCACTCTTGTCTCTCCTTCATTGCCAAACATGCTAAAGGAACTTCGTTCCTCATGCGTGTCCCTAGACACACACTGATTTTTTATTTTTTTTAAGATGCAGTTTTACAAAATAAACTAGTTTTAATTGTCCTAGTCTGAATCGAAATTTTTTTCTGAGTCAGAATCCGAATTCTTGAGCATTGTAGTCCAGGAGAAGATTTTGGCCTTCAATCTTAAAGTTGGTTGCCGGAGCCGCAGCAAAACAATGGCAAGGTTACCAAAATGGGGGAGGGGTTACTGACACTGTGTTACTGTATTACTGACACGGATCAGCACGCCGTGTTTAGAATGTGCGGCGAGGTTAGCAGCGGCAAAGAAGCAAGAAGCGACGGGGGATTCGACGCAAAGTGTAGCGGGCCCTGGAAGCCGCCGGTCCACCGCATAGCAACAGCAGAGATTCGTGGCCGAGAGGGACAAGAGGGCATGGACAGCGACCCGCCAACGGAAAAGTGGCGGTATCTTGGAAGCAAGGAGCAGAATCCAGGAGGATTAACGGGGGTCCAATCAGTATATAAGGAGGCCCATTGGAGTGAATGTAGCGTTGAGTTGGAGAGTCCGAGATTCAAGTGTTAGAGCGCCTCTGGAGAGTCCAACAGCCCAAAAAAAGGAGAACGTAAATGACGAGAAATGAATAGGAAAGAATCTGTGGTAGGACGGTTCCTCTAAAAACCCTCGGTGTCGGAGTTAATTTGGGCCATTCCCGACCACGGCAGGTATCTATGCTAGGAAGTGAGGAAAGGACAAGTCTGGCGTCCTCCTTACCTCCTCCTGAATTGCAACCAACAGGTGTGGTCCTGTAAGACTAGGATAGGCCGACTCGAGACTTTACGCCCATTTAAGAAACCGATGGGGACCAGTCAAGCAACTCCCGACGGATCCGAACGGAAAACAGAAGATACCGAGCGGAGCGCATTTTCGGGAACAAGGAGCAATTAACATTGTATTGGAAAAAGCCTCTTAATAAAGTTTATGCTATTTGGGCTCTGGTCAGGTCGAACTATAAATTCGTTGGAACAGCCTCACTAACTATGTGAGCTAGTCTGTAACGGCCTGCTTAATTATTTTTTAAGTTCGTGAGGCCCATTGTAAACTAAGGAGAATTTGTTGAAGCGTACGGGTATTTCCATGACACACATGAGTCAAAAAATGTATTTAAAGTATGGTCAAATTTTTCTAAGGTGAAATTTACATCGGTGCATGTCAGGGTATCGGACTAATCAAATGTTGCATTACGGAAACAGCGAATCTTATTTGCCATGCATGGAAACTTCTGATCGATACCAGAAATGGTTTCGATTGAAACCTCAAGCGTGGGGTGATATGGATCCTCTGGAATTGAACGGGGCAAAGCTCTGAAAGAGTGGTACCATCAGTATCAGATACAAATCATAAGTCTAATAGACGATCTAACAAATTTCTTACGTGGTTAATTTGATCTAGGGACATGTCTAACATACCCGCGGTGAAGTCATGGGGCGTGATAAGTGGTAAGTTATCGACATTAGACCACTTCAATTCTGGCATATTAAAGTCACCCAGAGCTTCAAGCTAGTCATGATCGGTCCTACGATTAAAAACGGGTTGAAAAGCGGACAAATGATACCAGTATGTGGGTGGTTAATTCGAAATCAGTAAACATATATGAACAGGTAATGTATAAGGATTAAGCGGGCAAATTGATTTTAATGCCAATAAATTCTCAGTCACCAAACTTCTGTGATTTCGCTTCTTCAGAAGCAAGCCTGGAGTCTACAGAAATGAAGACTCCACCCCCCCTTCAATGAGGTCGATCACTTCTTAAAGTAGTGTAATTACTTGGAAAAACTTTGGAGATTAAGATCTCCGGCTTCAACAAAGTTGCTATAAGGGCTATAATATGGGACGCATAGAGAAAGCTATCAGAATATAGCTTAGGGAGTACGCTGCGTAGCCTGTAGTATTTTGATGGGTAAGTTTTAGTGACAATATTAGTTTTTTGAATTAGTGGACGAGGAAGAGGTGGAAGGTTGGTCAATGGTTCTAATATGTGGAAGGTTTGCTTCCACTGGTTTTAATACTTTTTCTTAACGGCACTAGGCTGATGTTGTTGGACGACAACTTTCTCTGGCCAAAAACTGGGTAAACAAATCGTCTTGAACATCAGAGCCGCACTTGAATCTTAAAAGAAGACGTTCGCCTTATATAATTATATTTATATTTAAATATGTCCTCCACTTTTATATCGGCTTTTGTTTTGGCTTTTATATAAGCCGAGATATCAATCTCCGAAGTATCAGGGGCAAGCCGAGAAACAAATATATGTTTCGATGGAGGAATCACCTGTAAGGGTTTTAGTGTCACATGAACGAAAACTGCAGCATTAGTCTGTGCCGAGGGTCCGGACTGTGGACTACCCTTTTGAGTGATTTGAATGGGGGTTTCATTCACTAGGACCTGTGGAATCACTTGAAGGTATGCCACGGAAACATATGGGAAATGGCTCATTTGCACTGAGAAATACAAATGGCGAATTTTTCCCAGGGTAATCCCTCTTTAAATCCATTCTAAGTTTGTCTCATGAATCTCAGGAACGACCACATTTCGTTTTGGACAGCACGACAATTATCACGTCATCTTAAACTGAGGCTGTGAACCCGGCACACACACCGGTACGACGTTTTCACATAGCCAGCAATGGATGGTAAAGTGGGATGAGGAGATTGTCTTGTTACAAGACTTCATTGAGCAGACGAGATTAAATTTCATTTTAATAATTAAGAATTTATTAAAATAAGAAAAGAAAGCTTACTTCAGGTGGAGTCATGTTGATACACCCTTGCAGTTGAAACCGGATTTATATCACTAAAATCGGGTATACTAGTTGGCTGATCCTCATGAGAATATTATAATATAACCAATTTATTACAATACAAAATCTAAAAAAAGTCCCAAGCTTTTATGTTGAAGAACACCAAAGTTGGTATTTTTTCAAATACCATTTCCGATCGTTCAGTTATATAGCAGCTATAAGATATGGTCGGCCGATTGTTATATTTAGGACCAACTGTCTAAAAACATCATTTACGAAATTCCAAGTTTTTATTCCCTTGCAAAGGGGTATTATAATTTTGGTCAAAAGTGTGCAACGCAGTGAAGGAGACATCTCCGACCCTATAAAGTATATATATTCTTGATCAGGAATGATCCTGATTAAGTTATAGGAAATGATCCTAAGTTGATATGAGCATGTCCGTCTGTCTGTCTATTTCTACGCGAACTAGTCTCTTAGTTTTAAATCAATCGACTTGAAACTATTCACACACCCTTCTTTTCTTTACATGCAGAATAATCTGAAATGCTATAACTTCGGTGTTTTTGTATGAATGCTATATTTGACAAAATAATACGACTATGCCATATAACTGAACGATCAGAAATGGTATTTGGTAAAACTACCAACTTCGTTGTTCTCGAAGATAGAAGTTTTTGGGACTTTTTTTTTAGATTTTTTATTGTATAAATTGGTTATAATATTTATCATAATATAATATATTGATATTCTCATAAGAATCGGCGAACTATATCCGATTTTAGTGATAAATATCCGGTTTTAGCTGCAAGGGTATATCAACTTCGTCTCCTCCCGAAGTTAGCTTTCCTTTCTTGTTATCTTTAAAAATACGAAAGTTGGGTCATTTCCGATTGTTCAGTTATATCACTAACCATACAGCATACTCTCTCTCGGCCGCTCGACTTGAACGGGCCTTTGTTTAGAGAATTTTAGCTCTGCAATGTCTAGGTCGGGCCGCCCCCTTCATTATTGAGAGCTTTAGCTTCGCCATGTCTAGTCGGGTCGCACTCTCTGTACATATCATTAAGTCCCTGCATGCTCCATAAGCTGGTCTATCTATGTTGATCATCCAGCTTCATCTGTATGCAGAAAAAACATTCTTATAACGTTTAAATAAATTAATTCGTCTTTGTATTTTGGTACGGATTAAGGTCATTAAAAAATTTCAATTGGTCGTTGAGATTTTTTAATGACCTTAATCCGTATCAAAATACAAAGACCAAAATACAAAGTTTTACATTCTCATTGAATGTTTTCCGTTTTTGTCTCTGAAAGGAGGACCATAAGGAAGGTTGGGCTGCGCTTTGGTGCAAGTGTGCGTATGATTTCGTTTTGAAGCCAGCGCATAAAATTTTTGATTTTTCTAACTTTTAAGGCTTGCTACCCTAAGAAAATTCGAGTATTCGTTATTGGGTGAAATGACGAAAGAAATATATTATTTTTTATATTATATTTTTTTACATAAAATTTATTTTCCGGCAAACGTTGTTTTGCCACCAGATGACTTCTGACCAGATAATTTCTGAACAAAATTTACTCAGTTCTAGACTTATGTATTATAAGGTCTTCTAGAGCGCTGTGAACCATGGGGGAACATAAAAATAAAAGGCAAACATTATTTTTAAGTTATTATTTGATCGTAATTCAGCAAGTCAAGTGCTAGAGCGTGAACAAAATTTTTTGTTAGTCCATCTTCAGCTAACACAAACAAACTGGATGGTTTACCCACTTGAAAGCATGTCTGTGTAAAAAACATAGTGTTCTTAAATCTAAGCCACAAATAGACATCATTTGACTTTGGGATTTGTTGATAGTCATTGCAAATGCCAATCTAAGCGGAAACGGAATACGCTTAAATTAAATTGAATTGGCGCATCTGTAAGTATAATAGGAATCCGTAGTATTAGTATATTTTCACCTCTGAACTTTCCACTTAAAATGCTGGATTCGATTACGTTTTTCATTAATTTTTGAATCCGTTGCACAGTTCGGGCGCATTCAAATTACGAAGTAGGATAATTGGAGATCCAACCCTTAATTGTACATTATACGTTAGCATGCCATGCGAATCCAGTGAGTTCAAAAGCTGTGTGGGAAAATTTACTGCTTCGCTGTCGTCGCAAACTGTATCAATAGATTTATATCAGGGGTGCCCAGCCCCATTGCTCTCGGAGCTCCTTTGTTGTTGGAATTTCTCGTTGTATGGGAAATTAAATTTCATATACGTGTGTGGCTCGTAGCATAGGCAAGGGATAAATACAAAAACAATTTTTTTCGAGTTAAGCGAAGGCACTTTGTTTTTGTATTACCGAAAACTTTTCACTGCAAAAAATTACTTTTGGTTGCGATCTCAAAAAGAATGGTTAACATCTGAGCTATGAATTTCTTTTATTTATAACTTTATTACAGTTTTTTACTTTTTATTTGATAAATATTTTTGTATTACTTTTTTCCATTGATAATTGTACTATAATTTTTTTCAGTATACCGACATGACTTGCAAAAAAAAAATTCTAGCTTTAATGTATTGGTGATTTTTTGCATTGGTATTCGAGTTTGCTCTGCCTTATTCTGAGCTTGGGCACCCCTAATTTACATTGTACATATATGATACCAAGTTTCCTGGAAAAAACATTTGTATCATCAGATTCAAACTGTCAACGTCTACATTTTTTGACACTAAAATTGCTCTTTCTGCAAGCCACTCATGATTTATATACTGTGTGTGTATGTATATCAGTGGTGGGCAAACTCTCATTTTACATAGCACGCGAGTATAGGGTAGGAAATTCTGCCGCAGCGCTGCCGGCACACTGACAGTGTGAGCATTCCCAATTTTTTTTAGAAGCTCTCTCATTTGCTCTCATTTGTATTCATTCGACATTTGCCCAAACTAAAAATCAAAATTTTTCCACTGAGAAAAATTTTTTCAGAAATTGGGTTGGAAAAAGTTTTCTTCATGGAGAATATATTTAGGGAAGCGTAGTTTTTCATTTGCTTAAGAAATGTTGCTAGCAAAGCTTTTTTTAAAAATAAAATACTCAATTTTAGTGCCCATTCCAACTTTTGAATTAACGAAAAATGAAATAAAAAAATACGTTTTTTTCGCTCAGTGAATTCTCTGCTCTCATTGTTTTTCTCTGCTACGCACACACTCAAATTTTAAACATGTGCTAGTTTTGCCCACCACTGATGTATATCGAGAAATATTTGTTCAATGAGAGTATCTTGCGAATCAGCGATTGGTCGGTAATTTTACGAACACAGTTTCATCTATAGTTTCATATCAACTTTTACATCACCGATATCTAAGAGTTGTTTTGAAAATGTTTCAGCGGATGGATCTCGAAGCATTTGAACGCGCATATTTACAATGGAGATGATTTTAGGAAAGCGTTGATCTCATCAGCGTATGTCGAACGTGGAATGACTGGAAATAATTGCCTGAAATCAACTGAAAGGACCAACAGAGTTCCACCAAATAGTTTGTTGTTGTTTTTAATATCTTTCAATACCCTGTTCAACGCCTCAAGCGAATCTTTGTGTGCCATAGTACATTTATCCCAGATATTAATTTTACACCGTTTCAGCACGGTATCCATGGACGATTGTTTTTTAATGTTGCATATTGCGTCAGGGTTATTCTGAATATTTAGTTTCAGCTTAAATACTGAATGAGCTGTTCTACCTCCATCCAATAAAGTTGATGCAATGCCCGATGTCTGATGATGCAACGGCCAATGAAATGCCATTATCAAGTGCGCTTCCGGAAGTTTTTGATAAACTTGGCCTCTAATTTTGAATGTAGAATTGTAATATTGACCATTTGCATTAGTATTTCGAACTATTTCTCTTGCTTCGATTGATGTCATTTGAAAGCATGAATTAAATGTTCGAATTGACCTAAGGAACACGTTAAAATCTGGAACCTTGCCGATAAGTTCAATGGTTCAGGTGCTTAAATTTTTGGTAATTGCTCTTTTCCTGACGCGCAACACATCAGAGCAGAGAATTTTAGAGCATGACAATGTGAACATTCCTTTTCCATAGCACCAATTACCACTTTTGTGTGAGCATAATACTCAATATCAGGCTCATACTGGAATGCTAGACGCAGGAATAAATCATATATAAAAGCACGATGTACCTGTTGTCGTTGTTGGTCATTTGTTCTGCGTCTATTGAATGTGAAACGGCGTGATTGTCGTTGTTCTAATATTCTGGCTTCATTGTGTTCTGCTCGTGTATCTTCTGGCTCTTCTTGATGTAATTGCTCTATTCTAACATGTACCTCAGTATTTTGTTGCTGGATTTGTTCTTCGGTTCTTTCGGATCTTCTATTTTGCATGTTTCGAGATCTACTTGTATCACGGCTCAAATCCCCCATTTGCGTTTTCTTAACATTGCTCACTGTACAAGACACTAATAATTAGAATTAATGTATTTACTTAATGATGAAGGATTTTTGCCCCAAATTAAATTGAGTTAAAATGCTATGGTAGCGTGAGTTTGTCAGTCTGATGATGTAGTAACTTAATTTATATGCGATTTTCGGTATGTCGAACAGGATTTAAGAGGATGAAAAATAGATGTTGGCAGATTCTCAAACCTAATCAATACACTTAATATACAAAAACTGTGAAACGAGAATTTTATATATAGAGATTACAACACAAAATCTAAAAAAAAGGCCCAAACTTCTATCTTTAAGAACACCAAAGTTGGTATTTTTACCAAATACCATTTCCGACCGTTCAGTTATATGCCAGGTATAAGATAAAGTCGGCCGCTTGTTATAAAATTTGGTAGGTGGGATCAACTAAGACTAACCAAAATAAAATCTGTACGAAGTTCCAACTTAGTGTCTTCAAAAACACGATTGTTGGGTCATTTCTGATTTTTTAGTT
The DNA here is from genome assembly GCA_018153035.1 of Drosophila pseudoananassae pseudoananassae. Taxonomy (NCBI): domain Eukaryota; kingdom Metazoa; phylum Arthropoda; class Insecta; order Diptera; family Drosophilidae; genus Drosophila; species Drosophila pseudoananassae. Next base: position 2,735,675 of record JAECXR010000038.1, read on the forward strand.
TTATGAAAGCTATAGGATATAGTCGGCCGCTCCTTATGAAATTTTCTGCGTCGTATTATTTTGTCAAAAATAGCTTTCGTACAAAATCCACACTCAATCCACACAAAATCTAGCTATAAAAACACCGGTGTTATAGCATTTCCGATCAATCAGTTATATGACAGTTTGTAATAGTTATATACTAGCACCCTACCGATGGATTATTTTTAGAGGACCAGAAAGCAAAAAAACTATTAAAAAAAATTTTTTTTGGGACACTGGCTATTAATATTCTTTTCATTTAATAAATGTATGATTTAAAAATTAAAAAAAATTCCATATCTCTATTTTTAATTAATGTCTAGAGAATAACAAATTCTCTAGAGTACAAGCTCTCTTCCGTTCAAACCCAACCACTTGGATGTCCATCAGAAATTAGGTAAGCAGGATAACTTTTTTCTCTTTTACTTATTTTAGAGTACACGCTCTCTTCCGCTCAAGCTCAATCCTCTGGTTATCAATTCAATTATCATCAAAGCATCACTTTAGTAGGCTTTTCACACACAAATCAGAGTACTACGTTCTCTTCTGCATAAAAATCTCTCTGCACCCCTCTTGGGTCACAGATCTCTTGTTTACACGCACTAATTTTTGCCGTCATCAAGCTCTCCCGCTAATTCTAATGTCTCTCGATCTTTAGGCACACTACGCACATTATCGTGTGGATATTTGTACACTCGTTTAGTTGTCAATGATTTTAACAAGTATCGGTCACCATCTAGCAATTATACAATTTCGAATGGTCCCTTAAATTTTAGATCCAACTTCGTTTGGTGGCGCTCTTCGCTTTTCAGTAATACATGATCGCCAATTTTATGCCTTACTACCTGCGCATGCTTTTTATCCACTCTTGCCTTATCATACTGAGCATTCTTACTTATTCCTTCCTTAGCCTCCTTTTTAGCCTTATTCAGGTCTACTCGCTGTTCCTCATTTACAGTTAACATTCCCTGGGGCCTTGCTTCTTTCCCAATCATCAACTTTAATGGACTATGGTTAGTTACACGGTTCATGGTACAGTTTGTTGCCATGTTCGTTCACTCGTCTCTACAGCCGTTAGCATGCCCTTTAGCACACTCATGACACGCTCCACCTGGCCATTTGCTCTACTGGCACCCGTTGCTACTACATGGAGGTCAATTTTGTCATTGGAACAGAATTTTCGAAACTCGCTACTTGTAAAGCATCTGCCTTGGTCCGCTCCAAATACTGATATGGCAGACTTTACTGACTGTATGCAGTTCACCATGTCCAAGTTCCAGTTGTGGTACAGGTAAACAAACTTGGTGAAGGCATCAATTGGAACGATCACAAATTCCTGCTCGTCCTTTTTCCCGCTTAATTTCCCACTAATATCTATGTGTACCGTATGCCACTGTATCTCTACCTTGGGAATGGGATGTAACTCTGATTGTATTTTACCTGACACTGATTTTGACAATTTACATGTCACACAATTTTCTACAAATCTTCGCACGTATTTTGACATTCAATCAAACCAGTATTGCTCGTAAATCTTATCTGAGGTTTTTTGCCACCCCAAGTGCATTATAGCTTCATGAACATGATTAACAACTGACCACCTGAATGCCCTGGGTAGGACTGGCAAGCATCGTGTTTTCCCATTTCTTTGAATTTTACGATGCAGCAAACTATTCCTAATTTCATAAGAATTTGCTATTTCTTTCGGCATTTCATCACTATTTAAATCGGTCATTAGTTGCGATATGTCTTGATCACGCTTCTGTTCGGATATAAGCCAGTTGTGGGTTATAGTTGCCAAGTCAACTCGTACCTCTACTACCTTACTCAAACTTTCCTGCTCTACTATAAAGACGGGATTCCTAGACAAGCAGTCAACGTGAGCCATTTGGCTCCCCTTCTTGTATTCCACCTGGAATTCGTATGCCTGTAGAAATGACCACCAACGATGAACCCGCGGTGTCGATGCCGCTTTCTTTTGACTTGCTCTAACAGAATTACAATCCGTATATACTGTAAACTTTCTGCCGCTTAAATGTCGGAAATTTCTGACCGCGTTGTACACCGCCAATGTCTCGAGCTCATACGAGTGATATTTTGATTCAGGTATTGTAGTGCATTTACTGTAGTACTCAATTACACGGCGCTGACCATCTACCATGTGAAATAGCATAGCGCCATACCCATTGGCGCTAGCATCCGTATGCAGCTCTATTGGTAAGTTGGGATCGAATAATCTTTATAATCTTTTTACGAATTTCCTCATGCTTTTCTTTCCAGTGAAATTCGTTCGTCTTTGATGTTAGCAAATATAGAGGCTTCATTACTTCTGAGAAATGTGGGACAAATTTCCTAAAGTAAGATGCTAAACCTATGAACTGTCTAGTTTGTGTGACTGATTCTGGTTCGGGAATTTGAGTTAGTGCTTGTATTTTTCGGGGATTGGGTTTTAGCTCACCATCTCTTATAGGAAAACCTAAGTACTCTATCTCTGTTTGCAGAAATTTGCACTTTTTAATGTTAAAGGAAAAGCCTGACTTTGATAATACGTTTAGTACTTTTTCCAATCTGTCAAATGCTTCCTCTATAGTACTAGAAACAATTAATACGTCATCAATGTAGAATACTGCGTATTTATTAACCAAGTCCCCTAAAGCTCGAACTATGGCACGTTGAAAGACCGAAGAAGCCTTTTGAGGCCGAAGGGCATGGCTGAAAATTCATATTGACCCTCTGGGGTCACGAATGCAGTTCGCTCGACCGAATCGGGGTGAATTGGCACCTGATAGAAGCCACTGGCCATGTCTAGACTAGAGAAATATTTACCGCCGCAGGCGATCTATTTGGTCTGATATTAATGGGAAGGGGTATCTATCTGACACAGTATTTGCGTTGAGTTCTCGATAGTCTATGCATAGTCTATCACTGCCGTCGTTCTTTTATACTAGTAACATTGGAATAGAGAAAGGGGAGCTACTTGGTCGAATTACGTTGGATTCTAGCATTTGCTGAATCTTCTATCTCACTATTTCTTTCTCACCCTCGACGATATGGAGACGATATGGTCGTCTCTGTACCGTTTTGTTTACGTCTACTAAACGTATTTCTAAGGAACCTGTAGTTACTCGTCTGTTTGGAATGCCATCAATAAGAAATTTGGAATATTTGGCCAATATGTCGTTTAATATTAACTTATCACTATTACTTAACTCCACATTAACATTACTTTTATGGTCCATCGCATTTACATTTTTATCATTGTTTACAGATAATACGGTTTGAGTTCTGTAGATATCGAATCTATCTCTTTCTAAAGTTACTCCAAAACCAACCTCAAAAATGTCTTGTCCAATTATCATATCATGTTTAAGGCACTTATTATCTACTACGTGAAATAACAATTCAAAATAAATTCAGAGACTTGTATGGTGGACAGAATTTGCATATTGCTCTTGACAACAACAAGCATTGCTCTTGTCGCCTATGCCTTTCAAAACAACCATGTTATGGATTCTTTTACCAGCCAGCTTCGCGCCGACTGTTTCTTTTACCAAAGAGCATTCTGATCCCGAATCAAAGAAAAATGGAAACTTCTCACTAAATTGAATTGCTGTCCCGTTAGGCTGATGTACTGCGCACATGTCTACTCTTCTTTCGGTGCTGCTTCGGATCGCTGTTGCTGTTTCCCTCGTACACACTGATGCGATATGTCCAACGCCGCCACACTTGAAACAAGTTACTGTTGATCTCTCTCTCATCGTTGTTCTGTTGTTGCTATGTCCTGGTCTAGTCTCGTTTCGCTCGTCTGTTCTCTTCTTGCGACATTCCATTGCCTTCTGTCCAAGTTTCTCGCAATTATGGCATCTAATCGTCGTCTGCATTTTGAACCTCTTCTTTTTGGGTCCCTCTGATCCAGAAAAATCAACATTTCTGCTGAAGGTGTGCGCCTTGAGTTGTTATTGCAGTTCAGCACGCGTTTTTATGTTTGTGGTGAACGCTACACGCTGCAGTCTAGGGTCAATTTGGGATGCATGAGCCAAGACTAGGGATATGGCAATCTCCTCATGGGTCATTGATTTCCACTTGGTCAATAATGATGTAATTAGTCGACTGAAATACACCGAGAGGCATTCATTTGCATTGGGACGACCCTTGAGCATGTTGAGCAATACTGCCGCCGGCGTCTCGTTGCCTTCGTAGCGTTCCATGAACAATTCTCGGAATTGCGACCAGCTCATTCCAGGAAAACAAATTTGCGACAGCCACAGCCACTACCGAGCAGCGATTTACTTTGCGTCATCACCAAGGATGGACCTTTTTGTGGATGTTCACTTAGAATCATATCCGCCGTTTTGGGGTTGAATGTCGGTAACATCGCGGATGCGGCGCGCGTGTCTGGCTGCGGCGTGGCGTTTAGTAGTTCAATTATCACTCTATTTTGTGATTCTAATAGCCTGCGCCAGCTATTTTCTGAGTTATCTTGTAAGGGGGTGATCCCACTTCTGATGTCGGGAAATGGCCATCGTTTTTTTCTGTCATCTCGTATTTTTCAACGCTCAGCGAGTCGCAATGATCTTTTGTACGTCCGTTCACTACAGAGGGCTATTCTTGATTGTTTTCTTTTCTTGTATTTATTGTTCACTATATACATACATATATTTAAAATTAGAAAGATGATCGAGAGATGACTGCGGCCAAAGACTCTGCAGTGGCGGTGGTTGAAGCTGACGAAGTTGTGTGTCGAGAGAGAGTGTGTGTGTTAGAGATGTACTCTCGTAAAATTGATACTCGCGAGAGTTATCGAGTTTGGTCGAGAACTAGACTTGAAAGGGGTTGCCACAGTACCCCCCTCCTAGAGTTCCAGTTGGGAAAGATACTTTGCTGGGAATCTGATTCGTCGTCCTGATCTTGACACTTTCTCGGGTGTCTGAGCAATTGGCGCTGTCGTCTGCTCCTGTGTTGGAGGCGTTTCTTCTTTGAAGATGTAAGCTGGTTTAAGTCGATCGATGGAAACCTTGTTGTCTTTTGTGTGGCCCTTGAGTATAAAATATTTGTCGTGTTTTGTTACCACTTCGAAAGGACCTTCGTAGTTTGCTGCCAACGGGGTTTTCACTCGATCTACTCGGACGAAGACGTGAGTACAATGGTGTAGGTCCGGGTGCACAAATTCTTGCGGTGTATGATGGTGCACTGGCTTAGTTGGCAGTTGAGACATGGTTTTTTGAAGAGCCTCGGTGAACTCGGACTCGGTGTGTTTTTGTGTGCTCGGTGCAAAAAATCCGCCTGGTACACGTAGTGTGGTGCCATAAACCATTTCAGCTGGGCTTAGCCCGATGTCGCTTTTGATTGTTGTGCGTAGGTCAAGTAGGATTAGATGCAGGGAACTGCTCCAGTTGATTGGATCGACGCATTTTAAAGCAGCTTTTTACGTTCTATGCCAGCGTTCGATCATACCATTGGCTTGCGGGTGGTACGCCGTCGTCCGCAGGTGCTTAAAACCACAAATATTGGAAAGCTCTTGGAATAATGTAGACTCGAATTGTCGACCTAGATCGGTTGTGATGTGAAGAGGAATTCCGTACTGGGCGAACCAGCCCGATATCAGTGCATTGGCTACGGATTGTGCTGTGATGTCTACTAAAGGAATTGCTGCGGGCCATCTTAAGAAACGATCGATACACGTAAGGCAGTATCGGTATCCGTTCGATGAAGGCAGTGGGCCGACTATGTCGATATTTATGTGTTCGAAAAGATCTGCCACGTTGTTTTCTTTTCCAGAGATGTGCCGGATATCGGTGCTGAATTGGCTGATAAAATCCAGTTGCCGAGTGCGACGAGGTGATGCTTTCTCGCTGTTTTGACTGAAGGCGTACATAAGCGGCTTGTGGTCGGTAAAAATTACGACATTTCTGCCCTCCAGTGCGTACCTGAAGTGCAATATGGCCTGATAGATGGCAGTCAGTTCTCTATCGTAGGTGCTGTACTTCTTTTGCGTCGATGTGAATTTCCTGGAGAAGAATCCCAGTGGTTGTGTCTGCCCGTTGATGATCTGATGTACTACGGCACCCATAGCGTCGTCGGATGCATCGGTGGTTAGCGTTAATTGTGAGTTAGGTGCCATGTAGTTCAACAACGTAACGTTTGCAAGCTCGTTCTTGCAGGCAGTGAATGCGTAGTCGGCTTCTGTAGACCAATGTATCTGGGTTTTGTCGTTCTTTTTATTGCCTTGGATCAGCGTCTAGAGTATGTGCTAGTTCTCGGATGCTCGTGGGATAAACGGCCTATAGAAATTAATCATACCCAGAAACTTTTTTAGGTCTTTAGCGATAAGCGTTTTTTTAAAGTGCCGAATGGCTTCCACTTTGGCCTCTGATGGTTTTAAGCCATGCTGGCTGATGTCGTGTCCCAGGAATGTGAGTTGTGTTTTACCGAATTGGCACTTCTCAAAGTTTACGGTGAGATGTGCCTTTCGAAGGCGGGGATCGTGCGGAGGTGGGTCTCGTGCTGCGCCTCGGATTCTGAAGCGATCAGAATGTCGTCGATGTATGCAAAAACGAAGTCGAGACTTTGTATGACGTCGTTTATGTGCCGTTGAAAAGTTTGCGCTACGTTGCGCAGACCGAACGTCATGAACAAAAATTCGAATAGCCCAAAAGGCGTGATAATTGCTGTTTTGGGAATATCTTGTGGTTCGACAGGAATCTGGTGATATGCTTTTTGCAGGTCGATTTTGGAAAATATCTTCTTACCGTATAAGATGCTCGTTACATCTAGTATGTACGGAATAGGATATCGATCCGGCACTGTTACGTTGTTCAGTGCTCGGTAGTCGCCGCACGGTCGCCACTCTCCGTTGGCTTTCTTTACCAGGTGCAATGGGCTGGACCAGTTGCTATTTGAGGGACGGCATATTCCTTTCTCGATGAGGTAAGAGAACTCGGATTGTGCAGCTTTGAGTTTGTCGGGCGCTAGTCGTCGAGCGCGGGCGTGAGTAGGCGGGCCGTTGGTCGAGATGAAGTGCGTTACTTCGGACGTTGCTGGCAGCCGGTTCGAGTTGATCGTTGCGAGATCGCGATACTCGTGAAGCAATGTAGCGTATTGATTACTCGTGTCGTAGGATAAAATCGCGTTGATTTTACGTTGAGGCGCGTGACCTTTTGATTCCAGCAGCGTAGCCCGATCGATGAGTTTGCGTCGTTTCATATCGACGAGTAAGTCGAAATGTTGAAGGAAATCGGATCCGATGATAGCGCAGTTGACGTCAGCTATCACGAAGTTCCAAACGAAGTTTCGTCGCAATCCCAGTGACAATGCTATGCGTTTTTCTCCATAGGTTTGTATATTCGTGCCGTTGGCCGCGAAAAGAAGCTTTGGAGTGAGCATAGTTTTTACGTTTTTGCAGGGTGGCATCACTGAAATGTCGGCGCCGGTATCAATAAGAAACTGTGTTTTGGAGATATTGTCGTTGATGGCGAGGCGGGCAATTTTGTTGTGGTCTTCTTCGAATTTGTCCGCCGAATTCGAAGATTGTTTTAGTTTTTTGGTTCGGATGAAAAAGAGCATGGTTGGCGACATTTCTTGGCGGCGTTGCCAAATTTGCTGTGGTACCAACATATGTCTGCAGCTATGACGCTGTTGCGATCCGTTCGAAGGCTGTTCTTGCGAGAACGGTTTTTGAACAGCGCGTTGATTTGTTGTTCGATGCGGTCTAGACGATCGTCGAAAACGGCGCTGCTGGTTGGAGCCGACTTGGCGTCGACGATGCGTAACTGATAAGAATCACCGACTTCCATCACTTTATCTGCCAACTTAGCTAAGTTTGCTAGACTGGCGTCCGATGCTTGCAAGATCGCTTGCACTTGTGTTGGTAAGCGCTGCAACCACAATGTTTTCAAGAAAGATTCGTGAACTTTGTTTGCGGCGAGTGCGTTTAACTCGTTGAGCAGTTGTGTGGGGCGCTTGTCACCAAGGTCGGTCTCCGATATTAACTTGTGGATTTTCCTTGGTTCGCTTTCGCAGAAGCGTTCCAGAATGCACGATTTCAAATTTTTGTACTTGCCTGTGCATGGTTGGTTGACGATGGCGTCGGCAATTCGGGCCAACACTGGTGCTTCGATTGACGCTAGGATTGTGTTAAATTTAGTTTCGTCCGAGGTTATTCCCGCCAGAACGAATTGGGCTTCAATTTGCGATAGCCATAATTCTGGGTGTTCGGGCCAAAACGGCGGTATTTTCACGGCTACCCGGTTGATAACTGTGTCAAAACCGCGAGTAACGGTATCGTGAAAAACCTCGGCGTCGTCTTGTGGGGCGTTGTTGTTTGCCATTGTAAGCACCAGTACTTGCGTGTATATAGTGACCACGTAGGGGTCACCAATTTGCTTTTCTTGTATTTATTATTCACTATATACATACATATATTTAAAATTAGAAAGATGATCGAGAGATGACTGCGGCCAAAGACTCTGCAGTGGCGGTGGTTGAAGCTGACGAAGTTGTGTGTCGAGAGAGAGTGTGTGTGTTAGAGATGTACTCTCGTAAAATTGATACTCGCGAGAGTTATCGAGTTTGGTCGAGAACTAGACTTGAAAAGGGTTGCCACAATTGCCTTCCCTCTCCTCTTCCTCCTTTTCATCATTGCGCCACGCTCAGCAGGGCTTTACTCTCTTTCCCCACCGCGCTCTCATTCACAAAGCTTGTCTCTCTTAATTTGCAATGCCTATTTATTTTCTCTTAGACTATGCTCTTAACTTATAATTAATCAGTAAATATGGTATTTGAAATAAAATCTAACTTATCTCCGACAAATACATTTATTTGACTAAGATATTATTAGTGATTTGTGATATTTTACAATTGATTCTTACATATATTTGACTTTGATACTATTGGATTTATTTACAAAAGTTTACATAGGATTTAAGCTTCATTTTCGTTTACCTATCCAATGTTTAATGTTCTGACAACTCCAGATTTTATTAACTATCTTCCAACTTCAACAGCACAATCAAAATTTTTACCATGATATAATCACCTACCCTGTATTTTGAACTGGTTTTCTTTTTCTCATTGTATTTTCTTTCATTGTCTTTCTGTAACTTTGTTTGAGACTCTGTTCCTTCTTTTCTAATTTTGTCTAAATTCCTAACATTATCGGTATTATCTAATTCTTCTAACTTTTGTCTTAATTCATCTATAATCTTTCCTTTTTGTGCGATTCCAAATAAAATTTTGCTCGGAATCTGCGCAATGCTTTGTATTGTTTAAAGAAAACTTAACATCTTTAATAACTGTTTCCCAATGCAATCCCTTTTCTGAGTCTGCCAATTTCGCTATCATCGGTGCTAGTATTCGATTAATTCCTTTCACCTGCCCATTAGCTTGAGGTAACCCTGTTGCTATTTTTACATGCTTAACATTATACTCTTCGAGAAATTTCTTAAAACCATCATCGTTATCACCTTATCTCTACCTAAGTGACCTAACTCATTATGATATTTTTACAGTATCTTGTTTTCCATTTCTTCTTGAACATAAAACAATCATTTTCATCATTTTCTTTCCTATAAATTACTGCATTTCTCATCTCAAACATTTTGTCATTTTCTTATTCTAACTTCATTCTAATTTTCTTTAATTTTTTATCCTTTGCTTGACATATTACTAAATTGTCTTCAAAACTTAGCGTTTCTACTACACATATGTTATTATTCCTACTTAAAGCATCTACATGTTGCATAAGCTTTCCCGACATATGAACTAACTCAAAGTTATACTCAAGTAATTTTAACGCCCACCTCGCAATACGAGGGTTAATTTCTATTCTGTTTAACGTCAAAGCAAAGATTATAAAGTACAAAGATGGGACATCAGGGCCAAAAACGGTAAGCTTTTTTCGTCGAGCTTGTTGGTGAGGGGGGAATGAACACACATACGATTCTATTTTTAGAACTCTTTACATGTATGCGTAAAAAAAAGGGTGCGTCTTTGTATGTATGTGTGACTGCTCGCAAGACGGCGTAAAAATTTGTTGGCTTCCAATTTTCATTTTCATTTTCAATTTCTTGTTTCTGTTTTCAATGGGCCGATGTGGTAGTCAGTAGAACAAATGGTATTTTTAGTCGCTGCAGTTTAAGACGGGATGGTAGCGTAATGCATAGAGTAGTTACTTTATGTAAAATATTTTTGTGTTCAAATCCTAGTAAGGACTTCTAACTTTCTTTCTTTTATAATTGTTTTTTTATTTTTCTTTAATTGTAGTTTTAATGAAAATTTAATACTATGTCCGGCTAATAAAATTTTAAGGGAGTCCCTCCGGAATTTTGTCATCCGACACGCCCGTCACTTATTTTTACAAAAATTGTATTAGAATGCAATTAAAAATAATAATAATAAAGTAAATATGAAAAGGAAAAAAAAATATTATTAAGAAAATAAAAGTAAAAAAAATAATTAAAAAAATAAAAGAAAATATAAAAATAATCATAAAACTGAAACTTTATAAAAATTTAAACTACCGCCCAGTAACAAAATCGAACCCACAACCCGAGGGATAAGGATCGCGCGCTTTCCATCTAGGCTACCCTCGAAGTTGATCTAACGGTATTTAAAGTTGGTATTAAAGAAAACGCAAGGATCCATAGTAAAATCCGAGCTGATGAGTGAAGATATTTCTGATCTCTTTGCTCTCACACTATTCGATATGAACGTTTCAAACTCTCATTGTTCCAAAAATGTTACTTTCTAAAAATAGAATTCGCTCTCTCTCTCTCTCATCTGCCAGCCGTTTCTCGTGGAACCCGCTCTCAAATATTTTCATTTTACAGCGGGTTACACGAATCGGCCTGCCTATATGCCGTAGAACCCGCACTTTTAAGGATTTTTACAGCGAGTTTCACTACGAACTGAGGCGATTTTAAGGTGATTTTAGGGTGATTTTACAATTTTGTATTTTTCTTGATTGGATTAAAAATTTTGACAAAAAGTTTAATACAATAAAAATATAATATAAATAGATTTAAAATAAAAAATAAAATTGGCTTCCCGTCCCTGATTTGAACTCATTTTACTCTGCACATCAGCCAAGCACTCTACCACTAGGCTATCCCTCAATCGTTGACGCGCGAAAAATTTCTCAAACTTAACTTGTCGCGCAATGGAACCCGCTCGTTCCAGCGCTGGAACCCGCCATAGAAAATTTTTCTTTGTATGAGATGTCCCATCTATGTACTTCATAATCTTTGGTCAAAGTCATCGAATTACAATCAGTAACTATTCTAAACCTTCTACCCTGCACATTCGGAACCGAAGTTTCGGTAGAGCATAAATAATGTCTGCAAAAATCTTATTGATAAGTCTTTGAAACACCGCCGGTGCGTTTTTTTAACCCATTGGCATCCGCATGAATTCTGCCATAGCGGCGTCATAAATGAAGTATATTTAATTTATTCATTCTCAACAAACACATGAAAGCATCCATGTTTAACGTCTTATTTTGAAAATATAGTCTTATTTACCAATCTGTCTAATAAATCATCAATTAAGGGTAGTGGATAATTATCTTTAATCATTGTCTTATTAAGCTTTCTGTAATCCACACATAATCGAAAATGACCTGTTTTTTTTTAACTAACAGTTTTGGCGATGAGTGTTCTTATTCCCTCGGCCTAATAATTCCCTCTTTTAAGTAATCGTCTAATATGCTCTCTCGGGAGAGTCTCGGAGAACTGCTAAAAGGTTTCGAGTCATCCAACCTCAGCTTTATTTCACAATTAACCTCTGGTTCCTTTGATCTTTGTTTATTAACATAACAATTTTCTATAATTTTAATAAATTGCTGTCTAACCTTATAATCCACATGTTTACCAATTTTGTATTCTACAGATTTATCTTCAATATTAATATTCATTAGTTCCTTTTCTACTACATTGATGTAAAATTTCATTTCTTGTAACCTAACTGGATTTATAATCTTTTGTTTATTAGTAACAATTACTTCCTTAACCTCTTCGCTTATTATTCGACTTCCATCATTGACCTTACTAACATCATCTAATTCTTCTCTGTTCAACATCAATTTCACTAACTATTTGCTCTTTAAAACTAACATCATAACTTTTTTAAACATTTTCTGAATTTTCCACCGTAACCAACTTCAAGATGTCAAGGTTCAGATTTAGATCACATGCTTCCATAAAATCCCTTCCTAGGACTACATCATGACTTATAGTTTTATTTGCCACAACAACTAAATGAAAATGTACTTTATTAAATTTTTTGTTTATACATATAACATAATATTCTGCCATAAGTTTCAAGAAAACTTTCATTTATTCCATGATGTGAACTTAAAACTGGAATTTTCCAAACATTTCCGGGTACTTTAGAAATTTTAATAAACGAAATTGGACTTCCTGTATCTTTGAGGCATTCTGTAATTAACCTGGTCTTAGTATTATTCATAAAGTACATTTCAAAATATCTTACATGATTGTTCTTGACCTCGCTCTTATTTTTGTTTTTCAGGCACTGCGCCACAAAATGTCCCCTTTCGCCACATATGTACGTAGCAAGATCCTTTCTCCCGTCATGGCTTCCTGCACTTCTGCGCTCAATTTTCTTTAGCATCGCAATTATAGCAACGCGTATACGTGCTGTTCTTATCGTCCTTTTTCACTGCTGCCTCCTGTTTGTCACTATAAGGTTTAGGTAACTTCGACTCAGTTACCAGATGCACGAGCAAATGCACGTTTTATATGTGCAACATTTTCGAAGCATTGAATATGTGCTTGATTCCGCAGCCCTTGATTAGAAATACCCTCAATGACTTCCTGCGACTTAACGTTTTACCAATCATCAACATCTTACCATATTGTCCACTAATTCCAAAATTGGTTGCAATATTATTTGAGTAATCCATTTGAGTGCGCAAGTTTCACCAGAAATATCACTCACAACCTGTGTTGCCATACCTAACGAAATGTCGATGCTTGGGTTTTGAAGTTCTAAAAACTTCGACTTCGCAACGTTGCCTTTTTTCACTTCTTCACTGGCGCCTTTTCTTGCTCCGCTACTGCTAGCTTCGTTCCTGTCATTTCGTGCATCATTTTCCTCCTTGTCTTCTCCTTCGCCGCCGTCATTGTTATTCTCTTCGCCGTCTTCGCTGTTGCTTTCATCTTCATCTTTGCTATTTCTTTTGCCTCCGTTTCGATCGCCGCCAACTTTGCCCTTTTTTTTCATTGCCATCTTTTCCATTAGTTTTGCATCCGTCTTTTCCGTTTTCTTTGCCTCCGTCTATGTCGTTTCCTTCACCTCCGGCTTTGTCGTTGTTTTTGCCTCCGTCTTCGTCGCCATTATCATTGGCATCTTCGTGGTTCTCTAATTCCAGATCTTCTTTATATTCGTCTTCACTGTTATTTTTATCACCGTCTTCGTCTTGATTCATAATTGAATATTAATTCGCGCTTGTTTCCCGTGGTAGGTAGCCGTAACACACTTGTGATGATGTTCATGTCCATTTTTGTTTTATTTAATTGTTTTTAAGTTTTTATTTGACACGAGATCGACCCACTTCTGATTTTGTAGGGATATGATAAAATGTCCCTGAAGTAGAACACCAACACACTGCTTTCAATAATTCTTTAATTTATTCTGTTTAGCTCTTCTCAAGATCGCTGCTGGTGTTCGGCTGACTCCGCTCTCAACTTGCGATCCGCATCAACCCTCATAACTCGCAGAGAGAGAATATGAGAGCGATGATAGCACAAGAGAGAGAGAGAGAGAGAACCAGAACCGAAAACAAGCAGCAACACCAACTTACACTAATGTTTAGAGTTATGCTATACAATAGTTAATATATATATATACAATAAGTAGCAATCCTGCTACATATTTGTATTTAAAAATAAAGATAATAAATATTGTGAAATTTTTAACATTGTTGTCTTGTTATAAAAAAATAAATAAAATTTGAAAATTGATAATAATAAACAGAAACTACCCTTGATGACTTAAGAAGAATATTGTTATTAATTAAATTAATAAGGCAATTTTCAAGGCAAATAAGTTGCTGATTTAAAAGAATTAGAAATAACGACTGAAGCAAAGGTGATGTCATTATTAAATGCCTACACTGTACCCAAAGCTCCCCTCTATCTACTGCAGCGCCATCTCGAGCTCGACTTCCCAGGTTAGCACTGCCAAAATTCAATGAAAACTATTAGGAGCTTAAAATTTTTAAGAGTCTCTTTGAGACAATAGTAGACAAAGACGTAAACATTCCTGTTATTGAGAAATATAATCATTTAATTTCTTGGCTCTCTGGTGAAGCCTTAGGAAATATCAAGGCATTCCAAGTCACCGAGATTCCAACAGTAATTATAACAAAGCTATCGCTAGTAGAGGTGGGCACGGGCCGGGCTTTTTTTCGTGGCCCGCGGGCTTACACAGGCCCGGAGCGGGCCCAGGCCTTAAAATTAAGATTCGTGCGGTCTTCGTGCGGGCCCGGGCCTTTGCAAAACGGCCGGCCCGTAAAAACCCGAAATAGGCATTAAAACAATTTTGATTTGACAGCGCTATTTTTTTTTATTCTCGAATTACAACCGCCATTTATCGTATTTTAATTGCTTATCGATGTTACTATCGATTTGCTTAAACAATATTTTACAATAACATGTCTTTTAAATTTCGTAATATGTGTAAATAAGTTTCGTGCCTGGCCGGGCCGGGCCCGGGCCTTGATGAAAAAGTTTCGTGTTCGGTCGGGCCGGGCCTCTCAAAAAAGATTTTGTTGTCGTGCGGGCCCGGGCCCCAAAATACAGGCCCGCGCCCACCTCTAATCGCTAGTCTTAAAAGAGTTTACGATATCAAATGACACCTCTTACGAACCAAATAAGCAAATTTTTCAACCTTTCGGAATTTCCCAGTCGTTTGCGTCGTCGTTGAGAGGTCTCAGGAGAGAGATATGTGAGAGACATAGTATCATCGATTTATGGATCATTATTATGATCTCCATGGGAGATATTAGGTCGTAGGTACCAGCACTCATCCGCCAAAGAGATTGTCAAGTATCAAGTAACAATATCAATAGCAAGTAACGTAGTAGAAGCTCGTTGGCTCATCTGTCAACAATAAATAAGCTTGAAGTTATTGTAACGCATAAGATGGTCTTATCCAGTGTAGTCCATTTGCTCGTCTTGCTGTAAAAGTTTAAGCTTGTAAAGCCTTACTGTGTATAAATTGTCTACGAAAAGGTCACACGGTTGCGAAGTGTAAATCGACTAGATGTCAAATATGTGCAAGATCGCGCCACAAACTTCTGCACCGAATTACTGTGACTAAAAAAAACTTAGGATTACCACCCCAAATGAAAATCCTCCTCCAGCGCTACATCTTGATGGCCTGTCTACGTCACATGCGTTGCATGCGGAATCTCCAAAAAGGGTTTTCTTAGAGACGTCGATTGTCAGCGTTTAAACTAAGCATGTCTAGCACATATTGGTCCGACAATTACTTGACTCTGGTTTTCAAACGAACTTCATTACTGAAGATCTTGCTCAACTCTTACAGATCCGTAGGGAGGAATCGTGTATTAATTTGCTTGGAATTGATCAAGCTAATTCACAATTTAAAAAAAAAAGATACACACTGTGCTAAAGTAAAAATTAATGGTATGGAGTTTCCGTTCGACTTCTGGATTATTACCCTGACCAGCCAGTGAACGTGAAAGATTGGGACCTACCGAAGAACTTTCGGTTAGCAGACGCATATTTTTATAAACCTCAGCGGATAGACATGTTATTTGGAGCTGAGTTATTTTTCGAACTATTGTCCATTGGCCAAATAAAATAGGGTCCGAACCATCCCATTCTGCAAAAAACTCTCCTTGTATGGATAGTATCGGGAAAATACAAGCCAAATTCTCAATTCTTGAACAGCCTGTCTCTAGACTGAAATGCCGAAAAGAATAAGTTTAGTCGACAGATAGCATCTTCCATTCCATTTAAATCGGATCCAAGCGTTTTGGGAAACAATACATACATATGGCACTGCGGGGGTTTGAGTTGAGTGGGGGTTGAGTGAATCCGTGAAAAATACATTCCCTCGATCTGCCGAATTTATTGGGGCCAACTTTTACGCCGGCGACATGTTAACGGGTGCTGATTGCATTGAGGAGCTAAAGACAATTCAGTCTTAAGTAACTCAGGTTCTTCAAAACGCTGGGTTTGAATTGAGCAAGTGGTTTTCAAACTCGCCTGAAGTTACTGCATCCGAGAGCACGGTTAAGCCAATAACACTTTCGGACTCAGAACTGACTAAAGCATTAGGAATGGCTTGGGTTCCTAAAGAAGATATATTTAAACTTGAAATTGATGCTTCAGTCATGCAGTCATTCTTTCGGTGACATCGCAGCTGTTTGACCCCATTGGCTTATTAAGCCCCATACTTATAAATGGAAAGCTCCTTTTGCAGGAACTTTAAATAAGCTAGATTGGGATCAGTCAATTCTACTGCACTTTGCAAATAGCGTGGAACAATATACAGATTGGCTTGTCGCAATAAGAGGACATTTCAATTCCAAGATTCATGTTCACCGAGCCTATGTCACCTGTTCAAATGCATGCCTTTCTGACGAATCGATTAAAGCCTTATGGAGTCTGCGCCTACATTCGTTGCAACTCTGCAGAAGGTATTAAAGATGGAGACGCAAAGGAGACTGTAGAACCGATCTGGTTTACAGGTCCATAATTTTTAGCGGAACCAAAAGATAAGTGGCCAACGAGCCCCCGGTTTAATCTGTCACCAAAGCTTCTACAGAAGGAAGAAAAAAATTAAACCTATCAGGGTTTATTATAGTAGGCGACACGCATCTATATAATATAGTAGGCGACACGTACTACCAATGAAACACTTATTTAAGTTACTTTGTTGACCCATTTATTCTCAATATTTGCAAGTGAGTGACTTTGATGTCCGCAGCCTGAAGCTTACGCACTTCTCAATCGGCCCTGCGTCAGCATCAAGACACGAGTTACGAGCATAAAAGAGATTAACAGACTGGCCGAAACAGTAACAGACTATCCTACTACAACTTGGCCATCCTGCGAATCAGATCTCCTGATACTAGCGTTTTACAAACATTAAACTTACTAAATATTTACATAATTATTGTAAATATCTTATACCAAATCCTTAAATAAATTTAAACTATTATATTTATTAAAAATTATTATTATAAAAAAAATTGCACACTATATTTAACAAGTTTCAATTCTGTCCATTGTCATATATTTTACTATTTATACGTTTTTTTTAATTTCTTCCTTATCTAATGTTTCATATACCGAGAGCTCCATACATCATTATATGGATTTCTGGATACCAGGAAGCCTTCTACTACTTTTAACAAAAACCTATCATTTCGTTATATCTTCGCTATTTCATAAGGTCCTTTTTTTTGGGAATCAACTTTCTAGCGGCCCCCACAGTATTATCAAAATTGGTTACCATAGAATAATCTCCTTTTTCTTAGTTTTTAGACTTTACTTTGGATTTGTTATAGTATGACTCGTTTTATGTGGTTGTTTTTGATTTTCTTCTGAATATTTTCCAATTTTTGTTAAATTAATCTCATTTGTCTGCTCATATAAGCTTCTCATTTTTTTTTTGTTGATCAATAACTTTTCCTTTCTGTTCTATTCCAAAAAGCATTTTACTTGGAAGCTGTTTGGTACTACGATGTAAAGTATTATTCAAAGAATATTCAACTTCTTCAATTACTTGATCCCAATGAATGTTTTTGTCTTTTTATGTAAACTTCGCAATCATAGGTCTTAGACTTTTATTTATTTGCTCCACTTGCCAATTGGCTTGTGGTGAGCCAGTTGCTATTCTCATGTGCTTAATATTAAAATCATCTATAAACTCATCTGACGTAAAACAACTTCCACTGTCAGAAATTATACATTTTGGTCTACTGTACGCCCTGAAATATTTCTTGAATACCTTAATAGGCATTCCCTTAATGCATTAATAGGCAAACCTTCTTTGTATTTGTTGTCTTTGTTGAAGACATCTAATGAACTTCGTTAAACCTTCACCTATTAAGAATATGTGCTTGTTAGCTCTGTTCTTATCAACAGGTTCATAGTGATCCATGTGCAGCAGTTCAAAATGGTTTATCCCCTTTCGGTATGCGTGCAGTAAACTTTCTGATTTGATGACTTAATACTGGTAGGTGAGAACGCTACATACCTAAAACAATTTCCAATATGAGTCATCCATTTATGGTATTTTTTAAATTCCTAAACCACTATTTTTTACTAATTGCTTCCATCATTTTGTCCCTGCCTATGTGCCCTAAATAATTGTGGTGCTTATGTAGTACATGATTTTTAATGTCTTCAGGTACATAAAATTACTATCTATCCTAATTCCTAAACTATCCTGCCATCGTTTGTTTTCCTATATACAATTCCATTTCTCATTTCATACATTTTCTCTTCACTTTTTTCTAATCTTTTCTTAATCATTTGTATCATATACTTTTATCCTTCCCTTGGCAAATAACTAAATTGTCTTCAAAAATGTTCGTTACTATTATTTAAATATTTGTGCACCTACTAAGGGCATCTACATGTTGCATTTTTTTCTCGATCTGTATATCAATTAATAATCCTAATTCGGCAATTCCAAAGCCCAATAGCAATTCTAGGATTAAGCTCTATTTTATTTAAAGTATGAGTTAACGAATTCAAATCTGTGATTATCTTAAATTTTATTTCTTGGAGATAAATTCTAAATCTACGAAGAGCATAAATTATTTCCAATGTTTCAAGCTCGAAGCTTTGGCATTTTGATTCCACATCTGTTGTTCGCTTTGAAAAATAAAATATCGGATGAGTCTTTCCATCGTCCTTCCTCTGCATGAGTACTGCTCCAAAACCTAAACTACTTGCATCACAATGCAATTCAATATCATATTTATAATCGTAAATGGCCAATACGGGAGATTACATCAACTTCTGCTTTAGGGTTAGAAAACATTGCAATTCCTTTTTTTCAAACGTAAATGGTTTTTCTTGCCATAGTAAATCGTACAAAGGTAGGGCTATCGTAGAGAAATCTTTGATAAAGCGTCTAAAACAGGGGTCCCAAGCTCAGCATACGGCACACTATGGGGAATTTGACCAGTATTTGTGACAAAAATTAATAACTCAAGATCGGAGCAAGATATTTGACTTCTGTTTTTTGCATGGGGTTAAATTGACCAATATCTTTTACCAATAGAAAAATAGAGGGCGTGGCACCTCCCCTTTTTTTTTTTTCTAATGTAAATTTCTTCAGATTTTTTTTAGTTCTAATTAACTAGTTCAGTGACAGTATTTGGTTTTATTTGATAGAAAATAGTGGGCGTGACAGGCCTTTAACGGTGTATTACAGTTTATTACAGTTTTAAGAGTAAATTACATTTAAAGCGTCGTGCACCCCTGTAATGAAAGACAATTAATAATGTATAGAAGACATATACTTTCCCTACACACCTCTTATAAAAAGTCCAGCTCTTCGTTCTCCAACTTAATATTATGTTGATGGTCAAAATGCTCAATATTAAAACAGCTTTCATCCTCACCCGCCGTGGTGTCATCGGGATTTGATAAGCCCTCTAATAGGCCCAAAACCTCTATTGGAAGACTAATTTTTTTTTTCGACTTATTCTTCTATCCAAATTTACTGAAGAAATTATCGGGTCAGAAGTATCTGTTGCTCGCTGAGATACGTCTGTTAGGTTTTCAACCCTACCACAAGAATACTGGCAAGATCAGCTTGCTTATTTTTTCGTGCGGCTAAGCTTGCCGCTTAGCCGCACTTAAGAGTTGTTCTCCAACTTAATATTATGTTGATGGTCAAAATGCTCAATATTAAAACAGCTTTCACCCTCACCCGCCGTGGTGTCATCGGGATTTGATAAGCCCTCTAATAGGCCCAAAACCTCTATTGGAAGACTAATTTTTTTTTTCGACTTATTCTTCTATCCAAATTTACTGAAGAAATTATCGGGTCAGAAGTATCTGTTGCTCGCTGAGATACGTCTGTTAGGTTTTCAACCCTACCACAAGAATACTGGCAAGATCAGCTTGCTTATTTTTTCGTGCGGCTAAGCTTGCCGCATGAATAAACACACCTACATTTCCATTTTCCGACTTTGCCAAATCTGCAGCGTGCCTTCTGCGAGATATATTCCCCTTCGCATTAAAAGGAAGTGTTGGCCGACCTACTGTCTTCTTTTTTATCGGGAAATTTATACATGTTTTTGAATTTAGCCAAACTTCATGATTCCGTCGAAAATGACTTAACTTATAAGAGCAGCTCTTCCACATTTGCGCCACGTAGTAGCAAAATTTTTTTCTCGCTTGTTCCACAACATCGCTGTACTTTTCAAAATTCACTCCTCGGATAGAATCTTTCATAAAATTAAGGACAGCATTCTCCTTCGCGACCTTTCCCTTTTCTTCGAACCACTTTGCAAACAACTCTGTGTTTGCCAAATAAAGGTTATGTCCTAAAAATGAAAAATTCTCGCATAATCGAAAAAAGTGGTATTTAAAATTACATTCATTCGAACAAGAATTTAATACTCTACAACATACAATAGGTTTCGTCGATGGACTCTTCTGGACTTACTTTACATCCTTTATGGAACATGAGACTTTATCAAAAATATTCATTGACAAGGTTACCTTCATTTTTGCTCGATTACGGGGACAACACGATTTTATTCTACAAATGACGATCACAAACATATAATACAAACCACACAGATTGGTATTCATTTCAAAAAAAGTTGTTATATTGTTTAGATTTTTAATTCTAGCCTCTCAAACTTGGTTAAAAAAACTTAATATTTTAGTCGCCTGTGCTTTGCAATTGCAACAGCTGTGTTTGTCAGCTGATTCCTTTGTTGTGGCGCCCTTTATAAGAATTTTTGTTATGCACCACTGAAGATTGGTGAATTTGGAATGCGTTACACTGAAACATATTTTTATTTTCCGACTTTCAGAAAATGGGTTTTTGTCACAAAAACTGGTCAAATTCCCCATAGTGGACTGGCCAGGGTGATAATCCAGAAGTCGAACGAAAACTTACTACCATTTATTTTTACTTCACCACAGTGTGTATCTTTTTCTTAAATTGTGAATTAGCTTGATCAATTCTAAGCAAGTTGATACACAATTTCTCCCTACGGATCTTTAAGAGTTGAGCAAGATCTTCAGTAATAAAGTTCATTTGTGACCCAGTGTCAAGTAATGCTTGGGTCAATTTGTGCTCGCCATTTTTAGTTCTCAACGCTTACAAAACCCTTTCTAGCGATGACGCATGCAAAGCATGTGACGTAAAAGGGCCTTCAAAATGTAGCGCTGGAGGAGGATTTTCATTTGGCGGGGGTAACGGTGAGTTATTTTCGGCACAAATTCTTGCACAAATTTACACTTCGCAACCGTGTGACCTTTTCGCAAACAATTTAAACATAATGAGGCTGACAAACTCAAACCGTTGCATTACAGCAAGGCTAGCGAACGGACTACACTGGGCAAGACTATGTTCTTGTGCGTTGCAATAACTTCAAGCTTTTTTGTTGGAAGCGGAGCAAGCCAACGAACTTTTATGGTGCTGCTTCCCGAACCCAGTTTTCTCCTGTTTTGGCTTGCCAGTCTCTTCAGCGGAAAGGTGCTGGTACCTACGATTTAATATTTATTCGAAATCGGACTACAGCGGCAATTCCTCATATCCCGTGACTCTTCCCATTTTACTCTGGCACTGGATCTACTCTACTCAAAACTAAATAAATAATCATTGAGTTGGCAATTTTAGTGTCATCTTCTATGGATAATAATGACCCGTAAATCGATGACACTGTGTCGATGAGACCTCTCAAGAACGTCGCAGACGGCTGGGAAATTTTCGAAAGATGATGAGATGATTTCGCAAAGATGAGACATTCGTTATCATAAACTCTTTTCTAGCTTTGTCATATTTACTCTCAGTGACTTGTCTTTAATATATTTATAGTTCCTAAGGCTTCGCCAAAGAGGCAAGAAATTAAATGATTAAATTGCTCTATAAAAGGAATGTTCACATCTCAAAGAGACTCATAAAATTTTTAAACTCCGAATAGTTTCCACTAGATTTTGGCAATGCCAAACTGGGAAGTCGCGCTTGAGTTCGCGCTGCAGAAATTTTAGTAGCTGGTGGGGACAAGGATGACATCACCCTTGCCTTAGTTGTTATCTCTAACTCTTCTTACTCGGCTCCAAATTCATCTTCCTCATCTTAGCTAGTCTTGCAACTCATTTGCCTTAAATATTGTCTCATTTAAAACCTGAAGCTTGCACTCTAGCTCGGTCTTTACTTAACTGGAAACTGAGTAGTTCAGTTTCCAAACGTTCCTGTAACCTGATATTTAATCTTCTTCTTAAGTCATCAATAGTCGTGGATTTTAATTTCTTCTTATTATTTTCCATTTTCTGATTTTAGTTATATTTTAATAAACAGACAACAAGGATAAAAATTTTAAATTTGATTATTTATTTATTTATATATATTTTATATATTATTTATATATTTTTATATAAATAAATACAAATTTTGGCTGCACTAAATTTAACGATTTTGTTTCGCGAAAAACGTACGAGGGGTAAAAAAGGGGGGCGACAGTGATGTGGATATGTATTTTGATGTTTATTAATTTTATCCAGAAGCAGTTTGTTAATTATTTTGATCAAACTATTCAAATTGTTAGCTCTACTAATTGCATGTACGTATGCGCCAAGAATGGAAAGGAGGGTGCAATATTTCAGCACAAGACGTAGATTTAATTCGTGTTTTCTCGACTTTCAATTTTTTGCACAAATACCCGCGGTTCTGCCTTAGGATCCTTTAATACCGCCGCCACTTTCCTCGTGCAGTCAATGGCTGGTGATCCTGGTGGCGATGATCCTTGGATTTCCTGGCGGTTTCACAACGCGGTGAATTGTGTTTTTTTTTTATTCGTTTGTGTATTTTTTTGTTGTGTGTAATAACACCGTTTCACTGTCATTTGTATTTCTTAAAATCAATTTTTTTTTTGAAATATTTAGCACAAAGTATACCCGGGGGCGCCAAAATGTTAATTGAGATTGGTATAAACTATAAAACAATAAAGAAAATTAGGGTGGCTGATAAATCTGTATAAAAATGTCGAAAGCGAAACAAAAACTATGTGGCCTCGTCCATTCGATCTGTATTTTGTCTAATCTTAAGCCTAAACTTATATATTGCGGCTTTCTATTGCGGAATATGAGCTTTCGCTCCCGCTCCGCCCTAAGCTACATTATTTATTTATTTTTTATTTTCATTTCAGAAGCTCTTCAGTATCGATATTCACAATTTGGGATAGCAACATTTTCTCCTCTAAATATTTGGTGAAACTTTTTTCACATTGCCATTTTCGGCTTTCAAAATCGCGCATGGCATTAGTTTTTAAAACTTTTTCTCCAAAGGCCAAAATGAGTTGATCGCATAACTTGTTAACCGGTTGCATTATTTGTGATGGGTCGTTTGACAGCCAGCCTTAAGCATTACCTTTTAACTTTGCAAACATTAGCTTTTGTAAAGTTTCAGTATTTAAACCGTAGACATGTGCAATGCCTTTCAGGTGATTCGCCCAGAACCGCGCACCGCAGATGCCAGAAAATTCTAGCGTTGCTTCCTTTACTAAGGCCAGTGACGTATTAAAACTATTTTGCATGCTGTGTCCCTTTCTCTCTTGCTGTAGTGATGTTGAGTTGTTTCCTGCGCCGCCATTTCTAACTTCGCCATTGTTTTCGCTCTCTGTATCTTTGTTACCGCTCGTGTTGCTGCTGCTTACTGCCTGACAGTTTTTGTCCCTATCGCTGCTGCCATCACCATCGCCGCTCTCTGCATCTTTGTAGCCGTGGTTTTCTGCATCGTTGTCATTCTCTGATGATAGTTGTTGTCGTTGTTTTGACGATATTTCTAGTCGCATTTGGCGTAACTGTTCATATTTTTCGATCAACTCTACAATTGTTGAATACTCTCGAGCAGTCAAATGTTCTCGTCGTTACGCACGAGTAGTCGTAAAGCTTACGCACTTCTTGAGAGCGCATGAAGACCCGAGCTGCGAACATAAAAAAGCG
This sequence comes from Drosophila pseudoananassae pseudoananassae, assembly GCA_018153035.1. NCBI lineage: Eukaryota > Metazoa > Arthropoda > Insecta > Diptera > Drosophilidae > Drosophila > Drosophila pseudoananassae. The sequence continues at coordinate 2,759,890 of JAECXR010000038.1, forward strand.
TAACAGACTGGCCGTAAAAGTAACAGACTATCCTACTACACTCATATTTATTGCAAGTGATAGAAAGATTTTCCTCTCAACTTAAACTGCGACGAGTGTTCGTTAATATGTTACATTTTATAAGGAAATCTAAAAAAAAATAGTAGTGAATTCTGATAATAAAGTCCTTAAAAAAGTTGTCAAGAAAACCGCTCTCATTTTGTTTAGAGCTGCGTCCGATACTTATCGATTCGAATTTTTATATTGGTCCACGAGCACTTGTGTGTCTTGCGACAGCGCATATGGATCGTAAATGCAAAGGAAGTCTGCAGTCAGACAATACGGTCTTGAATACGCTGCTTTAAATGCAAGCCTCGTCTGATGACTTAAATAATGGAAAATTTACCCTTAGACAATATTCGTGCTCTCCACCAATCTCCGCCATATGTAATGTTAATTTTTGTTTCCCTATTGATATGACATTGAAAATTCGTGGTAGGCCACCCTATAAGTCTTACATTGCCCCATTTGTTTAAGGCAGCTCATTTAAAAGTAGTTTCCGACCTTTCAACTGATTCCATTTACACTCCGATAATGCAACGAACTTCGACGGAGCTCCGTCGGAGAATTGAGGTCGAGGTCGATACGGTAAAACGCATAAAAAAACGGATGAGTATTTGCGTTAATACCGCCGCGGTCTCTGCACATGGGCGGATTATGGGATGCAGGCGTGAAGTCTGCCAAGCACCTACTCCTACGAGCGGTAGGCAACGCGAAGCGTCAATCAAGCAAATGTTTTGGCAGCGATGGTCCCGGAAATACATCTTGGCCCTACAGGTGCGGTCGAAGTGGCAGGTAGACATCCGGACGACGAGGTAGTAGCAACAAGTAACAGGTAACAACTACAACAATAGCAACAATAGAAGGGTCAGGGTCAGGGTCAGGAGCGGAGATTCGGATACGCCGTATTAATAAGTTTTTGTGAATTTGTTATATTATATTGAATTGGTTAGTTATCTCTAGTTATGTAGTTATATAAGTCCAATATAAGATAAGTATAAGTATAAGCTTAGGGCGGAGCGGGAGCGAATTCTCATATCCGCTCATATGCTAATTCGCCCCGCTTTTTCGCAATAGATAAGTTAGGCTTAAGATTAGAGAAAATATAGATATCGAATTATAACGTTGAAGAGGCCATATCTTTTGTTCTCGTTTAATATTTAGCAGCCACCAATTAATTTTTATTTTTTATGTGTGAGAGATAAAATAATCTCGATAAACAGAACTTAATTGAACGCGTTGATTATACATTTCTTGGAAACTGGCGATACCGAAAACGCTCTGTAACTCAACAGTGATATAGACGTATAGATACCATATACCATACAAACATGTTGAGATTTTGAAAAAGTGGATCTCAAAGACGATAAAAAATGTAACTATATGATTTGGAGCATGGTCTCATATGGTATCGGCGCAGATCAAGTTTGTTTAAAAATTTGTCCACTTCCATTCCATTCCCACGGAAATCTCGTTGTTGCGGCAGTTTATTAATGTTTTTGTTGTCTTTTGTACTTGTTTTGAGCTGAGCCACTGTACGGTCGGGTAGGTATTACTAAATTCGGGGCTGTCAGAAATGGTTGGCTGCTAACAGCCAAACTATTCTAATGGCTTATCTACATCTACAAATCCAAATTCACCCAAATCCGAGAATTTTTATAAGAGTTATAGTGTTTTTATTCTATTACTTGTTTATATTCCCTACTGAATTGCTTAGATTATTTTTCCCACGATACAAGTTATCCAACCCATGAAACCAGGCCTTTGGAAGGCTTATGGCATTTATAAACAATTTTTTAAATTCAATTTCAGCGATCTTCGTATTCGATGGGTGAGGCACGAGATTCAGAGAAGCAGCAGCAGATATAAGCATAGGCTGCAAAAGCGATCAGACGAGAAGGCTGAGCAATTCCTACCCGCAGAACCTACCATGGAGTAATACCTAATCATTACCTATACCTATCTCTAACAATAATTTAACTATAAGCCAAGTTTATTGTTTATTAGAAACCCTTAGTTTGTCCGTCATGTGATCGCAACGATTTTGTGGAAATTTCTCAGTAAAGGCAATTGCACCATCATCATGAAAGCATAAAGGCAACCTTAGTGCCACCAGCAATGACTCTGGCACGATACCTGTTTTGAAGATTGTTGTGAAAATTGTTCAGATCTAGAGCCTCCGAAAAGCAGCGGCTCTGGTTATTTGGGCCGGAAAAAGGCCATCTGATCATTTAAATCACCCTTTTAGATTTAAAGGGTTTGAACTTGTTTATTTCCCTTTTAGGGCAATAAACTTGAGTCTTATTTGTATACAGTGGTTCCATCGTCCTGCTGATGTTCGATCTGTTTTGTGACAAACCTTTTTGTACGCCTTTGTGCAAGCCATCGTTAGCGTCCCCACTTGCCTTTTAAGAATCGCATACTGCGAGCTGATTGAAGCACTTAAATTTTACCCCTACTTCTATACATTGGTGATCTGACGAGGAGTGTTTCTCTAGGACTCTCCAGCAAAGGAATGTCAAGCACTTCCCTTTGGTTTTTGACGATTAAGGTAGGCTTGGATTTCCCATTCCTCAACAGAGGTTTTGAGTTAAGGATAAAATCGAAGATAGTCTCACCCCTCTCATTTGTGTCAGTGCTTCCCTACTAATGATGATGGACGTTGTCGCCGCACCCTATTGTCAGGTCGATCTTCTGTTTCTCGGTGTCGTCCACCAACTCCCCAAGCAGCGGGAGCAAGGAAAGGGCACCCTGGTCGTCGCTCATGTACGCCGAACATAACTTTTGCTGCGGCTAAATAATCTTTATTGCTGAAATAAAGTAGCAACAAGGCTAAAGTTATTTTTTTGCGATAATGCAGGATCGCCTTTTATCTGATGTATTAACTTTGCAGAGACTGTACTCCGACGCTCCCAACCCAAAAATCCCGTCTTACTGTGGTGGAGGTGCATCTGTATGATTTTCAGGTATATCCTCGAGATTCTCCACCACAGTAACCTCCGCTTTCATTATGGTGCTCAGCAATGAGTCCCCCATCCCGTCAGATATAACCCTCCAGGATGTCCTCCTCCTTATTTAACATTCCTTTAGGCACCCATCTTCGGTTGACTCATCCTAGTGCTCCTTGCATCCGACTTGTAAATCGAGACTGTCACGTGCTAAAGGTCATACTTCATCCGGTATCAGCTCTTCTCCAGGAGATTTGCGGTGCCCTCATTCAAGGTGAGTATCACCAGCCTAAGCAGTCCCACCGCATCTTCTACCTTGGCGACGTTCCAGTCCACCTTGGGAAGTGTCGGGTTCCGTATCTTCAGTGCCTTCACGATGGTACTGGTGTCCTTGGTTTGCTGTAGATCTTGTCCCAGACAGTCGCCTCTAGCTGTACCCCCGGGTGTACGTCTCCAAGCAAGGCTATCATCCGCACGTTGAGGCATACGGATCCTGGTGCATCCTGGTACGCAATCACCTTGAAGCGACTCTGGTACCAGCCGTCTGTGCAGATCTGTTGGTCGGCTGAGGCTGCTTATTCTTTTTTCTTAGCTTGCGGCACCCCACCTTTAGTCGACCTGCCGTTGCTCACGCGAAAAAAAAAAATTTATATATTTTGAGAGTAGAGTCAAAAAATCACTTTTGGTTGAGATCTCAGACCCAATGGTTGACATCGTTGAAAATCTTCATTTAAAAAGGGAGGAAAGAGGCGCTTAACCTCCATTCGCTGGAGCTAATGCAGAAATTTTTACATTGAAGGTTCCCAGTTATACTATAGTGTAGGAGGAGAAGTGCACTCCGAATAACAAATCATGAGGCTTTTTTAGACTACCCTTTTAGACTGCATAAGAGACTTTTTAAACTAGACTCTTTTTGGTCGAAGGTATACCTATAAGGAAAGCATTCAAATACCCTAAATCATACAACTTACATACAACATACAACAGCGAATACAAAAATTTTTCGATTTCGATCGATTTTATTTTTAATTAGTAAAAACAAGGGATTGATGCTGGTTTTTAGTGATGTTTATTATTAATCTTCATATACTCAGTCCCCTCACCAAGACAATATGGAAATATAATATATAGCTATAATATATTTAAATAACTTTAAAAATTACTTATTATCTATCTTAATAAAATTCTCGTGACACAGATTTGTTACTATACTCCTCCAAAAATACGCATATGAAGTGAGTTACTACCTCATCACACTGACAAACTCGCGCTTCATATCATTATAACTCAATTTAAACTGGGGCAAAAATCCTTAATCATTAGGTAAATACATTACTTCTATTTATGAGTATTTTGTACAGTGAGAAATGCCAAGAAAACGCGAAGGGGGTGATTTGGGCCTTGATACAAGTAGATCTCGAAACATGCAAAATAGAAGATCCGAAAGAACCGAAGAACAAATTTTTTTATTTATTATTTTTTATTATTATACCCTTGCAGAGGGTATTATAATTTTGTCCAAAAGTGTGCAACGCAGTGAAAGAGACATCTCCGACCCTATAAAGTATATATATTCTTGATTAGGATCACCTCCTGCGTTGATATAAGCATGAGGTGATCTGTCCGTCTGTCTGTCCATATAGTTATATTGATCGGAAATGGTATAACTTTGGTGTTTTTAAAGTTACAGAGTTCAGATTTTGTACGAATGCTATTTGGCAAAATAATACGACTTATCAAGTTTCATATGGATCGGCCGACTATATCTTATAGCTGCCATATAACTGATTGATCGGAAATGCTATAACTTCGGTATTTTTAAAGCTAGAGAATTCGGATTTGGTACGATTTCTATTTTTGGCAAAACATGCCAAATTTTATAAGGATCAGCCGACTATATCCTATATCTGCCATATAACTGATTGATCGGAAATGGCATAACTTCAGTGTTTTTCGAGCAGAAAGTTGGGATTTTCTATGAATTCTATTTTTGGAAAAATAATACGACTTATCAAGTTTCATATGGATCGGCCGACTATATCTTATAGCTGCCACATAACTGAACGATCGGAAATGGTATTTGGTAAAAATACCAACTTTGGGGTTCTTCAAGATAGAAGTTTGGAATTTTTTTTAGATTTTGTCTTGTAATTTATTGGTTATATTATGATAATCGGTCAACTATATCCGATTTTAGCGATATATATCCTGTTTTAGCTGCAAGGGTATATCAACTTCGGCTTCGCCCGAAGTTAGCTTTCCTTTCTTGTTTTTTATTATTTATTATTTTATTATTAACAAAATAGAGAAGAAGAGCCAGAAGATACACGAGCTGAACGCAATAAAGTCAGAAGATTAAAACAACGACAATCATGCTGTTTCACAGTGAATGAAGAATGACGCAGAAGAAATGACAAACAACAACAACAGGTACATTGAGCATTTATATCTGATTCATTCCTGCGCCTAGCATTCCAGTATGAGCCTGATTTTGAGTATTATGCTCACTCAAAAGTGGTAATTGGTGCTATGGACAAGGAATGTCCGCATTGTCATGCTCTGAAATTCAAAAATGACCCAGCTGGGATGTGTTGCGCATCAGGAAAAGAGCAACTACCAGAAATTTAAACACCACCTGAACCATTGAACGGCTTACTTATCGGCACGGATCGAGATTATAACGTGTTTCCGAAATTAATTCAAACATTCGATTCATGCTTTTAAATGACATCGTTCACACATCGACACACATCGTTCATATGACGCTCTCCAATATTCGCTAATATTCTGGAAGGGACAAGACGGATATTGCATAAACATAAAACAACGGGATCCCGTATCAGGAACTTATTGGATTATGAATTTGATCATTAATCATTTAACAAAACAAATAAATTATTGAACGTAATAAATTTAAATTAATTTTTATAAAAAAAAAATATTACAGGAGCTGAAACCAACAAGAACGTTAGCTCAAAGAATTATTATACGTACCGATTAATAATTAGACGTGGCCTGGTCGTGGCTGCGGCAGCATATTGTGCTATTATGGGCCGTGGGTTTTTCTCATTGGCTGTCAGCGATCTTCTGTAGATAACTTCTGCAAAATGTTCATGGTCAGCGGCCTGCCAAGGGCATCCGGTCATGCATCCGGTTTTTGTTAATTCTTAAGATCAGTTCATATTTTGTATTCAATAAATCAAGTGCACCAGCTCCTACTAATGAAACTCCGGCACATAGCCGTTAAATCTTTTATTAACCAATATACCGACTGAGTCTCTAGGTCAGCAGTATCGAACGACAGTTCACTTCCACCGTAATCTCCCTATGTCAACATAGGAGTAGTACGGCCAACCGGCTACGAATTATTGGAGACAGTGGCGAGGAACCTCACCTCGACCGTTCCCCTCCCCTCACACTCGTTATTTTATATAAAGGATGCTCTGAATTTCGTTCGCGAATATATAATACATGGTGGTCCATGTTTATTTAACACGTTTATTCCCTCATGGTTCACAGCGCTTCAGATGACTTTATAATACATAAGTCTAGAACTGAGTAAATTTTGTACAGAAATTATAAGGCAAGGTGGCAAAACAACGTTTGCGGGTCAGCTTGTAATCTACATATTGTAATCTATATATTATATATAACTTTAAAAACTTAACTTTAAACTTAATAACTTAACTTAAAAACGGCAGAACAGATTTGGGTGAAAATTGGTTGGGAGATAGTTTAGAGCCAGGAGACGGGCTTGGGGGTTTTTTTCCCCCATACGACAGCGTGTCTAGTGTTAGTCATTCAACTCCTCCGAAATGGCTCGACCGATTTTCTCGAAATTTTGTGTACATATCCGTTAGGGCTGTAAATCGGACACCGTGTATTTTTCATCTCCCTAAATTCCCTAAATAAATTCCTCCCAAAATAAAGAGCGGGATTAGATTATTAATAAATAATTAATTAAATTATACTCCACAAAAATGACTGCTCCTGTTCCTTGAAGTCAATTCGTGCTTCCAAATGACATTGTTTTTACCCAACACAGATATGAATCTTGAACTACAGTACTATACTGTAAAAATGACAGGCATTATTAGTCACAATGTTCCACTACTTAATGGCGAATTATTTACGACCGCATTATGCTCGCAGATGCGGCAGGACAAGGAGGATTTTATGCACCAGGTGGAATTGGCAAAACATTCAGGTAATTTCAGACACTCTTCCCGTTATTTCACGTTTATCGTACGCTAATTAAATTAATGCTTGCTTCAAATCATCGTGAATGTGACACAATGTTGAAAAAAGTACAACTGACGAATAATATGCGGATCCATCCGCAGAAACTTTCTCTAAACTACTGTTAGATTTTGGCGATGGGAAAGTTGCTGTACTTGAAAAAAATGGATGTATGTACTGTAAATACTGGAAAATATTTATTACCCAAAATAAATTAAAAAAAAAAAGGGAAAGGAAAGCTAACTTCGGGCGGAGCTGAAGTTGATGTACCCTTGCAGTTAAAACCGGATATATGTATATCGCAAACATCGGATTTAATTGGCCGATCCTTATGAGAATATCAATTTATTATAATAATAAATCTAAAACAAAGAACCAAGCTTCCATCTTCAAAAATACCAAAGTTGGTATTATTACCAAATACCATTTCCGATCGTTCAGTAATATGGCAGCTATACAATTTAGTTGGCCGATCGATATAAAATTTGGTTGGTAGTATTAACTGACCAAAAATATAATCTGTACGAAGTTCCATCTTCAAAAACACGAAAGTTGGATAATTTCCGATTGTTCAGTTATATGGCAGCTATAGGATGTAGTCGGCTGACCCTTATGAAATTGGGTGGGTCGTATCATATTGTCAAAAATAGCATTCGCAATCTGAACTCTCTAAAGGGGCCCATCCACAGGCGAGCATGTTCGTCGAACATGCTACTTGAATGTTCGCCTACTTGAATTTCATTTTCCCACTAACTAGAGCAAACATTGCACTATGGGGAATTTGCCCGATTTCATGGTATTTAGTCATTTTATCAAAGTTTAAATATTTGGGTTTTTTTTATGTAAATATATTAAAAACATATGGCTCCATATGACTCCATACCAAAAATATTAATAAACAGTGCACTTTTAAAGCTTTGCACTGTTAAAGTCAGCTGTTGCAGCTCAAAGGCACGTGTTTGAGAAGAGGCAGTTTTTGGTTAGCTACTTTGAAAGTGCGATGCTTAAAAGTTAAACAAGTTATTAATTCAATTTATGATGGAAAACAATCATACTGGCTTGTATTATATGTTTTGTGTACTAATATTTTGCTATGTGCCAGTCTTAATAATATTTAGCCAATTTTAAAACAAATCTAAAAGGTAATTTTTTGAAAAAAAAAATTAACTTTACGTAGACTTACAAAAAAAACATATCGTTGCAACAGTGTAAATTTAATATATGTCGTAGAGCCATTAATTATGAATAAAAGGCAATTTGTCTCAATGTGCACAAATGCACACAATCTGCGTAATTTCGTTTTTTGTCAGGTGACTTCGAGTTTTCGAACACGGAGCTTTTTTAAGTATGGCGTAAGGAGACGGAGAACTCAAACCAAGATAGATCAATTCTTGATTTTATTTCGAGCAAAATAAGTAAAAACATTTATGTTGTAAAACACAACAACTATTTGAAAAAGAATAGCAGTTTATTTTGCCTAAATATAAATGGTAAATGGAAGATATGCAAGAGAAAAAAAAAATATTTTGAGAAGAAGTTTGCAAATTGGCTGCAAATTCGGAACTTAAGAGTTATATTAATTTGCTTGTCTTGTCAACTGCCGATTGATTTGGAGAAATTTGAACAATTTTGTTTTAAAACTGGGGAACAAATTGTGGATTGTTATCCATGCCTGCCAATGACGGCAACTGTTTACAAAATTATTGTCCACTCAAGGCAAATTATGGAAAATACAATACTTCCCGTTGGCTATTTCGGAGAAGAAGCGTCGGAAGAAAGCAAAAAAAATTTATAAAGCAGATACACTGCATCACGCACGGAAGCATAGTCGTGTTAATAATTTCATGGATGTTTTCAACAGAGCCTTAGATACTTCTGATCCTGTTATTTCTTCAACAAACCTTATGAAGCGAATAGAAGTATAAGTATCGGAAGCATAAAAGTATGGAACTTCCTTCAGAAGTTTTAAGCCTTTTATTGTGCAATTTTGAAGGCCAGGATCAAATTGAGAAAATTGGAGATGAAATTATCGATTTTTTTTTTTATGTCTGACGAATACCTTGAGAATGAAAGTATTTCATAAACTTAGTAGTGTTTTATTTGGTTTTCACTTTATTAATTTTTCTATATGAAATAAAAAAAATTGTTACTAGTCCTGGGAGGGACTAGGGAATAAAAAAAAAACCGTTGTGAAAAATCTTATTTGTTTAAATTGTTATTGATTAATTTATCCAAATGGGAGAGCGGAACCACGCCCATTTTACCAAAAAATATTTCCAACGATCTTCATAAGCCTAATACAAAAAACCGTTTCGAAAAATCTTGTTTAGTTTAAAAGTTAATAAATAATATTTCTTCAGGGAAGGGGCGGAGCCACGCCCATTTTTCTAAAAACATTCCTATCGGTGTCTATAACAATAATAAAAAAACCGTTTCGAAAAATCTTACTTAGTTTAAAAGTTATTAATTAATACCATGAAATCGGCCAAATTCCCCATAGTGCAGGGGTGCCCAAGCTCAGCATACGGTAGAGCAAACTCCAATACCAATGCAAACAAGAAAGGAAAGCTAACTTCGGGCGGAGCCGAAGTTGATATACCCTTGCAGTTAAAACAGGATATATATCGCTAATATCGGATATAGTTGACCGATTCTTATGGGAATATCATAATATAACCAATAAATTACAAGACAAAATCTAAAAAAAAATCCCAAACTTCTATCTTGAAGAACCCCAAAGTTGGTATTTTTACCCAATACCATTTCCGATCGTTCAGTTATATGGCAGCTATAAGATATAGTCGGCCGATCCATATGAAACTTGATAAGTCGTATTATTTTTCCAAAAATAGAATTCATAAAAAATCCCAACTTTCTAGCTCGAAAAACACTGAAGTTATGCCATTTCCGATCAATCAGTTATATGGCAGATATAGGATATAGTCGGCTGATCCTTATGAAATTTGGTAGGTCGTAATATTTTGCTAAATATAGCATTCGTACAAAATCTCGAATCTCTCTCTGAACTCTGTAACTCTAAAAACACCAAAGTTATACCATTTCCGATCAATCAGTTATATGGCAGCTATAAGATATAGTCGGCCGATCCCGACCGTTCCGACTTATATACTGCGTGCAAAGGAAAGAAGGGTGTGTGCAAAGTTTCAAGACGATAGCTTTAAAACTGAGAGGCTAGTTCGCGTAGAAACAGACAGACAGACGGACCGACGGACAGACGGACATGCTCATATCAACTCAGGAGGTGATTCTGATCAAGAATATATATACTTTATAGGGTCGGAGATGTCTCCTTCACTGCGTTGCACACTTTTGACCAAAATTATAATACCCTCTGCAAGGGTATAAAAATCACCAATACATTAAAGCCAAAAATTTTTTTTCATATCATGTCAGTATAAATTATAAATATAAATATAAAAAATTTATAGTACCATTTTCAATGGAAAAAAAGTAATAAAAAAAATATTTATAAAATAACAAGAAAGGTGTTCAAGCATTGAACACTATTTTTTATACAAATTCTTAAGTTAGAGTTTCAAGGGATCGGACCCATGAAATAAGAGACAAACAGCACAGTTCTAAAACCGATCCCCTGCAGCCTAACACAAACACATACATAAGTGGTGCGCTTATCGCACTTGAGAAAGGGTCGCATAGCATGTCAGCGTGCAGTGCGTTGGCAGGTAGTTTTAAATAGATTTAAAATTCTCATGTATCCTACTTATAAGATAACTTTACGAAATAAAATCAGTTTCCAAAAGGAACTCATTGGAGTAAGACCCGTATTTTGGGGCTCCTCTTAACATTTGGTCCATCGAGACACCCTGACGTTTTCCCCCCTATGGTAAGAGACTCAGGTTTAAAACTGGCACCTATAAGTGGCTGAAGAAAAATAATAATTCTCAGCCCAAGGTAGCTTAAAAATTAAGGCTGCGACCTGGGTAAAAAAGAACCCAGTTCAAAAACCGTAGTCCTCTGTTGTTTCCCCCCAAGAGGTAAGGGACACAGAGAATAAAATTATATAAATGCCAATGAGCATAAAATAAAAACAAATAAAATTATAAAAATGAGTCAAAAAAAAAGGCTCAAGAAGTATTCTCAACCGTATTTTTGGGGCTCCTATTGAAATTGGCACCTAAATAGTGGCTAGATGTGCATTGATACAGTCAGTCAAAGGTAGCTAAGATGGCTGCGAACTGGGCATAAAAGAGCTCAGTGTAAAATCGTAGTCCTCTGTCGTTTCCCCCCAAGTGGTAAGGGACACAGAGATTGAGAATTGCCATCGAGCAATAAGTGCGTTTTTTGTTTAGCGCAGGGCTATCCGAGGCCTGAGTCGGAATATTTATTGAAAATCTTTGGGCTGGAATTCAGCCATCGGATCTCCAAAGCGATACGGCGCAAGGAGTTAAAAACACCACTGTTGAAAAAAAAATATGTTTTTCCGGAACAACACCGGAAATTCATAAATATTGAAAATAATATACGGCGTGTTCGAGGCCAAATATCGAGCAAAAAACAAAAAGTCGGGTTCCTGGGAACAACGACAACCAAGGTCTTTGGCATTTAATACGGCGGGACCAACGTCTGCGGCAGGACCACCGGCGAGTAGAAGAACAACATCAGCGGCAGAAAAAACAACGAGCTACACCATCAGCAGCATCAAGGGCGGATAATTTTATAGTGGATACCTGTTGATAGCAATATATTTTGACTCCCCTAGCCCTGAAGGTTATTCCGCAAAAGGCAGCTTTATAATAAACCTTTCGTCGCCATGAAATAAGAGAATAAGCCAGGACCCATGAAATAAGAGACAAACAGCACAATTCTAAAAGCGATTCCCTGCAGCCTAACACAAACACATACATAAGTGGTGCGCTTATCGCACTTGAGAAAGGGTCGCACAGCATATCAGCGTGCAGTGCGTTGGCAGGTAGTTTTAAATAGATTTAAAATTCTCATGTATCCTACTAATAAGATAACTTTACGAAATAAAATCAGTTTCCAAAAGGAACTCATTGGAGTAAGACCCGTATTTTGGGGCTCCTCTTAACAAAAGGAAAGCTAACTTCGGGCAGAGCCGAAGTTGATATACCCTTGCAGTTAAAACCGGATATATATCGCAAACATCGGATTAAATTGGCCGATCCTTATGAGAATATCATAATATAACAGATTTATTACAATAAAAAATCTAAAACAAAGTACCAAGCTTCTATCTTCAAAAATACCAAAGTTTGTATTTTACCAAATACCATTTCCGATCGTTCAGTTATATGGCAGCTATAAGATATAGTCGGCCGATCGTTATGCAATTTAATAGGTTGTATAAACTGACCAAAAATAGAATCTGTACTTAGTTCCAGCTTTTTATCTTCAAAAACACCAAAGTTGGGTAATTTCCGATTGTTCAGTTATATGGCAGCTATAGGATATAGTCGGCTAATCCTTATGAAATTTGGCATGTTGTATTATTTCGAAAAAATAATATTCGTACCAAATCCGAATTCTCTAACTTTAAAAACACCGAAGTTATAGCATTTCCGATCAATCAGATATATGGCAGCTATAGGATATAGTCTGCCGATCCTTATGAAATTTGGTAGGTATTATTTTGCCAAAAAAAGCATTCGTACAAAATCTGAACTCTGTAACTCTAAAAACACCAAAGTTATACCATTTCTGATTAATCAGTTATATGGCAGCTATAGAATATAGTCGGCCGATCCCGGCCGTTCCGACTTATATACTGCGTGCAAAAGATAGAAGGGTGTGTGAAGAAGCTGTGCCAATTGTGCTGGTGAGCACGCGGCCTCCTCCCGACTATGCCCAAAGTACCAAGAACAAAAGGAAATATTAAGAATTAAAACAACAAAAAATTATACCATGCGTGAGGCCAAAACTATTTTCAAGACAACGTCAAATGTGTTAGGTAATACCACTTCCTACTCTTCGGTACCTAAATTATCATATCAACGCAGCGAAAACGCAAACCTAAACAAAAAAAATGACTAAATCAAAAACATCTCCTTCGATGGAGCCCCAAGCAACTCCCATACCGTTTCCCCTCCGTCTCCAACCATCCCCACAAGCTCTTATCAGTCCAACCCAACCGCTCTACCCGATCAAAAAAAAATATAACCTATCCCCCGCATCTTTTACACTATTACAATAAATTCATGCTGAACATGAAGCAAACAGTCCAACAACATCTTCTAATCATAATATTTTTGAATTTCACACACAATGAAATCGAATACCGAAAAACAAAAAAAAAAGACATTTCTGACGATGAGTGATTCACGAACTACAACTTTTGATCAACGATACCAGCCCGGATGTTATTTTCCTGCAGGAAGCGCATATAAATGCTAACCTCACGAATGTTGCTTCCCTCAATCAATTTATTGCATATTTCAACAACTCTATCTTTTATCTCATCCGGAAAATTATTCCTCACAAGCCTATACCAATAAGTGGCAGTACATGCTCTTAAGGTATAAAAATCCTACAAGCCAATACATATATTTTTAATACGTACATATATACCTCCATCCCAACTCGTGACAGCCAATGAAATACTCAAAATACTAGATCTTGCCAGGAAACCTATCCTTTATATTGGAGTATAATATAACTCAAGAGGGATTCAAATAGAAGAGGTAATTACCAAGTCAATCTTGACTATTCTTAATGATGGCTCCGCATTATTGTTCCCTTTCTGTAAATGGTCCGTAAAAGACTCTCTATATGGAAGTGATTGCTATCCTATAGTTATACCCAAGTTATATAGTTATTGCCCAATTTTTGGGTATCAAAGAGGTCTTAAATGCTAGCCTCATCAAAGGCTAGTAGTATTATTATCTTTGGAGTAATGTTCTCCGTTTTTCATCTAACCGTTCTTAGTGGCGCCACCGAAATTGTATTTTATTGCATTTTATAATTGCCAATTAATGGTCGCCTAGTTGACCAATAAATAATCGATTTTGGCAATTTTGGTACGTAATTATACAGTCAGAGACTTGGCTCTGATGAAGTATAAGTCGAGCGTGTGCCTCTAATCTACCAATTTAAAGGAAAACACTGGAAAAAAGGTCCTATCGCTTTTTTGGCAGGAGTCTTTCTTGATTCCGTAATTCAAAGTATTGCAACGAAAGGAGTCCCTAATAGTTCCTCTTTTTCTGTGTTCGATAGGTGATCTTGGACTCACAGGATCACGTCGGGGGGATCAAAATGTAACCAAAATGTTAATTTGAAATGATTGCTGCTGGATTGCTGCCGCAACGTGCACTTGAACAAGTAGGACTACATGAACAAGTTGGACTTGAGTTAGCATAATAAATGAATTTCGAATAAGTTTGTCTGAGACCAAAGATTTAACAATACATAGATGGGACAGCAGGGCCCCAAACAATCAACTTTTTTCGTCAAGCTTGTTAGTGAGGGGGAAACGCACATGCATACGATTCTATTCTTACATATTTTTACATGTAGGTGTCAAAAAATGTGTGCCTATGTATGTATGTGTGGCTGCTCGAAAGACGGCGTAAAAATGTTTTGGCTTCCAATTTTGATTTTCAATTTTTCATCTATGTTCAAATGGTTTTGAACGATTCCGGCGACTAAAATAAAATTTAACTTGTTTTAAAAAAAAAAAATTTTTCATCGTTTCGGTTTACAATGCGCCGCTGTGGTAGTAAAACAAATAGTGCTTTTGTTCGGCGCCGGTCGAGTCAGAGTGGTAGCCTAATGCAAAGAAAAGATGCTCTTTGAACAATTTTCCAAGGTTCGAATCCTGCTTAGGATGATTTTCTTTTTTTTTAATTATCTTTAAGCTCTATCTAAATTTTAGTATGAAAGAAAAATAATTAAACATTATGACCGGTAAATAAAATTCAAACGAAATCCGTCCGTCATATTGTCATCCGACACGTCCGTCACTATTTTCCACATACCGCTAATCTCTCATAATAATATGCATAACAACATAATTATTTTTACGACACTAGTAATAGATTGAAATTAAAAATAATAATTATAAAATTATAATTAAAATAGTAATTATAAAAATAATCATAAAACGAAAATGCACTTTTTAAAAATTAAAGCAACCCCACTCATAAAATCGAACCCTGCACCCCAAGGGTATGGAGCGCGCGACTTCCATCTAGGCAACCTAAAAAGTAAAGAGAAAAACATAGCAAAGAGTAAAGAAAGTAGAAAATATTTCTGATTTCGGTTTCAAAGTTTCATCATTCCAAAGATGTTACGTTCTAAAAATAGAATTCTGTCTTCCCTCTCTTGCCAGCCGTCTGTCGTGGAATATATTTTCTTTTCAATTTTTTTTTATTTTTACAGCGAGTTCCACTACAAACTGAGGCAATGTTAAGGTGATTTTAATTTTTTTTTTTTTTTTATATATTAAGTTACTTCCTGTAGTGGAAGGATTATTTGGCCTCCCGTTTAGACGGGTTAACGCCACAGCCAATGTATGAAATCTTATTTCAGGAGATCTAAAAATTGCGCTTGCATTAAAGACAATAATTTTTATAAATTAATTTTGGCTTGCTTTAGGAACGACGTTATCGATATGTAGTTGTCGATTGGTTCATTTGCAAAGAAGCGATAAATATCATTATATTTTAAAAGTGTTGGAAAATGCTTGAGTATTTTGTACAATTTAAAATAAGATGTGAAATATTTTCCACTGCATTGCATGTGTCGCAAAGACCATTGTCAAAAATATTCATTTTGGATAAAGTGAACTTATCGAACGCATGTCCGCTAAGGATTCTATTTAATCGTTTTGTGTCTAAACGGTCGAAAATATCCGTTTTATAGAACCAGGGTTTCTTGGTGATGAAAGGCCTAAAGTTTGAATAGCCTTTATTACGTTCCATAGAGAAAACGTTATAGTCTCTTTCCCAATCATCTTGAATATAATGAAATATACAATTGATCGCATCACTCAATTTCCATCTAACATATTTGAAGGAGCCGTGTTAGAAGCGTTTTTTGCTGCTCTATCAGCAATTTCGTTTTCCCAAATATTTGCATGGCTGGGTATGTGGTGAACTACAACCTTTGAGAGCGTGGGACAATTTTCGATTTTGGAGAATATTTCCTGGGCAATATAATTGCTGGAGCCGTTATTTTGTAGAGTTTGTATAGCGCCAAGGCTATCCGTCAGTATGGCTATCTTCGGAAAGCAGTTGGAAATTGCAAAATCAATGGCTTTTTCCAAGGCTAAAAGTTCAGCGGTCTTAGACGACAGCTTTTTGTTAGTAAAGAAACTATCAACAGTATTTGACTTTGAATGAACAAATGCATAACCTGTAAAATTTTCCGAGACTGAACCGTCCGTGTAAAAAATTTCCATGTGTAAGTTATTAAAAGAATTCAATTTTTCGTTCAACAAAGTAAAAACAATGACTTCATTAGCTTGCTTTTTGTTAACGCAGGTACCTTTAAAAAAATTTGTGTCTAGGGATAATTTGCGAGGAAAAGTAAAAATAGGGTTGATGGGAGCAATATGATTAAAAAGGTTTATATATTTATAATAGATTCTACTATAGCTGGTTTTAGTGTATGAGTATGAAAAAGGTAAGAGTGAAGCAGATGGCAGTTTGAACGCGAAGGATTTGGCTAACTCTTTAGCTGTAGCGAATTCAATTCTGTAAATGGGAGGAAGTTCAGCAGCGAGATGATAAATAATTTTGACAGGAGTTGACTTAATAAGACCTAATGCTTTTCTCAGGTGAAAATTAGCGTGGGAATTAATAATATTAAGAGCTGCTTTAGACAAGTTAGCGAATGAGGAACAGGCGTACTCAAACCTAGATCTTATAAAAGCTTTATAAAAAAAAAGCGATTTACTTGGATGAACTCCGAAGTGGCAACCACTTAGCATTTGTAGAAACATACTAGCAGTAACCTGCCACGTTTCGCTGTGGCATATTGTGGTTGCACGCATAAGAAATAAGTCAAACAAAAACGAATAATTTTCCAATTAATTTAATCCTGTAATACTTGGGGGTATACAATATTCTCATCAGTGGGTATTGCAATGCGTCATTTGATCGATGAGTTTCCGATATTTGTTGCAGTTGCCCAGTATCGCGACGTGTAAGCACAATATCGCGTTTTTCCAATTGTTCACCAACAATCAGGATGGCAACTTCGTCTACTGTTGGAGCATTAAATGTGCGTTCGTGTGTTCCAGATGGTCGTTTATCTGCTTTGATGACAACTTTATAGTGATCATTTGGCATGCGCTCTAAAGCACTCTTAAACAACGAGACCAACGCATGATGTTCATGAAGCAGACACTGCAAGTCTTGAAGAATTGCTCGCTTCATTCCTGCATTGATCCCTAGCCGTCGATCAAGTTGTTCTTCCATGTTGCCCATGAAATATATTTGTAAAAATTTATTCTGTGTATCTTCGAAAGGTAGTAATGATCCAATTCGATGGTGAATATGTCCTTTATCTACAAAATAAAAACCATACAAGATTAACAGAGTTATAAACACTTTTTCTGTAGGAGAGTAGTATAATACATACCAATAGATAAACCAAGTTATTCTTTAACTACATTCTATGTAAGTACAAAAATAAATACCTTAAACGTCGGATTAAAACCTCCTTCTTCGATAATGTCTGCCCTAAATGACGTCATTTGGAAACAACTATTGTATTTTCGAGTATTTGCAAGAAAGTGGCGTGATTCTTGTGTTTCGCCACAAAGCAATGAATACAATGGCTCATGTGGCGGAGTCAACACTGGCAATTTCACTTTACCATTAACGCAGCAAAATCCAGGCGTTTCTCCGGAAAACTTTAATGCACCACAATACTCGCAAACAACGTCCATTTGCCCAATGCAAACGCTAGGATGTAAGCTGTAATCATTGCTGCAATCGTATCGAAACGCAGCTCGATTCAAATCAGCTAAATATTTGTTGACTTCTGTTGTTCGCTCGACGATTCTGCATTGCCAACCGAGCTTTTTCACGGGTCACTTCACTTTGCTCTCGTGATCTAGGGTACTGCCTAGCACGAAGTCGAGCCATACTATTGCGGCGCTGTTCACGTGCAATTTCTTGTCCTTCATCAGTCCTTTCATTTGCAGTATTTTGTATTCTTCTTGCATTACGGCTTTGTCGGGAAAGATTTGATCGTCTTGGTCGCGGCATTAATAATTAAACATCCTAATGAAATCGATTGCTGCAGAACGCGACTGCCTAACTCTCAATCGTGTTCGCTCAAGCCTAGCTGCTGACATTTTGACATTTGACATTTTCATTTGACATTTTCTTGTGCATCTTTCGATTGTGATTCACGTAACTGCGCCATGCTTACACGCGCCTTTTCATTACCTGTATACATCTAGATTCTAGATAAATGTATAAATACATAATATCGTACATAAAAATATGATACGTTACGCTACAGCCTACTTACTTTTATTCATTACTATAAGTGGAGTATAGTTCAGTGGAGTATAATTCGCGCAGTCGAACGGGACAAAAAGTATCCTATGTCCTTCTCCTGGCTCTAAGCTACCTCCCTACCAATTTTCACTCAAAACTGTTCTTCCGTTCTTGATTTATAAGTGGTGTAACATATAACACGACTTTCTTTTATATATATAGATTTATTTGATTTGATTTTGAAATAATTTTTTTAACATGTGGTACAGACGAGTTGTTAGAACTTATGATTCTACCCAAATAGTTGACACTATTTACATTATTTAAGGTGATGTTATTACACTGTACGTTCAGAGGTCTTCTCCTAAGGTTAAAGTGAATAGTGGCTGATTTATTTGCATTAAATGAAAGATTGATTAAATTGCACATTTCCCTAAAAAGATTCACTTTCTGCTCTAATTTAGATTCAGCCAACGAAAAAACCTTGTCATAGCAGACTAAAAAAAATCGTCCGCGTACTGGAAAAGAGTACTGTCATGATTGTTGCTTAGATTATGAAGCTCAAGAGTGTAAAGATTAAATAGAATTGGGCTTAGACAGCTTCCCTGACTAGCCCCTTTGTCGACTGTAACCTCTGCTTTGCCCAAAGTTAAAACTCTTTTATTAAGGAAATTGATAATGAATTTAATATGGGAGTGGTTAAAACCTAAATTAACTAATTTTTTACCTAGGATAGGAATTTTGACCGCGTCAAACGCTTTGTTTAAATCAAGAACTGCTGCTGTAACATGGAAGCCACGAGCTTTTAAATTAGCTATAGTGTTGATCACATCATTGATACATTGAGATGTTGAATGGTTTTTCCTAAAAGCATAGGACCTTGGAGGCAGGATTTTGTGTCTATTAATGTGATTCTCCATACTCGATTTAATTAAGCCCTCTAAACATTTGAAAATTACACTTAGAAGACAAATAGGTCTATTGTTTGTAATTATAGAAGAGTCAAGGTTTTTCTTTGGCACAGGAATAACTATTATTCTACGCCAATTATCTGGAATATTACCTTGGTCTAAAGTAGAATTAAGCAAGGAAACAAGGTTTTCTAATTAGGTTTTCTAATATAGGCAATAGCATCTGTAAAAAGCTTGGATTTAAAATATTTTTGTCTGCACGCGTTTCTTAGCCTAAACAGTTTTTCACAAACCTCGTCCCAATATTTTTTAGGAACGTATCTATTATTCCCATTTAATTTTATCGTATTATTGGCGTGAATGTTTTGAGAAGAAGTAAAAAGGGTGTCTAGAGAAGTAATATGAACATTTGAGAAATCTTTAATAATTTTTGGGTGATTATATTTATAAGAGTTGAAAGAAGCCGAAACATTATCAACTTCAATTAAAACCGGAAAGTGATTGCTATTAGAAATTTTAGAATTAACTGAAGCCCATTTAAATCTAAGATGATTATTATTTGTGAAAGTGACATCAAGGGTAGAGAAATAGGACGGATTAGGTGAGTAGGTTGGATCGCCATTGTTAATGCAGAAAAATCCTGAATTTAAAAGAGCGTTTTCCAAGATGACTCCTCTGGCATCAAGCGTGTTGTTACCCCAAATACTAGATTTGGCATTAAAATCGCCACCTATAATAGTACACCTATAAATAAATCGTTACAACCTTGTTCAAAAGAATTAGTGTTAGGATTAGGAGCGGCATAGATACTAAAAATGTTTATATTGTTTCTTCGATTCGTTGTACAGACACCAACTGCTTCCATATTAATTTCACATTTAATTTTCCTAAAACGTATATGTTTTTTTAAATAAATACCAACGCCTCCATACCCGTCAGCACGAGGTTTACACACAAAATTATAATTAGCTAAGCTACACATAGAATTGTTTGGAATCCAGATTTCTGACAAAATTGCTATGTCTATATTATTATTAACTAAAAATAGTTCTAACAAATGTTTATTGTTATTAGCAGTTAAGCTCTGAATATTGTATTGGAGGATTTTAAGAGTCATTTTTATTTATTATTATTATTATTTTTTTTTTTTTAAGAAAAGTATATAGACAAGCATCATTAAAGAATTATTGTAACGATTGGTTAATTTTAATTAAATCAATTTTTGAATTTGTAATAGAAATACGATCTTTTAAATTAACTAAAAAGTTTCTTGATTCAGGAACTAATATCGAATTTTCGTTGACTAAAAAAGAGGAAATGTCTAGGGCTAGTTGGTTTAAACTTTTTTCTGCAGCTTCTAGAGCTGGGTTTTTGCAATTACAAATTTCAACTTGTTGAGCAGAAAAAGGATCTTTAGATTGGGTATTAATGAATTTTTCTTTGAGAGAGTACTCCTGATTTTTAAGAGCAGCTTTCCAGCTGATCATTGTGTCGTTGGCATTGTTTTCCTCATTTTTTTTTGTTAAGAGAGATCTTAACAACTTTGTTAAAAGGGTTATTTTCAAATAAATGTTGCGTGGCTAATTTGGTGTTATTTTGTAAAATTGGTGTAGTAGATTTCCTTTGCCATGATGGCTGTGGGAAAAGAGTTATGTCGTTAGTATCAACTTCATCTAAAATTTGAAACAGAGAGGGATATCTAATTTTCGCTTCTGATTTTGATAAGTTTTCAAGTGTCATGCACTTTTTAATTGCATAGGCTCTTTTACGAGCAGGACAATCAAGAGAGGTGGCTACGTGAGATTGTTTGCAGGTAGCACAAACCAATTGGCTACATTACTGCTCTTTAGTATGAGATAATGAACAGCTACTACATTTTTGATCAGCTTGTTTGCAATTTTGAGCAAAATGATTAAACCTAAAACAGCGATAACATTGGCTGAAAGGTACATACGGACTAACGTTAACTTTAGTGTATAAAAAGACGACTTCATTGGGAATTTGTGTACCTTTAAAGAGAATTTTAACCCTTGAAATGTTGAATAACCCTTGAATAAATTTATCTTTAACCTCTTTATCCCTAGTTTTAACCCGTATGATCTCGTGAATTGGAACAGAGGAGGAAATGTACTCTTTCAGTTCGGAGTCGGAGAACTTTGTAGGAATATTAAAAATAATACCCATTTTAAAAATAAAGTGTTTTAAAATCTTGGGTTCATAGCCATTATTTTTCAAATCTGACAATAAAACGTCATTAGCTGCCGCAGCAGACTTAAACTCAGCTTTGCAGCGTCCAAAGCCAATCTTACTGACGGATATAATGTCATTGATTTTGAGTTTCAGAAGTGTAGCATTCAAATCTAGCGGATTAATTGGGACTCTGTTCTGTCGGCTCTCTAAGCCAGTATCTCCGATTTTGTCAATATAGACCACAAAGGGCCCTTTGTGAGAAATGTCATACAAAATTTCATTTTTATCCAGTTGCAAATTTTTTTCTAACTTTCTTTTCTTTTCTTCTTTTTGAGTTTGTTTTGTTGAATTTTTCCCATCGTGTCCAGTCAAATCTTCCATATCCGAAATATCTACTGTATCACTTACTTGCACATCGTCTTTATTGTAACAAATTCTTTTTGGTCTCTTGAAAGTGGCCTGCTCCGAGGAAGGGATGGGACCCTTGGCCTCGTGGGCCATTCTTGTTTTAATTTTGCCCGTAACAAACAATAGAAGGGAATATTTTTAGCAGAAAAAATAATTTACAATTTACAAACTTTTTTTGTTGTTGTAAAAATAAACTTTTTTTTTTCTCCTGTTTTTTTTTTTGGAAGTACCGTTCCGAATCAAAGTAAAACGAATACTGTTTTGATTGGATAAAAAATTAAAAAAAAACCCTTTTAAACATTTAAATATAATATAAATAAATTTAGAAAACACAAAAAGTTTATGACTCTTGATAAGAGGAGCCCCAAATACGGGTCTTACTCCAATGAGATCCTTTTGGAAACTCGTTTTCTGTGTCCCTTAAAACAAACAAGAGAGACAGAAACAACAGAGGATCCGGCTCGAATGATAAGAGGAGCCCCAACAATATTTTGTTACTCCAATGAGTTCCTTTTGGGAACTCTTTTTCTGTGTCCCTTACCACTTGGGGGGAAACAACAGAGGATCCGGCTCGAAGGACCAAATGTTAAGAGGAGCCCCAAATACGGGTCTTACTCCAATGAGTTCCTTTTGCAAACTGTTTTTATTTTCTAAAATTCTCTTATAAGTAAGATACATGAAAATCTTAAATCTATTTAAAACTACTTATCAACGCACTGCACGCTGACATGCTATGCGACCCTTTCTCTAGTGCGATAAGCGCACCACTTATGTATGTATTTGTTTTAGGCTGCAGGGGATCAGTTTTAGCTGTTTTTTAAACATGCTGTTTGTCTGTTTGAAACTCTATCTTTGAAATTTGTATTAAAAATTGTGTTCAATTCTTGAACACTTTCGAGTCTGATTTAAACTCGTCTTACTCCGCACATTAGCCAAGGACTTTACCACTCGGCTATTCTTCATTCATTGTCCGGCGAAAAATTTCTTAAACTTAACTTGTCGCGCTCTTTCAGGGAGTTCAAGCGCTGGAACCCGCCATAATAACGCTTTTATTTCAATGAGATGTTATATTTATGTACTGTTTGGTTAAAGTGACCTTTGCAGAAATTTTTTCAATATCGCCTGTGAGTTTTCAAATAATTTATGCTCAAAGAGCTTATTTCCAACGGCTAAAGCAATCTTTAAATTTATCGCAAAAAAATTGTAAAATCTTTGCTGAGACTAACAATTCTGAAATAAATGATTTAAGAAAAGATTTGTCTGAGACAGATTTTATTAATATAAAATCTGCAGTAATTCAAGTTGTTACATAAATATTGAAGATATTGCACAAGATAAAAATGATCAATTAAAAATTTAAAAGACTGAGTTACAATATTTTGGCGATATCAAAACCTCTCAATCGGAAACTGGAATTCTTGCTTAAGCTGTTGTTGGTGTTATATGAAGTCAGCATTTTGTGGTGTAGTTCATGGACTAAATTTTGTTTATTGTTTTTTATTTTTTGTAATTTAATAATAAATACTGTGACTGAACACCAGCGTACCATCTATTGCTGGCTTTGTGAAAACGTACACGCTAATTTTTCCAGGTTCACAGTATAAGTCTCGGATGGCATTTCCTGAGGTCTTGTTTCCATTACTGTTGCGATAATTGTCGTGCAGGGCAGAACAAAATGACATCGTTCATGAGATAGACTAAGAGCGTATTAAAATAGTTGGTCACTGGTTTTTGCAAAATCAATGACCACCTCAGTGCGGTTGACTCTCAGTTTAGCACCCTTAAGCTGAGTTGCCAAAGCGTAAGACATCCGCTGTTAGTGATCCGCTTCAGCCTGCTCAGCCTTCAATAACCAAGCCGCTCGTATCTCTGGCTACCCCAAGAGCTGGAACTGAGAATAATTCGACGTCTGAATTTCTCAGTGAAAATGAGCCATTGTCCGAAATGTCCTCCGATATCACTTCAAGTGAAACCACGGCTTCAATCGAACGAAACCCCCGTTAGAGTCACCCAAAACGGTAAGCCGCCGTTCGGACCACCGAAATTGACTGATGTTGCAGTTTTCGTACCTGCGACATCAAATAAATTACAGGTGATTCCTCCAAACATATATTTGTTTTTCTTCTAGCCCCTGATACTACAGAAAGTAAAATATCTCTCTTACATCAAAGCCAAAACAAAAGCCGATATAAAAGTCGAGGATATAAGTAAATACAAATCAAAATAAGCTTGGCCCCTTTCAACCCCAGAGGTTCCATTTCCCCCACGTTGAGTTTTCAATTAAAAGCATTTCTAGTATCGATCAGAAGTTTCTCTGCGTGGCTAATAGGATTCGCTGTAAAACTTAATAGTTTAGTCGATACAGTTGATTGGTCCTATATATTTCATATTTTTATTATATATACTTATATTTAATAATAATATTTAATAATAAGTAATTATTAATATTATTAATATTTACGAAATATTTAATAATAAGTAATTATTAATATTATTAATATTTACGAAATATTTACATATTTCACCCATGGCTTCACGAAGCAACTGGGATAAACATCTGTTTGATTTGTGTATAGTTACAACAAACGTACGGATCAGTCGGACAGAAAAAGCTCTATTTTAAATTTATGTTAAAATGAGATATTGTGCTTTCTGTAGAGCTTGGTATTTACTTGGTAAGTAACGTATAGCTTTAAGGATCCGAGCGGGTCTAATAGTTCCAGCCAAGAAATTGTGAGCGTGCTTTTGTCTTCTTTTCAAATAGACTTGGATAAAAATTGTAGAGTTGAACGACTGCTGAAGCGGAGTCACAATATCAGGAACTGATACTGATTCCTTGACTGATATTGATACCCTGCAGAGGGATATAATCTTCAGGGGACCCAGAAGCAGGTGAGTGTATTTAAGCACTCAGGGATTACTGATAAGTCAAACCCATTAGAAAGGCAGAGACTGGGAGTTTTCCAAGAATATGGCACGAAGACAAATGTTGCAAAAGATATATTTTCCGGACGGACTGGAAACTTTTCTTGATAAATAAAAAGCGTTGAAAACGTTAAGGAGAAGAAGTTTAGAGGAGATAGCCAGAACCATGTTCTTTAACAGCAAATATACATTTCCGTTGGGCCTTCCTTTATGTTCTTGTAATAAAGATCTCTCGCTGATTGTTTTCGTTATTGCTCTCGTTCCTGTTCCAGTTCGTCCTCAGAAAATGAAGCTCTGGCATCCATATTACATTGCGATTGTCTTTGGGAGGCTTCTTGTCTATTTTGAGGGTCCGTTCTGCAGTTAATTTATGGATTGATCCATAAATTCTCCACTGTTGACCCAGTGATCTTGCGATGGGATTTCCCCTAGTTGGTCTCCATTTGTCGGCGTCCCTTTCACTCTGCCTGCCTTCCGTATCAGAACGAGCGTATCGTTATTAGTTATGTTTAACTAATGTGGGGAATCTGAGTAATCTTAGTAACGTTAGTAAAATTAACATCAGTGCCTATGTGAAAATCAATTTGTTGTGCTTTGTTTCCCCATTTGAGTTGACCAAAAGCTAGGCAGATTGTTGCGTTTACCTGGTTTGGAAGTTAGAAGAAAAATAACCAGCCTCTAGCTTAACTATTTTACTCCAGCTTTATTTTTGTTTTAGTTTTCTTTTTACGTAGATCGAATGGGTTCCTTTAAGAGCGGACGTCTTTTAGCTCTGCACAAGGCCGAATGAGCTTTTGGCAGCCGCAGTATCTAAAAGGAATCAAACATGCTGCCACTCTACGTCTGATGACCGAGACCTTCCCCTAAAAAGTTGATAATGGCGGAGTCATATTTAAGTGGACTACAAGTTGCTTAGGGGAAGAAGATGGTGCAATTTATCTCGTGGTCCCTATGTCCGATATCATGCTGCTCCATTATTTCGTCGAGAGATCTGCGACAGACCCTAACTGCCCTGGAGTTGAATGAGAAACCGTTAAGTGCCGTGAGTGCTGCTTGACTATCTGAGAAGATTCATATCATATATTCTTGATTCCCAGCGAGTTCTGGGGATCTAATGGCTTTCGTGATAGCTAGACTTCAGCTTGGAACACACTACAGTGGTCTGGGAAACTGAAAGACTCATTTAGACAAAGAAGCTCGCAGTGGAATCCGCCTCCCAGATGGCCGTTCAGCTTCGAGCCATCAGTGTATATATGTAGAAAGCCCACTGCTACCGGAGCTTGTGAAGTCCATTCCTCTCTCGATAGGATGGAGACTTAATTGTTTGAGGTGGGATGGTAAACGGTTATAAGGTAGTCTATACACACTTGTCTGTTACGACAAGTTCGGTCTTGGATGGATAAAATCCAAGCCCGTTCTTACCTGCTTAAGCTGAGCTTACCTTTGTCCGTAATGCGATCGCAACGAGTTTATGAAAATTTTTCCGTAAAAGAAATAGGAACCTCATCCGAATAAGCACCGTCTAATTAAGTGCACGGATTGATTGCCTACCCCTAGTCCGATCAGCGCATCGGTTATTGAGCATTGCAAAATGTTTTTGAAAGCACCTTCGATGTCTAACGCAGCAATAGGCGCATCCTCCTTATCACTTTTACGTGTAATTTTGGAGAACGTAGTGATATGATAGAAAACAAGCTTCTCCGTTTTTTCATTTACGCGAACTGTGAACCAAAAATATAATTTGGGTTAATGGCTGGTCAGATGGATGTGGATGCTAATGAGTCTCTACACTGTCTTGAGAAGAAAGGACGAAAGACTTATTGGTCTAAAGTCTTGAAGGAGCAGGGTTCTCCTGCCTTGGGTATAGAGACAACCTTCGTGAGCCACGCCTCTGGTTCTCTTCGTGATAAACGCCTTTGGTTTTTTTGGCTATGCCATATGGGCCTGAAGATTTAAAGGCTTGAAGCTATTTATCGCCCAATCAAGCTTCTTATCTTTTAGGAGGTATTTAAGTGGACTTCCTGGTTAAGTATTTTTGGATTTTCTTCTCCTGGGTAAATCCTGGGAAGCTTGAATGCTAGAGCAGAAACTGGTCCAGGCATTCCTCGTTGCCCTACGTAGTTCCTTTTTATACATGTTGAGGTCTTATTTTTATGTCTCCCAAGCTTGATCTGTGTTTGCTTTACTGGGAAAGTTAAAAGCTCCACGGACCTTTTAAGAGCTGGAAGTATTGAAACCTACCACGGTGGTTCCATGGGCTGGCTGTTTGCGGATCTGCTTTTGGGACAAACCTTGTTGTACGCATTGGCAAAAGCCGTCCTTAGGGCTTGACCTTTATCGTGCTTCCTTAGTTTTCGTTTTTATTTTGTTAAAACTTGTATTTTTGATTTCATAGAAAAGTATTTTTGCTTTGTTTTCTAAATAAATAAGATTTATTGGACTCAATATATATAAAAAAAATTTTGTTGTTTTTTTTTCGATTTAATCGATGTTTTGTTTTTAAAGCCGTTTTTTATATTTACCCTTGCAGAGGGTATTATAATTTTGTCCAAAAGTGTGCAACGCAGTGAAGGAGACATCTCCAACACTATAAAGTATATATATTCTTTATCAGGATCACCTCCTGAGTTGATATAAGCATGTCCGTCTGTCTGTCCGTCTGTCTGTTTCTACGCAAACTAGTCTCTCAGTTTTAAAGCTATCGTCTTGAAACTTTGCACATACCCTTCTTTCCTTTGCACGCAGTATATAAGTCAGGATCGGCCAACTATATTCTATAGATGCCATATAACTGATTGATCGGAAATTCTATAACTTTGGTGTTTTTAGAGTTAGAGAGTTCGAATTTCGCATGAGTGCAATTTTTGGCAAAATAATACATACCAAATTTCATAAGGATCGCCCGACTATGTCCTATAGCTGCCATATAACTGAACGATCGGAAATGGTATTTGGTAAAAAGATCAACTTTGATATTTTTGAAGATAGCAGCTTGGAACTTTGTTTTAAATTTTTTATTTTAATTAATTGGTTTTATGATATTCTCATAAGGATCAGTCAACTATATCCGATATTTGCAATATATATCCGGTTTTAACTGCAAGGGTATATCAACTTCGGCTGGGCCGAAGTTAGTTTTACTTTCTTCTTTTTTTTAATATCGTTTAAAACTTAACTTATCGTTTTTAAGTTAAAACTTATCGTTTCAACTTTGTGATACCTGTCCTGTTTTGCGCAATTCTGATCAATTGTTTGCGCCAATTTTTTTTAATATTCTTATTTGACAAAGCCATTTCTTCTGCATTTCTTCTTTTTTAGCATTGCTTTTATTTATTGAATCTACTCTTAATTTAGAGACTAACAATAAGTTGACAAATCTTAAAATTTAACTAACAGTATATTAAAACTTTGAAATTCTTGAAAAAAAGATTATTTTCTCTCCATATTAAAGCTGTTTTAGGATATATAAAAATAGTTTTAGCGATAATATTGCTGTAGATGTATGTGTTAACAGACAAAAGTTATAAAATAAATCGTTTTGAAAAATTTTTGTACGAACAATGCAAACGGTTGCTCTCATACTTTTTGCTCAATGACTCAGTGCACAACATTTATTTTGAGACCACACCAATAGGTTAACAGTTATTTTCGAGGTATGGATTAAATTTAAATGGTATGGATTCTCAACAAAAAAATTTTTTTTGCATACTTTTGCGCTTGGGCAGAACAACAATTGCAGACAGCCTACTACCACCTACGGCTATACAACTGATTTCTGTTTTAGAGACGGGAGTGGGTTTGGCCACTTTTTGCCACAAACTTGATCTTCGTGGATACTATACGAGTCAAAGTTCCAAATCCGATTGATCTATCTCTTATAGTCTTCGATTTCGCTGCCAAATCGGCCGACTTTTTGAGGAGATATACCCATATATACTTTTTTGGGGTACAATTTAGATCGCGTGTATATATTATCTATAGAAAAAGTTTGGTATTAACAGTTTTCCAAAAAACCTCCCTGTACTGGCAAAAATTCGCAGTGTATGGCGGTGTATCACAAAAATTTGAAACAAACTTGACCTGCATGGAAGTTATAAGAGTCTTCATGACAGAGAATATCGAAATATCCGCCTAGTGTCTGATGAGTTATAGAGCCTAACCTCTATAATTCCGTTTATGCCTCCCTCGGCACCATTAAAGTGCAACTTCATCCACTCATTATATGAGAGACCTAATCGGGTCTAAGTGAAAGGTCAGACTGGTTGGACCTGAGTGGATAGTTCGGGTTAACCGGGTATTGTACCTCACTAGGTTGACCTAATGTTCTAAGAGTTCATTAGAACTCGGCAGCAAGATAAAAGCAGGCATATATTTTTTATATACTACTATAAAATATAAAACAAAATTCAAGTTAATTTGCAGGAATATGCAAACGCATTGTCAATTAAGCCCTTCGGTGAAATGTTGCCAATCACTATCGCCCTCTAGGTGGAGCTATTAGGCTTAAAAACTATGATTCTGAGCTACGCTATATGCTTTTTATACCAGGTACTCGTAGAGTACAAGGGTATATTTTAATTGTGTGAATGTATGTAACAAAGGGAAGGAATCATCCCTGACTCCATAAAGTATATATATTCTTGATCAGCATCAACAGTTAAGTCGACGTAGCTATGTCCAGCTATCCGTATGAACGCGTCGATCTCAGAGACTATAAGAGATAGATCTATAGGACTTGGCATGGAGACTCCTACAATCACCACGCAGTTCAAGTTCGAAGACTTCAAAATGCAAGACTTCAAAATTTTGCTGCGCCCTCTCTCGCCACCACAAATTGGGAAATTCTTTTGCGCCAGTACTAGACAGTTTTGTTTTTTTAATTTTTGGTGCCAAACTATTTCTATCATTAATATTGTATATCTGAAAAAGATATATGAATTTTATCCAAATTGTCCTTCCCAAACAAACCGGTAAAAATTTTTTAACGCGTGGACCTTAAAAACTATAAAAGATAGAACTATCCGATTTGGAGCTGGGACTCGTATGGTATCACAAAGATCAAGCTTGTGTCAAAATTTTTCAATTTCCTTTTTTAAGGGAGTTATTTAGTCTTTTTATACTTTTTAGTATCGCTACTGAGTCGGTAGTATGGCAGTTGGTGGTAGTAGGAGGGCTGCAGGTGTTTTTTTTTTTTTTGCCCAAACACGAAAGTATGCAACAAAAATTAGTTGCTTAGAATCCATAACGTTATAGCTTAAACTTAACATGTGAGTTAAATTGTGGTTTGAACCGAGGACTGGAACTAGCCGTCGTCTCTTGTTTTAGTTTGGTATTATAGTTTGGATTAGGCATCGGCATGAACCTAAACGGCAATGAATTTTTCACTCTGGAAAAGAGTAATTAAGAAAATTTTATAAACGAGCGAAATTTAGTGAATAAGAAGAAGAAGCAGTAGTGTGTAGTAGTAAATTGAATGCGCTTTATATAGAGTTAACTAAAACTGGCTTTGGTCGGAGCCAAATATGGTATTCCTTTCTTTTAAGTGGCAGTTTGTGTTTTGCCATACATGTTGGGTCATGCCACCTCCGGAAAATCTGGCTGAAAATAATTTGTGTTACCTGCGATCTTGATCATTTCAACCCACGTTTTGGAGCTATCTCGGCGCCGTTGACAACGCACTCTGAACAAAACATCATCGACCAATATTTTTCTCTCTAATTCAAACTTTTATTGGGCTTAGAGGGTAGATCTACTTATTAGTGTAAGCCTCTTCTACGAGCTTCTGTGCGTTGGAAAAATTCAGTTTTCGCCCAACAACCTTTAGTTTGGAAAGCGCGACTCTTGCACAGGAGAGTCTATTATAACTATCTATTATTTGTCTATTGAGTCTATTATAACTTTGTCCAAAGGTGTGCAACGCAGTGAAGGAGACCTCTCCGATCCTATAATATATATATATTCTTGATCCTGCGACCCTTTTTTTATTTCTCCAGGTAGTCGATATAGATCACACCTTGTGAATCCCAAAAAACGGTGGTCCATCTTTTCGATGGGACAGTCTTGTATTAGTAGAGGTAGTATTTGTTTCGATCTACTACCTTTCCTTTAGGAGTAGAGATTTGAGCTGCCGCAACAAGTACATCTTCCAGGGCGCTCGTAGTGTAGTCGATTTCCCATTCAATATTCAGCTTTTGAATATTCAGCTTATTATTATTATTATATGGCCAAGACAATCCTTTTATCGGGTATCGGCCTGAAGCGCAATGTGCCTCCAAGCGTCTCTGTCCTGAGCGCGTCTTCGCCAGTTGGTAACACCAAGTGGGACAGGGTTTCAATCACCTGGTCTTGCCAACGCGTTTGGGGTCGTGCTCTCTTTCGTGTCCCAACAATCACCGCATCAAACACCTTACGAGCCGGAGCGTCTTCATCCATACGGGCAACGTGGCCCAGCCAGCGAAGTCTTTGAGATTTCACTCGACTGGCTACGTCAACATCACCGTACAGCTCATACAGCTCGTAGTTGTTTCTGATGCGATTAACATCGTCCACGCAGATTGCATCAAAGATTTTGCGAAGAATTTTCCTCTCGAACACTCCAAGAGCAGCTGCATCTAACTGCGTCACTGTCCAGCTTTCCGCACCATATAGGAATACTGGAAGAATGAGCGTCTTGTAGAGTGTGGTTTTTGCGCGTCGAGAGAGAGCTCTACTATTGAACTGCCTACTGAGCCCAAAGTAACACCTGTTGGCAAGTGTTATTCTCCGCTTAATCTCCAGACTGACATCATTTGTGCTTATTATAGCAGTGCCTAGGTAGATAAACTCCTTGACGGACCCAAAGCTATAGTTTTCTGCAGTCAGCTGAGAATCAAGACGCCGCGATTCTCTGCTAGCACACCATAAACTTTGTTTTCTCCGTATTCACTGCTTGTCCTACTTTCGCTGATTCCTTTTCAATAGCCCCGAAGTCTCCTGTGACATCACGCTTGATGCGGCCAATGATATCAATATCATCAGCGTAACCAAGGAGCTGGACACATCTGTTGGTTAATATCGTGCCCGTCCGATGTACACCACCCTTTCTTATAATACTCTCCATTAAAATATTGAAGAGTATACAAGACAGAGAGTCACCTTGTCTAAGGCCACACGTGGTAGTAAAGGTTTCAGATTGGCCACTTCCTACCTTGACAAAGCTGATGGTGTTGCTCAATGTCATTCTGCAAAGTCTAGTCAGCTTTGCTGGTATACCAAGCTTAGACATGGCTGCATATAGGCGATCTCGCCGGGGGCTATCAAATGCTGCATTGTAGTCGACGAAGAGATGGTACGTGTCGATTTGGTTTTCGTAAGACTTTTCCAGGATTTGGCGCAAGGTGAAAATCTGGTCAACTGTGGACTTGCCAGGCCTGAACCCGCACTGATAAGGTCCAATCAGTGCTTCAGCATTGGGTTTCAGTCTTTCACACAATACGCTCGTTAGGACCTTGTATGAAACTAAAAGAAGGCTAATTCCGCGGTAGTTGGTGCGCACCGTGGCATCACCCTTCTTCAGGATGGGACAGATCATGCTGAGGTTCCAATCTTCGGGCATGCTCTCCGTGAGCCATATCTTACTGATTAGTTGGTGCATGCTCCCTACCAACATATCCCCAGCTGATTTAAACAATTCTGGCGGCAGGCCGTCAGCACCTGCAGACTTGTTGTTTTTAAGCCGTTGGATTGCATCCTTGACTTCACTTCGATATGACTTGGGATTGGCACCTCAATATCAGTGCCATAGATTGGGGTTCGAGGATCATAGTCTTCAGAGTCTGTGCTTGAGCCAGATAACAGACTCGAGAAGTGATGTTTCCATAACCTTAGCGACCTCTGCTTCTGTGATAAGATTTCCATCATCGTCTGCACGCAGATTTCCTGCACGCCACTGCACCAGTCTTAAATCCTTGGGTCAGACGCTTGACCCTCTGGTAGAAGTTATGATCGCAGCTTTCCGATGTCCTCTTCTTCTTCTGTTTTCTTAACGCACTTCGACGTGCAATCTTCGCCCCACATAGCCGTGTGCGAATCTTAGCTGCGACAAGATAATGGTCGAAGTCGATGTTGGGACCCCGACAGGATCGCACGTCGAGTATATTAGATGCGTGCCTCGCATCGATCACAACATGATCGATCTGTTTTCTGGTCAGTATATCGGGAGAGAGCCAAGATGCTTTATGGATGTCCAAATGACGGAATCCAGTGCTACGAACTACCATATTATGAGCAGCTGCAAAGCCTATTAATCTGAAACCATTGCTCGAGGTGGTCTCATGTAGACTAAATCGCTCGACGGTGGCACCAAAGATGTCTTCTCGGCCTACTTTGGCATTAAAATCCCCGAGGAGGATTTTAATGTCATGGGAAGGACAGTGGCCATAAGCTCGGTCGAGCTCCGCATAGAAAGTGTCCTTGGTGGCATCATCCTTTTCCTCCGTTGGGGCATGTGCGCATATCAGGCTGATGTTAAAGAATTTGGCAGTAATTCGGATCGTTGCAATTCTCTCGTTTGTTGGCCGAAACCACAACCAAATTCATGCCGTTCTGGATGGCAGCTGTAGTAAATGTCACAGTTCTTCTTTATGCAGCATTGTCCTATCCATCGCATTTTTTGGATAGCAGTGATGTCAGCCCTACATTTGTTGAGGGTATCTGCTAGTTTTTGAGCAGCACCAGGTCTGTACAATGTTTGTACGTTCCAGGTGCATACTCTCAAATCATTGTCTTTTTTACGCTTGCTATGGTCGTCAACGTTAGATCGGTTCCTTTCCGAGAAAGGAGCTATGGCCTTTTCCCTGCTTCCTTTACTGAAATTGTGTTTTGCATTTTCATTTTGTGACTCTCGTCGCGCGCTTTAGTTTGCCACTCAACGGCTGTCGAGCAACAATCCGGGGAGAACCACGTAGAGGTAGTGCGTCGGCTTGAAGAAAGCAGTGACAGGAATCATGCTGGCATTCATCAAGTTGAATGCAATCAGACACTTTGACCTGTATGCTTTCCCCTATCTCCCCGAATATTCAGCTTAACCTTTTGTAATAGAACTCCGGTTCCGCCGTGGGCTTTGCCATCCGGATTATCTGTTCGGTACATTATACAGCCTCTTATTTGAAAGTTATATTTGCTTGTAAGATGTGTTTCCACCAGTATCATAACATCAATATGGTTTTTGTACAGGAATTGTGACAATGACGGTTGATGCCTTGAGACACCATTGATATCATAACATCAATATGGTTTTCGTACAGGAATTGTGACAATGACTGTTGATGCATTGAGACACCATTGGCGTTCCACATTGATATTCTAAGAGTCCACATCGATTATTCAGACTGTTGTGCTACGATTATCTGTAGTACCATGCTCTGGTTTTTAGCAAGTGTTGGCATGTTCGTTTTCATGAATGACATTAGCTCCATCATAGTTTATTGAAGGGTAAGCATCCCTTTTTTCTATGTGGCTATTCTGGGACATGTTCAGCTCTTTGTGACTTAGGCTGAATTGTATTTTCTACACAGATCCTAGTGCATCGGCATAGAAGAAGCCGTTGGTGTTGCTAAGGGGACCAAATGAAGACCTCGCAGATTCGGCGAAGAAGACGTCTGGCGTAGTTTTTGATGCAATGAACACATTTTTTAGATTTGCATTTTGCTGTCACTTGTCGCATGTATTTCTTCAACTTTTTGTACATCTTATAAATAGCGCGGTATTGCCTTCTTTGTTTGTGGTACAGTGAGCGACATTGTGGAGGCCCCGCAGTCTACACAGCTCAAAGTGTGCAGTATGACCTAGTGTGTCCATACTCTTGGCAGTAATTGCATTGCACTGGTGATTTCCACAGTGATTTTCCGATGCAAAAGTAATTGCACCTTAAAAATTGGATGGACTTCGTTTTTCTTAACGACCTGTTTTCTGGCTCGAGCTCGAGCTAAAGAGGTGTTGCGTTTTTTTGTCTTTGTTTTAAATTTAGAATATTAATAACATTCTTGGCGGCAAAGCCCCTTTCTTTTGTAACAGATGCAGGCTGATAGTGAAACTAGGAAGTAACGCTTAGAAAATATCGATAGGGCGTTAGGAGTTGGCAACCCTGCAAACAATTAGCATCGGGTATGATCAAAGGAGTGTCGAAAAGGGTGAAAGATAGAAAGAGTGTTTTCTTTTCACTTTGAGCCGGCTATAGCGGAGCAAGTGAAAAAGTGAAGTGCTTTTAAAGAAGAGGAAAGGAGGTCGGAAGAGGTAGGAAGAGAAGGTCGTTCGTAGTGAAGTACGGACTTGAAGTGCGAAGGTGAATGAAGGTCCGTGAGGTCAGCCAGAGGTTTTAATAGAGTTTTGCCTAGGGAGAGAAAATAAACATGGTGGTGTGCGTCACAAGCGGTGAAGTATTGAGTAGCTGTCTCCGTGGGCCCCCCAGCGAGGGTGAGAAGAGGAAAGTCGCTGAACGATCCCGGCGCTGGTGGCCGCAAGGGATACGTAGCACTTGCGGCGGCCAAAAGAAGCGAGGAGGGACGGAGCAGTCTCCGATCAAGGATTGCGTCTAACTTTAATTTTCGACGGAGATCAGGGCATAGACCCGGCGAAGGCGGGCCCAAAAGCGGGGGCGTAAAGTAACGGAGCGGTGCTTTAAATGGCGGATGTTGCCGAGTATAGGCTATTCGCGATCGTGTTAATACCCCGATGAGGCAAGAATTGTCCTAAGGCGGGACAATTTGTTTGTAAAGGCCTTTTAACGAGTTTGGGGAGCATTTGGCAACTCTTAAGATTTGAATTACTCCCCTACAGCTGGCATGCTGGAAGTGCTTTCACCACCGCGACGACTGCAAAAAGAGGTGAGTGACAAACAGGCATAAGATTAGGGTTTGTTCATTGGCATTTGTACCTTGGACATTCCCCAAACTCGGATATG
The DNA here is from genome assembly GCA_018153035.1 of Drosophila pseudoananassae pseudoananassae. NCBI lineage: Eukaryota > Metazoa > Arthropoda > Insecta > Diptera > Drosophilidae > Drosophila > Drosophila pseudoananassae. Next base: position 2,795,939 of record JAECXR010000038.1, read on the forward strand.
ACCCTCGTGCTAACCCTACTGCGGTAACTCCAGTCAAGCTGAGCAATCGAATCCATCCATTATTTCCAACTCAGAGCCCTGAAGCCCTGACTTCCTTGTTGGTCGCGCTCCAATGTTCGCTAACGGAATCGGCCGTGGACCGAAACCGTAGAGAAAGAAACCGTATCGATTATTTTTTTCGATTTCTAAATAGTTACGATTAGGCGATTAAGATTTTCGATTTACTTTCTAGTTTAAGGCCGACATTTTGTAGAGCTTGTAGATTTTTTGTAGACATAGGTTTATTAATCTTTAGTTTGTAAGTTCAGAAGTTAATGGAGTATCAAGTGGAATTCAGACAATAAAACTTTTATAATGTGTTAAAAAAATTCAGCCTAGTCTGATTTGCGACCGCTATGCTATCACCCGACCGTTTGAGGAGCCTTAAGTAAGGGAATACAGTTAGGCCTGCGCTTTTCGTTAGGCAAAGCACGCTGTTAAGAGGAGCCCCAAATAATAAGGTCGTACTCCAATGAGTTCCGTTTCAAAACTGATTTTATTCGTCAAAGTTCTCTTATAAGTAAGATACATGAGAATCTTAAAACTATTTAAAACTACTTGTCAACGCACTGCACGCTGACCTGCTATGCGACCCTTTCTCCGGTGCGATAAGCGCACCACTTATGTATTTGTTTGTGTTAGGCTGCAGGGGATCGGTTTTGAACCATGTGTTTGACTCATATTTCATGGGTCCGATCCCTTGAAACTCTAACTTAAGAATTTCTATACAAAATAGTGTTCAATGCTTGAACATTCTGGAAAGGGCCACAAAAAGAGGCGTAAATTTGATGTGTTTTTGATTAATATTTTTTGAATAAATTTGATGTTAATTTAACCATTTCTTCGATTATAATTTTTAGTGGACTGTATAAATGTCTAGTATTGTTCTTACATTTTTTAATAATTTGTTAAAGAATTATTTAATTTGAATTTTAATATTTTAATTATTTTAAAATTATTTAACTTTTTTATTTTGTATGTTCAACCTAATGTTTGAACATCCTGCAAGGGGCCATAAAAGTGCCTTAGTATATATATATTTTACTTTTCATTTTAGATGTACTTTTGAAAAATTAAATTTTTTCTTCGATTAGTGGACTGTAATATTAAAATTTTTGTTTTACTGAGGGCTAATTTGATAATTTATATCTTTTTACCGATTTTTTTTTTTATCATTATTTTTTTAAAATTGTAAATATTTTTTTTTTTGTTTTTGACCATACCATATAGTTGTTAAATTTTCTTTTTTGATGCGTGTTCCTCCTGCAGATGATGTAAAAGGATCCGCCCTTGATGCTGCTGATGGTGTAGCTTGTTGTTTTTTCTGCCGCTGATGTTGTTGTTCTACTCGCCGGTGGTCCTGCCGCAGACGTTGGATCCGCCGTATAAAATGCCAAAGACTTTGGCTGTCGTTGTTCCCAGGAACCCGACTTTTTATTTTTGCTCGATATTTGGCCTCGAACACGCCGTATATTATTTTCAATATTTATGAATTTCCGGTGTTGTTCCGGAAAAACATACTTTTTTTTTTTTACACAAGTTGTGTTTTTAACTCCTTGCGCCGTATCGCTTTGGAGATCCGATGACTGAATTCCAGCCCAAAGATTTTTCATAAATATTCCGATGTAAGGCCTCGGACAGTCCTGCGCTAAACAAAAAACGCACTTATTGCTCGATGGCAATTCTCAATCTCTGTGTCCCTTACCACTTGGGGGGAAACAACAGAGGACTACGATTATAAACTGAGCTCTTTTATGCCCAGTTCGCAGCCATCTTAGCTACCTTGGACTGAGTGTGTCAATGCACATCTAGCCACTATTTAGGTGCCAATTTTAATAGGAGCCCCAAAATACGGTTGAGAATACTCCTTGAGCCTTTATTTTTTTTTTTTGACTCATTTTTATTATTTTTTTATTTTATGCTCATTGGCATTTATATAATTTATTCTCTGTGTCCCTTACCTCTTGGGGGGAAACAACAGAGGACTACGGTTTTTAAACTGGGCTCTTTTTTACCCAGATCGCAGCCTTATTTTGTAGCTACCTTGGGCTGAGAATTTTTATTTTTCTACAGCCATCTATAGGTGCCAGTTTAAAACCTGAGTCTCTTACCACAGGGGGGAAAACGTCAGGCTGCCCCGAAGGACCAAATGTTAAGAGGAGCCCCAAAATACGGGTCTTACTCCAATGAGCTCCTTTTGGAAACTCTTTCTGTGTCCCTTACCACTTGGGGGGAAACAACAGAAAATCCGGCTCGAAGGACCAAATGTTAAGAGGAGCCCCAAATAATAAGGTCGTACTCCAATGAGTTCCGTTTCAAAACTGATTTTATTCGTCAAAGTTCTCTTATAAGTAAGATACATGAGAATCTTAAAACTATTTAAAACTACTTGTCAACGCACTGCACGCTGACCTGCTATGCGACCCTTTCTCCGGTGCGATAAGCGCACCACTTATGTATTTGTTTGTGTTAGGCTGCAGGGGATCGGTTTTGAACCATGTGTTTGACTCATATTTCATGGGTCCGATCCCTTGAAACTCTAACTTAAGAATTTCTATACAAAATAGTGTTCAATGCTTGAACACACGCATTCGATTAAATTCGAATACTATGATGAACAGCAGAAACCCTGCGATGAGAGAGATGAGTTTGTAGGGAACCCACCCACTACGACTTGTTTAGCTGCTTTTCAGCTGGCAGGTGTAGTATTTTTTTTTAAACATTGTCTATTATTTTTTTAAGCATATTTAAGAACAGCACACGGAAGTGCTCTTCAGTCTTTGTTTGTACCTTTGTTTCATGGTGTTCCCGATCAACGCAACAATTTGATGGGCCTGGGCGTTTGGACTTTTCTCCCTGGTAAAAATTGGAGGGGGCTCAACCTCCGCCAGTAGGACAAATAACAAACTTCAAACTCCACCGGGTGAGCAAGACCGTGGCCTTTGGCTTTCAATGGTCAGTAGAACCGAGTTTCTCTTCAACGCCTATTTTTCCATTTCGGTATCGCGGGTTAGGAAAATAGAGTAGAAGCCATTTCTTTGGTTTTCTGAGCTTCTACGCTCATTCTTTTCGTTGCTCATTGAGTTCCTTGTGTGGCACCTATTTATTTAAAACAACTATGCACTAGTTCTTATTTAAACGCATCACTACTGGTATATAACGCTTTTCAATTGCTTTTATTAGTTTGTGTTTCAGCGTCTTTTCGGTTATCTTGGCCTTACGCCAGATTTTTGGTGTGTTAAACACAACTCCCGTGTTGAAAATATTTGTAACACTCTAAAATTATTGATTTATTTAAAAAAAAAAAACATTTTTCGGGACTTTTTCGCTTAACGCGTAATTTTAAATCGATTTGAAAGTTTCCGGCGTATTTTAATACAAACTGAAATTTTCGCTTTTATCCGTGTTTTTTGGATTCTTACGCTATTTTTTGGGTACAACCCACAAAATTTCTGTAATTTCTTAACGCGTAATTTTAAATCGATTTAAAAGTTTCCGGCGTTTTTAAATAGAAACTGAAATTTTCGCTTTTATCCGTGTTTTTCGGAATCTTACGCTATTTTTTGGGTACAACTTACAAAATATGTGTCATTTATGACACATTTAACGGTGCCCACTTCTTCTGGCATTAAATATTAAAAGTTAACTAAAAGAATTTTTTGAATGCGTTTTTTTCTACTATGTTTGCTTAGGCTATAAAAAAGTACTATAAAGAACTGGTCGTGTCAGACCCCCAACGACCATAAAAATGAAAAATTTGGGATATTAATGGCATTTTTAGAGCTAGACCACTAACCATACAGCATATAGACAACCCATTTCATACAACGAAAATGGACGCAAAAATTTCTTGCGACAGGCCCCAGCAGGCCCCAGAGAGGATTTCTTACGCTCATCGTTCGTTCATCTTACGCTCATACTCTCATTAAATGCTTTCTGTTTCTTAGTCTCTGAACGGAGCGCGATGAAGAAGGTTGGCCTGCGCTTCGGTTGATCTTTGTATGTATGCGTGTCACACATTCACATACACGGGAGTATGTGTGCGTGCGACTTCGTTTCGAAGCCAGCGCACAAAATTTAGATTTTTCTTACTTTTCAGGCTTGCTACCCTAACAAAATTCGGGTATTCGTTATTTGGTGAAATTTATATTATATTTTTTATTGTTTCAGCATACATTTTAAATTTATTAAGGAATAAGATTAAGTGTTGGCAGTAAAATGTTTTGCATATATATATTTTTACGAATCAATAAAAATCAATAAATTAGGTTTTTTTTTAATAAAATGAAAGTTGCATATGTGTAGAATATACGTGCCAAGGGATATTTCGATACGATGCGTATTTCTTGAGCTAGAGCGTGTCAAACATACCCATGTCACACGCGCTGTGGCAGTTTCTAAAAACTGATTTAACAGATTTAATTAAATCTCATAATAACCCAAATTAAGGGGAGGGTAAGGTATAAATTGTTTTTTTTGTTATTTTTTTTTTTTTTTTTAAATTGAATGCATAATATTTGAAGAATATTGTGTCAAAAATTAAAGCAAAATTGACGAAGTTATTAGTTATTGACGAAGTTGCTTATAAACATTTTACACTGGATTTTTTTGTGTTTAAAACTTTAAAGCGTTTTCCCCACAACTCACGTTTTCAAAGTCGGTACCCCTCATAACTTCAAAACTACTGCACTGATCCTTTTGAAATTTTAAACACTATTTCTGTACATATTTTACGAGGTAACGCTGTCAAGTTTTTTTTTGTTCATAATTTTCATTTCGTAATGACAAATTAACCGATTTTTCCCAAAAAATTGAGTTTTTCACTTCAAAATCTTCGAAAAAATTAAAAAATTGAAATTTTTAAAAAACCTTCACAGCGTTACCTGGGGCGAACTATTATCTAACGAATGAACTTTCATTTTTTGATTTAAAATGATCCAGCACCGAGTTATGAGGGGCACCGCAATTCAATTAGTTGAATTTTTTTGGTTAAATGAATATTCAACCGTTGTTTGAATAAATAAATTTTAACTGTGTCGTCAGGAAAAAAATCACAAAAACATGGCTTTTTTCGCATGATTTGACCTTACCCTTCCCTTAATAACAAGTGCCTGAAAAATTGTAAACAAAAAAGGTAAACAAATACATCAGCTGGTGCCTTCACCCTCCCCTAAAAATCATTCCATCGTTATAGTAGGCATGCACAAGCCTCTTGCAAAACAACAAAAACTTAAAAGCAATCGGCGTTTTAAGTGACTGCGACTGAAATGTACTCTGACACTTTATCAGTATATTGATTTTTAATTATTCGTAATAATATATACATACATAAACAGAAAACATTTTACTACTAACACTTAATCTTATTCCTAAATAAATTCAAAATGTATGCTGAAATAATAAAAAATATAATACAAAAAATAATATAATTTCTTTCGTCATTTCATTTAGTAACGAATACTCGAATTTTGTTAGGGTAGCAAGCCTGAAAAGTAAGAAAAATCTAAATTTTGTGCGCTGGCTTCGAAACGAAGTCGTACGCACACATACTCCCGTGTATGTGAATGTGTGACACGCATACATACAAAGATCAACCGAAGCGCAGGCCAACCTTCTTCATCGCGCTCCGTTTAGAGACTGAAAAACCGAAAACATTTAATGAGAGAATGAGCGTAAGATGAACGAACGATGAGCGTAAGAGAGCGTAAGAAATCCTCTCTGGGGCCTGCTGGGGCCTGTCGCAAGAAATTTTTGCGTCCATTTTCGTTGTATGAAATGGGTTGTCTATATGCTGTATGGTTAGTGGCTAGACTTACCATTTGGTATTCATCAGAAATTTGCGTGTCTCTTTCCGTCAAATTAATCGAAGTTTAGAATTTTGCCACGCCCCCTTACGCTTCCATGAACTACAAAAAACCAATATTATGACACTTTTTTAACATAGTTAATTTTTTTTTTCAATTTTGGATTCGTCCAGATTGAACAAAAAACACTTAAATTATTCAACAAACAATTTCTCGCTTTACCTAGCAAACAATTTGACGTTGAAAAAACCAGGTTACCTACGAAAAATGTAAATTGCTCCAGTAGTGCGGAAAAATGAATAATAAGACTGATATGGGATGAGACTAACTGATATGGATTTGGAATTCAACAAGCTGCAAAATACATAGAGACTTACATCTAAATGGCTTTTATAAATGACAAAATGTTAGTATAGACATTTTAAGAATTAACGAAATTTAACATTCAGTGTACTCTATAGTAAAGACTATTCAAAACTTTTTATTTTAACTTATTGCTTCAATTACAATATATATTATTAAGTAAAGGCACTTCAAAACAAGAAAGGATAGCTAACTTCGGGTGGAGCCGATGATGATATACCCTTGCAGTTAAAACAGCATATATATCGCATACATCGGATATGATTTGCCGATCCTTATGAAAATATCATACCATAACCAATTTATTACAATACAAAATCTAAAAAACGTCCCAACCTTCTATCTTTAAGAACACCAAAGGTGGTATTTTTACCAAATACCAATTACCAATTTCGATCGTTCAGTTATATAGCAGCTATAAGATATAGTCGGCCGATTGTTATGAAATTTGGTAGATGGGATAAACTGACCAAAACAGAATCCGTAAAAAAAATTCTCTAACTCTAAAAACGCCAAAGTTATAGCATTTCCGATCAATCAGTTACTTGGCAGCTATGGGATATAGTCGGCCGATCCTTATGAAATTTGGCATGTTGTATTATTTTATTAAAAATATTTTAATAAAATTTGTATTAAAAATAGCATTCGTACTAAATTTTAACTTTCTAGCTTTAAAAACACCGAATTTATAACATAGAACAATCGGAAATTACCCAATTTTTGTGTTTCTGAGGATAGAAAGTTGGAACTTCGTACAGATTTCTATTTTTGGTCAGATGATGAATCATCAAAAATATGAACCTACCAAATTTTATAATAATGGGCCGACTATATCTTATAGCTGCCATATAACTGAACGATCGGAATTAGTATTTGGTATTTGTTAAAAATACCAACTTTGGTGTTCTTGAAGATAGACGTTTTTTAGATTTTGTATTGTAAAAAATTGGTTATATAATGATATTCTCATAAGGATCGGCGCTTTTTATCCGATTTGACCGATGTATATCCGGTATTAACTGCAAGGGTATATAAACTTCTGCACCGCCCGAAGTTAGTTTTCCTTCCTTGTTTCTTAAGGTATTCTATAAAACACTTCTTATTCGCTGTGCAGCATAAATGCAGATTGCATTTCTTGAAAATGCATTTCGTTTGTGAAGTTTTGCTGTGCTTGCAACTTCTATTTTCACTGTTTCGATCCAACTAATGTGGGAAATGGCTTAGCTGGTCAAACCGCAAGTCCGATATTGGATGTTTTAACTTTTGACCATGTTTGAGCTCATGCTGGAAAGGTCGATAAGAGAGTGGAGACAGTTTTGCCCGTTTGTTCTGCAAGATTGGGGATTTTATTGTTCGTCCTGACTGAGAGAATGGAGACTGGTTTGCCCACCGCGGCGAAGATGTGTTGATTAGGCGACCCGGTAAGTTTTTGTTTTTATATGTCACCAGCTGTGCGGCTAGGGTTTCGCGAAAGTCTGGGAGTGCAAGTAATTTTTCGTTGCTTTAGTGTTCTGTTTGGATACGTCGTCACTTGAGCTTAACACTTCTTCATCCGATGAAACTGAGTCAAATATTTGGAGCAGCTGCTCATCTGTCAAGTCGGACAGCTTGTACCGAACCCGGCTTGCCATTTTCTATAATATTTCTAATACTATTAAGTAAAATCACTCCATCAACAGAAACAAACACATAAATGGCAATCAATTGTCAAATTATCAGATGGCAACAAAAGTTGTTTTAGATCCTTATGAAACATACCTCAAGGCACGTATATTCGCTGTCACAACGCATCCTTTTTATATATGTATTTGCAAATCTTTTACTTAATTTTAAAAGTATATAAACTTACCCTTCAAGAAAATTATTATGAGCTGGATAAGTTTTATATATTTACAACTATTTGAACAGCAACACACAACATACCGCAGATCAAATATTACGAAAGAAATATGGCTTGTGTATTCCGAAAGATAAGTCCCGTTAAATGCTTCACAGAGCTTTCAAAGCGCAGACCAATAAATTTTTGTGCTTTTTGTCAACCGCCAAAAATTATTTAAACGATTGAAAAGCTGTTAGTTTATTTTTTAAGGGTTAAATTACTTAATCAGGTGTATGGACGAGAAGAGCAAAACAAAAGTGAGAGTGTATTGTTAAAGGAATCGAAATTCTGAGAGAATTGTAGAGTGTGCTGCGTATGACGATATTAAGGACTTACATAAATTATATAGGGAAAGGAAGGAAGTTTTCCGAAAAAACCAAACAACTATTTTGGGAAAATATTTTTCATTTTCAATCAATAATTTTCAGTTATTTTCTCTTGTTAGGAGTGAATACACTGAATGTAGAAAGCGACTTACGGTCATTTGCAAAATTAACGCCGAAATTCAAAATGATCGGGTATTGTCTGTGCGAAAAACAGAAGTAGGCTTCGGCCCCCGAGGGCTATGGCTGCTCATCCCTCCTCTAAATTAAAAGGTTTTAAAACTATAAACCAGTGTGCCCCAAAAAAAAAAAAGAATTTTTCATTCCATAATTTTTCATTCCATTTTGAATTACATAAATTTCATTCTTGGAATAATAGATAAATTGCAATCTATATTATATTGTTATATAATAAATATTTATTTTAATCAAAACAAATGTACCAAAAAAAAAAAAAGGAAAACTAACTTCGGTCGGAGGCGAAGTTGATATACCCTTGCAGTTAATACAGGATATATATCGCTAAAATCGGATAAAAATGCCCGATCCTTATGAGAATATCATTATACAACCAATTTATTACAATACAAAATCTAAAAAAAGTCCAAACTTCTATCTTCAAGAACACCAAAGTTGGTATTTTTACCAAATACCATTTCCGATCGTTCAGTTATATAGCAGCGATTGTTATCAAATTTGGTAGGTGGGATCAACTGAACAAAAATATAATCCGTACAAAGTTACATGTTTCTATCTTCAAAAATACAAAAGTTTGGTAATTTTCGATTGTTCAGTTGTATGGCAGCTATAGGATATAGTAATTTCATATCCTTGTGAAATTTGGCATGTCGTATTGTTTTGCTAAAAATAGCTTTCATACAAAATTCGAACTCCAACTTTAAAACACCAAAGTTATAGCAATTCCGATCAATCAGTTATATGGCAGCTATAGGATATATTCGGCCGATCCCGTTCCGACTTATATACTGCGTGCAAAGGAGAGAAGGGTGTAAGAAAAGTTTCAAGACGATAGCTTCAAAACTGACAGACTAGTTTGCGTAGAAACAGACAGACGGACAGACGGACATGCTCATATCAACTCAGGAGGTCATCCTGATTAAGAATATATATACTTTATGTGTTCGGAGATGTCTCCTTCACTGCGTTGCACACTTTTGACCAAAATTATAATATCCTCTGCAAGGGTATAAAAATGTTTATAAAATTTTTTAATAAAGCAGCGTTTATCTTAATGGTATTAAAAAATTTAATCCATATTTTTATTAAAAGTTTTTCGTAAAATTATTTACAAATACGGTATAAGAAATCCCAAAATGGTTAAATAAATAATACTGAGAACAAAATAATAAAATGTTATTTATAAATTTTGTGCCTTTTTAGTTCTTTACCCCAATATTAAAAAATTCGTCGATTTGATCTCGATTTTTAAAAAAAATGATGATTGTGGATAATTGGTTGTACACAAAATCTTAAAACTTTTTAAATAGCTACAACTAAACAAATATTTTATATGGATCCATAAAAAACAGAAAATTAAGTTCAAATATTTAAAAAAATATATAAAACCATAGGATTTGGCTGTATATGTGGCTAAACTAAAAAGCTAATCCGCTGATAAAGTCATATGCTATAGAGAAAATATGCAACGGCCTATTAAAAGGCGGAAGAGAAGCAATTGAATTATTCCAATTAATTTTAAGTGATGAACAATACATAAAAAAAAATTTAGCATCACTTAATTTTTATTTAGTTTTTAAAGATAGGATAATCAATTTTATTTATGAGTAGAACTATAACATATTATTTAACATAAAATTTCGTATTAGTTAAGAAATTTATTAAAAATAAATGAAGGTTTATTCTACCATTTTGAACACAAACTATTGTTTTTCAAAGGATACTCAAAACCACTCAACAATGTAAGTTCTCATATAAAATATCTTCAGTACCGGCGGACATGATCCATGTGCCTTCCATTGTGGAAAAATATTATGTTAATAATAATTAGATTGCCGTGCCCAGGAGTCGCAGTGCTTATTGTACCCATAAGATTTATAAAGTAAATATGCTTTGACATTAGTAATATAAAGTTAAACCGAAAAATAAGATTATAAAACTAAACTAAAACATAAAACTAAATAATCCGGAAAAATATTGCATCATAACCAGAAAAAAGGTATCGGAATGGATCGGATGGAGGATCGGAAGATTATATACCCTTGCAGTAAAGTGTCATTTATATTTATAAAGCGCATATCGAATACAAATATTGTATTATATTATTTACCCCTTCTGATACTATGGTATTTCAAATTCAGACCAGTTCCTTATGATAGAGATTAAAAACAAAGCCCACCTGGAATAATCTAAATTAGATCTAACAAGAAATGAAAGCTAACTTCGGGCGGAGCCGAAGTTGATATACCCTTGCAGCTAAAACCGGATATATATCGCCAAAATCGGATTAAATTGATCCGATCCTTATGAGAATATCATAATATAACCAATTTATTACAATACAAAATCTAAAACAAAGTACCAAACTTCTTCAAAAATACCAAAGTTGGTATTGTTACCAAATACCATTTCCGATTGTTCAGTTATATGGAAGCTATAAGATATAGTCGGCCGATCGTTATGAAATTTGGTAGGTTGGATCATCTGAAAAATAGAATTTGTACGAAGTTCCAACTTTCTAGCTTCAAAAAACATAAAACTTGGGTAATTTTCGATGGTTCAGTTATATGGCAGCTATAGGATTTAGCTGATCCTTATGAAATTTAACATGTTGTATTATTCTGCCAAAAATAGCATTTGAACCTAATCCGAACTCTCTAGCTTTAAAAACACCGAAGTTTTAGCATTTTCGATCAATCAGTTATATGGCAGCTATAGGATACAGTCGGCCGATCCTTATGAAATTTGGTAGGTTGTATTAGTTTGCCAAAGGCACTGCGTGCAAAGAAAAGAAGGGTGTGTACAAAATTTCAAGACGATAGCTTAAAAACTGAGAGACTAGTTCGCGTAGAAACGGACAGACAGACGGACATGCTTATATCAACTCAGGAGGTGATCCTAATCAAGAATATGTATACTTTAAAGGGTCGGAGATGTCTCCTTCACTGCTTTGCACACTTTTGACCAAAATTATAATACCCTCTGCAAGGATATAAAAAATGCTTTATTGCATCTTGTTATTTCAAGTTATCGCTTTAAAAATTATTTTTATTATAATTTTTTCATCGATTAATTAAAATAGTGGTTAATTATTGACTAATATTATTAGTAAACGCAGCTAATTATACATAAACAAAATTATATAAAAGAAAAAAAAAAAAAATAATTTACACAATATATTCTCTTTTATCTAGTTTAAGGTCGCAGAATAAGGGGGCTTATAATAGAGGTCTGCATGAATAGCTAAAAAACGACATTCAAATGGACAACCATGAAGATGAATTGAGTGAGATAGAATGCTGAGACGAAAATTAAAGAGTGCGACTGTGTAGGCCTTACTCGCACAACATTCGGGGGATGAAACCCGAATTGAATGAGTTAGAGTTACAGATCGCATTCGAATTGTTTCGAATGCATTCTAGAATATTCGATGCATATTTTTCAAACACAATTTTGCCGCTAAAAAATTTTTAAATTTTTAAACTATTAAAAACCATAAGTATAAAAGAAATATTCATAAATTCGCGAAAAAAAAAACTTTCATTATAATTTACCTTTGGCCAACTCCGTCATTATCAAAAAAGTATTAATAGAAGCGTTTTGCTCAACAGAAGAAAATAAATGAATGTGTTAAAAACCATTCGAGACTTTCAGCTGCATTCCTTATTCAAAAAGCACTCTTCTTACTTCCCACCCCAACTCACTCGGTTTAAAATATCGAATACAAATATTGTATTATATTATTTACCCCTTCTGATACTATGGTATTTCAAATTCAGACCAGTTCCTTATGATAGAGATTAAAAACAAAGCCCACCTGGAATAATCTAAATTAGATCTAACAAGAAAGGAAAGCTAACTTCGGGCGGAGCCGAAGTTGATATATAAAAGCAAGAGAATGCCGATGAGTTAGAATGCTATCTAACTCCCTCACTCCCTCTCATTCAATTCGTTGTGTCTTTTGCACTCATTCATTCTATTCCATTCGAATGTATTCTATGGCTGAGGCAATAAAAATGTATTCCTGCAGGCCTCTAGTTTGTAAGAGAGTTTAATTTTGCTAAGAGTTTTTACTGAAAGAGCGAAGCTATTAAGTTATGGTCATGAAAGTTGCTTATGAAATAATCAAGTGAAATTGAACTTGATTCCCGAATAAGAAGCATAAACTCGAATATTACATATGTATAGGCAATTCTTTAATGTATTATATTTTTATTATTTATTATTATTAACAATGATCTGTTATTCTAGAAACTAGATTATTATAACTAAAAGTAAGGATAAATTAAATTACAAGATATTCCATAATTTTGGATTTAATTACATCTAGGGATAGTTCAGGGGATAATAAATGGGACAAAGAGTTATAATTTTTACAAATAACGCGAAATTGATCGTGTTCAGCATAATTAGACCTAGAAATTGGTAACCAGAGGGGTCGGAAGGATCTAGTTACTCTATTAGGAACAGAGAACATTAATTTTTCAAGAAGAACTTGTAAGTCAACCTGTCCAAGAATAAGCACATGAAGTAGCATAACCCCAGCACAAGTACTGCGCTCTTTTAAAGGAGGTAGGTTTAGTATTTTTAAGCGGCAATTATACATAAATGAAATGTGGATGGAAGTGGCATTATCCCAGTTTAAGCTTTTTAACGCAAATAGCAGAAACTGCTTTTGGACAGATTCAATCCTCCTTTGGTGAACAAAGTATTGCGGACTCCAAACGCTAGAACAGTATTCCAAGATAGGACGAACCAACGATACGTATAGAGTTTTAGTTGTGAAAGGATCATAAAATTCTTTAGACCAACGTTTGATAAAAGCTAGCACACCTCTGGCTTTATTAACTATTAGTGATATGTGATCGTTGAAGGACAACTTATTGTCAAAAATTACTCCAAGATCGTTAATTAGGAAAACACGATCTAAGACGTTATTCCCAAGAGAGTACGAAACGATGTGAGGCACACTGCGATTGAACGTCATAACCTTACACTTAGAGCAGTTAAGCAAAAGGAGATTGTTTGAGCACCACAAGAAGACTTCGTTAAGGTCCAATTGCAGGTGCCTATGAAGGAAATGGTCTGAGAAAGAAAGACATAACTTGACATCATCAGCATACATAAATGTAGTAGCGTAGTTTACAACACTAGGTAAATCGTTGATAAAAAGAACAAACAGAAGAGGTCCTAAGTGACTACCTTGTGGGACACCAGATGAAACATTTATGATCTGTGATGAACTGTTTTTAAACAAAACACGCTGCGTGCGGTTCGTTAGATAAGAGGTCAACCACTGTACTATATGTGGAGAAAACCCCATAAGACACAGCTTATTAAGGAGGAGATGGTGGTTCACAGAATCAAACGCTTTGCTAAAGTCAGTATATACCACATCAGTTTGCATGCGGCTCAGAAAACCTCTGTGGATAAACGAAGTGAATTAAAGAAAGTTAGTTTTGGTAGAGCGATGCTTGACTAAACCATGCTGTGAAGTGGAAATAATGCTTTTACAAAAATGCTGGAGTTGGAAAGTAACCAGTTTCTCAAGCAGTTTGGGAATCGCAGATAGCTTAGCAATCCCCCGGTAGTTCGCAATAAGTGCTTTAGAGCCTTTCTTATGAAGCGGAAATATAAATGATTCATTCCATCTCTTGGGAAGACATGCCAACTCCAAGGTTAAATTGAATAAGATAGTGAGAGGATAGCAAAGGATATCAGAACAGTACCTTAGAACACAGCTAGGAACATTGTCAGGACCAGCAGAGAATGAGAAATCTATTGTGTGGTAATTTATAAGGATAAGAAAAATTAAGGTTATATGAATCGGACGAATAAGTGGTTTGAAAAAATGACGCAAAGAGATTAGCAATACCTTGCTCAGAAGAATGTGAAATATTTTTATATGATAGGGAAGGAGGAAAAAGATTTGATTTACGTTTCATATTGACAAAAGAATAGAAGGAGCTTGGATCATTACGAAAGTTTACTTTACAATTCATGATATACTGCTTATAAAGTTTATCGTTGAGAATAATAAACTGGTTGCGAATATAAAGAAAGTTTGACTGATAGCACATCGATCCTGACTTAAGAAACTTTTTCCAAGCTCTGGATTTCCTGTTCTTAAGACGAGAAAGGTGTTTATTATACCAAGGTGGTTTTGTAGACAATGATGCTGGGACTTCCGGAACAAATTTGTTCAAGGCATTATAAATTATTCCGTAAAACGATTTCCAATCGATTTCAGCTAAATGATTCCGAAGGGCCAAAAAATCAGTCTTGCTGAAGCATTTGAAACGAGGTTGAACATTAAAGCAAGCTTCATTATGAGGCACATCAATTAACACCGATGCTAATAGTGTAGAATGGTGAAAGTCTTCAGGAAGCGATAGCGGCGGAGACCGAATGACTGTCACAGAGGATGACACATTGGAAAAAATAAAGTCCAGAAATCTGCCATGAGTGTTAAGAATTGGATTAATTTGGAGCAGGGCAAGATCGGTTAAGCCATCGATAAAGTCGTTATGGCAACTGGAAAGCAGGGAATTGTCAACCTCAGACGGGATCCAGTAAATGAAGGGAAGGTTGAAATCTCCCATGATTAGGAATAAATCATGGTCCTTGACCAACGAAAAAACAGACCTAATGGCATCAAGATGGTGAGAGTATACAATATCTTCAGCCATGGGAGGAATGTAGGAACAGGACAGGAAAATATGAGACGAGCCAGTTAAAATTTTCACTGCAATAAACTCAATTCCGAACTCATTCGGGACAGGAATAAGTTCAGCAGGGTACTCATTACTAACAGCAATGAGGACACCACCTGCAAAAGTTGGACGATCCAATCGAAACACTATGAACTTGGAATTAAGAATTTCATAATCAGAGACAGAGGAGTTAAGCCTATTTGTAAAAAATTGGCTCAGCTTACCCAGAATACTTCTAACGTTTTGATAGCAGCAGGAAAATACTATTTTATTCAGTTTTTTGTAGCAGCTTCTGCAGGGCTAGGATTCTGAGCGTCTTTTGCTAGGAATTCATGAATAATACTGTGCTCAGGCCAAGCTACAGGATCAAGTGCTTTTTCAAGGTAGGAATCAGGTAGGACTATTTTAAAAGAAGAAATATAACGCTTATACTTAAAGTTAAACTTAAAAACTGATATTTCATTAGGAGCTACAAATATGACAAATATGGCCTTACGAGGAGCAACCGCCCTCAGCGTAAGTCCAGAGGATCTAACCTCAGGCGCCACACCAATTAGAGGCTTAGGAGACATCACAGCAAGAGCAGAGGGTAGGTTATCCAACGATGGGGGTTGTCCAACGATGTCCAACGATGGAGGCTCCAAGATGATAGGAGGCTCGAGATTAGCACTCGGTACGTTGATCGTTTCTTGCAAGGGATAAATATTAGAGTGCCCTGAAAGAAGGCTCATCAAGTCACTGGGTACTGCAACATCATAAGTAGGTAGACAAGTAGGCGACGGTAAAATGCTTGGTGTTGAAAATTCATCGACTTGCACAGCACGGGATGTAGGAGTATTCAGTAATTTAGCTGTCAGCAGGTTGTTGTTCGGAATTTTTCGTCTGGGGGATTCGCTTAACAACTTTAGCCCAAGGAATTGAGTTTAAAGAGCGAGGAATTGCTCATTAAGGGCCGAGAATTTCTTGCGAACATCTAGGAAACCATTTTTCGTCTGTTTCATAAAAGTACGCATCTCTGACTCAATTTCTCTACAATTTTCTTGTTGATAAGGTCATTTAAGGTCCTCCTCCAGCACTGAAGCACTTCTGAAGCACTCTGTAGCCGAGAGTGGACGATCAGATCGGATGTAAGAGACGACGTTACAAAATAGATGTGCAACGAAGTTTTGGCGTCGTGAAGAACAACAAACTCCACAGTAACTATGATGTAACGGGTTACGTCCAGAGAGTACAGCTCGGAGAGACTTATGTTGGAGAATATAGTTAAAGTACAAAAGAAATAACTTTAAACGATTAAATGTATAAATTGGAAATAAATAGTTCAATGAACTTATTAAGTCGAATTTGTTTTTAGAGATTAATCGTTGTATTTCCACTTGCCGCGGAAGGAGAAAGCTTGAGTTCAAGAATAATTGCAAACTGGCAAGAGTGATCGAAGAAACACGTCCGGGTACGGCAAGTGAATATACAGAACTGTAGAACGCGACAATCGTACCCCTTTAACTAAAAAAGCACGAGCTTAGACAATTCTTTATTTTTACGAATAGTGAATCTTGAATAGTGAAAAGCTCTTGATAAGCACTATAATTGGTGCAAATATTAATTTTTAGAATTGTTTTGTTTTAAAGATATTGAAACAATCCAAAGGCTCCATCACGCGACCCAGCTTTGTACGGACACCACTTTCTATAATTACAAATTATTAGTGTATTTCTATACACGCATGAATTTGGCAAATATTAGTATTAAAAATAGTATAAGCCTGGAGAATGAGTATCCATTTTAAATTGTATTGATTTGTGCTTCGACGTTCAAGAAATATTAGTTTCAAAACACACTACAAAATGAAGCCAAATGCAATTACGAAACATCATTTCCCAACAGCTGACTTTAATCGTTGGTATTTTAATACTTGAGTGAAAAAATACCATTTTTGGTATGTAAGATAAGATAGTGGTGTATTGTTAATACAGTAAAACTTCCCCTGTTCTCGTTCGGCTCCGCCGTTGGCGTTCGTTCACCCGTCGCTCAAGGTCACTGTTACGAGTTGGTCGCCATTAAGCACTCCAAAACAGTTCCGGTAAAAATGCACACATGTTTAAAATTTGAGTGGATGCGTAGCTTCAAAAACAATGAGAGCAGGGAGCATGCATTGAGGGAAATAGTTTTCCTATTAAAAAAATAGTTTTTTATTTAATTTTTCGTTAATTTAAAAGTTAGAATGGGCAACAGTTCTTAAATTGATGGAAATCTACGCTTTTTTATCTATATTTTCAATGGAGAAAACTTGTTCCAATGCAATTTCTGAGAAATTTTTTCCCAGTGGCACATTTTTTTTTGAAGTCAAATAAAGAAAAATGAAGCAAATGAGAGAGTTTCAAAAAAAAAATTTGAGAGTGCTCACACTATCAGTGTGCCGTCTGCACAGCGGCAGAATTTCCAACCCCATGCAAATATCGGTTCCAGTTCTGATCGGAACTGGAACTCAATACAATTTAAAATGGATACTCATTCTCCAGTGTTATACTATTTTTTAATACTAATATTTTGCCAAATTCATGCGTGTATAGAAATACACTAATAATTTGTAATTATAGAAAGTGGTGTCCGTACAAAGCTGGGTCGTGTGATATATAAAAAAAAACCTTTGTTAAAGATTTGAGGTATAAGCACATTTCTTTTTTTCGTCCCGATTCCGACTCCCTCAGGCTTGAGTTATTTTCTTTTCTTACCGCCTCATGATTGAAGCTTTTCAAAGCTTTTCGCTTAGAGCTTTTACGAAGATGAATCCGAAGTTATTTTCGAATTTACTTTTGCTCTATTTTAAACAAACTAATTGTAAAAGCTTTCGTAAATCGGAGATTAAAACTCTTCAAACGTACAGTCAAGCAACACGAAAAAGTCAGCTCGCCCTTAAAAAATTTATAAAAAATATTAAAGCAAGGAATATTAAAGTAATTTAAAATGTAAATTGTGAAAAAGGTTTATATTTTAAAATTAAGTGTTTTTGTGTATTTATTTGTTGTTGTTTCGTTGTGATATAAGTTGTTGTCCAGTGTGTTTGTCATTGTTATAAACACCAAAAAAGCGTACATTTAACTAAAGAAAAAGTTGTGATCCGGATCTGTCCCGAAAGTGAAACATATTTTATAAATAAGATTATTAGTAGAATTATATGTTTACAATTTCAGTTGCCTGTTTTTGCTCGTTCCCGTGGTATAATTTTTTAAAAAACGATCTCGTGCGCTATTTACCGTTTTTTTCAATTTCGTGACTTTCATTTTGTGTGTGTTCTTAGCTTTCGTGTATTTGTTTTTATCCATTGATAGAGCTTTTTTCGTGATTTGTTTTTATCTTTTTTTATTTTTATTATTCTATCATAACATCATTCTTTATTTTCATATAAATTACGATTTCTTGATAGGCTCACTCTCTCAGTGAAAACTTTCACGCACTACCATTTTTGATATTTGGTGCTCATTTAAGGGTTCTTATGTAATAAAGGATAAACACGTAGGTGATCAAAAAAAACAAAAATTGGAAATGGAAGGATACGGATTTAAAAACAAAGAACTGGTTACCATTTTAAAAAAGAAATGTGGGTTAAAAGCCACCGAACTAAAGCAAATGTTCTTAAAAAATATTTAAATTGTTTTAAAGAAAAGGAAATCACAACACACAATCAATACACTCTAGTCAATATAGAGTTCGTCCAAGACTGTACTTTATAGAGTGTTCCAATAGAACAAAACGGCGACGCTTGGCGCAACTGAATTAGATGAATCTGCATCTGATGATTTCAGAGTTGCTTCTGAAATAATAAATAAATCGATTTTGACAGCGAAACCTTGTGAAGTTATATCACTTATAACAGAAGCCGGGTTCACAAAGCATCAATATTTTTTACTTAGAAACTTTGTGAACAACAAAAATTGGGCTTTTTTTTCCATGCGACGAAAACATTTAAAGGAAAAAAAGAAAAGTTACCCGGAAAACATCACAATAAGTGAAACTCATGGTGAGGTTGAGCTCCAAAACTTGTTAGACCACACAGCTATTAGATTACTGGAGTTACAAAGCGATGTGATTCGAGACCTTGATCAGTCCCTTAGTTTCCTGACGTTAATTGGCAAATCGGGTTTTAATGGAAGCTCAGGACAAAGCGAATATAAGCAGAAAGTCAAAAATGATTTTTGACAAGGACCACTTATTTGTAACATCATATGTATGTCCCACTCCTAATGATAACGCAATCGCCCAATTGTTCACAATTAAATAAAATAAAATAAAATAATATGGAAATAAAATAATATGGAAAAACCTCGACCATAATCTACCCGCTACTGTCGTCTCATCCGATTTCAAATAAAAAAAAAACTGTAAAGTTGGTTGTTGATGAAGAAATATATTTTAAAAGAAAAATTCTTGAACTAGCTCCTACTGAATTCACATTGGAAACGAATAGGAAAATTCAAATTAATCATAGTCTGCCACTTACAATGGTGGATGGCAAAATATGTAATGCTTTAACTCAGTCTTCATCGGCAAAATGCTACATATGCAATGCAATCATTTGGCTGAAATCGATTGGAATGTTCTTTCGTCTATAAACACAATAGAAGCAGCTACGAATTCGTTTTACGGAATAATTTATAATGCCTTGAACAAATTTGTTCCGGAAGTCCCAGCATCATTGTCTACAAAACCACCTTGGTATAATAAACACATTTCTCGTCTTAAAAACAGGAAATCCAGAGCTTGCAAAAAGTTTCTTAAGTCAGGATCGATGTGCCATCAGTCAAACTTTCTTTATTATCGCAACCAGTTTATTATTCTCAACAATAAACTTTATAAGCAGTATATCATGAATTGTAAAGTAAACTTTCGTAATGATCCAAGCTCCTTCTATTCTTTTGTTGTAAACTACGCTACTACATTTATGTATGCTGATGATGTCAAGTTATGTCTTTCTTTCTCAGACCATTTCCTTCATAGGCACCTGCAATTGGACCTTAACGAAGTCTTCTTGTGGTGCTCAAACAATCTCCTTTTACTTAACTGCTCTAAGTGTAAGGTTATGACGTTCAATCGCAGTGTGCCTCATATCGTTTCGTACTCTCTTGGGAATAACGTCTTAGATCGTGTTTCCCTAATTAACGATCTTGGAGTCCTTTTTGATAATAAGTTGTCGTTCAACGAACACATATCACTAACAGTCAATAAAGCCAGAGGTGTGCTAGCTTTTATCAAACGTTGGTCTAAAGAATTTTATGATCCTTTCACAACTAAAACTCTATACGTATCGTTGGTTCGTCCTATCTTGGAATACTGTTCTAGCGTTTGGAGTCCGCAATACTTTGTTCACCAAAAGTGGATTGAATCTGTCCAAAAGCAGTTTCTGCTATTTGCGTTAAAATAAATGCTTGGAAAAGGAAGTTAAAAAAGATTGGTATGAGTTTGGTTTATCTCCACTTTACGCCTATATACGATTTTTTTGAATATATCCTTCATGTTTCGTATAGGCTTGAAATAAAACAGTGGCAAGTCCGATCATTAGAATATAGAGATCGTTTTTTAAAAAGAAAAAACAAAATTCGGTAAGACTTTAGAGAAACAAGAAAGGAAAGCTAACTTCGGGCGGAAACGAAATTGATATACCCTTGCAGTTAATACCGGATATTGCTAAAATCGGATAAAGTAGGCCGATACTTATGGGGATATCATAACAATTTATTACAATAAGAAATCTAAAAAAAATAAGTCACAAGCTTTTATCTTCAAGAACACCAAAGTTGGTATTTTTACCAAATACCATTTCCGATCGTTCAGTTATATGGCTGCTATAGGATATAGTCGGCCGATCCTTATGAAATTTGTATGTCGTATTGTTTTGCGAAAAATAGCATTCGTACTGAACTCACTAACTCTAAAAACACCAAAGTAATACCATTTCCGATCAATCAGTTATATGGCAGCTATAGGATATAGTCGGCCGATTAATATACTGCGTGCAAAGGAAAGAAGGGTGTGTGCAAAGTTTCAAGACGATAGCATTAAAACTGAGAGAGTAGTTCGCGTATAAACAGACAGACAGACGGACTTCAAAAGTTTGCAACAATTTTGCAAGCCTTGTTATCAGGGTATAAAATTAATGCCGAAAAATTTCGGAAATATGCGCTAGATAAAGCAATTAAACTAACAGAGAAGTATTACCTACCCCCGTCAGTCCACAAAATATTAATTCACGCTCCTGATATTATTGAACACGCAATAGTATCCATCTCCAGTATCCATTGGAGAACTCTCCGAAGAAGAAGCTGAATCAAGAAATAAGGACATAAAAATGTGTCGAAGTCAACAAACAAGGAAGATCTCATGTATTACAACAAATACATATTTATTTAATCGATTATTGTTGAGCTTCGATCTTTTTATATCAGGGCAACGACAATTACAAAATAAAAACAGTTCCATTCTTTCCAAAAAGGTTTTAGATTTATTAGAATAATTTTCGAAACGTTTAGTTGATTCATTTTATAAGAATTGTTCAAACGTACTTAATTTTATTATTAATTTTATTTTAAATGTTCAACGTAAACTTTCATAAATATTTTGTTATATCTCATAGAGAAACATAATTAGAGCTTTGGATAACTGGGACAGTCCAAGGTTTAGCAAAACATAGCCATGTTTTGTTTTATTGTTAAAATTTGAACAATAAAATTAAATTACATTAAATTAAATTAATAAATTTAATTTATATTAAATAACTATTTTTATACCCTTGCAGAGGGTATTATAATTATTAAATAAATTTAATAATTGCGTTGTTGTCAATAACGCATTAAAAAGTGTTGCGTGCTTTAAGGGGTAAAATATAACATAGTCCAATTTCACATAAAATTTCAGGCATGTATACTTAGTCAATTGGGCCAATTTTTTTAGTATATTCTAATTATATTATTATTAACTTAATAATATTAAGTTACAAAAAAGTTACAAATTTCAAGTCGATATCTCCTTTGGAAGTATTTTGGGCCACCATACTCCATACACTCTCCATACAACACCAACCAATGGGGTGTTCTAAGAGCGTTCTATGAGTTTGTGAGAATTCGGCGGAAAGACAAAACTCGCCATATTTTACTTAAAGTATTAAATTAAAGTATTAAAATGAGAGATTGCCCCCCACTATTCTATTTATGGAAAAGTGATTTGGTGAAATTACATACCAAATTTTATAAGAACCGGCCGACTATGTCTTGATGAAAAGTTCTTGGAACTTTCTACAGATTTTATATTTTGCCAATTGATATGCTTAGGGTCTGGCGACAATATGCTTTAGGTGCCATATAACTAAACTATCGGATATACCCAAAGTTAGCTTTCCTTTCTTGTTTATTGTAATAAATTGGTTGTATTATGATATTCTCATAAGGATCAGCCAATTCAATCCGATTTTTGCGATATATAAGTGTGCAACGCAGTGAAGGAGACATCTCCGACCGTATAAAATATATATATTCTTGATCAGGATCACCTCCTGAGTTGATATGAGCATGTCCATCTGTCTGTCTGTTTCTACGCGAACTAGTCTCTCAGTTTTAAAGCTATCGTCTTGAAACTTTGCACACACCCTTCTTTCCTTTGCACGCAGTATATAAGTCGCAACGGCCGGGATCTGCCGACTATATCCTATAGCTGCCATATAACTGATTGATCGGAAATGGTATAACTTTGGTTTTTAGAGTTACAAAGTTCAGATCTTGTACGAGGGCTATTTAAATATAATACAACAAATAAATAAAATAATTATAACCTGCAAAATAATACAACCTACCAAATTTCATAAGGATCGGCCGACTATATCTTATAGCTGCCATATACCTGAACGATCGGAAGTGACCCAACATTCGTGTTTTTGAAGATAGAAAACTGGAACTTAGTACAGATTCTATTTTTGGTCAGTTGATCCAACCTACCAAGTCAAACCTAACCTAAGGATCAGCCGACTATATCCTATAGCTGCCATATAACTGAACGATCGGAAATGGTATTTGGTAGAAATACCAACTTTAGGATTTTGGATAGAAGCTTGGAAATTTTTTTGAGATATTTTATTTTAATAATTTGGTTTTATTATGATATTCTCATAAGGATCGGCTAACTATATCCGATGTTTGCGATATATATCCGGTATTAACTGCAAGGGTATATCAATTCGGCTCCACCCGAAGTTAGCTTTCCTTTCTTGTTTTAAATTTCTTGTTTCTTTTCTTTGCGAAAAGTACGAAAAGCATTCGTACAAAATCTGAAATCTATTTGTCTAAAAACACCAAAGTTATACTATTTCCGATCAATCCGGCCGTTCCGACTTATGTGTGCAGAAGGGTGTGTGCAAAGTTTCAAGACTTTAGCTTTAAAACTGAGAGACTAGTTTGCGTAGAAACAGACAGACGGACAGACAGACGGACATGCTCATACCAACTCAGGAGGTTATCCTGATCAAGAATATATATACTTTATAGGGTCGGAGATGTCTCCTTCACTGCGTTGCACACTTTTGGACAAAATTATAATACCCTCTGCAAGGGTATAAAAATTATGGTTCAGAGACATTTATCTATGGAAAACTACATTTAAAGTATTTGTATTTATTAATTTACTGATAAAGTTTAATTATGTTTTATAATTAATAAAATGTATGCCACAATAATCACATGTTTGATTGACGTGCACCTAAAAGAACTTTTTTTTTAAATTTTGTGGATGATTTTTCGGAATAATAAATTTTCATGAAACATTTATCGTATTAAATAAAAATGCGAAAGAATAAAAAATGGAATACAATTTTTTATTATTAATTTTAAACACATGAAATACAATGGTAAGGGGCTTGGACATGCTTCGATTTCTAGTACTGAAGTGTTCACTTTGGTGCATCTTAGCAGGATAACCTTTTATAATTGATGAGCTATTGCAATATAATTAGACTAAGAAATTTTAATTGATTTATAGAATTTCCATAAGCTTGTGTAATTTTTGTGTCCTTCTAGGAACTTATTTCAATTGCATTATGTTTATGGTGGCCTCATCAGTTGTGTCAACCATACTTATCCTCAATTATCATCATAGAAATCCAGATACGCATGAAATGAGTGAATGGGTAATACTTTTATAATAAATCAATTTACTTTTTCCATAAAACACACTATCCCTGACCCAATTTTTCATTACAAAACCCATCACAAATTTAAATAGTTATTTTTAAAAATACTAAAATTTTGTATATGTTTAATTTATGGTATTAATTAAGTTTCAACTAAAAATATTACATTAATAAAATGGTAACCATTTTTTATCGTTTAGAAATGGCTAATGACAAAAAAAATAAAATACGGCAATGTGTTATATATGAAAAATTGCAATTATATTTTATTTTTATCTGCATAATTTCTTTATAGTAAAAATTTTTAAAACATTTTTCGGAAAGTCTATCACTGTTGATAACATTCTTTAAAGCTGAAGCAATTTGGTTTTTTCTGAAAGTAAAGCGGACTCTTCGCTATATGGGACAAGTCAGGGCAAATCCTGTTAAAATATACTCAAATTTCTCATAAGAAATTTTCATGAAAAGCTTAAATATTTTTATAAAAAAAGTGTGTGGGTTCAATTTTGATTTTAAATTTGACATGTTAAGCTGACATGTTACGTTACCCTTTCTTGAGTGCGCTAAGTTCACCACTTTGTACTTGTTTCTGGAAAGCTTTAGGATATCAGTCATATTATATCGGTCATATAATTTATTCTATATTTCTTCATTCCATCAGTTCGATTAATTGAAAATCTATGTTAAAAAGTCTGTTTACTGCATTGACTACTGAAAAAATACTTTGATTATGAAAAAGCTTATATGCTTATATTTTTTGTTTCAAAACTGTTTTTTAAGCCTTGGCTTTGCTTAAAAATGGTCTGGCTTTTTTTAGCATGAACGTTTTTATCTTAAAGTTTGTAATACTTAATTGAATAAAGCTTATCCAACGATTTGGTAGTCAGCAACTTTAAAAAAATTGACCAATTTTTACCACAGTTTTACCACGGTTTGAGCGAAATTAACAATAAAAAATTATTTTCAATTGATTGTCTTTTTATTACCTTTTTATAATGCCGTAGCTGTGTAGTTGGTACTAAAATTGGACCCATGGGCTTATAGCGAACGTCCCGATGACAATTCCATTCTGCATCTCGTTCTGCGAGCCCTCATAATTACATCGTTGCTGTTTCAGAATGGTCATCTGTTGTTTCTCCTCTTGCGGTGTACAGTGAACTCCTCATACTGTTTTGCCTTATTGGTGTCGCCTAATGAGCGTTTGTGGTTGATTTCTTCTGGAAACAGTAAAGCACATGAACCGCACTGCAGTATCGGACGGACCAATGAAATAAATAAACTTTTAGTAATATAGAGGTCAATAAATTGTTTAATAAAATCAAGGACTCCTTTAGCCTAATAAGGAATTATGGAATATGGTCGGAAAATTTAAGTTTTCAGTCGTCAATTGTAGTTTTTAGGATTTTAAGATCATAGAGAAAATATTTAGCCTAGAGAAAACATCAAAGATGATTTCCTTAAGGAAGTGAGTGATTGACTGAATCGAATGTTTTACTGAAGTCTGTGTAAATAACATTAGTTTGAAATCCCTTTCAGAATCCATCTATGACAATGGATCTATGCCATCTATTTCAACTTCAATAAATTAGTGGTGGTGGAGCGACGCTTAATGAACCATGCTGACATGGAAAAATAATCGAAGAGCAAAGGTGTTGCGAAAGAGGAGTAATTAGCTCCTCAGTATTCTAATAGGTAAGTGTTAGTGACGAGATTAGTTTTTTAAAGTTGTGAACGAAGAAGTGAAATTTTGGTCAGTGGTTCTAACATGTGGACGTTTCACTCCCACTGGTTTTTCAACATTTTTCTTTACGCTACTAGGCTGATGTTCTTTGACGAAAACGTTCTTTGGCCAAAAACTGGGTGAAAGAATCTTCTTGAACATCAGCGCGGGCACACGAATCTTGAATAAAGACGTCCGTCTTATATTTATATTTATATTTAGTTATGTCCTCCATCTTTCTATCGGCTTTTGTTTTGGCTTTAATATAAGCGGAAATATCAATCTCTGAAGTATCTGGAGCAATCCGAGAATTACATATATTTTTCGACGGAGGAATCACCTGTACGAAAGTAAGTACGAAAATTGCACCATCAGTCGGTACCGGTGATCCGGACTGTGTTTACCCTGTTGGATGAACTATATTCTGATAGTTCTCTCTTTGCATCCCATATTATAGTTTTTACAGAAACTTGGTAAAAGCCGGAGATCTTTAGCTCCGAAGTTTTTCCAAGTAAGTTTTAGACGTGCGAAGTGCGGTTGGAGTCCTCATTTCGGTAGACTCCCAACTTGCCTCTGTAGGGGTAAAATCACTAGAGTTTGGTGACATAAAATTAATTTGCGTTCAAATCATTGTGACCGCTAAATCTGTATACATTAACGTTCCTATACCTCCTTGGTCTGTACCGCCCACATACTGGCATCATTTTTCCACTATTCAATACGTTTTTATTCTTATGACTGATCGTGAACAGCTTGTAGCGGTGGGCGAATTTAATATCCCAGAATTAAAGTGGTCCAACGTCAATAACTAACCATCTTTGTCACTTATCACGCACCATTCATTCGGACTTTATCGCGGGCGTGTTCGACATGTCCATAGGTCAACTTAACTATGTTAGAAATTCGTGATGATGGTACCATTCTGTTCAGAGTTTCCCCTTTGCAACACCAGAGGATCACTATCACCCCACGCTTGAGGTTTCAATCAAAACCATTTCTGGTATCGATCAGAAGTTTCCCTGCATGGCAAATATCCAGAATTTTCAGACCATTTTTCCACAATTCCATATTAAATAAAGAAGAAAATAAAGCTTCCTTGGTTTTATGAATAGGGTTATATTCCTCAATGTCAATTACAAAATATTTTCTTAAGGTTTGCTGATGTAGATAGCCAGCATTTAATAACACGCTTACATTTTAACGTTCCTAATAGAAGGACTAGAAACTTTAGACCTCTATTTCTTAGCCATTGTAGTTCGACACATGCATAACATGACCCAATACAAGATCCGAGTACCTTTCGTAGATTACAAAAATAAATATAAAGCATTTGTTTAAGTTTTTTCCTCAGAATGCAATTATTCAACGACATATTTCACCTGACAATCACAGATAAATGACACGAAATATATCCATTAGCCGAAGAAAGCTCTAGTTACCGCAACTATACTTTGTATGAGCTTTTTGGACCATACAAATTAATTTTGTAAAATCTCTGATACATATACTAAAACTATTTCCTTCATGAAACCCATCTTATTTTCTGATACCTAATGATAGAACTATTGACAATGATACAAGTGACAAACCATTGACTCGGTGGCCTTCAAACTAAAAGGATAAAAAGTTAATTTTCAAATTTTAAAATTTTTTTGCGCTTAAAAAAATTAATTAAGTTAATAAAATATAACTCATAAACCAGCTTCCTCTGCTGCGAATCAAAGCCACAACTTTCTGATTAAGAGGTAGGCAATTTAACCAGCGGTCGGGAAAATGCCGAGATAACTGATTTGTATCAAATATCGAATAGGTATAACTTCAAAATTCAGTAGCAGCAAAGTCCGGCAGTATTGGTTCGCCTACTATGTTGGGATGTTACTTCATGATATGTTCGTGTTTTTCGAACAAAATGCCGAACTGCCCTGAAAAGGTAGCAATCTGAATTTCAATACTGCAGGGTAAGGATCGAACTTATAAAATACTAATGAGAAATCTAGCATAAGTATTTGCCAATAACTTGATCTTAAATAAACTAATAATGATTTTCAATATATCTGGCCGTAATGCACTAAGTAATGTAATGTGGTAAACCATAATAATGATTGAACTTTTTTAAACCGAGATGAATCTTTGTTTTATAGTAGTCTACAATAGTCAAATCCTATGAAATTAAACTCAGATGCTTGTAAGCCAGAAGGTAACACATATTTTGTATACTTTGTTTTATTAATCTCAACAACAATTATTGGTCATGGATGATGGATAGTGGGTGCTTGAGAACGGGCGGGACGACCGCTAGGCATTGCATCGCCCGCCACAGGCCCCAACTCTCCACCCTACCGCCTCTCCTGCTCGATGCTCCTGAGCCTCTGCATTAAAGCTGCAGCAAAAGTTGCTACTGCGTCCCAGAGCATCTGGTTCTCCAGCATTACTTCTACTAGGTTTCCCGGGTGGACTGATCGGCCCGCCGTCGTCTCCAGTCGGTGGCGCTCTCGTGCAAACCGGCGGCACTCAAAGACAACGTGCCTGGCGTCCTCGATTATCGAACTCCCGCACTCCGGGCACCAGTCATCCTCCGCGTGGCCAAAACGCTTCAGGTATTGCCGGAAGCAGCCATGTCCACTCAAGACCTGGGTCAGGTAAAAGTCGACCTGCCCGTGGCTTCGCACACCCACCTTCTAAGGTTAGGAATGAGGGTGTGTGTCCATCGTCCCTTCGCCGACGCGTCCCAGCAATCCTGCCAGGCTGTGAGCGACCTCTCCTTTGCGTCCTCCCTTGCAGCTGTATTGGGGGTGCCGCCTGCACCCTCATTGCGAGCACGGGTTTCCTTAAGCTCCTTGAGCTCACGAGCGCGCTCCTTCAGCAGGACCATCCCCGCAATGACCAGAATGGCGTCGTCGAAGACTGTCCTGAAGCCGGACGCGACCCTTATAGCACCCAGCCTGTAGACTGCGTCTACCCCTCTCCTGTAGCTGGGCATATTCATCGCCTCAGCCCAGATGGGCGCTGCATACAAAATTTGCGCGGAGGCAACGCTCACGAGGAGCCTTCTCCTGTTCTGCTTGGGGCCTCTGGTGTTTAGAAGCCTTGCCCTGGATATAATCAAGGTGCTCGCGGAAGGAGAGCCGGGCGTCGATCATCACGCCCAGGTATTTTATGGCCCGCTGGGAGGTTATGGCCATACCACCAACCCGGATTGTCGCCGTTTCCAGCACCTTGCGGCTGCTGACCAGCACCGCTTCAGTCTTTTGCGGGGCTAGGCTTAGACCGGCATTTTGGAGCCACATCTCCATTGTCTCGATTGCCTTGTTCGCCGCTCTCTCCGCTTCCTCCCTGTGCTTGGCCACTATCACCAACGCTACGTCGTCTGCGAAGCCGACGACGTCGCATCCCGCTGGGAGCTGCAGCCTCAGGATTCCGTCATACATGGCGTTCCACAGCAGCGGTCCTAGGACCGATCCTTGGGGCACACCCGCCGTAACGTCGTAGGACTCCGTGCCCATGTCCGTGTCGACCAGTAGCACTCTGCAGCTAAAGTAGCTACTGACGACGTTCATTATGGCACTGGGAACGTTGAACCGCCTTAGGGCTGCCAGTGTTTTGCTCCAGTCCGCCTTGTTGAAGGCGTTCCTGATGTCCAGGGTGACTATCAGGCAGTATTGCTTGGAGCCACCTTTCCACCTGGTTCCCGCTATTGCGTTGCGAGCAATGCCGACCACCTCTGCTATGGCATCCACCATAGACCTTCCCTTCCGGAACCCATACTGCTTGGGAGACAGCCCTCCCGCCTCCTCTATGGCAGCTTCGAGTCTCGCCGCGATCACCCTCTCGAAGACCTTGCCCGTTGTGTCCAGCAGGCAGATTGGCCTATAGAACGACGCCTCTTTCTTTGGTTTCCCTGGTTTGAGGAGCAGCAGGAGCTTCTGTACCTTCCACCTGGTGGGAAAAGTGCCTTCGCGGATACATTTATTGTAGAGCTCCGCAAAGCTGTCCGGCTGCAGAGCTAGAGCCAGCTTCAGGGCTCGGTTAGGAACCGAGTCCGGGCCGGGTGCTTTGTTCGGGGCCAGGCCTCTCCCTATGGCCAGTACTTCCTCTTCCGTTACCTCCTCATTCGCTTCATTGTCTGCTGGGGGGGTGGGAAACTGGGTGACCTGGTTGCCGGCTGGGAACAGTGCTTGCACTATGGTCCTTAGCACGTTCGGGTCCGTGGGGGACTGGCTTCCTGCCCGCAGCCTCTTCACCACTATCCGGTACGCGTTGCCCCATGGATTTTCCTCCGACGAGTCGCATAGCTCCAGGAAACATTTCCTTTTGCTGTTTCGGATGGCCACCTTCAATGCTTTGCGTCGGTCCTTGAAGGCTAGGTGCCGCTCCTCAAAATCGTCGCGGCCTCTCGCGCGCTGCATGAGCCTCCTTGCTCTCATGCACTCAGCTCGGATGGAGCCAATCTCGTCGCTCCACCAGTAAACGGGAGCGTGGTTCCTACGGTAGCGGCTTCTCCGCTGCATGCTCGCCATGCACGCTGCCTCCAGCTTAGCAGCCAGGGTATCAGCCATTTCGTTGGCTCCGCCTGGTAAGACGTTGCCAATGTCGCGCGCTGCCTCGGTGAAGTTCCTCGCCTGGAACGTATCGATTCTGTAGCCTCGTGGTTTCGAATCCCTCGGTCGTTCTTGAGGGTTACCAATTGAACACAATATTGCTTCGTGGTCGCTGGCCGCAAAGCTGTCGCTTATCCTCCAGTTAGCACCAGTCGCCAGCGAGGGGCTTGCGAACGTCAGGTCTATGATGGAACCTGCTCCGGCTCTGCTGAAGGTGTGCTGGTTCCCTTCATTCAGCAGGACGAGATCGAGTGAGGCAAAGGTTTCTCTAACCACTCTCCCTCTCGCATTCGTCCTCGGGCAGCCCCAGTCCTGCGCCCATGCGTTGAAGTCCCCTGCTACAAGGACGTCAGAACGGCCTCTGATGTCATTTCCTAGGCAGTCCATCATGCGCTCGAACTCATTGGTGGTTAGGCTAGGTGCCATATAGCAGCTGTACAGCCATGCCCCACCTATCCGAGCCCTTACAAATCCCTCCGCACTGTGCACTGAGTGCATTGTCGCGCCGGTTGCGCCACAGCTCCAAATGGCGGCCTTCCCCG
The DNA here is from genome assembly GCA_018153035.1 of Drosophila pseudoananassae pseudoananassae. Lineage (NCBI taxonomy): Eukaryota > Metazoa > Arthropoda > Insecta > Diptera > Drosophilidae > Drosophila > Drosophila pseudoananassae. Next base: position 2,827,287 of record JAECXR010000038.1, read on the forward strand.
ATAGGTCAACTGCCCAGCGGTTGTCTGAGCCAGTCCTATGGGGCTCGCTTAGGAGCGCTATGTCCGCCTTCGTCTCCCTCGCAGTCTGCGACAGCACATCCTGTGCCGCCCTTCAGTGGTTCAGGTTCAGCTGAAGCACTAACATCCTGTTGTCCTAGGTCCACCTCCTTTCGCTGACATGGGGCAACTTCTGCTTCCAGTCTGATGCCTCACATCCTTCCGGCCCCTATCTTCGCACGAGAAGCATCGAGGGTCCTTTTTGCAAGTGGCCGCCCTGTGATCCGAGTCTCCGCAGTGGAAGCAACAGCCGCTTCTGTCCTTCAAGCTCTTGCAGGCGCTTGCGATGTGCCCCATCCCAAGACACCTGTAGCAGCGAGCCGCGAGCTCCTTTTCCCTCATATGGCATACTGACCTCCCAACCTTCACCTTGCCCACAGCAAAGATGGCCTTGGCAAGGCTCGCGGGGAAAGCCACGATAGCGGTCTGCGTCTCGTCATAACTGCTTCTCAGCTTCTTTACTTTCAAGGCGCCTTGGTCCACCGCTGCCTGCTGCGCGATAGCCCCGATGATGTCCTCTGAAGTTGCTAGTGCGTCGAGTCCTCGTAGCTCGACAAGTGACTCCTTGGTCTCCTCCGAGTAAGCCCGCACCTCTGCCTTGCTCCCTAGGACCTCCTCGATGCAACCTTTAAGGGCCTGTGTGGAGTTCTCCTTCTTCCTGGCCAATTCAAGTAGCAGCCCGCCCTTGGCTGTCTTCCTCACTTTCTTGACGCAAGGGCGAAGGTCGTCTAGCTTCCCGTCCTCCCTGCGAGTTACCATGCTTAGGATCTGACTGTACGTCATGCCTGCTGCTTGGATCACTATGGCGTCGGGTCTGGCTCGTCTCCTGTCGGGATTTCCAGGCTTGGCCTTCGTCCATTCAGACCTTCTCCTGCTTGCTTCGCCGTCGCTTCCTTTGACGGCAGCCGGGTTTGCCACAGCTGGCTTGGGCCTTGCCGCCGTGTTGGCCGTTGCTACTTTGGCCCCCGAGTCCCGGTGTGCACTCCTGGGGCCCGTGCTTTTCGGGATGCTGCCGGTCTGCACAGCCTGGTCCTGGGACCAGACCTCCGACGGAAGGGTCTGCTGCTCCTTCTCCACGGTATCGATGCCGGCTCTCTCGCATCTGGGGCACACTGGCTTGGGCATGATGGCCGGTCGCGCATGCTCCTGTAATATGCCCATATATGCACTATTAATATCATATATATATATATCGACCACCCACTGGACCAAGAGTACTTAAAGGGTACACACTGTAACACTTTGTCGCAGTGTTTATGTTATCCAAGGTCTCGGTCATAAACCTAAGTGCACCGAAATATGAACCGCCCGCTGTGCCTTTGCTGTACGCCGAAAAGTGCATATGTCCGCATATACGTAACACGAGTGAAACTTATGCATGTCCACATACCTCCGCCTAAACGAACATAACATAAATATATATTCATTAATTAATATTTAAGAATACATAACCGTCCCTCCGCTGCCGCTTTGGGCAGCGCAGCTACGGGACTTAGACTTCCTTTAACTCATAATAAATTTGTAAAAGGAGAAACTCCCATGAGCTCGGAGCGGCAACAACGGCTGCTCCGAATCCAATAAAACACCAAATAAAGAACAAATCCAATAAAGAACATATTACATGGGATCCTGCCTTTGAAGACCCTATTACATGGCGACCGTGACAGGACCTGGAAGGACATCGTGGGATTCGAAGGACACACCGAGAAGGACATCGAAGGACACACCGAGAAGGATATAACCCAGGAGAATAAAAAAAAAAAAACTACAAAAAAGTTCGGAATTTGCTGAAAAACAAGAAATTTGTTTTTGGAATTTATGACAAAAAATTATCTGAGTGAGTAGAGTGCAGTGATTGGTAAACCCGGAGATGTACAAAACGAAGTATAAAGATGTACTCTTATACAAATAAATCCCCTCGAGAGTTGTCAACAAGGCAAAAGTTACGAGCTGAACTTGACTTTCCAAAAAAAAAAAAAAAAAAATTACAAAAAAAAAAAAAAAAAAAAACCCACAACGATCTGACACTCACTCAGTCCCCATGCTAACAACCTATCAGCAACGAATAATTAAACTTATAAATAAATAAATAATAAATAGACAACTTCCGAGATGACCGGATAACTGCAAAGAAATGACTGCAGAGGACCCCTGGAATCACCCTTCTGCGAACAAACCTGTGCCAGCACCGGTGCCCCAACAACCAAATGAAGAAAAACGCCTGTGCAGCCAGCACCGGCCCCGTTTAGCGCTCCAAGCTAAGCCCGGAACAGTGAACCGACAGCGCTACCAAGGGCGCAAAATTTTTTTTTTCCATGCACTGCGTTGCATATTTTTTTGTATTGCACTGCGATGCATATTTTTTTTATATATATAAAAATCCTTTGTAAAATTGAGCGACATTAAAGTTGCCCGATTAGCGTGTGGCCTGAAAACCATACAAAAAATAGGCAGGTTATTATGTAAAAAAAAATATACAATGAACAATAGGCAGGTTTCATAAAAAAAAAAAGGGTACAAATAAAAAAAAAAAAAAAAAAACGCTTAAATGAGCCAAACTGAATGGCAAATAAATCATAAATTAAATCATACTATTTTCACAAAAAATTATAAACCAATTCTAGAGAAAATACCCAAAATGGGTTTAGTAGACGTAAAACAAGTGGACTCCACAGCAAATGTAATACATAAAATTTAGTCCAGCACTATGAACACAGAATTAACAAATATCCTATTATCAATTATTGTATTCATTTTGATCGCATTCATTTTGTATAAAGCATACATTTTTCATAATAAATGTATAGCAAAAAGAGCGATTAATAAAAGCCAGGCTATCGATCTGGATAAAATATAAAAAAAAATATAACGAAAAAAAAAATAAATAAAAATTAATTTTTAGACACATAAATATAAAAAAAAAAAAAGTAAAATATAAAAGGCACCTATATATACACAAAAAAAAAAAAAAATGATTCCATATGTTCATGAATAATCTTATCTTTATGTACAATGAAAATAAAATATAAAAAAAAAAAAAATAAATAAAATGAAGAAAGTCTAAAAGAAAATAATTCCAGTATGACTACACAAAGAGCCATAGACAAAACATATGAAAAGGACCCCTATTTCCTATGAAGTGTATGAGCTAAAAATACTTTATATAGAAACATTTAACTGCCACGTTTCACCATTGTTTCACTGCACCGCAAACCAAAAAGGAATAGTGTTGTGACTGCGCCGATAGAATACGGGAGTCAATGATTAGCAGAAGTCTGCTATGGGGACTTTGCTGTTGCCGTTTTATAAAAACACAGGGTTTGTTTCAAGTATGTCACTGAATTTAATTTGAATTGATTTTAGAGATCAAACAATGTTGGCAGTATAACAAAATGTGTTGTAGTCGTAATAATTGGAAGAAGCTTAGAGATGTCCCGCTTTCCAAAGGGACCGGGGTCTCGAGATCGATAGACATCACGCAGGTATCGATTGTAGGGTTGTGGGAGGCACTAACATTACGTAATGAACATTACGACAACGAAAATGACCGTACATGCCGCCCCGCAATGCTGGGTCCAGCATTAAGACATCCTTCTAATGGTAACTGAAAGAAACAGGTGAAATGTTTGCTGTGGTATGAATGTGAGATCAAATGCGTGTATCACTATTGTTCAAGATTAGCTTCCTCGACTTAAGCTTCCGTGTAATTTGGGATGGGTGATCTGCAGATCTTGGATACTGATCGCTTATATGTACCCGAACCTGTATAGATTGTTGCAACTCGTACCATCCCATCGGCTCCAGGGTGTAATTCTATAACACGACCTAGTTTCCAATCGGTTGGACCTGTCCTGTCGTCCTTGATAATAAATAGGTCATTGACCTGTAGGTTTTCTTCCTCTTGTCTCCACTTAGGGCGTACCTGAAGGTGAGACAACCAATCCGAGCTCCACCTTTTCCAGAACTGGCGTAGGATCCGTTGTCCCTCCATGAACTGTGTGTTGAGCGACTTGTCCTTGTCACTGGGGGTAGGAAGTGATTGCATGGAGTCTCCGATGAGAAAATGAGCTGGAGTCAATACTTGCAGATCGTTAATATCCGCGGTTGACGGGCATAATGGCCGAAAGTTAAGACAGGCCTCGATCTGGATAAGAACGGTTGACCTAGATAATTGTTCATAATGTTGAACAATTGTTGATAATTGTTCATAAGTCATTGGGTATCCGTTGAAGGAACGATGAAGATGAGACTTTACGGCTTTGACGTTAGCCTCCCAAAGTCCTCCGAAGTTTGGGCTGTGTGGGGGGTTAAAGTGCCACTGAATATAGCGCTTTGTGAGTTCTTGGACGACTGTCTGGTTGATTTCCTGCCGGAACTCGTTAGACCACAACTGTAGGGATTTATCTGCTACTATAAAATTTGTGTCACTATACATGTGCCGCACAAAACCGCGGCGTCCCATGAACCGTTGGAGAGCCCAGAGAAAATGTTGTGCTGTGAGTCCTGTCACCAGCTCCAAATGGATAGCTTTACTGGCGAGGCAAATGAATACTGCAATATAGGCCTTGTATGTAGTGTGTTCTCTGAACCTCGAGGCCTTGACATCGATAGATCCTGTGTAATCCACACCTGTAGCTTCGAACGCTCTTTTCGGCGGATTAACACGATGGTATGGAAGATCACCCATTAATTGTCGAGAGGGCTTAGGGCGATGCTGAAAGCAAGCCACACACTGTCGGAGAACTCCTTTTACCGCTTGTTTGCCATTAATGATCCAAAACTGCTGATGGATGATCGCACGGGTCAGTTGCACTCCCCCATGCATGGTGTTCAGATGGGCGTTTTTTATGACGAGGTCCGTAAAATGATGTGACTTCGGTAGGATGATGGGCGTGCGTTGTTGAGTGGTGAGCTGCAAAGCAATTCGAAGTCTGCCCCGCACTCTGAGGATCCCTTGGGCATCTATGAATGGCGACAGTTGGCTAAGCTTGTTAGATTTTGAGAGCGATTTGTTTGCTCGCAACTTGGACAGTTCGTGAGAGAATGCTTCCTGTTGGACAACGCGAACCAGAGTATACATTGCCTTGGAAAACTCCTTTACGCTAATTGGTCCGGAAAGCCGAGCCTCCCTTTTGCAGCGAGTATTATAGATAAAGCGATTAATGAATGCTGTGGAAAATACAAGTCGACTGTATGACGAAAATGACTCAACAAAGGAATCAGTGGATGCACAGGTGTGAGTGTGGATAACTTTTGCTGCCTGTTCCTCGCAGATTGTGCTCGGATCTGGAGAAGTAAGAGTTACCTTGGGCCAATGATCTTCGGGTTCCTGCAACCAGTCTGGGCCGCTCTACCAGAGCTTATCCTGCGCGAGCTGTAGTGGGGTTAAACCGCGCGTTGCACAATCCGTAGGGTTGTCCTGCGTAGACACATGACCCCACTGCCAATTCGATTGGCTACAAAAGTCTTCCACCTGCATGGATCTCCATATATCCAGTGAAGCACGATCATGGCGTCTGACCAGTAGTACACTGTGACCCGCATCTGAGGCACGTGAAGTTGCTGCTGGATTCATGTGGCGAGTTTGGTAGCTAGAACTGCTCCGGAAAGCTCCACTCGCGGTATGGTGAGAGGCTTTGTTGGTGTAACCCTAGTGCGAGCTGCGACTAAGTGTGTATGTATAATTCCTGCAGTGTCGAGTACTCGAAGGTAGGCACACGCTGCATACGCGAGGGACGACCCATCGGAGAACATGTGCAATTGAAGAGATATCACATTGCTGAAATCGCAACCGAACCAGCGTGGTATGCGAATGTGTTGAACTTCTGGAAGATGTTCGAGATATCGCTGCCAACGCGCTGCCAAAGACTTTGGTAGCATGTCGTCCCAATCGAGTGCACGGTAAGTGCCATCAGTTTGCTGCATACGGAAGCTCCATACGTCCTTGAGGAGAATTTTGGACATGACTATCAAGGGTGCTAAAAATCCTAATGGATCGAAGAGCCGCGCCATTGTTGATAAAAGAGCCCTTTTCGAAAGTGTGGGGTTGATCGAGAAATGGATTTTGAATCCGTAGACGTCCGGGTTTGCCTGCTAGTGCAGCCCAAGCGTTTTAATGCTGTCTTTATTATCCATTTCGAAGAATTTCGACACTTAGTCGATGGAGTGGTTGCAGAGGTCTACTTTAGGAATATCGCTAAGCAACGCCGGGTGGTTCGCTGCCCATTTTCGAAGATGCATACCAGCCGAGCGGAGGGCTGCTATGACCTCGTTTCGCACTCGAATGGCACCGTCCGTGGTCTCATGGCCGCTTTGTACGTCATCAACATAAATCTCCCTTTTCAGTACCTTTTCTGCTAGCGGATAATTTTCTCGTTCGTCCTGAGCTATTTGGTGGATCACCCGAAATATCATCATGCTGTTCCGAAGGTAACTGTGGTGAGACGGAACTCTTTTAACTCTCCGGTTTTGTCACGCCACCAAATGCGCTGGAATTGAGAGTCCTCTGGATGCATTTCGATACATCGGTACATCCTTTGGATGTCCGCCACGAAAACATAGCGATAACAACGCCAATTTAGTATTACTCCTCCCAAATCGTTCTGTAGAGCTGGGCCAGTACATAAAATGTCATTCAGTCTCCAACTTCCCGTTGGAGCGCTTACAAGAGGCATCGTAGACTACCCTGAGTTTAGTCGTCAGGCTGTCCTCCTTCAGGACTGCATGGTGTGGAATCGTGCTGCAGAAGACGCCGAGCTTCCCATTTGTGTTGATATGAGAGTGACTGTCTTCGCTTGTAGTGACTTCTTGTATTTGCTGTAATTCAAAATATTCCTCGATTGCTTGGAGATATTGTTGATGAAGCTTATCGCGCTGCTGCAATTTTCGCTCTAGTGTGTAGAAACGATTTAAGGCTACATGTTTTGATCGGCCTAGAACTTGTGACGGGTCGAACAAGGTTTTCAGTGGTAAGCGAACCATGTATTTCCCGTTGGGCTGTCGAACATGGGTTTGACGAAAGTGTTCTTCACACCATCGTTCCTCTGTGGTGAGTTGGCGTTCAGACGGCACGCTATCTAGTTCGAAGAAACTTTGCACCAGATGATCAAGCGTCGTGGTGTTACAACGGACAGTGATGGAGTGTGTCATGGCTTTCCTCACTGGTCCAAAAACAATCCAACCAAGAAGAGTGTTTTGTGCGATTGGTTCCTCATGAGTTCCTCGTCGAATTTCTGGGAGCATCAATTGTGGAATAAGATCAACGCCCACAAGCACGTCAATACGACCGGAGCGGGCAAAATTGGGATCGGCGAGTTGCAATCCTTTAAGGTGTTGGAATGAGCGAGGGTCGACATCCGATTTTGGAAGGTGCCCTGTAAGTGTGCGGAGAATAAATGCAGTGGATACAAACGATGTGAACTGGGAACCTGAAATCGAGCTTAGGACAAAATTGGTACTATGTCGACAACGATTGTGAGAGGAGTCGCCGATCCCTGTTATTTCCGCAGATATAGGGGTGCGTGAGAGACCCAGCGTCTGTACTAAGCTTTCGGTGATAAGTGTTCCTTCCGAGCCATGGTCAATCAACGCTCTGGCTAAAACAGATTGTCCCGTTTGGTCGTTGACAATTCGGATTAGGGCCGTGGCGAGAATCGTGGTGGATGGATTTTGATAGGTGGCAACTGCGCTGAGGAGTTGCGTCTCGTTCGAAGCAGTTAAGCCGGGGGCTAGGCTATGCTGTTGAGACAAAACAGATGAGCGGGATGCTACGCTCTGTTGGGTGCCCTGCGCGCTATGGACACCGTTCGTTGGCTGTCGCGATAGGGCAGAGTTGGTAGGCTGAGTTGCTATGTTCGGAAAATGCAGTAGCGTATGGTGGCGTTGGTCGCACTGTAAGCAATTGCGAGTGCTGCTGCAGTGACTTAGCGCGTGGCCTGTGCTGAGACAATTGAGGCATGCTTTCATGCGATCGACGATCGTCTTACGAGCAAAGCAATCCTTCGCGAGAAAACTGGGGCATCTCCGGAGAACATGGTTTCTTTGGCAGAGAGTGCACTGGGGTGCTCCCATTTCCGTAGTCACATGAAAACTGTGGCGGTTAGTGGAATTGAAGTTGGATCGGTTAGGCGCACGTGGATGGGAAGATTGTCCTGGTGCTGAACGAGTTCCAAGTGGTTGATTTCGATTTTCGATTAGGTCGATGCTAACTAAGCGCTCCAGCAGGAAAGTCTCCAACATCGAAAAGGTTGGAATCGCGGTGGAGCTCCCCAATGAGTGCTCCCACGCTTGCGTAGTGCTGCTTGGTAGTTTGGTTAACAGATGATGCACTAGCCAGTGATCGCAGGAATCAATGTTTATTTTTAAATGTCGAAGATCACTAATGCAAACATTAGCCAGGGTTAGCACGCGCCTGATACCTTCTGCCGCTTCCTTGGGAACCGGCTCAAGACCATACAGTGCCGCCATGGTGTGCATAAAGTGGAGACGTGGATTGTTGTAGCGCTTGACGAGGAGATCCCAGGCTACCGTATACCCAGAATCCGTTAATGCCATGTGACTGACATCCTGGTCCCGTCCTTCGGGCAAGGCCTGCTTGAGAAAGTGAAACTTCTGGATGTTAGAGAGAGTGTTGTTGTCATGGATGAGTTGTAGGAAACCATCGTAAAACGAGGGCCAATCCGTAAAGCTTCCCGAAAAGCGTGGAACTGGAAGCTTCGGAAGCGGAATGTTGGATGATAAAATTGGAGTGACGGTCTCGATTGGTGTGACGGACTCGATTGGTGTGACGGACTCGGTTGGTGTGACGGACTCGATTGGTGTGACGGACTCGATTGGTGGGGAACCTTGGGCTATCACTGAGAACTTGTTGTCGTATTCTTCCGAGATGTTGCAGAAGATGCGCTGGTGCTCTTCAACAAACCGCTCGTGTAGGTTGTCTGAGAAATTTACATGTTGACTGGGACACAGCTGATCGACCAACTGTTGGTGATTCGCATCAAACAGGGTGGATAAATCCTTTAACGTACTAAGTCGCTGAAGAAAATAATGTTTGGATTTTCGGGATTGGCTATCCTTCTTGAAGTTACGCTCGAGTTGCGTCAACCTGTTCCATAAATCCTCCTGTCTCGCGTGCAAACCAGCAAACTGGTCGGATGGGGAAGGATTGGCTTGTGTGCCTGTCTTTTCATCGTCGATACCCATAGTTTTATTGAATTTACAACAGCACGCTTGAAATCACAGCCCTCACATACAAACACTCACCGGCTTCCAGTCAGTCTGTGTAGCAGTTTCCAGTTTCAATTCGTCGTTCCTTTGGTCCGTTCTTCGTCTCGCAGCAATCTCTCCTTCCTTTGTCCGTTATTCGTCGCGCAGCGATCCGTTGTTCTTCGGTCCGTTATTCGTGGAAAGCGTGGTTCCACGTGGCATAGGTTAATAGCCGTTTGTTTCAGATTAATTTGAGCTCAATTGTTTGTTCCAAATCAATTCAAATTCCATTCATTGGCACATTTAACAACAGGTTCCCCTCATGGGCCACCAAAAATGTTGTGACTGCGCCGATAGAATACGGGAGTCAATGATTAGCAGAAGTCTGCTATGGGGACTTTGCTGTTGCCGTTTTATAAAAACACAGGGTTTGTTTCAAGTATGTCACTGAATTTAATTTGAATTGATTTTAGAGATCAAACAATGTTGGCAGTATAACAAAATGTGTTGTAGTCGTAATAATTGGAAGAAGCTTAGAGATGTCCCGCTTTCCAAAGGGACCGGGGTCTCGAGATCGATAGACATCACGCAGGTATCGATTGTAGGGTTCTGGGAGGCACTAACATTACGTAATGAACATTACGACAACGAAAATGACCGTACAAATAGTAATAACAACAATTCCGGGTATGCTAGTAAAATCAAGAATAGACGAGCATACACTTTTAGGTAGAACGATTGTTATGATGGTTTCTAAAAGATAAGCCATACCCTTAATATAATGGAATGGAATGAATTATCGAAAGAACTATCAAGCATTAAAGCAGAATTCGACAAATCTCATAAGTCACTCACACAGAATAGACCGATACAAAAAACAACGGTCAATAAACACGTAGAAATATTAGTTAAATGCTTTAATGAAGCTCGAATATGAATATATGAACACAGAGAAAAGTTAAATCCGGATCACTGGTCTCGAGTATCAAAGTTTTTGATCAGACTAAGATCTAATCTAACATCTGTTAAGGAAAGGTTCAAGCTAGATATTTCAATACCTACTATTCTAAAAACTTCAATAACAATTGAAGCTGGTTACGAACCAGAATCAAAAGAAGAAATTGACCAACAAGAAATAGAAGAAAGCGATATTAACAACCTTACGGTTCCGGCAGTCCGTATTCAATCTGAATTATCAGACCAGGACTTGTCCGACTCTGAATTTAACGACAGCATTGTAGAATTAAAACCTACCACAATGACTGACGAAACAATTGCCCAAAGGGCATACATTAGGGAAATATCGAGTGCCATCCCAGAATTTAACGGGCAAAGGTTACACCTTCAAAGATTTATAACAGCTTTGAGGTTAGTTAACCTAACTAAAGGCACATTCGAAGCTTTGGCTGTAGAAGTTATTAAATCCAAAATAGTTGGATCCACTTTGTACAGAGTCCAAAGCGAAACGACTATAGAAGCATTAAATAAAAAACTACAAGATACTATAGTCGGAGAAACATCTGACGTGGTTAAAGCCAAAATGGCAAAAACCGGCCAGAAAGGAAAAACGGCAGTAAAGTTTACAACAGAGATAGACAACCTACGGAAGCTTCTAGAAGCTTCGTATATTGACGAAGGTCTATCGGCCGAGCACGCTGACAAATTCAGCACCAAGGAAGCCATCTCCACAATGGTTAAAAATTGTGAGCATGGCCGACTTAAAACAATATTGGAAGCAAGTAATTTCGCAACAATGAATGAAGCCGTCACGAAGTACATACAATGCAGTACTTAAATGACAGGCAATGCAAATTCCATATTATACGCCTATCGAGGAAACTATCGCGGTAATAATTACAAAAACAATTATCGCGGTAGAGGTAATAATCGAGGTAGATATAAAAATAACGGATATTACCAAAATAATTTAAATAACCAAAATAATGGTTACTACGGAAACAATAACTATAATAACAATAACTACATGAACAACAACAACCGTGGTGGAAACAACAGCGGCGGACACGGCCGTGGTGGAAACCATAATAATAATGGCAATAATAGCCACAACCATGGCAATAACAACCATAACAATAACGTCAGGGTAGTCCATACAGATTCGGGAAACTCCCAGACGCCTTAAGGTACACAACAGTAAGAAACACCAAAGTTAACACTATAAATCTCAGTCAAAGTACATTTTTAGTTTCACAAATGTAGCAACAGGAAAAGAGTTAGTTTTTCTATTAGATACAGGTGCAGAAATATCCATATTAAAGGAAAATTCTGATGCTTTTCAAGTAATCAAATAATAAACATACAGGGTATAAGTCAAGAAGTTACCAAATCAAAAGGTTTAACTTCTATTGAAATTCAAATTTCAAAATACATAATTCCACAGATTTCCATATCGTAAATTTGCAGTTCGCTATTCCATGTGATGGAATACTAGGAATCGATTTTATTAAAAGATACAACTGTCAATTAGACTTCAAGCCGTCTGAAGACTGGCTTATAATAAGACCAAATAACCTCCAATATCCTATTTATGTTTCAATAACATATAGCTCTGGCAATAACTCTCTAATTCTGCCAGCAAGATCCCAAGTCGTCCGAAAAATTGAAATGAATTCAGAAAATGACAGTGTATTAATTCCGAATCAAGAAGTTCAGCATGGTATCTATATAGCAAATACCATAGCAACAACCCAGAATGCATATATAAGACTATTAAATACCACAGATAAGGATCAAGTAGTTTATATTAAAAATATTCAGCATGAACCACTTTCAAACTACGAAGTAGTACAAACTGACTTAGAAACCCGAGAAAAAATTGTATTGTCCCAACTTTCCAAAAACTTCCCTCCTCTGTTCAACGAAGAACTCACAAAATTATGCACCCAGTATAGTGATATGTTCGGACTAGAAACCGAATCAATCACTACCAATAATTTCTATAAACAAAAACTGAGATTATCTGATGATGAACCCGTATATATGTATAAAAAATTATAGAAATCCTCATAGTCAACAAGACGAAATTCAAAAGCATGTCCAAAAACTCATTAAAGATAAAATAGTGGAACCCTCTGTATCACCATATAATAGCCCACTATTATTAGTACCAAAAAAGTCACTTCCAAATTCGGAAAATAAAAAATGGCGATTAGTAATTGACTATCGTCAAATTAATAAAAAACTCTTGTCTGATAAATTTCCGCTCCCTAGAATCGACGATATTTTGGATCAACTAGGTAGAGCAAAATATTTCTCATGCCTTGACTTAATGTCGGGTTTTCACCAAATCGAACTCGAAAAAAGTTCACGCGATATAACATCCTTTTCAACAAACAATCGCTTCACGCGATTACCATTCGGTTTAAAAATAGCGCCAAACTCTTTTCAGAGAATGATGACTATAGCTTTCTCTGGATTAGAACCTTCGCAAGCATTTCTTTATATGGATGACTTAATAGTCATAGGTTGCTCTGAAAAACACATGCTCAAAAACTTAACTGATGTTTTCGAGAAATGTAGACAGCACAACCTAAAGTTACATCCAGAAAAATGTTCATTTTTTATGCATGAAGTCACTTTTCTGGGACATAAATGCACAGATAAAGGAATTTTGCCCGACGACAAAAAATACGATGCTAGCAAATACAGTGGAGCAGTCCTAACTCAAAACAAAAATGGACTTCAGCTTCCGGTTGCATACGCATCAAGATCCTTTACGAAAGGTGAAGGCAACAAGAGCACTACAGAACAAGAACTAGCAGCTATTCATTGGGCAATAATACACTTCAGACCATATATTTATGGTAGACATTTCACTGTCAAAACAGACCACAGAGCACTTATTTACTTATTTTCAATGGTAAATCCCAGTTCCAAACTAACAAGAATGAGACTTGAATTAGAGAAATATAATTTTACGGTAGAGTACCTAAAGGGCAAAGATAATTATGTAGCCGATGCGCTCTCCAGAATAACAATCACAGACTTAAAAAACATACAATTAAATATTCTGAAAGTCACTACTAGTAGACAAAAATCCTGCGCAGGGAAAGAACAAAAAGAATTGCATAACCAATTTATTGAAAATGCTTCAGAGCCCAACGTATATGAAGTCATTAATAATGATGAAGTACGTAAAGTAGTGACCTTGCATGTAAATAATAAGATGTGTTTATTTAAGCGCGGAAAAAAAATTACAGCAAGATATGATGTTAGCGATTTGTATACTAATGGAACCCTTGACTTAGGTCAGTTCTTCCAAAGGCTTGAAAAGCAGGCTGATATTCACAAAATCAGCCAATTAAAAGTGGCACCGTGGGAAAATATCTTTGAACATGTTTCAATTGATAATTTTAAAAATATGGGCAATTATATACTGAAATCATTAAGAGTAGCGCTACTCAACCCGGTGACCGTAATAAAAAATAATAAAGAAAAAGAAGCTATATTGTCTACATTCCATGATGATCCTATACAAGGTGGTCATACAGGCATTACAAAAACCTTGGCCAAGGTCCAGAGACACTATTACTGGAAAAATATGTCCAAAGACATAAAAGAGTACATAAAGAAATGTCCTAAATGCCAAAAGTCTAAAACGACTAAACACACTAAGTCCCCATTAACCATAACCGAAACTCCGCAAAGAGCTTTCGATAGAGTAATTGTGGATACGATTGGTCCACTACCCAAATCTGATAATGGAAATGAATACGCAGTAACACTCATCTGCTATTTAACCAAATACCTGGTAGCGATACCAATACCAAATAAAAGTGCAAATACGGTAGCAAAAGCTATATTTGAAGATTTTATTCTAAAGTACGGTCCAATGAAGACGTTCATTACGGACATGGGAACGGAATATAAAAATTCAATTATTGAAGGTCTATGTAAAAATCTAAACATTGAAAACATAACTTCTACTGCACATCATCACCAAACTGTAGGTACCGTGGAGCGAAGCCACAGAACACTCAATGAGTATATTCGTTCATACATCTCAGTCGACAAAACGGATTGGGACGTATGGCTACAATACTTCGTCTATTGTTTCAATACAACACACTCTATGGCACATAACTATTGTCCATATGAATTAGTTTTTGGTAAAACGTCAAATCTATCAAAACACTTTAATAGCGTAGATATAATAGAACCCCTTTACAATATAGAAGATTACGCTAAGGAATCAAAATTCAGATTAGAACAGGCATTTAAGAGAGCCAGACTAATGCTAGAATCTCATAAAATAAAACAAAAAATTATTTACGACAAAACTAGTTTAGATTTTGAGTTGAAAATAGGAAATAAGGTCTTATTAAAAAATGAAACTGGACGTAAGCTAGATTTTAAATATACAGGCCCCTATAAGGTAGAACAAAGAGGAGATAGGGATAATATAACTATATTAGACAATAAAAATAAAAAACAAATAGTACATAAAGATAGATTAAAACTTTTTATTTCATAATCAATTAACAATTCATAAATATATCACGTATGGCCATACATAAATAAAAAAAAAAAGAGAAAAATAAGCATACCGAATATAAAAACACAAAAAAAAACTTATTGTTAACATCATTTATTAAATTTTGTACAATCTATGTTAGAAAATAAATTTATTATATTACGTTATTTTTCAAAAGGAGGGAGATGTAATATGCCCATATTTGCACTATTAATATCATATATATATATATCGACCACCCACTGGACCAAGAGTACTTAAAGGGTACACACTGTAACACTTTGTCGCAGTGTTTATGTTATCCAAGGTCTCGGTCATAAACCTAAGTGCACGGAAATATGAACCGCCCGCTGTGCCTTTGCTGTACGCCGAAAAGTCCATATGTCCGCATATACGTAACACGAGTGAACCTTATGCATGTCCACATACCTCCGCCTAAACGAACATAACATAAATATATATTCATATATAAATATTTAAGAATACATAACCGTCCCTCCGCTGCCGCTTTGGGCAGCGCAGCTACGGGACTTAGACTTCCTTTAACTCATAATAAATTTGTAAAAGGAGAAACTCCCATGAGCTCGGAGCGGCAACAACGGCTGCTCCGAATCCAATAAAAAACCAAATAAAGAACAAATCCAATAAAGAACATATTACATGGGATCCTGCCTTTGAAGACCCTATTACACTTCTCTGGGACACTTCCGACCAGAATGGAATGGATGTCCTTCAGTCTGGTTATCAGGCTCCTTTGCATTGCGGAAATATGCCTCTTATTTTTTTCCGTGACCCACGATAGCAGCTCGTTCACTATCGTGCCCAGCTCCGTCAGGCATTCTTCGCTTCTTGCCGGCGGGCTGCCAGCCTTATTTTTTTTCGGGGAGCCGCCCTCTGGTCCTTGTCCGGGCTAGGCATCTCCCGTGGCCTCTTTGGCGTTTCCTTCTCTACCGCTGCTGGGTGCCGGTGCCTGCTGAGCTGCCAGCCTGTGGCGCAAATAGCGGCGAGCGCCGCATTTTATTGCTCTTTTTGAACGGGTCACCCGTTTTGGCACTCTTTAGCTCTTCTGCACTTGTAGTGTTCCTTTCCAGGGCGGCCAAGTGAGACACCGCCTTGTCAGGTATAATTGGGATGTTGTTTAGGGCCTCCAGAATCCTTGCCCTAGCCGTGGTCTCTCCCACGGGTGGATTTCCACTTCTGTGGCTGCCACCTGAAGTAATTTCGTTATTCGACGACATTCCAAAATAGATAGAGCATGGCTAATGCATGCTGCGGTTTGGGGGATTCAGCACTGCCTTACATCGGTGCGCCTGGAATTTCCTCCTGGCGGGACCGATGGGAGTTATACCGCTCCTGCTCGGTCGCCAGGGTCGCCCCTTTTGTGGGTGAACCACCGTAGTGGAGGGGTTGGCAGTTGGTCAGCTCCATGACCTTCGTCACCTCATGGCAGGCCAGAGTTTTCTAGCCCCTTCCGCTTTATGTTAGTCAAAGGACCTGAGGCAGCAGCCCTGAAAGGTATGCTACCCTTTTCCTTTGCCTTGAGTCGCTGGCGACCTTTAGCGGGCTCCTGTGGTCGCGTCATTGCGACGTTCGGCAGCCCTGGTGCCCTTGATCCGGGTCTAGCGCCCTCTACCGGCAGACACGGTTAGGGCGTTTCCCAACACTGCCCGCCAGCTGGTTACGATCAGCTGCCATGACTTGCGCAATTCTGATGGGGGCAGCCACGTTTTCTACAACTCAGGAGAAAGGTGGTCGCAAAGAGAGTTCCTAGAAGAGAAAGCTCTCTTCGCGCCTCTTACCTCGGCGGTTGGCGGCTATCCGAATCTTCACGGAGGCCATCTAGTGACCTATCCAGGGAGTGTTATGGTTCGCTCGGCAGGTGAGTCCGTCCCCAGCTGTCCGGTCACCCATTACCCACTCCTTTTCCAGATTCAGCAGTGCTTGGGCGCGTCACTCGGGAGCGCCCGCGCGGCACGTCCGCTTTCTTCGACTCGCACTTTCCAACCCCCCCAAAGGTAACACATATAGCAATGAAGTGTGCGTTATTTAATCTTGTAAAATTAACCATTTTATATTTGTTCTGTAGCGGAGCCTAGAACCAAAAATCCTAGGCTTACTAGTGACACCTAGCGGGCGGTAGCCGTTGTACATAATTACGCGACATACGCGAGGGGCTTTTTGGCAATCTGTAGAAGTGTATTTGCGTTAACCTTGGATCTCGCAGCTATCCCAGCCATCTTCGAATTGAAGCTTTGATCTTTGAAGCTGTCTAAGGTGCAGCAAATATTTATAAATGGGCAACTCAGCAATGTCGAACGCGACCAATCGTATGCATTTAATCTTAAACAAGAAAGGAAAGATAACTTCGGGCGGAGCCGAAGTTGATATACCCTTGCAGCTAAAACCGGATATATATCGTTAAAATCGGATATAGTTGGCCGATTCTTATAAGAAAATCATAATATAACCAATTTTACAATAAAAAATCTTAAAAAAAAAGTCTCAAACTTCTATCTTCAAGAATGTTGAAATTTCTACCAAATACCATTTTCGATCGTTCAGTTATATGGCAGCTATAATATATATTCGGCCGATCGTTATGAAATTTGTTAGGTGGCATCAACTAAGTCAAAATAAACTCTGTTTTTGTCATTTCAGATTTTTCAGTTATATGGCAGCAGAATATAGTCGGCCGATCCTATCAAAATTTATACTATACGATTTGACTCAATGTTTGATTTATTTGATAGTTGATGATAGAAAATGTTACTTTTTACTGTCCCACGCGACAGTAATAAAATGGGAAATTTTTAATATAAATTTGGCGGATATAGAAAAAAGTACCGTTACTTTTAAATTTTTTTTTCATAAACTTGGAACGTAGAACAATATTTAAAATATCGAATATCAAGAGATAATGACTTTATTTTATAAAGACTTGTAAAAAAAATGTTTTTTTTTTATAGCTTTGCTTTTATTTATTGAATCTACTCTTAATTTTGAGACCAACAATAAGTGGACGAATCTTAACATTAAAATTAAACTAACAGTATACTAAGACTGCATTCTGGTTGCGCGTCCCTCAGGTCGGTCGCTGGGTGGGTAAGTCATTGCGACGAAGGCGTGATTGGTTGCTCAACCTTGTTAGACCTCTCGCCAGGTGGTTAGGGTGCACCGATAGCTTGGTTAAGTACTTTACCTTCTGTTCTGCGGTCGCTCCTTTGACTGGTAGAATGTTTAAGTCGCGGTGTATGTTTTCGTTGCGAACGTACCACGGTGCCCCGGTGATTGTTCTCAAGATCTTCGACTGAACTCTTTGAATTATGTCAATGTTGCTATTGCTGGCGTTCCCCCATAACTGGGAGCCGTACATCCATGTAGGTTTTAGTACCGAGTTGTACAGCAGGACTTTATATTCAAGGCTAATAGGTGACCGAGCGCTGATAAGCCAATGAAGGCCGCTGGCTTTTAGCTTTAGGTGTGTTCTTTTGGCTTCAATGTGCCGGCGCCATGTGAGTCTTCTGTCGAGATGTACTCCTAGGTATGTTACTTCGTTTGCTTGTGGGAGTAGAGTGTTGTTTAGTGTTATCGGCGGGCAGTTTTGCCTGTTCAGAGTGAACGTAACATGCTTGCATTTTAGTTCGTTCACTTTAATTCGCCAATCTGACAGCCATTTTTCGACATCGACCATATGATGAGCTAGCTGCGTGGTTGCTTGAATCGGGCATTTTGAGCGGCTAAGAATAGCTGTGTCATCGGCAAACGTGGATGTTGATAGACGTGTGCTTGCCGGGATATCTGTTGTGTAGATAATATTGGCCCTAGCACGCTGCCTTGGGGAACTCCAGCTCCAACAGTGTAATCATCGGATATAGCGGTGTTGCACCTCACGACAAATTTTCTGTCGTGAAAGTAAGACTCCAAAATCTTGTGGGTGCTGTAGGGGAGCATTGGGTTGATCTTGTACAATAGACCTTCCAGCCAGACTCTATCGAATGCTTGAGAGACATCTAAAAATATGGCAGTACAGTACTCTCGTTTTTCAAACTCGTCCCGAATTTCGGATGTTATCCGGTTGACCTGCTCAATTGTTCCATGCTTTTCACGAAACCCAAATTGGTGTGACGGGATTCCTTCCTGGATTCTCAGGTATGTGTTTATCCGAGTGTGTATTTTTAGGCATTTTTCAAAAAGTTTAGATAGGCAAGAGAGTAGGCTTATAGGTCTATACGACGTGGGGATGGTGTGGTCTTTTCCCGGCTTTGCTATCATTATAATAATTGACTTTTTCCATCTCACTGGAAAGTGGCCAAGTTTTGCGATGGCATTAAATAGCTGGGTGAGAGTGCAAACGGCGCAGTATGGGAGCTCAATGATCATTTTGGGAGTTATGAGGTCGCAGCCTGGGGATTTTTTCGGATTCAATTGTCGTTTGATGATGTTAACGATTTCGTTTGGGCGAAACTCAATCGGCTCATGTTGAGGCTGGGGCTAATCTGATAGAGTCGGCAAAGTAAACGCATTGGTGGCAGGATTTGGTTGGAAGACATTTTTAAGGTGTTTGGCAAACGTGCTGGCTCTGTCTGCGTCGCTGCGCGCCCACCCGCCTGTGGAATTTCTAATAGGCATCACGATTTCTTTCGGTGAGCTCAAAGTTGGGTGAGCTCTCCATAGTGAGTGTTTCGTACTGTTAGTTGACAATTGCTCTATGTAGCGGTGGTGGACATACGTTTCTTCTTGCTGTAGAGCTTGATCAAGTTGACGTGAGGCATGTTTAAAGCGTTGCTTAGCAGATGGCGATCTTTGATATTGCCATTCTCGACGTAAGCGTCGCTTTTCGAGGACGAGCTGTTCGATTTGTAGATTTGTTTTCTTTTGAATGCGTTGTGTGTTCATAGTTTGAGGTGTTGAAGCTCGAGCTGCAGAGACGAGTACAGACTCCAGCGAATTAACAAAGCTGTCTACGTAGGCTTTGTCGCTGAGGTTAGGACTCAGCTTAATGTGTGAGCTGATGTACTTCCTGTACTTAACCCAATTGGTTTTATGTGAGGTCAGATTTGATGATTGATCCCATGTTCCTGGGTGTTGGAGTAGAGTAAAAAGGACAGGCGAGTGATCAGATGAAAGATCCGAAAGGCATTCGGCGCACATCAGATTTTTTGGAAGGTTTTTGGTAATGGCAAAGTCAATTAAATCGGGAAGTTTCTTTGGATCTGCACACGGCCGGCCAGTATGTTGGTGTGCCAGAAGAAACATAGTCTAGCTTGTTCTTAGCTTTGATAATTGCATTATAGAGCTGCTTTCCTTTTGGGGTCACGAGACGAGATCCCCAGTGTGTGTGCTTGGCATTGTAGTCTCCTGCTGCTATGAAGTGGTCTCCGTGTGAGTTGAAAAACCGCATAAACTTATCTTCGGCTATGGTGAAGCGTGGGGGGCAGTATACGGCAGCTAGAGTTAATTGCTTGCCAGTATTTAGGTGTATATTTATTGATGTGGCCTGTAGGTAGATTTTTGCAAATTTCGTATGATAATGGTGCTTGATACGGCTTTGATTAAAATTCCAGTCCCGCCGTGTGCTTTACCGTCTGGATGATTTGTTTCATAGAATGAATATCCTCGTAGTTGAAAATTGTATCTGTTCGTAAGATGTGTTTCTGAAAGCAGCATTACTTCGATTTGATTGTCTAGTAGGAATTGCGCTAACTCGAGTTTATGCTGCGAAACGCCGTTAGCGTTCCATGTAGTTATTCGTAGGGAAGTCATTATTTGGATTGTTGTGAAACCAGCATTTGTATTAATAGATTTTGGTTTCGCATAAGATCTTGCATAGTTGTACGCATAAACGACTCCTAAGGCTTTGTTGTAGACTGCATATCATAGCTTCAAAGTTACTTTTTGGCTGCTCCGGCGGTTGATGCTGCTGAGCCGTGTTCGGTTCTTGGTGTGCTGATTGCGGCAACGAGCTTTTTGAGGCTGGGGTAGCCAGTCCTGATTTTAAAGCGCTTGCGCATGTGACAGAGTTTTGGCAGAGTTTATGGGTCCTAGTGAGGATCTGGCTGCAGTCAAGAAAAAGACTTCAGGGTTTGACCTGGAGGCTATGAACTGATTATGGGTGCGGGCAGTAAATCCCCTCTGGTGGATGCGACTTTTCAGCTCCTTATAAACTGGGCAACCTCTATAGTTAGCAGTGTGATTTCCACCGCAGTTGCCGCACTTTTTCGAGTTTTGGTCATCTTTGCTCGGTGGGCAGTGTGCGGAGTCATGAAGCTCACCACAAACTACACAGAATGGGCGCAGTTTACAGTAAGACCTTGTATGGCCATATTCTTGGCAGTTCGCACATTGTACCGGGGGCCATTGCGTTTGTGCGGCTCCTCAACTGTAATTCTGCCGTGGAGCAGGAACTAAAGATTGTGTATAGGGTGCACTTCGTATTTCTTTAGGGGCTTAATTTGTGGTTCGAGCTCAACCTTAAAGAGTGGCTGCGGCTATCTACCCCTGTTAGAGATATTGAACACTGTCTTAGCGCTAAATCCCTTCTCTTGTAGCGCCTTTGTTATCTCTGCAGGCGATAATTCGGGCTCTATGCCCTTAAGTACGACTTGCAAGCCCTTGCTGCTTTTTAGCTGATACGTATAAAAGTTATTTTTTTGTCGGTTAGGTATTTGGATAATACTCTGTAGTTATCTTCAGAATTCGTTTGAACTTTTGTTTCCTGGATGTTGCCCTTTACGAGTGGTATTATGTGGAAGTTGTCCTTGCCAATGAGCTCTATAATTTTGTTGACAAGAACGTTGGAACTTTTTTCTCGTATGTATATTGGCGGGGGCTTAGGCTTCCTTTTTTCAACTTCGGTAGATTCGGCTTCATCTTCATAGTCTGCCAAGATTTTAAAACGGTTTGAGTTCGTGGGCGTTTCTATTTCGGCTATGTTAGCATTGCCACGGGTTATTTTGCGTTGAGAGTTTAGGGGGCTCAGCTTCCTTTTAATTTGGATGTAGCGATCCATACCAGTCTGCACAGCCGGCTTAATATAAAAACATTATTTCATTGACTTTGAGTTTGGGCTTTCTAGAGAATTACCCGTATAACAAAAAGAAAGAGAGAGTTTGGATCCAATCAAAGTCCCGATCCGATCTTTAAAAACCTACAATTCCACAATTGTAGCAACCTAAGATTCTGCAGTGGACAATGGACTCATTTCGGCCAGATTCTCGTCCCCCAAAATTTTTATTATTTACACCCTCACGGGTAAGTTCAAACGGATGCTGAGCAGTGCATAGGAATATGCTCTCATGCAGACATTTTATCTTATATAGGGAATGGGATTTTAGCATACCCTTAATTATCATTAAACTCTGCCGAGGAGCCAGAAGCATTCCCGATCCAAGAAGCTCAATCTTTAACGTGCTCCTCCTCTGTTCAGCGGAAGAACCAATAACAACCAAACTGAGCGAACGTGCTTTGCCCGAGCTCCGAGAAAACTGCAACATAATACAGTTAACCAAACAAAAAAAACTGGGGTAACCCAATATAAGCTGAACCACAATTTATTAAAAGAAATAGACAAGCTTTTTTCATTGTGATGTGCTAAACCGAAACTAGTGAATTGTTTTAAATAAATAAGTATCACGCACTGAGCTCATTGAGCTGCGATCAAAAGAACTAGCGTAGTTCAGTGAACTAAAGAAACGGCTTCTACTCTTACTTTTCAACCCGCGATACCAAAGCAGAAAATTCAACGATCAAGAGCAACCCGGCTCTACTGTCCGCTGAAAGCCAAAGGCACGGTCTTGCTCATTCGCTCTGCTCACTCCGAATCCCGCGTCATGGAGTTCGTAGTGTAAAACCCCCCTCCAATATCGGAAACAAATTTCGCACCAATAACAAGCAGTGCTACAATTTCTGCAACCACAGCAACTCAAAGTACCGCGATGTCAACGACTACAGTGTATACAAAAACAAAAACTTCTAAAAATGACTGAAATGGATCGATACATCCAAATAAAGCACAAGCTTAGCCCGCAGAGTAATCCGGCAGGCAATAAAACCAAAATAAACCGTGTCCAGAAGATCGACGAAGAACCAGGCAGATCCAGTAGTACCAGATTTGCACTACTGGAGGAGGTTAAGGAAACCCAACCAGCCCAAGGCACCGGAAAAAACCCAAGCCCCCTCCAAGCTATATCATGGAGAAAAGCACGAGTGCCCTGGTTAACCGAATCGCGGCGTTGATCGGGGACGGTGACAACTTTCCTGTTGTCTCGCTTATAACATCCATGAAACAAAGGTGCCAACCATGACTGAAGAGCACTTCCGAATCGTGTTCAAATATCTGGACAATGCTCAGAAAAACTATTAGACGTACCAGCTGAAAAGCAGTAAAAGCCTACAAATGATAGTAAAGGGAATAGAACCCGATGTTACCGTGGCGGAAATAAAAACCCTTGAAGCCCTTAAAGAAAAGGCCTTCAAGAATGTTATTAACATTCTAAATAAAGACAAAAAGCCACAACCCCTCTTCAAGGTCGAGCTCGAGCCAGAAAGCAGGTCGCTGAAGAAGAACGAAGTCCACGCAATCTAAAAGGTGCAATATCTTTTGCATCGAAGAATCACTGTTGAAGATCCACATAAACGCAACGGTCCAGTGCAATGTACTAATTGTCAAGTGTATGAACACACCAGGTCATACTACACACTTCGTGCTGTCTGTGTAGTCTGCGGGAAAGCCCACAACTCCGCTCACTGCACTACAAACAAGGACAGTTCCGTGAAGAAATGTGGAAACTGCGAAACTACGGAAACTATACGGAAAACTATAGAGGATGTATGGTGTACAAGGAGACTCACCTAAAGAGTCGCATGCGTCAAGCGACCACAACGTGCAATCAAAATCCACAGAATGCGTACATTGCGTCGAAAACTACGCCAGACGTCTTCTTCGCCAAAGCTGCGAGGTCCTCATTCGATCCTCTAATTATCACCAACGGCTTCTCCTAAGCCGATGCTCTACGATCTGGAATGGAAAATCGAATTCAGACTAGCTCACAAAGTGCTCAACAGGTCCCAGAACAGCCACTCAGCAAAACGGAAACTAAGTATGATGCTTACCCTCCCAACAAAGTATGATGGAGTTTATGTCATTCATGAAAACGACCATGCAAGCACTTGTTCAAAACCAGAATACATTAATACAGCTGCTCGTAGCACAACAGTCTAAATAATTTATACAGGCTCTACGAATATCAATGTGGAACGCCAATGGTGTCTCACGGTATAAACTAGAATTGTCACAATTCTTGACCTTAAATCTTACAAGAAAATACAACTTCCAATTAAGAGGCCATACAATCTACCCCACAGATGGGAAAGCCAACAAAAGGTTTTCAACAAACTTCTTGCAGGCCATATCGATACAAATTTAGTCAAGCAATGGAAGCCTTTCAATCGCAGCCGTTTACTGCCCTCCTCGTGGACTTCTACAATTCACTTTGGAATCGTTTTATAGCCGCAGAAGACTACAATGCCAAACATACCCACTGCGGATCACGTTTAGTGACTCCCAAAGGGAGGCAATTGTACAATGCAATTATAAATTTAAGAAATAAACTAGACTATGTTTCACCTCGAAGTCCCACATACTGGCCAACCGATCCACGCAAGCTCCCAGACCTTATTGATTTTGCGGTGACGGTTATCCCGGACAGAAATAATCGAACACTCCTTCAGCTTGACGCGTCATGACGTCGTCAAAAATGTATGGGCTTAAGTTAAAAAAGTACGTGAGTGCCCACATAGAACTCGCCCCCGAGCTTAACATGGAATCAGACATCGACTTCACTACGACCGCTCTGGTAGAAGTACTCGTTGCGGCAGCTAAAATCTCTACTCCTCGTGGGAAAGAAGTACACCGAAGCAAATACTACAAATCTTATCAGCAAATTAAACAGCTCGTGCGAGAAAAGAGATGGGTGTCGTGATTGGCAAAACAGCAGATCACCAGTTTCAAAACAACGCCTTAAGGAAGCAACCCGATCACTCGACCAGGCTCTTCACCAACAGGAAGAAAATGCACAGCTGAGGTACATCCAGAATCTTTCGACAACAAGCACAAGGTAACCCCTTTGGAGGGCCCACCTAAATCTTTGCGCCCCAATTGAAACGACCTGCGTACCTGTTTATCATCCCACCTTAAAATACAAGGTCTCCATTCCAACAAGAGAGGAATGGGCCACACAAATCCCGGGACCAGCCGGTTCCCTCCATATTTACACAGACGGTACAAAATTGAATGGCCAGGTGGGAGGCGGATTCAATTGCGAACGGCTGTGTCTAAATGAGTCCTTCAGACTTTCCGACCACTGTAGTGTATTCCAAGCAGAAGTAATAGCTATCGGGGAAGCACTCAGATCCCCAGCACTTACTGGCAACCAAGAAACAATCTGTATCTTCTCAGATAGTCAGGCGGCACTCAAAGCCCTTGACGGATTCTCATCTAACTCCAGGACAGTAAATGACTGTCGCAGATCTCTGAACGAGATGGCAGAGCAGTATGACATCCACCTCTTATGGGTGCCCGGACATAGGGACCACGAGGGTAATTGCGCCGCAGACGAACTAGCAAGAGCAGGTACTACTAATCCTCTCCTCCCGGAGAAGGAACCAGTAGGTATCCCCTTAGCTACATGTAGGCTAAAATGCAGGGATCACTTTGACCGCGAATCACTGAGGAAATGGAGAAATCTCCAAAACTACAGGAACTCCGCGAGGAACTCAGGATGGGACCGCGAGCCGCCGCAGGAAGGATAGAACACTCTTGGGCACATCAGTAGATAGGAAGGGAGAGGTCCTCTTGTAGGACCCTTGCCTGTGCGGTATCACAAGGAGCCCCAGCGGCTCAAGTGGATGGGGAGTCAGACACTGGCCTCGCATCGCCGCCTCAACCTAACCTAGCCTAAATTGAAACGACCACCCCGATAAGAAACCATTCGGGATGCTGGACTCGCAGCGACGAAGACAGAGCTGAAACATTTTCTAATTTCTCCAAAGTGTCTTCCAGCCAAACCGTGCCTCCAATTCATTCCTCTTGCCAGTAATTCAGCCAGAGGGCTACCCCTTCATTCCTTTTCCCTTTATTCTGGCCCAACGAAATCGAAAAAGTCATAAAAGGGCTAAAACCAAAAAACTCTGCCGAGGAGCCAGAAGCATTCCCGATCTAAGAAGCTCAATCTTTAACGTGCTCCACCTCTGTTCAGCGGAAGAACCAATAACAACCAAACTGAGCGAACGTGCTTTGCCCGAGCTCCGAGAAAACTGCAACATAATACAGTTAACCAAACAAAAAAAACCGGGGTAACCCAATATAAGCGAAAAGACGCTGAACCACAATTTATTAAAAGAAATAGACAAGCTTTTTTCATTGTGATGTGCTAAACCGAAACTAGTGAATTGTTTTAAATAAATAAGTATCACGCAATGAGCTCATTGAGCTGCGATCAAAAGAACTAGCGTAGTTCAGTGAACTAAAGAAACGGCTTCTACTCTTACTTTTCAACCCGCGATACCAAAGCAGAAAATTCAACGATCAAGAGCAACCCGGCTCTACTGACCGCTGAAAGCCAAAAGCACGGTTTTGCTCATTCGCTCTGCTCACTCCGAATCCCGCGTCATGGAGTTCGTAGTGTAAAACCCCCCTCCAATATCGGAAACAAATTTCGCACCAACAACAAGCAGTGCTACAATTTCTGCAACCACAGCAATTCAAAGTACCGCGATGTCAACGACTACAGTGTATACAAAAACAAAAACTTCTAAAAATGACTGAAATGGATCGATACATCCAAATAAAGCACAAGCTTAGCCCGCAGAGTAATCCGGCAGGCAATAAAACCAAAATAAACCGTGTCCAGAAGATCGACGAAGAACCAGGCAGATCCAGTAGTACCAGATTTGCACTACTGGAGGAGGTTAAGGAAACCCAACCAGCCCAAGGCACCGGAAAAAACCCAAGCCCCCTCCAAGCTATATCATGGAGAAAAGCACGAGTGCCCTGGTTAACCGAATCGCGGCGTTGATCGGGGACGGTGACAACTTTCCTGTTGTCTCGCTTATAACATCCATGAAACAAAGGTGCCAACCATGACTGAAGAGCACTTCCGAATCGTGTTCAAATATCTGGACAATGCTCAGAAAAACTATTAGACGTACCAGCTGAAAAGCAGTAAAAGCCTACAAATGATAGTAAAGGGAATCGAAACCTATTTTGCATCGAAGAATCACTGTTGAAGAGCCACATAAACGCAACGGTCCAGTGCAATGTACTAATTGTCAAGTGTATGAACACACCAGGTCATACTACACACTTCGTGCTGTCTGTGTAGTCTGCGGGAAAGCCCACAACTCCGCTCACTGCACTACAAACAAGGACAGTTCCGTGAAGAAATGTGGAAACTGCGAAACTACGGAAACTATACGGAAAACTATAGAGGATGTATGGTGTACAAGGAGACTCACCTAAAGAGTCGCATGCGTCAAGCGACCACAACGTGCAATCAAAATCCACAGAATGCGTACATTGCGTCGAAAACTACGCCAGACGTCTTCTTCGCCAAAGCTGCGAGGTCCTCATTCGATCCTCTAATTATCACCAACGGCTTCTCCTAAGCCGATGCTCTACGATCTGGAATGGAAAATCCAATGTCTTGTGTCAATGCCCTGCGCTGGGCCGCAGCCGACTCAAATTCTTGGGCGCAGCAATACTCACGGGCCTAACAGACCTCGCGGAGATCGCTCCACGCAGACTCGTAGCTTTTATCCGTAAATCTGGATGGGACCGCGAGCCGCCACAGGTAGGATAGAACACTCTTGGGCACATCAGTAGATAGGAAGGGAGAGGTCCTCTTGTAGGACCCTTGCCTGTGCGGTATCACAAGGAGCCCCAGCGGCTCAAGTGGATGGGGAGTCAGACACTGGCCTCGCATCACCGCCTCAACCTAACCTAGCCTAAATTGAAACGACCACCCCGATAAGAAACCATTCGGGATGCTGGGCTCGCAGCGACGAAGACAGAGCTGAAACATTTCCTAATTTCTCCAAAGTGTCTTCCACCCAAACCGTGCCTCCAATTCATTCCTCTTGCCAGTAATTCAGCCAGAGGGCTACCCCTTCATTCCTTTTCCCTTTATTCTGGCCCAACGAAATCGAAAAAGTCATAAAAGGGCTAAAACCAAAAAACTCTGCCGAGGAGCCAGAAGCATTCCCGATCTAAGAAGCTCAATCTTTAACGTGCTCCACCTCTGTTCAGCGGAAGAACCAATAACAACCAAACTGAGCGAACGTGCTTTGCCCGAGCTCCGAGAAAACTGCAACATAATACAGTTAACCAAACAAAAAAAAACCGGGGTAACCCAATATAAGCGAAAAGACGCTGAACCACAATTTATTAAAAGAAATAGACAAGCTTTTTTCATTGTGATGTGCTAAACCGAAACTAGTGAATTGTTTTAAATAAATAAGTATCACGCAATGAGCTCATTGAGCTGCGATCAAAAGAACTAGCGTAGTTCAGTGAACTAAAGAAACGGCTTCTACTCTTACTTTTCAACCCGCGATACCAAAGCAGAAAATTCAACGATCAAGAGCAACCCGGCTCTACTGACCGCTGAAAGCCAAAAGCACGGTTTTGCTCATTCGCTCTGCTCACTCCGAATCCCGCGTCATGGAGTTCGTAGTGTAAAACCCCCCTCCAATATCGGAAACAAATTTCGCACCAACAACAAGCAGTGCTACAATTTCTGCAACCACAGCAATTCAAAGTAGCGCGATGTCAACGACTTCATTCCTTCATTCAGCCAGAGGGCTACCCCTTCATTCCTTTTCCCTTCATTCTGGCCCAACGAAATCGAAAAAGTCATAAAAGGGCTAAAACTAAAAAAGGTTCCTGGTGGTGACCTACTGACGCCAAAGATGCTGATCGAACTTCCAAAATGCGCCATAAAGGTCGTCTGCAAACTATTTAATGGTAGGGTGACCAGATAGCTGAAGTGGAAAATACGGACACTTTTCTCGCCTTAAGTACCTTAAAAGCTAATGAAGTTGGGAAGATAGGATGATATATAGATTTTATATTGAAATTATACTTAGTATATTCTTTGCAGAACTTCAAGATTTTTTATTGCAAGGAAACAGATTGAGCAATATTATTAAAATTCGCCGAGTCGAGTAGATTACACTAGAACTTAAAAGTATCAGTTTTGAAATGTAATTAAAAATGGCACTGTCACCTAGAGTAAAACAAAATTTATGCGTATTTGTCATTACTCCCGATTTGTTTCAACAAAGCAGTGTTCTTTTTCAAATATGTATGAAACTGTTGACAGAAACATTTTTTGAAATTGAATTGAACCAAGCTTGCAATATTATCCCGGCACACCAAGTTGGCTTCCGAAGAAACCACAGAACCATCGAGCAAGTGCACAGATTAACATCCGAAATACGCTCAGCCCTCGAAGAGCGAGAATACTATAGCACTTTTTTTCTCGACTTACTTAGTCGCTCCAGACGCCCAACGCACGCAACAACCCAAGTGGCTAATCATTTAATAGTAGTGAAAAAGGCACTGTCCGACTGGCACATTAAAATAATCGAAAAAAAGTGTAAACATATAACGATTACTCTTAATAGACAAACATGCCCTCCACTTTCAGTAACTGGTATGTACATCCCCCAAGCTAACGAAGAAGCGTACCTTGGCAACCACCTTGATAGACGATTAACCTAGCGTAAGCACATCGAATGCAAAGAACACCTAAAACTAAAAGCCAGGAGCCTCCACTGGATCATAAACTCATGATTGGCACTGTACCTGGACTACAAGTTCGTACTCTACAATTCAGTCCTAAAGCCAATCTGAGCCAAGTGAGTATGGTTCCCAGCCGTGGGAGAACGCGAGCAGCAGCAACATAGACATCATACATCGCGCACAATTCAAAATATTGTGAACTATCACTTGGGAACCTTGGTATATCGCAACGAAAACATTTACCGGGATCTGGGAATCCTTGCAGTGAAAGACGAAATCCAGAAGCAAAAAGAGTCCTACAAAGAAAAACTGTCTTCGACCCCGAATTTCCTCACTCGGGGATTGACTCGGGTTTCCAGCCCAGCAATCGATTTTTGGGGCCGTCTAACTTTGTATCAGTCAATATGACCGTTAGATAAGTTAAAAGTATAAGATTTGATACACTTCTTGTTAGTCTCGCCAAGAAGATTCAAGAAATAAAAGCAAAGTTTAAAAAAAAAAGCTGTGGTTAGCTTCATATCATATGATTTTGCTTTTGCTTCTGAAAAATGCAGAAGCTGCAGTCGAAGCCAATGTAAAAATCAAAAAGCGACCAAAATCAATAATTGCAGCAGTCATCGCCTTTCGTTTTCTTGCTTTCTACATTGCTGATGCTGTCGATCATAAACACAAGGCGAAGTTGCCGCTTTTGTCGACTTCCAAAACGGCAGTTCAGTTGAATTTGTGAATAGTGAATTTGTTATTAGACACACATTCATACTTACGTTCCACAACGCAAGTGCATTCGCCCGCGCATCATACATACATACGTTCCAAAATTTTGCTTACAATTCTCAGCCGACAGAGGGACAATTCGTGTAAACCGCGAGCAAAAAAATTTTGAACGATAAAATTTTGGCTCTTTAATTATTTACTTCAGGTTGATTACATTTGTCGTAACTTAATATAATTAAGGTAAACTCCAGCGGCGCAGTCACAGAAGCAACCACTTTGGCCAAAATGCAGGCTGACCCGGGATTAGATCAAAGTTTTCAAGCGGTGCCTTCCTCGCCTCTTCCTACCTTCAGCGGTGGATACTCGGAATGGTCTGAGCTCTATTCGATTTTTTATACAATCCTCGGCAGCAAAGCTGAACCTTCTTCTTCTTCTTCGCTTTGGGAGGTCCTCCTTCTGTTTACCTCTGCCTCTTTGCACTCTGCGCGATCTCTTTGTCAGGATCTGTCCCAGCTCGCTTCTTTCCACTCCAGCCTCATACCCGCCCTTGTCGGTCGAAAGTCGGGCAGGATCCTTTCCGACCTTATGACTTCGGTCTGGTCCGGGTTGTCTTCTGGGTCTGACCTTATGAGGTTTTTTTCTCCAAGATTGCTCGATACCAACAACAAACAGCGCGGGCGTCAATGGTAACGGTTGACCCTTCTTTCAATTACTCAAAAAATGTAATCCATTCGCTGGTCGATATGCTCTAACAATAACAAGTATTTCCAAGTCGAGTTGTTTACATCTTATCTTCTCATGTGGATGTCCAACAACAACAACTCCACATGTACCAGTACCAGGAGTGCCATACCACAGCTGCCAAATTCCCAGTCGGGACGGTAGCTATAATTCGTCCTCGGACTCAAATAAAAGCTTAAAAGTGAAATTGTAGTTTTAGATGATATTTTTAGCTCTCAGGACGCTGTCTGGGGCTCATCCTTACCATGACAATTTGACTATTCATGCTCAACTGGGCATCCCTACAGTCAGCGCTGAAGTAAGAAGATTCGCCGCTAAATACAAGGACAGACTAACACGACATCCAAACACATGTGCCACCAATTTGCTGGACAGCAGCACCACCACCAGAAGACTCAAGAGGAAGCATCCACTGGATTTACTAAATTAAGTTTTTAGATTCATAGCTTTTATTTATCAAACTCCTATTGTCAAGGTTAACTTAAAAAATTTAATTATTGTCCCTAACTGAGGACAGATTGTAAATAAAACTTTCAAATGTTACAAAAAAAAAAAAAAATTTTAAGTCTGGGCGTCTCTCAATAGTATTTTTAATAATTTATCTAAAATTCTTTATCTAATATTTTTAAATAACGTGGTCAATAGTAAATTAAAATTATGCAATGTACCTTAAGTCCATGTGATATGCACCACAAGCCCTTAGTAATTTATATTGAGTTTTATAGTTGTTTGCCTTCCGCTCACCCATTCGATATTGTTATTATTATATATTATTTTAGCTGAGTCTGGTGTGTAAGCTCCAACTGTACGCACGTACGATCGCAAGCGCGTCAGTGACAATTTTTTCTTTTTCGCACATTAGTCTAAACCGAACCATCATAAAGAGATCGATAAGAGAAGCCGGCGATGCTATGTCGCCGCGACCGAAGAAAAAAATGCAAGTAGCTAAGTCTGGGCAACTTCCCAACAACAGCAACTATCAAACTATTAAAGATAAAGATGATGATAACGAAGACAATGGTACAGAACACATTGTTGAAAAACCAAATAATTATGTACCTCCAATAACGGTGCTTAAATGCTCCATAGAGCAAATTCAAATCATTTGCAAAACCTTATTTATAGAAGACTACTCAATCAAAAAAATTTCACTTGGAGTCAAACTTCACTGTGAAGCGATGAGTGACTACGAAAAGCCTGCAATTTTATGAAAGGCAAATATGAATTTTTTTCCTATGCAATTAAAAATGAAAAGCCGTATAAAGCTATTCTTATGGGTCTTGATACTGACCAACCAGAGCACGTCAAACAGAAACTAGTTAGCATGGGTCTCCAATGCACAGATGTCAAGTTTGTTCGTAGGAAACGGCAAAACGATACCACCTTTACCTTCTTCGTAGTTTATTTCGTCAACAAGTCCATAACTCTTAGCGAGCTGAAGAAAACTCATTCCGTCATCGACTATGTTCGCGTCAAGTGGGATTACCAAAGGCGTAGGAGCAACAAGTTAACCCAGTGCTACAACTGCCAAATTGCCCAGTTGCTTTTCCAAAGCTGTCTAAGCATACTCCTCCCCCAGTAAATCCGTGCTGGCCTAATAGCCAACACCGTCAGAGCGATGAGCTTCTTTCTTTAGAAAAAATAAAAAATCTCACCTTTGAATTAATCAAGCAGCTTAGAAACTGTAAATCTAGAACCGATCAACTAGAGGTAATTACTTCTCTAGCATTCAAATTCATTTCTTAATGTTAATGGATCTATCAATCGTAGCGTGGAATGCTAGGGGCATTCGAAATAAACTAAATGAGTTGGGTCACTTTTTATTTAAAGAAAATATTGACATTTGTCTAGTGTCTGAAACATGGTTAACCAGGAATGTGCCCAGTAAATTACGAAATTACATATGCTATCGACATGATCAAGCCGATATTAGAGGAGGAGGGGTAGCAATCTTTGTTAAGAATAATGTACGCCACACCCTGCTACCTCTCCCCAATACATCAGTACTAGAAACCATAGGCATAAAAATAATCAATTCTCAAGGTACTGAGGTTAAAGTGTACTTGTGCTACTTTCCTGGAGGTAGTTCCAACACTACTGATAGAAGACTCTTCCAGGCGGACATTCACAATCTAACTCGTTTAAACGGTCTCTACATACTAGGCGGCGACTTCAATTGCAGGCACGGTGCACGCACCGTGGGCTGCTACAGGGCTAACTCATGGGGGAATTTATTGAAGCGGAAACTAGACTCACAGAACTTCTATATAATCCACCCGGCGGGCCACACCTACATCCCAGCAAGAGCTCAAGGTCTCTCTTCAACATTAGATCTATTCATCACAAATTGCCCGCAACGCTTTTCACATGCGCGAGCAGTAAACGATCTAGGATCTGATAACCTACCAGTCCAAATTACGTTACTTAATTCCCCGGCAATAGTTGAGTCATATTTCTTCGATACTAAAAACGCAAATTGGGTAGAATATATGCGCCTTATTAACTCTCAGCTACCAACAATAAACCCCAGCTCAATCTGTCTTCCCCAAGACATTGACGAACAGATCAACATCTTTAATAGCTCAATATCAGGAGCTAAAATTGCCAGCATTCCCCAAAAAAGAATTCGCTATTCACCCAAGCCGCTTCCTAGAGATGTTACCAATTTGATAAGAAATCGGAATCATTACAGACGGA
Organism: Drosophila pseudoananassae pseudoananassae; assembly: GCA_018153035.1. Taxonomy (NCBI): domain Eukaryota; kingdom Metazoa; phylum Arthropoda; class Insecta; order Diptera; family Drosophilidae; genus Drosophila; species Drosophila pseudoananassae. Next base: position 2,860,994 of record JAECXR010000038.1, read on the forward strand.
ACTGGCAAAGGTTTAGACATCATATCGATCTAGAATTGTTTAAGTTACATAACTTTTTGATCACAGAAGCGTTGTTCAACCTTAGAAATAAGGCTTGGAACACAACACTATCATCCTTAGACAAGGGCTCTTCTCCCTTTTTGAAACTAACAAAAGTCATTAAGAAGAAACGCATAGTAATGCCCACCCTTGTGGAAAATTCTACTCGATATAACACTCCGGAGGAAAAAGCAGAAGTATTGGCCCAGTTGTTCCATCGCAACCGGTCTTTGTCCGCTGATCTTAGTGACCCATCAACCACTTCCACTGTAAACAGCTCTAACCGTGCCCTTGCGAACACGCCTATAATTCTTACTAACATTCCACCACTAACGAGAGACCAAGTAAAAGGTGTCTTAAAATCCCTAAAAATTAAAAAAGCGCCTGGCGTCGATGGAATAGACAACCTATGTCTCAAGCATCTACCTAGCAAGGGTATAAGCTTTCTTACAGTACTGTTTAACAAATGTCTTCAACTCTGCTACTTTCCAAATGCTTGGAAGAAGTCGAAGGCAATCCCCATTGCCAAACAAAACAAACCGATAGATTCACTTTCTTCGTATAGGTCAATTAGTCTCCTTTCCTCAGTAAGCAAAATATTAGAGAAAATAATTAAAGAGAGGCTTATCCAGTTCCTTGAGGATAATGCCTGCCTACCTTCTTTTCAATTTGGGTTCCGGCGTGAGCACAATACAGTCCAACCTCTTGTAAGATTCAAAAAAATCGTAAATAGAAGTTTTTCAGCATCCCAATCCACCGGAATGGTACTGCTAGATATTCGAGCTGCTTTTGATTCCGTTTGGCACGATGGACTGATACATAAAATGTTCATTCTAAACTTCGCCCCAGAAATCATTAAGATAGTGAAGAGCTTTCTTTCCAATAGGTCGTTCTCGGTACACATAGAAAGTGCAACGTCCACCATAAAATACATCCCAGCAGGCTGCCCGCAAGGATCCTGCCTTTCTCCAATCCTGTATAATATATTTACAGCAGATTTTCCAGTTCTGCCCGGTTGTTCCATGTCGGTATTCGCTGATGATACAGCTATTTTAAGCTCAGGTAGACTATCATCGGAGATCACCAACAAATTAACTCTAGCGTTTCATAAAACTAACACATACTTCCGAAAATGGAAAATCCTCGTGAACTCTGATAAAACCCAGGCAATCTACTATACAAGAAAACGGAAAAATATCTACATTCCCAATGGAGCAATCTTGCTTGGGAATTCTTATGTTAAATGGGAACCTAGCGTCAAATATCTAGGACTAATTTTAGACAAAAAACTGAAATTTGGAGACCATAAAAAACACCATTAAAAAGGTGAACATCACGGTTCGAACTCTCTACCCCTTCATAAACAGAAACGCCCGCCTGAGCTTAGAAAATAAACTATTTCTATTTAGATCAATTTTCCAAGCAATAATTTTTTACGGTGCACCTGTCTGGGCAGATATAGCGAAATGTCATTTAAAAAAGCTCCAAGTGTCCCAAAATAAAATATTAAAAATAATTTACAACCTACCTTGGCACCACGCTTCGACTGATCTTCATAATACTGCTAACATTGAGTTAGTTTCAGATAGACTTCCACGCCTTACTCGGTGTTTCTACTTAAGATGTCAAAATTCCACGTACCCTCATTTAAACGATCTAGCCTTAGATTATAACTTTTAGTTGTAACTTAGACCTAAAGTTTTATTTTTGTAGGTTAAGATATTGAAACCTTTTTTTTATTTTTCCCGCACACTTTAATTTTGGATACACCAAAGAATTTGTCACCACCCATTATCTATTCTAAGTTGATAAGGTATTCTTCCTGGACTCTTAAAAATCTATCCCATATTAGTATCACGCACTTTTTGTAAATTTAAGTTTGTTGAGTGAATAAATTGAATTGAATTGAATTATTTTAGCTTTTGGTTGGGTATCCCTTTTTTCGGATGGCTTAATTGAATACTACATTTTTGGTTGCCCTTTTTAATATTACATCCCTAATGCCATGTGAGGGTAAGAATATCCCATTAGTATATTTCCTGGGCTATAGGATAGAGGGTCTTCCAATCCCTGGGTAAACTTCTCTGGTAGACAAAAGGCCTAAAAAAATTAAAGAATAGATGTGATAAACATTTTAATTTCTTAATAAGTTTCTTTACAACCTGTATATCCGAAATCGAAGCTAGCCTCCGATCCAATCGAAAAGCTTTCTGTCGGTGTGTTGATCGCCAGTAGTCAACATCGGACATTCCTTCTTTTTTATGTTTTAGTAGCAGACTCGGTTAAAGACGTTTCGGAACTTTTTTCAAAATACTTTGCCTCGGCCTGGTCTGACTTAAAGCTGAAGGTCATTTAAAATGGTCTTTGGAATCATAATGAAACTCTTCTTAGCATTGAGCCTTTTTATTAATATGGTCATATTGGACTGTGACCTAGTTGAAGCCACAGAATATTATACCGAGTCACATACACCTGACTATCTCTCCATTCTTTCATTAGAAGAATATTGCTTTCGTTTCAAGTTCCACTGCTGTTCCCTTTATCGCTCTCATCTAGTAGATTCCCCTATCGGTGAAAGATTACATACATCACGCTTATCCACAAAGGTGGCAGTAGGTCTGATGTTACCAACTATTGACCCATAGCTAAAAATTGCATTCTCTGTAAGAAACTGGGGCGGATAATTAATAAAAAAGTTTCTGACTCGTAATTTTATATCCCCCAACCAGCATGGTTTCTTGCCAGGGGGCTTATTAAAACTAATTTGGTGGTCTTCTCTAAGTACAGAATTGAAGCCTTTGGGAGCCGATTTCAGGTTGATACTTTACTTTACAAAGCCTTTGTAATGCTTTGTAATGCCTTTGTAATGCTTTACAAAGTTTGTAATTCTGGCCTACTGGCCAAGTTATATAAATTAGGTATTCATTCCTTCATACTAGGTGGGTTCGAGTTTTATTTGGCAGACCGACCATATAAGAGACGCCGTCTCAAGTCCCTTTATTGCCTCCTCTGGTCTTCCACAAGGCAGCTCTCTAGGACCGATCCTATTTATTATCTTCATTTATAATATCTCTTCATGCTTTCGCCATGCCTACTTCTTGATGTATGCGGATGACTTATAAACCTAAGGCCATTGCATCAGTAACAATTATTTATACTGAAGTATATTTCCAGAGTTTCCTCATAGTGCACCCGTGATCTTCTCCCATTAATCTTATTGAAATTTTGGGACTGGGACTTTTTAATTGTAATGTTTCTCAAAGAGGTCTTCGTACCTTCGCCCCTTTTTGGATCAAGTACCACATGACGTTTTGCCACCTATCCTCCGAATCAAGTGGGGCTCTGATAATGGTGTTTTTAAAGGCTTGATAATTATAATGATATTATGTAGTATGTATGTTGTTATTTTGTAGCCATTCAAGGATTTATCCGTTGCCGAAAATAAATAAATCCAAGTTTCGCACTTCCTTACGTATATTTGGACGTTCCTCTGCATCCCTGCCAAAAGTATCTTGCTGCCACTTAAGCTATTATTTTCCTTCTGCCTATGTGTTCTGTCGTAGGTGCGTTGTGATTCTCTTTCAGGACCTGGAGCCTCATGTCCTGCTGCCACAAGTACGCAAATTTTCACGACGCCACTTCTTCGCTTCCGGCTCTATGCAGATTCTATTTTAATCAGACTGCTTCTACGGTTTTATCCGTATTTATTTTGGGTTTTTCTTCATATTTTCACCCAACGCACACGCACTAGACGTTTTCAATAGCTTGGAGTTCCCTAGCGCTTTTACATTTCGGGCTGGTTATGTGCCTCTGCAACGACATTCAGCTTACCCTTCCGATACTGTTTTGGTTCAAAACCCCGTTTCGCTATTTTTTATGTATAATTATGTTTAATTATGTATGCGCAAGCATATATTAAATATATTTAAGTAATATAGTCTTGAGCAATAGGAGTAGCAATTAGTTTAGGAGTTATTAACATGACGGGGAATTAATGAATTGCCGTGACTGCAGCTTGATCTGCATGGGTGACGATTGAGTGAAGACTGATTTCACTAGAACGAGATCGCTGCGCCAGAGAATGCAGTCGCATTCATAACACCCCTTAACACCCAGACAGAACTGGAGGAACTGGAGGCGGCAACGGTCTCGGGCCGATCTGCGTGGCCGTCTTCTAGTCCCGATTGGCTCAGGCGAGCGCTGTGGAACAGCTGGAGTCGTGGATCCACCAGCTACCGCTTCATCTGGGGTTGGAGTGGAACAGCAAGTTGGTGATGCTGTCTCCTCCAGTGTTGGCTGCTGCAAAAGACTGCGCAATCGCAGCTGATCCAGATGTCGCCTGACTGTTAGGAATAGGAAAATTTCCTGAATAGGAAATTGGTCCCGTTCGCTTCGAGACGAAGCCCTCAAGCCACTTGGGACCGCTTGCATAGTTTTAGACCCAAACAGGGCTGTCTGCAACAAAAGACTTACAATAAACCTTACCAAAGAATGTCTGGAGCTCCCTATTGAACAGTAGCTCCGCTGGCGAATGTTTTGTGACGGAATGTGGCGTACTATGTTGGTCAAACAAGAAACGAGCTAAAGCTAAGTTTACATCAGTGTGACGATATAGTTTCTTTAGGTAAATCTTCGTGGTTTGAACTATTCGTTCGGCATGTCCGTTGGTTGCAAGGTGGAACGGCGGATCGGATGTGACGGATCCGATTGCTTTTCGTAAACAACTTAAACTCTTCGGAGGTGAAAGCAGTTCTGTTGTCGGCCACGACGCGGACGTCGATTTTACGGAGCAAACTTCAAGCCACTTCGTAAAAGAATCGACGACTAACACAAACGTGTTCCCTCGGAACGGTCCGGCAAAATAAATGTGCAGGCGGAACTATGGTTTCTTGGCAGACTCCAAGTGATGTACGTCCGATCGTGGGGGAATTTCTCGTATATTAGCACTCTAAACATTAACTCACCGCCTTTTCGATATCTGCATCTAGACCGGGACACCAGACGTAACTGCGGGATAAAGCTTTCATTCTAATGATTCCCGGATGGTGCGCGTGTAACGCAGAGAGAATTTCCTGCCTGTTCGTCAAGGGAATAACTGCTCGGTTACCCCAAATTAATATTTCTTGATTACTGTTCAGTTCGTTTCTCCAAACGAAGAAAGGGTACAGCTCATCATGACGCTTAACTTTATCACTACTCCATCCCCTTAACACCCAGTTGAGCACCTTTCTGAGGCTAGAATCCTTAGACGTGTTGGTAGCTAGGGTGTTCGCGGCGACAGTGGGTTCGATTGCCCATTCGATCATGAAAACTTCTTCTATTCGATGCTCATGGTGCATATCTGACATTGGGGAGCGGCTTAGGAAGTCTGCATTACTTATTTTTGTTTCAGGCTAAAGAATTAACTTGAATTTATACGCTCTCAAAAAAATTGCTTGACGCATCATTGGGTTGGAAATGATTTGAGGGATTGGCTTTATGTTGAGAAAATTCCCAACAGTGGGCGATGACCTGTAATAAGCATGAACTTCCTTCCATATAAATATTTATGAAATGTTTTTGCTTTGACAGCGCAATGACAGCGAAAGTAAAACGCAATCGGTTTCTCTGTTCCATTTCATGGCTAAGTATTGGCGGTCCGGAGAGTAATAAATTAGGACCACATCCGATGCGATCAAATTCTTTAGCTTCTGTTTTTTCTTGTTTGGTGGTGGCGCCTGGGCCTAATCCTGGTCCTAATGCCGAGAGCATCAACTTTGAATCCAAGAAATTCGGTGGAAGAGACCCCAAACTGACATTTGTCCTTGCGCAGACGTAATCCTGCCTGGTCCATACGGGCTAGAACTTCGTTAAGTGTACTCGCAACGTTCTTCTTCTGATTTACCGATTATTACAATATCGTCAAAATACGGAAGGACGCACGGTATGTTGTCCAGTATTCTTTCAATGCATCTTTGGAATATTCCTGGGGCTGCTGAAATTCCGAATTACCTTGTTACCTTAAATGCTTACGCCTGGGCCAAATCTATTTTTGCGAAAACTGAGCCTCCTTCTATCGAAGCTAATGCGTGTTGATTCACCCCAGCCTTGCTCAGGTCAGCCCCCAAAAAGCTGATCTACAAGACAACAGACGTTACCAAGTACCAATCATACCTGAACAACGTTACCGACCCCAGCCCGACACTTGACTTCCCGTTTGACATCGACACCGCTGTAAAGGAGCTAACCGCCCATATGCAGGCGGCAGCTTCTAAAGCAGCACCAAGGCCCTCCAACCGCCCAAAAGCCACTGACAGGGACATCCACTTTTGGAGCCCAGAAGTCGAAGAACTCAACTTTGAAAAGCAACGACTCCGGAGAGTGTGGATGCTCTCGAGGAATCCTTTGGACAAAACCGCCTTTAATAGAGTGACCAAATGTCTGTCAGAAAAGCTGGCAAGACTAAGAAAGCAGGCCTTTGGCAGGTTCGTCGAACAACTCGAACCAGGCGACCCTCAACATAACTTATGGCGAGTCACTAAATTTATCCGACAGCCACTGAAAAGAATCCCACCTGTACAAAGAACCGACTAAAAATGTTACCACCTCCAAGCATTCAGCTAATTACGAGGATCTATAATAGATGCTTGGATATAGGGTACTTTCCGTTCACATGGAAACGTGTCCAGGTAACTATGATACCTAAGCCCGGGAAACCCGAAGCGAACCTTTCGTCCTACCGACCAATAAGTTTATTACCAATGCTCTCCAAAATACTAGAACGAGTGTTTTGAGCAGAGCACTGCCAGTATTGGACGAGGCTGGACTGATCCCTGACCACCAGTTTGGCTTCAGGCGGCGACACGGTACCCCAGAGCACTGCCATCGGGTGATGCAGTGCATACTGGACGCATTTGAAACCAGGAAGTACTGCATGGCCGTTATGCTGGACGTGAAGCAGGCTTTCCACTGAGTCTGGCATCTCGGTCTACTATATAAATTAAAGACTGGCCTACCCCGACCATACTTCCAGTTCCTAAAGTCGTTCTTGGAAAATCGTAAATTTGCGGTAAGATGCGGCGAGGCCATCTCCGGTCTAAGAGAAGCTCACGGTGGTGTCCCCCTAGGAAGCATTCTTGGCCCGTTGATGTACAACGCTTACACGGCCGACCTCCCTGTTCTCCAGAGGCCTGACCTGCTCGCAGCAACCTATGCAGACGACGCCACCTTCCTTACCAACACCGAAAGCGCCATGGTTGCAGCCGAAACCATGCAATTGCAGCTGGACTTGCTCAGATCGAAGCTGAGAACTTCCACGAAACTTCTCATTTACAAGGCCATAATACGCCCAATCTGGACGTATGGCATATAGCTCTGGGGCACTGCGAGCAAGAAGAATGTCCGAACTCTACAAGGGTCAAGGACGAGATCCAAAGAAGCAGCAAACGCTACATGCAGAGGCTTCATAATCACCCGAACCTGTTGGCCAGCTTCCTGCTGGACACCAGCGAGTAGCCCAGAAGACTAAAAAGGACACACCCGTTGGACTTCCCCTTACTACTCTTAATTTTTTTCTACAATATTAATATGTAAAATTATCTACAAGAGAAGTTCATGCGATAACATTGACGACCTAGCGAATTTCTAACATGGTTAATTTGACCTAGAGACATGTCAAACATGCCCGCGGTAAAGTCATGGTGCATGATAAGTGATAAAGATGGTGAGTTATCGACATTGGACCACGTTAATTCTGGGATATGGAAGTCACCCACAGCTACAATAAGATTAAAAACTGATTGAATAGCGGACAAATGATACCAATATGTGGGCGGTTTGGACGAAGGCGGGATATATGAACATGTAATGTAAGAAGAAATCAGATACTGTGATTTCACCTCTTCATAAGCTAGATGGGAATCTACCGAAATGAGGACTCCACCTCCCCCACTGATTTTAAAACTAATTTTTTGGCTGATGTTCTGGGACGAAAATGTTCTCTGGCCAAAAACTGGGTGAACAAATTGTCTTGAACATTAGTGCAGGCACCCGAATCTTGAAAGAAGACGAGCGCCTTATATAAGTATATTTAAATTTATCTATGTCCTCCACCTTTATATCGGCATCAGTCGGTGCCGGTGGTCCGAACTGTGGAATATCCTTTTGGATGACTCTAAGGGGGGTTTTATTAACTAAGATCTGTGGTATCACTTAAAGGGATGCCATGGAGGACATGTCGGACCATTACTCATTTGTACTGAGAAATTCGGACGGCAATTTGCTTTCAGTTCAAGCCTTTGGGATGGCCAGAGATATGAGCGGCTGCATTAATGTCGGCTGAGCAAACTGAGGCAATGAACCCGGCACACTTGGCACGTACGACGTTTTCACATAGCCAGCAATGGATGGTAGGCTGGGATGAGGAGATTGTCTTGTTACAAGACATCACCGAACAGACCAGTTTAAATTCCATATTAATAATTAACAATATAAAAAAATGTATAAAATGCTAAAAAACAATATACCTTGAACCAATGTGCCAAATAGGAGCTGAAGCAGGAGCTTTGGAGAGAGCAAAGAAGAATTGCAGAAATAGAGGTACGACCTCTATTGTACACGAAAGGAAAATACAAAAGAAGAGGAGGAAGCAGAACTGAGCTATGTATGCTTGGATTTTTTTTTTTTATTATAGTTTTGCTTTTATTTATTGAATCTACTCTTAATTTTGAGACTAACAATAAGTTGACGAATCTTAACATTAAAATTTAACTAACAGTATACTAAGACTGCATTCTGGTTGCGCGTCTTTAGGTCGGTCGCTGGATGGGTAAGTCATTGCGACGAAGGCGTGATTGGTAGCTCAACCTTGTTAGACCTCTCGCCAGGTTAGGGTGCACCGATAGCTTGGTTAAGTACTTTACCTTCTGTTCTGCGATCACTTCTTTGACTGGTAGAATGTTTAAGTCGCGGTGTATGTTTTCGTTGCGAACGTACCACGGTGCCCCGGTGATTGTTCTCAAGATCTTCGACTGAACTCTTTGAAGTATGTCAATGTTGCTATTGCTGGCGTTCCCCCATAACTGGGAGCCGTACATCCATATAGGTTTTAGTACAGAGTTGTACAGCAGGACTTTATATTCAAGGCTAAGAGGTGACCAAGCGTTGATAAGCCAATAAAGGCCGCTGGCTTTTAGCTTTAGGTGTGTTCTTTTGGCTTCAATGTGCCGGCGCCATGTGAGCCTTCTGTCGAGATATACTCCTAGGTATGTTACTTCGTTTGCTTGTGGGAATAGAGTGTTGTTTAATGTTATCGGCGGGCAGTTTTGCCTGTTCAGAGTGAACGTAACATGCTTGCATTTTAGTTCGTTCACTTTAATTCGCCAATCTGACAGCCATTTTTCAACATCGACCATATGAAGAGCTAGCTGCGCAGTTACTTGAATCGGGCATTTTGAGCGGCTAAGAATAGCTGTGTCATCAATTGCTCCATGCTTTTCACGAAACCCAAATTGGTGTGATGGGATTCCTTCCTGGATTCTCAGGTATGTGTTTATTCGAGTCAGGCATTTTTCAAAGAGTTTAGATAGGCAAGAGAGTAGGCTTATAGGTCTATACGACGTGGGGATAGTGTGGTCTTTTCCCGGCTTTGCTATCATTATTACAATTGACTTCGATGATTTTTAAGATGTTTGGCAAACGTGCTAGCTCTGTCTGCGTCGCTGCGCACCCACCTGCCTGAGGAATTTCTAATACAGTTTCAGGGTTTCTTTCGGTGAGCTTAGATTTAGGTGAGCTCTCCACAGTGAGTGTTTTGTACTGTTAGTTGACAATTGCTCTATGTAGCTGCGGTGGACATACGTTTCTTCTTGCTGTAGAGCTTAGTCAAGTTGACGTGAGGCATGTTTTAAGCGTTGCTTAGCAGATGGCGATCTGTGACATTGCGATTCTCGACGTAAGCGTCGCTTTTCGAGGACGAGCTGTTCGATTTGTAGATTTGTCTTCTTTTGAATGCATTGTGTGTTTATAGTTTGAGGTGTTGATCTCGAACTGCAGAGACGAGTACAGACTCCAGTGAATTAACAAAACTGTCTACGATGACTTCGTCGCTGAGGTGAGGACTCAGCCCAATGTGTAAGCCGATGTACTTCCTGTACTTAAGCCAGTTGGTTTTATGTGAGGTCAGATTTGATGATTGATCCCATGTTCCTGGGTGTTGGAGTAGAGTAAAAAGGACGGGCGAGTGATCAGATAAAAGATCCGAAAGGCATTCGGCGCATATCAGATTTTTTGGAAGGTTTTTGGTAATGGCAAAGTCAATTAAATCGGGAAGTTTCTTTGGATCTGCACACGGCCGGCCAGTATGTTGGTGTGCCAGAAGAAACATAGTCTAGCTTGTTCTTAGCTTTGATAATTGCATTATAGAGCTGCTTTCCTTTTGGGGTCACGAGACGAGATCCCCAGTGTGTGTGCTTGGCATTGTAGTCTCCTGCTGCTATGAAGTGGTCTCCGAGTGAGTTGAAAAACTGCATAAACTTATCTTCGGCTATGGTGAAGCGTGGGGGGCAGTATACGGCAGCTAGAGTTAATTGCTTGCCAGTATTTAGGTGTATATTTATTGATGTGGCCTGTATGTGGATGTATTGATTTGTAGTTTTTTGCAAATTTCGTATGATAATGGTGCTTGATACGGCTTTGATTAAAATTCCAGTCCCGCCGTGTGCTTTACCGTCTGGATGATTTGTTCCATAGAATGAATATCCTCGTAGTTGAAAATTGTATCTGTTCGTAAGATGTGTTTCTGAAAGCAGCATTACTTCGATTTGATTGTCTAGTAGGAATTGCGCTAACTCGAGTTTATGCTGCGAAACGCCGTTAGCGTTCCATGTAGTTATTCGTAGGGCAGTCATTATTTGGATTGTTGTGAAACCAGCATTTGTATTAATAGATTTTGGTTTCGCATAAGATCTTGCATAGTTGTACGCATAAACGACATGAACTCCTAAGGCTTTGTTGTAGACTGCATATCATAGCTTCAAAGTTACTTTTTGGCTGCTCCGGCGGTTGATGCTGCTGAGCCGTGTTCGGTTCTTGGTGTGCTGATTGCGGCAGTGAGCTTTTTGAGGCTGGGGTAGCCAGTCCTGATTTTAAAGCGCTTGCGTATGTGACAGAGTTTTGGCAGAGTTTATGGGTCCTAGTGAGGATCTGGCTGCAGTCAAGAAAAAGACTTAAGGGTTTGACCTGGAGACTATGAACTGATTATGGGTGCGGGCAGTAAATCCCCTCTGGTGGATGCGACTTTTCAGCTCCTTATAAACTGGGCAACCTCTATAGTTAGCAGTGTGATTTCCACCGCAGTTGCCGCACTTTTTCGAGTTTTGGTCATCTTTGCTCGGTGGGCAGTGTGCGGAGTCATGAAGCTCACCACAAACTACACAGAATGGGCGCAGTTTACAGTAAGACCTTGTATGGCCATATTCTTGGCAGTTCGCACATTGTACCGGGGGCCATTGCGTTTGTGCGGCTCCTCAACTGTAATTCTGCCGTGGAGCAGGAACTAAAGATTGTGTATAGGGTGCACTTCGTATTTCTTTAGGGGCTTAATTTGTGGTTCGAGCTCAACCTTAAAGAGTGGCTGCGGCTATCTATCCCTGTTAGAGATATTGAACACTGTCTTAGCGCTAAATCCCTTCTCTTGTAGCGCCTTTGTTATCTCTGCAGGCGATAATTCGGGCTCTATGCCCTTAAGTACGACTTGCAAGCCCTTGCTGCTTTTTAGCTGATACGTATAAAAGTTCTTTTTTTTGTCGGTTAGGTATTTCGATAATACTCTGTAGTTATCTTCAGACTTCGTTTGAACTTTTGTTTCCTGGATGTTGCCCTTTACGAGTGGTATTATGTGGAAGTTGTCCTTGCCAATGAGCTCTATAATTTTGTTGACAAGAACGTGGGAACTTTTTTCTCGTATGTATATTGGCGGGAGCTTAGGCTTCCTTTTTTCAACTTCGGTAGATTCGGCTTCATCTTCATAGTCTGCCAAGATTTTAAAACGGTTTGAGTTCGTGGGCGTTTCTATTGCGGCTATGTTAGCATTGCCACGGGTTATTTTGCGTTGAGAGTTTAGGGGGCTCAGCTTCCTTTTAATTTGGATGTAGCGATCCATACCAGTCTGCACAGCCGGCTTAATATTTTCTTTTTTTTTGTTCTCTTTTTCGGGCAGCACAGCGGCAGAAGTATCAATGTTTGCGCTGCTAGCTGATGACGTCGTTAAACGCGCTGTCGTTACAGTTGCGGTTGTTGTTGTTGTTGCGGTTCACGTTGTCAAAGAGGTTGCGGTGCTAGTTACTGCGCTCTTTGGCTGCATGGTAGTGAGGGGGAGCAAGAACTCGCTCTCACGCTCTCTACGATGAAGAATTTGGTCACGTTTGGGTTAATTGACCGTAATTGACCGTAAAATTGAGCACACGGCGGGACTGGAATTTTAATCAAAGCCGTATCAAGCACCATTATCATACGAAATTTGCAACCTACAGGCCACATCAATAAATATACACCTAAATACTGGCAAGCAATTGACTCTAGCTGCCGTATACTGCCCCCCACGCTTCACCATAGCCGAAGATGAGTTTATGCAGTTTTTCAACTCACTTGGAGACCACTTCTTAGCAGCAGGAGACTACAATGCCACACACTGGGAATCTCGTCTCGTGACCCCAAAAGGAAAGCAGCTTTATAATGCAATATCAGAGATAAGAACAATCTAGACTATGTTTCTGACTATGGGGCAGACCCAAGACCTAAGACCCAGAAACTTCCCGATTTAATTGACTTTGAGTTTACCAAAAACATTCCAAAAAATCTGGTAAGCGCCGAATGCCTTTTGGATCTTTTATCTGATCACTTGCCTGTCCTTTTTACTCTACTCCGACACCCAGGAACATGGGATCAATTATCAAAATTGGCCACACATAAAACCAATTGGGTTAAGTACAGGAAGTATATCAGCACACACATTGAGCTGAGTCCTCACCTCAGCGACGAAGCCAACGTAGACAGCTTTGGTAATTCACTGGAGTCTGTACTCGTCTCTGCAGCTCGAGTTTCAACACCTCGAACTATAAACATACAATGCATTCAAAAGAAGACAAATCTACAAATCGAACAGCTCGTCCTCGAAAAGCGACGCTTACGTCGAGAATCGCAATGTCACAGATCGCCATCTGCTAAGAAACGCTTAAAACATGCCTCACGTCAACTTGACTAAGCTCAACAGCAAGAAGAAACGTATGTCCACCGCAGCTACATAGAGCAATTGTCAACTAACAGTACAAAACACTCACTGTGGAGAGCTCACCTAAATCTAAGCTCACCGAAAGAAACCCTGAAACTGTATTAGAAATTTCTCAGGCGGGTGGGCGCGCAGCGACGCAGACAGAGCTAGCACGTTTGCCAAACACCTTAAAAATGTCTTCCAACTAAATCCTGTCACCAATGCATTTACTTTGCCGACTATATCAGATGAGCCACAGCCTCAACATGAGCCAATTGAGTTTCGCCCAAACGAAATCGTTAACATCATCAAAAGACAACTGATTCCAAAAAAATCCCCGGTCTGCGACCTCATAACTCCAAAAATGACCATTGAGCTCCCATACTAAGCCGTTTGCACTCTCACCCAGCTATTTAATGCCATCGCAAACTTGGCCACTTTCCAGTGGGATGGAAAAAGTCAATTATAATTATGATAGCAAAGCCGGGGAAAGACCACACTATCCTCACGTCGTATAGACCTGTAAGCCTACTCTTTTGCCTATCTAATCTTTATCTTTGAAAAATGCTTAATGACTCGAATAAACACATACCTGAGAATCAAGGAAGGAATCCCGTCACACCAATTTGGGTTTCGTGAAATGCATGGAACAATTGAGCAGGACAACCGGATAACATCAGAAATTCCGAACGCGTTCGAAAAACGAGAGTACTGTACTGTCATATTTTTAGATGTCTCGCATTTGATAAAGTCTGGCTAGAAGATCATGACTACAGCACCCTACAGCACTTACAAGATTTTAGAGTCTTACCTTTACGACAGAAAATTTATTGTGATGTGTAACACTGCCTTATCTGATGATTACACTGTCAGAGCTGGAGTTCCTCAAGATAGCGTGCTAGAGCCAATATTATATGTCCTCTACACAGCATACATCCCGACAAGCACACCTCTAACAACATCCACGTTTGCCGATGACACAGCTATTCTTTGCCGCTCAAAATGCCCGATTCAAGCAACTGCGCAGCTAGCTCTTCATATGGTCGATGTGGAAAAATGGCTGTCAGATTGGCGAATTAAAGTGAACGAACTAAAATGCAAGCACGTCACGTTAACTCTGAAAAGGCAAAACTGCCCGCCGATTAGGCGGGCCGAGGCGGCGATGCGGGGCCAGTGACTGACACCCCCATCCACTTGAGCCGCTGGGGCTCCTTGTGATACCGTACAGGCAGAGGTCCTACAAGGGGACCTCTCCCCTCCTATCTATATTGCCAATAAGTTCTGGGGATCTAAGTGCTTTCCCGATATCTATTACTTTTGCTTGGAACACACTACAGTGGTCGGGGAGACTGAAGGACTCATTTAGACACCTCCCACCTGGCCATTTAATTTTGAACCGTCTGTGTTAATATGAAGGGAACCGGCGGGTCCCGGGATTTGTGTGGCCCATTCTTCCCTCGTTGGAATGGATACCTTATATTCTGAGGTGGGATGATCAACAAGAATACAGTAGTCTGTAGCCCCCGTTGGCGTGACGTTGTGTAGGTCCAACTTGGTATGTCCATAGTAGGTCCTTTTCCATATGCTCGTCTCGCGTAGCCTAATTATCGATAGCGTGCCTTCTTGGCCCCCATTATCTCTACAGGTAATAGGTCGAGTATGAAGTCTAGGGCATCAGTCGGTGTTGTACGTAGGCTGCCTGTGATACAGACCTACGCCATCCTTTGCATTTTCCTAAGTTTCTCTCTAATTGTGGAGTTTGTGAGAGCAGGCCATTAGACCACCACCGTAGAAAAGGATGGGTCTTATGACCGCTGTGTAGAGCCATCTTACTATTTTTGGGGACATTCCCCATTTAAGGCCAATGGCTTTTTGGCTTGTTTAGAGCGCGATTGTTGCCTTGTTAGCTCTATCCATAGTGTTTGACTTCCCTTCCAGTTTCCTGTCTAGCGTATCCTGTCTAGCGTATCCAGTTTCCTGTCTATCCCTAGGTACTTGGCGCTACTGCTGAGGAAGAGCGTTTCTCCTGATAGTTTTGGAAGACTTAAGTTTGGTAGAGGTGACCAGTTTGGTAGAGGTGAAGAGGACGAGCTCGTTTTTTGACGGGCTTACACCTAGTCCATTCCTAACTGCCCATGTTGAGAGGACCCTAAGTTTGTCCGTCATGCGGTCACTTAGAGTCTGGGGAAATTTCCAGAGAAGGCAATTGCGACATCATCCGCGTAAGCGATTACTTTGCAACCACTACCTTCTAGAAATCACAGTAGGATATTAACCGCCACGTTCCACAGTAGGGGTGAGAGTACGCCTCCTTGCGGAGTGCCTCTTCTGGCCTCTTCTTGCCTTGTTAGCTCTATCCATAGTGTTTGACTTCCCTTCCAGTTTCCTGTCTAGCGTATCCTGTCTAGCGTATCCAGTTTCCTGTCTATCCCTAGGTACTTGGCGCTACTGCTGAGGAAGAGCGTTTCTCCTGATAGTTTTGGAAGACTTAAGTTTGGTAGAGGTGACCAGTTTGGTAGAGGTGAAGAGGACGAGCTCGTTTTTTGACGGGCTTACACCTAGTCCATTCCTAACTGCCCATGTTGAGAGGACCCTAAGTTTGTCCGTCATCCGGTCACTTAGAGTCTGGGGAAATTTCCAGAGAAGGCAATTGCGACATCATCCGCGTAAGCGATTACTTTGCAACCACTACCTTCTAGAAATCACAGTAGGATATTAACCGCCACGTTCCACAGTAGGGGTGAGAGTACGCCTCCTTGCGGAGTGCCTCTTCTGGCGTATCTACGAATAGATTCTCCTCCTAGTGACGTTTCAACAGTCCTGTTTACCAGCATGTGCTTTATAAGGCTTACGGATTGATTGTCTATTCCTAGTCTCGTCAGCGCATTGATTTTCGAGCTTGGTAGGATGTTGTTGAAAGCACCTTCTATGTCTAGAAATGCAATGAGTGCGTACTCTTTGTCACTAAGTGCCTTTTCGACGAAAGAAGTGATCTCGTGGAGTGCCGTCTCCGTGGATCGGCCCTTCCTATACGCATGCTGTGATTCCGAGATGTCATCTGGGTTGATAGTAAGATTAATGTGGAGGCTGATTAGTCTCTCCATTGTCTTGAGAAGAAAGGACGACAGGCTTATTGGTCTGAAGTCCTTAGGGGTGCAGTGAGATGGTTTTCCCGCTTTGGGTATGAATACGACTTTCGTCCGCAACCACATTGCGGGTCAAACCTATTCTGAAAATTTCTAAGAAAGCTTTCTTGACCCAAGACCTCAGATTGGGTCCGGATTAAAATAGTTGAGCCGGGACAATGCCATCTGGGCATGGGGATTTGAAGGGCTTGAAGCTATTTATCGCCCAGTTGAGATACCTGTCACTCAATAGGTGTTCCAATTGGTTAATAAGGGAGGGGCTATTCTCCTGTCTCTGCATTTCCAGGGTTGTTTCTTCTAGAGAGCATCCCGGGAAATGTGCCTCTGTGAGAGCCTCTAGGGTTTCTCTGCTGGAGGATGTCCAGTTACCTTCTGAGGTTTTAATATATCCTACATTTGGTGCAGTAGTTGCGAAGACCTCCCTGAGTCGGGAGGCCTCTGATGTTTTCTGAATTTTCGTGCAGAACTTGGTCCAGGCATTCCTTTTTGCCTTACGAAGTTCTTTGTTTTGCCTTAGGTTCGCTTTATACGTCTCCCAGGCTGTCTCCGAGTTTGGTCTTAAAGGGCGCAAGTGTTTTCGACCACCATGGTGGTTTTTTTTGACTTGTTATTGCCCTATCTGCTTTTGGGACAAGCCTTATTGAATGCCCTGGCGCACGCTGCCGTAAGCGCGTCCACCATGGCATATAGGACTTTCCTACTCGACGTCCCTTGTTGGAGGTTTCCCCAAGGAACTTTCTAGTTTTTTCCTGTATAACTCCCAGTTTGCTTTTCTCGGGTTGCGTGCCGTTAGACGATTAAAGTTCTCAAAATTGACCACTAATTCTATGTATCGATGGTCTGAGAAAGAGTGTTTCTCTAGGACTTCCCATCTAACAATCTTGTCAGCTAAGGAGTCAGAGTAAAGAGTGATGTCAAGTACTTCCCTTCTGTTCTTGACTATGAAGATGGGTTCTGTACCCCTACTACCCACCAGACGATTGGAGCCTAGGATAAAATCGTAGATTGACTCACCCCTCTCGTTCGTGTCAGTGCTTCCCCACTGATGATGATGAGCGTTAGCATCGCAACCTATGATCAGGTCGATCTTGTGTTTCCTACTGTTTTCCACCAGCTGTTTGAGTATCGGGTGCGGGGGGAGGGCCTCTCCAAGCGAAGCTACCATACGCTTGTAGGTTTCTACCGATCGCGCGTCTTGGCAGGCAATTACCTTGACGCTACCCTTGACGCATACCATCCTGCGTCTTCGCATTCAGGTGGGGGTCCTCCGCATCGCAGCATCTCCTCCACGAAGCGCCAATGCAACTCGTTTACCACTCGTCGCCAAAGGTCCTTGGGAATAAGCCCATCCTTGGAGCCCTTGTCCAGGACTCCAATTAGGGTTCTTCCCTTCGTTACTTCGGCGAACGAGCGGTTGGACGGCTGCGGCTGGGCCTTTCTCTTCTTGGCCTGGGGGGCTTCACCCTCTGTGGACCTCTGCCTTTTTGCGCTTTGCGCTGTCTGGGACCCTTGGCAGGGTCTGACCCATTGCGTTTGCTCGGATCCAGCCTCACACCCGCCTTGGTAATTTATTTTTTTTATTTGGTAATGTGTTCATCTTGGTCCCACGAGTAGGCAGGAAGGGGTTCGTCCATCATGACATAGCCCGTTTGTCACGATAAGCCTGGTTAAAACTGGGAGGTCGGCCGGTCCCCCAGAGTTCGCATATTAGCGTCCGAGCCCCCCCTTGGACACGCATCCTTCGGCTCACAGAAGGCTCACATGGCGCCGGCACATTGAAGCCAAAAGAATACACCTAAAGCTAAAAGCCAGCAGCCTTCATTGGCTTATCAACGCTCGGTCACCTCTTAGCCTTGAATATAAAGTCCTGCTGTACAACTACAGTACCTGCGGTACTAAAACCTTAATGGATGTATGGCTCCCAGTTTTGAGGGAAATAGCAACCTTGACATAGTTCAGAGAGTTCAGTCGAAGATCTTGAGAACAATCACCGGGGCACCGTGGTACGTTCGCAACGAAAACATACACCGCGACTTAAACATTCTACAAGTCAAAGAAGCGATCGCCGAACAGAAGGTAAAGTACTTAACCAAGCTATCGGTGCACCTCAACCACCTGGCGAGAGGTCTAACAAGGTTGAGCAACCAATCACGCCTTCGTCGCAATGACTTACCCACCCAGCGACCGACCTGAGGGACGCGCAACCACAATGCAGTCTTAGTATACTGTTAGTTAAATTTTAATGTTAAGATTCGTCAACTTATTGTTAGTCTCAAAATTAAGAGTAGATTCAATAAATAAAAGCAAAGCTATAATAAAAAAAAAAAATAAATAAATAAATTGTCCTTCCGAGATTCAGAAACGAGGAGGGCAGTGAAAGGCACCGATTGAAAGGATTCCGTTGCTTGACTGAATTTGTATAGATTTGGCCTGCAAAAGTTTGTTGCAAACTGGTGAAAATGGTGTTTAATGCGTTCTCTGATTAGAACTCCAGTTCCGCCGTGGTCCCATCTGGATGATCTGTGCGGTAGATTGTGTAGCCTCTTATTTGAAAGTTGTATTTGCTTGTAAGGTGCGTTTCCACCAGCAGCATAACGTCAACATGGTTTTCGGTCAAGAATTGTGACAATTCTTGGTTTTTCTCAACCTCCGCCAGTAGGGCAAATCTGTTACTAGTGCATCTGTCTGGTTCTTCGTCGATCTTCAGGGCATGGTTAATTTTTGTTTTATTTACTGCCGGATTACTCTGCGAGCTTGCGCTTAATTTGGATTTAGCGATCCATTCCAGTCTGTGAGGCTGGACCTCTTTGGCACTTTCCGAAGTTGTTGTTTTTGTACTCGCTCTAGTCAATGACGTCGCGGTACTTTGAATTGCAGTGGTTGTCGCTGTGATTGCAGGAATAAAAGCACTGCTAGTTGTTGGTGTGAAATTTATTTCCGATATTAGAGGGGGGGTTTTACACTGCGGGAGTCGGAGTGAGCAGAGCGAGTGAGCAAGACCGTGCCCTTTGGGTTTCAGCGGTCAGTAGAGCTGGGTTGCTCCATCTCCGATTTTTCTACTTCGGTATAGCGGGTTGAAAAGTAAGAGTAGAAGCCCTTTCTTTGGTTCACTGAACTTCTACGCTCGTTCTTTTGATCAATGAGCTCATTACGTTGCACTTATTTATTAAAACAATGCGATAGTTTTGGTTTAGCACATCACAACTGTTTTAAAAAGCTTGTATATTGCTTCTAATAAATTGTGGTTCAGCGTCTTTTCGCTTATATTGGGTTGCCCCAGTTTTTTTTTTTATTTTGTTGAATAGCTGTTTTATGTTGCAGTTTTCCGCTCGTTCGCTCAGTCCGCTCAGTTCGGTAATTCGATGGTCACTTATCTTTGGAAGCCTCGATTTTTCCCCTTAAGTGGAATAATAAAAAAGGGAAAAAGTCGGATGCTGCCAACTACAGAGGTATCTCTAAATTGTTGGCAATTCCAAAGTGATTTACAAAATTAATTACTCCTCATTTGGAACTTTGCTCTTCGATCATCTCTCCATGTTAGCATGGCTTCATTAAGCGTCGCTCCACGACCACTAATTTACTGGAGTTACCTTTGTCATAGATGGATTTTAAAAGGGATTTTAAACTGATGTTATTACACAGTCTTCAATGTACAGAACTTAGATGGAAGAACACAGATAGTCTTATTTGAAAATGTACATTTTCGCATGGTCTGTGCTACATCTGGGGTCCCTCAAGAAACGAACTCTCTAGTGTTTATGTATGCAGATGATGTTAAGCTTTTTAACTCAAATCCGATCCTGCCCTATGTAATCTTTAGTCCCTATGTAAAAATTAAAAAAAAAACGGGTGTTTAGGAAATTAAATATTATTTATTCAATAAATAATAAATTCAATAAATAAATTATTTATTCAGATTGAATACTTATTAATACTTTATTTATTATTATAATATTTTTAATGAATTATTTTTTTTGGGTCGATACAATTTGGCTATCGCTTTTTTGCATGATTATTAATATATGTACCAATATGGATACAGGAATTCTAGCTGATGCTCTTTGATGCACAAGCCATTTCCAAATTCTGATAATTAACTGCTCTGGCTGGCTATTTTGGACCTTTTCAGACCCACAAAAAAATGATCACGAAAGCTCGATAAAATCGCTCTCTTATACACCCGTACGACCTGTGCAGAAAATGATTATGCTTCTGTGCCGGTTGCATGAAAAGCTGCAACGGATCAGAAGTTGGTGGAGCTGGGTGGACACTATTGCTAAATATTTGAAAGAATATTTATATTCTTAATTTGAATATTTTCAAATATTTGAAAATATTTGGTTAAAACAAGAAAGGAAAGCTAACTTCGGGCGGAGCCGAAGTTGATATACCCATGCAGTTAAAACCGGATATATATCGCAAACATCGGATTAAATAGTCGGTTGATCCTTATGAAATTTGGTAGGCCGTATTATTTTGCCAAAAGTAGCATTTGTACAAAGTCTGAACTTCGTAACTCTAAAAACACCAAAGTTATACCATTTCCGATCAATCAGTTATATGGCAGCTATAGGATGTAGTCGGCCGATCCCGGCCGTTCCGACTTATATACTGCGTGCAAAGAAAAAAAGGGTGTGTGCAAAGTTTCAAGACGATAGCTTAAAAACTGAGAGACTAGTTTGCGTAGAAACGGACAGACAGACGGACATGCTCATATCAACTCAGGAGGTGATCCTGATCAAGAATATATATACTTTATAGGGTCGGAGATGTCTCCTTCACTGCGTTTCACACTTTTGGACAAAATTATAATACCCTCTGCAAGGGTCAACATGGTTTTCGGTCAAGAATTGTGACAATTCTTGGTTTTTCTCAACCTCCGCCAGTAGGGCAAATCTGTTACTAGTGCATCTGTCTGGTTCTTCGTCGATCTTCAGGGCATGGTTAATTTTTGTTTTATTTACTGCCGGATTACTCTGCGAGCTTGCGCTTAATTTGGATTTAGCGATCCATTCCAGTCTGTGAGGCTGGACCTCTTTGGCACTTTCCGAAGTTGTTGTTTTTGTACTCGCTCTAGTCAATGACGTCGCGGTACTTTGAATTGCAGTGGTTGTCGCTGTGATTGCAGGAATAAAAGCACTGCTAGTTGTTGGTGTGAAATTTATTTCCGATATTAGAGGGGGGGTTTTACACTGCGGGAGTCGGAGTGAGCAGAGCGAGTGAGCAAGACCGTGCCCTTTGGGTTTCAGCGGTCAGTAGAGCTGGGTTGCTCCATCTCCGATTTTTCTACTTCGGTATAGCGGGTTGAAAAGTAAGAGTAGAAGCCCTTTCTTTGGTTCACTGAACTTCTACGCTCGTTCTTTTGATCAATGAGCTCATTACGTTGCACTTATTTATTAAAACAATGCGATAGTTTTGGTTTAGCACATCACAACTGTTTTAAAAAGCTTGTATATTGCTTCTAATAAATTGTGGTTCAGCGTCTTTTCGCTTATATTGGGTTGCCCCAGTTTTTTTTTTATTTTGTTGAATAGCTGTTTTATGTTGCAGTTTTCCGCTCGTTCGCTCAGTCCGCTCAGTTCGGTAATTCGATGGTCACTTATCTTTGGAAGCCTCGATTTTTCCCCTTAAGTGGAATAATAAAAAAGGGAAAAAGTCGGATGCTGCCAACTACAGAGGTATCTCTAAATTGTTGGCAATTCCAAAGTGATTTACAAAATTAATTACTCCTCATTTGGAACTTTGCTCTTCGATCATCTCTCCATGTTAGCATGGCTTCATTAAGCGTCGCTCCACGACCACTAATTTACTGGAGTTACCTTTGTCATAGATGGATTTTAAAAGGGATTTTAAACTGATGTTATTACACAGTCTTCAATGTACAGAACTTAGATGGAAGAACACAGATAGTCTTATTTGAAAATGTACATTTTCGCATGGTCTGTGCTACATCTGGGGTCCCTCAAGAAACGAACTCTCTAGTGTTTATGTATGCAGATGATGTTAAGCTTTTTAACTCAAATCCGATCCTGCCCTATGTAATCTTTAGTCCCTATGTAAAAATTAAAAAAAAAACTGGTGTTTAGGAAATTAAATATTATTTATTCAATAAATAATAAATTCAATAAATAAATTATTTATTCAGATTGAATACTTATTAATACTTTATTTATTATTATAATATTTTTAATGAATTATTTTTTTTTGGGTCGATACAATTTGGCTATCGCTTTTTTGCATGATTATTAATATATGTACCAATATGGATACAGGAATTCTAGCTGATGCTCTTTGATGCACAAGCCATTTCAAAATTCTGATAATTAACTGCTCTGGCTGGCTATTTTGGACCTTTTCAGACCCACAAAAAAATGATCACGAAAGCTCGATAAAATCGCTCTCTTATACACCCGTACGACCTGTGCAGAAAATGATTATGCTTCTGTGCCGGTTGCATGAAAAGCTGCAACGGATCAGAAGTTGGTGGAGCTGGGTGGACACTATTGCTAAATATTTGAAAGAATATTTATATTCTTAATTTGAATATTTTCAAATATTTGAAAATATTTGGTTAAAACAAGAAAGGAAAGCTAACTTCGGGCGGAGCCGAAGTTGATATACCCATGCAGTTAAAACCGGATATATATCGCAAACATCGGATTAAATAGTCGGTTGATCCTTATGAAATTTGGTAGGCCGTATTATTTTGCCAAAAGTAGCATTTGTACAAAGTCTGAACTTCGTAACTCTAAAAACACCAAAGTTATACCATTTCCGATCAATCAGTTATATGGCAGCTATAGGATATAGTCGGCCGATCCCGGCCGTTCCGACTTATATACTGCGTGCAAAGAAAAAAAGGGTGTGTGCAAAGTTTCAAGACGATAGCTTAAAAACTGAGAGACTAGTTTGCGTAGAAACGGACAGACAGACGGACATGCTCATATCAACTCAGGAGGTGATCCTGATCAAGAATATATATACTTTATAGGGTCGGAGATGTCTCCTTCACTGCGTTTCACACTTTTGGACAAAATTATAATACCCTCTGCAAGGGTATAAAAAAGTGACAGTGACACGGTGTTATTACACACAAAAAAATACAAACATCTGCTAAAAAAAACAAGACATTTACATTTAAATACATTAACCGCGTCATAAAATCCAGGATCATCGCATCAGCACCAGGACCACCATCGAAAGCCTCATTTCCTGCACCTGCATCGACCTGCAGGAAGCTAAACAAATTTTAATACTTTGAACAAAAAAAACTTTGAATAAAAAATAATAACTGTTTGTAGGGGGGCGATGCTGCCGCAAAAGATTCCAGTAAAGATGAAAATGTTGTATTGAAAAGTCGGGGGCGTCTTTCAGTAGGTATAACGCGGTCAGCTTTATTGCGCTGCTTACAAGAGATTACAAACTTAACTTAGAAAGCCTAAACGCTAAACGTAAATATAAACCAGAGCGGACGATCTATGACGGCCGACGAGAGAGGAAGAATGTATAGAGGGGCGAGCGCGGGTGCGCTCTTCAGCACGGATGAGCTTTTAAGCGCGGGTGCGCTTTTCGTCGCTAGCTATGCGTCACTGCAGCTAGAGGGCGTACACGGGTCGATGAAGGCCCCGTGTCGAAGATCCGGGTCCCGGTGTTGACGCTGTTCCGGTTCAGCAGCGACGATAGTGTGGGCGCAGCGACCGCGTCCTGCGAGGGCCCTCGAGGAGAGGCGGAAAATTGCCTAGGCGCGGATGACGCGGGCGGACGAGCGGTGGACGGCACCCGATGGGTGGCGGACGAATGCAGTGGAGCACTTGACGGCTGCCGGCCAGTGGCGGAAGAATGCCGAGAAGTTATCGAAGAGTGCCGGGAAGTCGGCGGCCGTGGATCGGTTTGGGAATGCCGGAAAATGGCGGACACAGAGCGAGAAGCACCCGAACCGCGCCGGGAGTTGGCGGATGACGGCCGACGAGAGAGCGAGACACCCCGTGTACTGTCTCCCCCACGGTGACCGGTGCTCCTTGGTCACGGGGTGCAGCAGCGTGTGGTGATCCTGACCACACGTCTTACAGCCGTCTCCACGTCGACAGGATCCGTCGGAGTGCTCGTGGGCCAGGCAGCTCGAGCAATCGGAGCCGCTCCTCGGCACTAAGGCGTAGGAAGCGCCGACACTTCTTCAATGGATGGATCCCATAGCAGACTCGGCATCGGTAGGATTGTGTACCTCGAGTACATCTGCTCTCCAGTGACTGGAGGGTGCGTGGGCGTGGCGACATCGGGCTGAATATGATCTTGGAATCCAGAATTTGACCCGGATCAGACGGATCATCAGCTGATTGCCACCGTGCAGCGTGATGCGATGCGTAAATTAAAGAAGGACTCGAGACAGAATCGCAACCTGAATCCGATTCCGAACTGATCCGTGTGGGCACCTCTCCCTGATCCAGTGAGTCACCGAGGCTGCGGGCAACTCGTGCGGAAAAAACAGACACGCTGCGGGGGTTGACTGGAGATAATGGGCCGGTCAGCACCCATCCGAAAATGGTCTCCTGACCGAGAAGCGACCCGCAGATGTTAGCCTTGGAATTACCGAGGAGAATGGACGGAAGAATGTCAGCTCCTATTAACACATCGACTTGGAAGCTCTCAAAGAAGTTGGGGTCCGCCAGGGGAATGTCGGGCAGCCCCTTGAGACGATCCTGCGGAATCGGGTAGGATCGTAGATCTCCTGCCAACTGCGGAAGAACGTAGGCCGCAGTCTCTAATTGTAGCCCGGGTCTAGACGGCCTGACGGGTCTGTCAGGAAGTTGTCTAATTCCTTCCATGTTAGAAATTCGGCCTTATTATGGACGGATTGCTCCCACATAGAAAGTGTGACTTTGGGGAGCCTTGACGAAATCATGAATACCAGGAGGCAGTCCCAAGCCTCAACATTGATGCGTCACCACTTGTTATGGACAGTAAGTGGAACAACTTTTCTACGGGGGTGAGCCGCGAGTTTTGGATGTTAATGGCCGTAAACAAGTCTCTGAAGGTGGGTCACCGAAGATAATCACCCGCGAAGACCTCGGTATCCACCGGAGGTAACCGGCAACCTGTAGACGCGGGCGTGTGTACATTTACGGAAGTCTGAGTGGATTGGGAGGCAATTTTCTCCCGAAGCTGGGCAATACACCTCGAATAGACGGAGTAACAGTAGCTTTACTTCGATTCCAGCACTGTCGAGATGGCCGCATTGTCGTCGGACTCGGCTAGCAAATCGGAGCAGCTCTCATAGCTTTTCTCCACCTTCTCCCACAGTGCCCGAATTTGGTCCCGATGGACTTCGTACATGTACTGGGAGCCCAGTTCGCCACGTCGACCGCACTTTGAGCCATTTTTGCAACGGAACGAGTCTGCCTCTGTGAAGGACCGGGGATTGTGTTGACGGATTCGTCACTCTTCGCCCTTGGAATGGCACTGTACGCCTTAGGCTTTAAAAGAGGCGTCCGCGGAGAAGCGGATTGAGATCTCTCCAAACGGATGGTTGTCCGTCCATAATCAGTCCGTGACGTTTGATCTTTTATTATTTATTGTGCAAGAAAAAGGTACAGTACAAAGTATAAGGTTGCAATTAACAGTTACCATAATGTTAAAAATAAATTGAAGCATTATTTATATTTCACATAAAACAGCTAAATGTGAATACAGTATGTATTTTACTTCAGAAAATACACCTTAAATGAGTTACTTCCTTGATTTTTTCTTCGCTAAACGGTCGAGATCTTCCTCCGGATCAACAACAGTATCCCAGTGAATTGACATCATCGCGAGTGCGTCTTAGTCTGTCGTGGCCCATCACACTACGAGGTAGAGTTTTTATCCTCTTCATTGTTGAAAACGTTCTTTCGACGCTAGTCGTTTTGACTGGAAGAGTAGCCATGACCTTGGGAAGAAGATTTATCCCGGGAAAAAATGTTCCATCACAACACTCTAACAGTCTCAAAATTTCGGTTGATGGGTCAATTGATGAAATTTTGGTACAGCATAACTTGTACTCAGCTTGAACTGCGGACAATGGCATTTCGTCTTGTAAGTATGGACCTAACTTCCAGTTCATCAATTTTTTTCTCGCAAGCATATCCTGGCAGTAGCAGTTGGAAACTGGATAAAATATCTTCGTTCTTGATGAATCTGTCCGTCAAATTTTGTATTAAAGTATCGATGCAAGGAATAAATGTGGTGATTCTGAAATACTCTTCATTCGATGTCGTTTGCGGATTCGCACGAGATTTTTGTCGTGGCGTAACTCTGGGGGCTTGAATTTCAGTGTCGAAAAGATCTGCAGAAAATTTTGCCGCTACTTGAAAAATTTCTCTGAAAGTGTCGTTAGCTGTTTCCCGAATTTGTCGGAGTGAACTCAGTACTTCATTTGTATACTGTACAGCGGAAACTTAATTTGATGACTTATTTTGGAGGAAAATGGACAGTGGAAGGACAGTCACTTCCCTCTCTTTCTCTTAAGCAAACGGTCGTGTTTTTTTGTGCGCACTGCGTTTTATTATAAATATTAGTAAACCGGTGTTTACATACTTGTGAATTAAATCTTGTGAATCTAATTCTTGTGAATCCTGACTATCTTAAAGCCTAAAACGTATCGCTTCGCGAGTGCTGTGGTTTATTTGGAGTCGAATTAATAATTTGTCTAAATTCTATTCCAAGCATAGCTCAGCTCTGCTTCTTCCCCGGCTTATCTCTATTTCTGCATTTCTCTTTTGCACTATTCAAAGCTCTCGCTTCGGCTTCCTATTTGGCACAGTGGTTCAAGGTATTGTGTTTTTTAACTTTTTAAATATTAATTTTTGTTTTATTAAATAAAAAAAAAAATAAAAAATAAAATGGAATTCAAACTTGTCTGTGCCATTAAGTCTTGTAACAAGACAATTTCCTCATCCCAGCCTGCCATCCATTGCTGGCTATGTGAGAATGTCGTACATGCCAAGTGTGCCGGTTTCACTGCATCAGTTTCGGATGCCATTTCCCGTAGGTCTGGGATACATTATTGTTGTGAAAATTGTCGTGCTGTGCAAGGCGAAATGAGGTCGTTCATGAGACAGACCAAAAATGGATTTAAAGAGCTGATCACTGGTTTTCGTAAAACCAATGACCAGCTCTGTGCGCTGGACACTCAGTTTAGTGGCCTTCAGCTGCTAAATGAGTTCCCTAAGCGTAAGAAATCCGCTGTTTCTGATTCGCCTCAGCCTGCTCAGCCGACATTAATGCAGCCGCTTATATCTCTGGCCACCCCAAGGGCTAGAACTGAGAAAAATTCGTCCGAATTTCTCAGGGATAATGAGCAATTGTCCGATATGTCCGCCATGGCATCCCTTCAAGTGATGCCACAGGTCCTAGGGAACGAAACCCCCATTAGAGTCACCCAAAAGGGTATTCCACAGTCCGGACCACCGGCACCGACTGATGCTGCAGTTCTCGTACCTGCGACACCAAAACCCTTACAGGTGATTCCTCCATCGAAACATATATTTGTTTCTCGGCTTGCCCCTGATTCTTCAGAGATTGATATCTCGGCTTATATCAAAGCCAAAACAAAAGCCGATATAAAGGTGGAGGACATACAAAAATTTAAATATAATTATACAAGGCGCACGTCTTCTTTCAAGATTCGTGTGCCCGCGCTGATGTTCAAGACGATTTGCTCTCCCAGTTTTTGGCCAGAGAATCTTTTCGTCCAAGAACATCAGCCTAGTTCCGTGAAGAAAAAAGTTCAAAAACCAGTGGGAGTGAGACTTCCCAATATTGAAACCACTGACCAACCCTCCACCTCTTCTTTGGCCACTAACCCAAAAAACTAGTTTCCTCACTAACTCTTACCTATCAGAATACTAGGGGGCTACGTAGCAAACTCCCCAAGCTATATTCTGATAGTTCTTTCTTTGCATCCCATATAATAGCATTTACAGAAACCTGGTTAAATCCGGAGATCTTTAGCTCCGAAGTTTTTCCAAGTAAGTACACCACTTTTAGACGGGATCGATCTCAGCGAAGAGGTGGTGGAGTCCTCATTTCTGTAGACTCTACTCTTGCTTCTGAAGAGGTGAAATCCCATGAGTTTGGTGACATAGAATTTATTTGCGTTAAAATCACTATGTCCGTTAAAGCTTTATACATTACTTGTTCATATATACCTCCTATGTCTGAACCGCCTACATATTGGCAGCATTTGTCCGCCATTCGATACGTCTCTAATCTTATGACGGATCGTGACCAACTCGTAGCGGTGGGCGACTTTAATATCCCAGAATTAAAGTGGTCCAACGTCGACAACTCACCATCTTTGTCACTTTCAACTTACCATGACTTCACCGCGGGCATGTTTGACATCTGATCCTGATCCTTGTATCTGATCCTGATGGTACTGCTCTCTCCAGAGCTTTTCCCCTTTCAACCCCAGAGGATCCATATCACCCCACGCTGGAGGTCTCAATCGAAACCACTCCTGGTATCGATCAGATGTCTCCGAGCGTGGTAAATAAGATTCGCTGTTTCCGTAAAGCTGATTTTCAGAAACTTAATAGCCTTATAGAAACATTTGACTGGTCTGATATTCTAACGTGTACCGATCTTAATGTCACTTTAGAAAAATTTTATTTTACTTTAAATAAATTTTTTGACTCATGTGTGCCTTGGAAATATCCGTCCGCTTCAACAAATCCTCCTTGGTTTACAAGGTGCCTTACTAACTTAAAAAAAAAAAAAAAATAAGCTTTTACTTAAATATAAAAAAAACTGCAGTAGTGTTGATTTCTCAAGATACCTACTAGCTCGGTCGAATTTTACCGTGCATAACGCTGAATGTTATAGGAATTATATTGACCGCTGCCGGATACAATTTACTCAGGATCTAAAGCAGTTTTATAATTTTGTAAACGCTAAGCGTAAACACGTATTTTTTTCACCTTATGTTCGTGCTTATGTTTGAAAATTCCTCTGCGACTTCGGATCAGGCCATTGCCGATCTTTTCGCAGAATTTTTTCAAACAACTTATTCTCCTTCTAAATTGACTGATCAGCCTTACGCGTATAAAATTCAAGCAGCGAATCTTATTTTCTGTCCGTTTTTTTTCTGAGAACAACTTATTATCTGGTCTTTTAAGGTTCAAACCCATTTATTCGCCAGGCCCCGATGGAGTACCAGGCTGTGTGTTAAAATACTGTGCCAGGGCTCTGTGCAAACCTCTTCTTAGACTTTTCAACTTATCTTTGGAAACCTCGATTTTTCCCCTTAAGTGGAAGGAATCATTCATAATTCCCCTACATAAAAAAGGGAAAAAGTCCGAGGCTGCCAACTACAGAGGAATCTCTAAGTTGTCGGCAATTCCAAAGTTATTTGAAAAATTAATTACCCCTCATTTGCAACACCTTTGCTCTTCGATTATCACTCCTTGTCAGCATGACTTTATTAAGCGTCGCTCCACCACCACAAACTTATTGGAGTTGACATCCTTTGTCTTAGATGGCTTTTGTAAGGGATATCAAACCGATGTAATTTACACAGACTTCAGCAAAACATTCGATTGAGTTAATCACTCACTCTTGTGGAGTAAACTGAATATGCTGGGTTTTCCTAAAGACATCTTAAAGTAGATCTGCAGCTACCTAGATGGAAGGACACAAAGAGTCCTATTTAAAAACAAACAGTCCCGTCTGGTCCGTGCTACATCCGGCGTCCCTCAAGGAAGTCATCTTGGCCCGTTATTATTTACGCTTTTTATAAACGACTTGCCCCCTGCTTTAACGAACTCTCTAGTTCTCATGTATGCAGATGATGTAAAGCTTTGTCTTCAGTACAAATCCATCTCTGCCCAATGCAGTCTTCAGTCTGACCTTGATAACTTTCAAAAATGGTGCTTAGCTAATGATCTAATACTTAATGGATCTAAATGCAAACAAATGTCTTTTTATCGTTCTTGCCCTCAGCAAGCTACTTATTCTATTAATGGGATTGCCTTAGAAAAATTGACCCAGGTTAATGATCTCGGCATCCTATTAGACATTAAACTTAAATTTGCCGACCATATTTCCTTAATGGTTAATAAGGCTAAAGGAGTCCTTGGTTTTATCAAAAGGTGGTCAAAAGAATTTAATGACTCCTATATAACCAAAACACTATTCATTTCTTTGGTCCGTCCTATACTGGAGTACGGTTCATGTGTCTGGAGTCCCCAATATGGAGTACATCAGGACCGCATAGAATCCGCATAAGCATAAGAATTTTTTAACTTTTTCACTTAGAGGTCTAAACTGGGATGCAAATCTTCACCTTTCCCCTTATAATAGTAGACTCTTACTCATAAACTTACCTAGCTTAACAAATCGTAGGACAATGCTTGGTGTAGTCTTTCTGCATAACCTTATTAACGGGGATGTAGATAGCCAGCTAAAACGCTTAAAATTTAACATTCCTAATAGAAGGACTCGAAACTTTAGTCCTCTGTTCCTTAGCCGTTGTAGTTCGACATATGCACTGCATGACCCTTTTAGGGTATTATGTTCGAACTACAATGGTCTCTACTCTATAACATCTCTTTCCTGTCCCTCAAACCTAAAATATAGAATTTTAAATTTCCTTACTAACTCCTCCTGGCGAGGACGCCAGCGATGACATCAAAGACGATTTCTACAACGCCCTCACATCCTCACTCACCAGGATCGAAAGAGGTGACATAAAAATTCTTATGGGAGACTTCAATGCGAAAATCGGCCCCAACAACAACGGATTGCAAACAATCATGGGCCGACATGGTGGTGGCACACGCAGCAATAATGGTGACAGGCTAATCGACTTATGTCAGCCCTTCCAAATGGTTATTGGTGGCACTGTATTCCCCCACAAGGAAATCCATAAATACACATGGACCTCTCCGAATGGACATACGCGCAACCAAATCGACCACATCTGCATAAGTAGGAAATGGAGACGCTCGATAATGGATGTTAGGAATAGGAGAAGTGCGTCTATCGACAGTGACCACGAGCTGATAATCAGAGAGCTTTTAATCAAGCTCAGACGAAATAGCAACACTGTCAACAGGACCGCAAGAAGACCGCCTCCCCTTAACGTACAACGGCTGAGGGACTCCAACCTATCCACCAGAATGGCAACAACGTTGCGTGAACAGATGACAGCCGTTGAATCACTCATGGGAACAAACATGCAGTATACTGAGGAGCACCGCGGAGGAGATGCTTTGCACCCGACAACGCAGGCGCACGGATTGGATATCAGCGCACACTTGAGAACTTATCAGCAAACGATGTTCCGTTAGGCTGTTGCCTAAAGTCGAAAGCAGACCATGACTGCAGAGCTCGCGACGAACACAAAGAGCTGTGCAAGATGGTGAAAAAATCAGTAAGAAACGACAAAAGAAAATTTCTGGACAGACTCGCTGAAAATGCAGAAAGCGCAGCCAACTCGAACAACATGCGCTCACTGTACCAGATAATTAGTCAACTGACAGGAAGCTGCCATAGGCAAACCCAACCAGTGCGGGACCCAGATGGAAGACTCCTTACTGATGATGAGGCACAACTCCAGAGATGGCGACAGCACTTTAGGGAGATCAGCTGCTCAGAACAACCGAGCAGCACGCAAGATAACTTCAGGAGTATTGTACCGAGCAATAACCTCAGAATATCACCCACGGCACCATCAATTAGAGAAATAAAGGATGCAATCAGGAAATTAAAACGCAACAAAGCGGCTGGAGATGACGGCATACCGGCCGAACTTCTCCAGATTAACACGCAACTAATGGCCGAAACACTGCATCCACATTTCAATAATATATGGGAAAGTGAGCGGATCCCAAAATCCTGGAAAAAAGGAATCATCATTAAGCTACCGAAGAAAGGGACCTCAGTGACTGCAACAACTGGCGAGGCATTACCCTGTTGAACACAAGCTACAAGGTACTAGCCACTCTACTAAACGAACGGCTTCAGGAAAAAATAGAGCCAACAATACGAGATGAACAAGGAGGTTTCAGACCACACAGGAGCTGCGTAGACCAGGCAAACACACTACGCGCAATAACCAAACAAACTGTGGAATGGCGCTCGCCGCTGTACCTCCTGTTCATAGATTTCCAGAAGGCATTCGATTCGGTAGATGGAGCAGCGATATGGAGGGAACTTGCAAGAAAGGGAGTGCCAGTGAAAATCATAAACATAGTGAAAGCTATGTATGATGATGCTGAGCTGGCGGTACTGCACAACGGGAAAATTAGTGCACCTTTCCAGACGAACACAGGCGTCAAGCAAGGATGCACTCTATCACCACTTCTGTTCAACTTGGTAGTCGACGAAATTATGAGAGAAGTATGCATGAACAGACGCGGAATCATCTGGAACTTCACCCGACATCTAGAAGACTTGGATTACGCGGATGACATATGTCTCTTGGCTCACAAATTTGAAGACATTCAAGCCAAAGCTAGGGACCTCGAGATCCGAGCCAGCGCAGTAGGCTTAAAGATCAACGCATCGAAAACGAAAGCTTGCAGGCTTACATCAATAAGTGCCTAAGAATAATACTGGGGGTATTCTGGCCAGATAGAATATCCAATGAGGACTTATGGCACTGCACAGGAGAGGTCCCAATCCAGGAGCAAATAAAGAACCGAAAATGGAAACGGATTGGCCACGCTCTGAGGAAGGAACCAGGAAGCATCGTAAGAATGGCTCTGGAATGGAACCCACAAGGAAGCAGAAGAGTGGGTCACCCAAACAACAATGCTGACTAAAAATTCACTTTTTTGACTCGCTGCGTGAAGAGTTGATGCCGTTGAAGAAATAGTATACGTTTTTTGAGCTATTTCTTCTAAAACTATTACAATGCATTCAAGAAGTTCCAAAAACACAATAATACTGTCATGCCTTTCGATAAATCTTGTGTCACCGGAAAAGCCGGAGAAGTCGATTTTTTTACTGTCTGGAGCATGTTTTTGAATAGTTTCTTGTAAAATTTTGTTTGCATTCGAATGATTCCTGAACAAATTTACAATTTGACTAACAACTCCAAGACAGTTACGTATTGCTGGAACAGGCATTCAACAGAGCAAGGCTCAAACGGTGATTTGCACAATGAATGTATCTTGCCTTGGGATAATTTTCTCTTATTTTGGTTTGGACTCCACTCAAATGACCTGCCATATTTGATGCCCCATCGTATCCTTGCCCAACACACTTACTCAAATCAAGATTGAGCTCATCACATCGCTGCAAAATAACGTTCGCCAGATTTTCTGAAGACTGATCGTTGATTGGGATGAATCCGACAAAATCTTCACGAAGAACAGGAGCTTGGAGATCTTGGATATGGACGTACCGGATACATAGTGATAACTGTCAATATGACAGCGTTTTGGAGCTATTCGACCTACCTACTCGAGCGTAACAAATTCGTGCGGCGACTTTTTTAAAGAACCAAAATATTGAAGGAAATTATTAAATTAACGACAATAATTTCGATCTCACAATAAACCAAATTAATAACAAGTGCCTGAAAAATTGTAAACAAAAAAGGTAAACACGTCCATCCGCTGTTTTCGTGTCTTCACCCTCCCCTAAAAATCATTCCATCATTAGAGTAGGCATGCACAAGCCTCTTTCAGAACAACAAAAACTTAAAAGCAACCGGCGTTTAAGTGATGTCGACTGAAATATACCCTGCTCCGTTCTCAGTATATTGTTTTCATTGATTCGTAGAAATATGTACATATATACAAAACATTTCACTGCTAACACCTAATTTTATTCCTAAATAAATTTAAAATGTGTACTAAAATTTCTTTCGTCATTTTACCAAATAACGAATACCATTTTGTTAGGGTAGACAGCCTGAAAAGTTAGAAAAATCAAAATTTGTGTGCGCCGGCTTCGTAACGAAATCGCACGCTCACATCCACCCGTATGTGAATGTGTGACACGCATACATACAAAGATACAAAGATATTTATACATACATATAAATTCCTCATATACACAATTACATTTTTAAAAGTGCCATGATGTCATCCCTTTCATTTATATATATATATACATATATACTGTAAAATGTATGTTATTCCTATATATATACTTATATAGATGTATAAATATATACACAAAGGCGAGTGAATTTATTATTAAAAAGTTTAAAAAGAGCGGGATCACTAAATAAATTGATTAGTACCTAACAGCGAAGATTATAAAGTACATACAGTTGCGGACAAAAGTCTACATACGACCCCCATTTTTTAATTTTACCCACTCTTATAGATTTTAGAGAAAAAGTAACGATGCAGTCTTGTTTTAAATGTTATTATTCTATATAAAACAACATTTCATTTTGGTTCATAAACAAATGTAAAAGTTACAAGCTAAAAACTTAAAATTAGCACTGACAAAAGTGAACATACGATGCGTTGGTCAGCTTCTTTTCCTCGTTTTTCCATTGAAAATCAAACGGTAAAGTTCCGTTTAATTTTGTTTTATGCTTTGCTTATTCTTTGGTTTTGGTTTCATTCGATTTCATCATTTAAAAAACCATACCGTCGCGAAAATGTCTCCTCGCAAGGAAATTTCTCTTTCTCTGCGACAGCTAGTCGTAAAGCATCGACAAGATAAAAAATCTTTTGGCGAAATTGCTAAATTGTTGAATTTGAGTAAAGCCACGGTTCAAACAATTTATAAAAACTTCGAAAAAACGAGTTCGTTTGAAAGCAAACCCCGCAGTGGCCGGCCAAAGTTACAAATCGTATGTTTACTTTTGTCAAAGCCTTTTTTTAGTTTTTAGCTTGTAACTTTTTAAGTTGTTTATAAAATGAAATGAAATTTTGTTTTTTTATATAATAATAACATTTAAAACAAGACTGCATCCTTACTTTTTTTCTAAAAGCTATAAGAGTGGGTAAAATTAAAAAAAGGGGGTCGTATGTAGACTTTTGTCCGCAACTGTAGATATTAATTATGTATGTATATATATTGTCAACTCATATGACCCAAAACTTTTCAACTTTTTTCGTCGAGCTTATTGATAAGGGGGGAAAGAACATACATACGATTCTACTTTTAGAATTTTTTACATGTACTCGTCGAAAAAAGTGTGCGCCTTTGTATGTAAACAGCATACAAAGCAAAAAACAGCATAAGCAGTAAAGTAAATCTCGACAGCAGTCGCGACTGTGACATGTAGCCTCTTGCAGAATCGAAAGCAGCAGCAAAGAAAAATCAAAAATTTTCAAACGGAGACTGCTGCTGCTGGCGACTTGCGTCACTTCGCGAAAACAGCAGCAAAGCAAAATCAAAATTTTTTACACGGCGTCTGCTGCTGCTGATTCGCTTTTCGTCGGCGATCGTTTTCTGCTTTTGCTTCGACTGCGACTTCTAATTTTTTCAGAAGCAGAAGCAAAATCACATGACATTTCATTGCTGCAGTTTTTTAAACACTGGTTAAAATTCTCTTTTAAGGGACACAAGTTCTCAATGAAGTCGTCTTTTTATACCTTATACCTTTTTTTTATACCTTTTTATACTCTTTTTATACCTATACCAGAAGTGCCCAATCTCAGCATAAGGCAGAGTAAACTCCAATACCAATGCAAAAAAACAATAAATGGGAGCAAGAAATTTTTTTGGCAAGTCATGTCGGTATACTGAAAAAAAATTTAGTACCATTTTCAATGGAAAAAAAGTAATAAAAAAAATATTTATGAAAAAAAAAATTAAAAAATTTAATAAAATTATAGATAAAAGAAATTTAATTATAAATAATAATAATTATAAATAAATCAACCATTATTTTTGAGATCTCAACCAAATTAATTTTTTGCATTAAAAAGTTTTTGGAAATACAAAAACGAAGTGCCTTCGTATTAGTATGAAAAACTGAGACACTATACCATTGTTGTTGCTTAACTTGAAAAAACGAAAAATAGTTTTTGTATTTGGGCTTTCCCTATGCTGGGAGCAACACACGAAATTAAATTTCATTTCCCATATGAAAGAGCAATTCCAACAACAAAGGAGCACCGAGAGCAATGGTGCTGGGCACCCCTGACCTATACCTTTCAGCCAATGTTATTGCTGTTTTAGATTTAATCATTTTGCTCAAATTTGCAAACAAGCCGATCAAACATGTAGTAGCTGTTCATTATCTCATACCAAAGATCAGCAATGTAGCCAATTGGTTTGCGCTAACTGCAAACAATCTCACGTAGCCACCTCTCTGGATTGTCCTGCTCGTAAAAGAGCCTATGCAATTAAAACACTTATGTGCATGTGCATGACACTTATCAAAATCAGAAGCGTAAATTAGATATCCCTCTCTATTTAAAATTTTAGAAGAAGTTGATACTAACGACATAACTACTTTCCACAGCCATCATGGCAAAGGAAATCAACTACACCCAATTTTACAAAATAACACTAAATTAGCCACGCAAAAATTATTTGAAAATAAGCCTTTTAACAAAGTTGTTAAGATCTCTCTTAACAAAAAAAATTAGAAAAACAATGCCCACGACACAATGATCAGCTGGAAAGCTGCACTTAAAAAACATGAGTACTTTCTCAAAGAAAAATTCATTAATACTTACCCAATCTAAAGAACCTATTTCTGCTCAACAAGTTGAAATTTTTAATTGCAACAACGCAGCTCTTAAAGCTGCAGAAAATAGTTTAAACCAACTAGCCCTAGACATTTCCTCTTTTTTAGTCAATGAAAATTCAAATTTAGTTTCTGTCAAAACAATAGTTTTCGTTTAACGTTGCTTGTCTATATATTTTTCTTTAAAAAAATCTTTAACATATTTTTCTACAATCAAAACAATAGTTTTTGTTTAACGTTGCTTGTCTATATATTTTTCTTTAAAAAAATCCTAAATAACAAAAATAAAAGTGACTCTTAAAAGTCTCCAATATAATATTCAAAGTTTAACTGCTAATAACAATAAACATTTGTTAGAACTATTTTTAGTTAATAATAATATAGACATAGCAATTTTGTCAGAAATCTGGATTTCCAACAACTCTTAGTGTAGCCTAGCTAATTATAATTTTTCTGTAAACCTTATGTCGACGGGTATGGAGGCGTTGAAATTTATTTAAAACCAGAAAGGAAAGCTAACTTCGGGCAAAGCCGAAGTTGATATACCCTTGAAGTTAAAATCGGATATATATCGCAAACATCGGATTAAATTGGCCGATCCTTATGAGAATATCATAATATAACCCATTTATTACAATAAAAAATCTAAACAAAGTACCAAGCTTCCCTCTTCACAAATACCAAAGTTGGTATTTTTACCAAATACCATTTCCGATCGTTCAGTTATATGGCAGCTATAAGATATAGTCGGCCGATTGTTATGTTATTTGGTAGGTTGTATTAACTGACCAAAAATAGAATCTGTACGAAGTTCCAACTTTCTATCTTCAAAAACACGAAAGTTGGGTCATTTCCGTTTTTTCAGTTATATGGCAACTATAGGATATAGTCGGCCGATTACGATATTTGGTATGTCGTGTTATTTTGCCAAGAATAGAATTCAGACAAAGTTGGAACTCTCTAACTCTAATAACACCGAAGCTATAGCATTTCCGATTAATCAGTTATATGGCAGCTATATTATATAGTTGTCCGATCTGGCTGATTTTAACATATTATTTTAGAATAAAATTAAAAATATTTTGTGCCAAGTTTCAAGTCCCTACCTCAACTAGAAGTATTTTTGGCCGCGGCTCCATACAAGGCCAACCACTGTGTCCCCAATATATTGGGGACTCCAGACACATTTTTCTAAGGCAATCCCATTAATAGAATACGTAGCTTGCTGAGGGCAAGAACGATAAAAAGACATGCTTGCATTTTGATCCATTAAGTATTAAATCATTAGCTAAACACCATTTTTTTAAAGTTATCAAGGTCAGACTGAAGACTGCATTGGGCAGAGATGGATTTGTACTGAAGACAAAGCTTTACATCATCTGCATATATAAGAACTAGAGAGTTCGTTAAAGCAGTCAAGTCGTTTATAAAAAGGGGCAGTCTAGGGGCAAGTCATTTATAAAAAGCGTGAATAATAACGGGCTAAGATGAGTTCCTTGAGGGACGCCAGATGTAACACGGACCAGACAGGGCTGTGTGTTTTTAAAGTTAAGGTGTTAATAAGACTCTTTGTGTCCTTCCATCTAAGTATCTGGAGATCCACGTTAAGAGGTCTATAAGAAAACCCAGCATATTCAGTTTACTCAACAAGAGTGAGTAATTAACTGAATTAAATGCTTTGCTGAAGTCTGTGTAAATTACATCAGTTTGAAATCCCTTAAAAAAGCCATCTATGACAAAGCGACGCTTAATAAAGCCATGATGACAGGGAGAGAATCGAAGAGCATAGGTGTTGCAAATGAGGTGTAATTAATTTTTCAACTTAGAGATGCCTCTGTAGTTGGCAGCCTCGGGCTTTTTCCCTTTTTTATGTAGGGGAATTATGAATAATTCCTTCCACTTACGGGGAAAAATCGAGGTTTCCAAAGATAAGTTGAAAAGTCTTAGAAAAGGTTCTCACAGAGCCCTGTCGCAGTATTTTAGCACACAGCCTGAAACTCCGTCGGGGCCTGGTGGGTTTTAAATGGCGTTTAAAATAAATGGGTTTTACCGTTAAAAGACCAGATAATAAATTGTTCTAAGAAAAAAACGGACAGAAAATAAGATTTGCTGATTAAATGTTGTATGCGTAAGGCTGATCTGTTAATTTAGGCGGAGAATAAGTTGTTTGTAAAAATTCTGCGAATAGATCGGCAATGGCCTGATCAGAAGTCGCAGAGGAATTTTCAAACGTAAGCAGGGGTGGAAAAAATACGTGTTTACGCTTAGCGTTTACAAAATTATAAAACTGCTTTAGATCCAAAGTAAATTGTATCCGGCAGCGGTCAATATAATTCCTATAACATTCAGCGTTATGCACGGTAAAATTAGACCGAGCTGGTAGATATCTGGAAAAATCAATACCACTGCAGGTTTTTTTATATTTAAGTAAAAGCTTTTTTTTTATTTTTTAAGTTAGTCAGGCACTTTGTAAACCAAGGAGGATTTGTTGAAGCGGACGGATATTTCCATGCCACACAGGAGTCAAAAAATGTATTTATAGTACAATACAATTTTTTGAAAGTGACGTTAAGATTAGTGCACGCCAGAATATCGGACCAGTCAAATGTATTGATAAGGCTATTAAGTTTGAAAAATCAGCATTACGGAAACAGCGAATCTTATTTACCACGCGTGGAGACATCTAATCGATACCAGGAGTGGTTTCGATTGAGACCTCCAGCGAGGGGTGATATATGTAAATCCTCTGGGGTTGAAAGGGAAAAAGCTGTGGAGAGAGCGGTACCATAAGGATCAGATACAAAACATAAGTCTAAAAGCCGACCTAGTGAATTTCTAACTTGGTTAATCTGACCTAGGGACATGTCAAACATGCCTGCGGTGAAGTCATGGTAAGTTATAAGTGACAAAGATAGTGAGTTGTCGACGTTGGACCACTTTAATTCTGGGATATTAAAGTCGCCCACCACCACGAGTTGGTCACGATCCGTCATAAGATTAGAGACGTATCGACTAGCGGACAAATGCGGCCAATATGTGGGCGGTTCAGACATATGGGGTATATATGAACATGTAATGTATAAAGCTTTCACGGACATAGTGATTTTAACGCAAATTAGTTCTATGTCACCAAACTCTTGGGATTTCACCTCTTCAGAAGTGCTATAGTGTGCTATAAGTGTAAATGCTATTATATGGGATGCAAAGAAAGAACTATCAGAATAAAGCTTGGGGAGTTTGCTACGTAGCCCCCTAGTATTCTGATAGGTAAGAGTTAGTGAGGAAACTAGTTTTTTGGGTTAGTGGGCAAAGAAGAGGTGGAGGGTTGGTCAGTGGTTTCAATATTGGGAAGTCTCACTCCCACTGGTTTTTGAACTTTTTTCTTCACGGAACTAGGCTGATGTTCTTGGACGAAAAGATTCTCTGGCCAAAAACTGGGAGAGCAAATCGTCTTGAACATCAGCGCGGGCACACGAATCTTGAAAGAAGACGTGCGCCTTGTATAATTATATTTAAATTTTTGTATGTCCTCCACCTTTATATCGGCTTTTGTTTTGGCTTTGATATAAGCCGAGATATCAATCTCTGAAGAATCAGGGGCAAGCCGAGAAACAAATATATGTTTCGATGGAGGAATCACCTGTAAGGGTTTTGGTGTCGCAGGTACGAGAACTGCAGCATCAGTCGGTGCCGGTGGTCCGGACTGTGGAATACCCTTTAGGGTGACTCTAATGGGGGTTTCGTTCACTAAGACCTGTGGCATCACTTGAAGGAATGATATAAGACAATTGCTCATTTTCCCTGAGTAATTCGTACGAATTTTTTCAGTTCTAGCCCTTGGGTTGGTCACAGATATGAGCGGCTGCATTAATGTCGGCTAAGCAGGCTGAGGCGGATCAGAAACAGCGGATTTCTTACGCTTAGGGGACTTATTTAGCAGCTGAAGGCCACTAAACTGAGTGTCAAGCGCACAGAGCTGGTCATTGATTTAACGAAAACCAGTGATCAGCTCTTTAAATCCATTTTTGGTCTGTCTCATGAACGATCTCATTTCGCCTTGGACAGCACGCCAATTTTCACAACAATAATGTATCCCAGACATACGGGAAATGGCATCCGAAACTGATGCAGTGAACCCGGCACACTTGGCGTGTACGCACAGACAAGTTTAAATTCCATATTTTTTTTAATAAATAAAACAAAATTTATATATAAAAAGTTAAAAAAAACTATACCTTGAACCACTGTGCCAAATAGGAAGACAAAGCAGGAGCTTTAGAGAGTGCAAAGGAAAAATGCAGAAATACAGATAAGACGGGGAAGAAGCAGAGCTGAGCTATGCTTGGAATTGAATTGAGACAAATTATTAATTCGACTCCAAATATACCACAGCACTCGCGAAGCGATACGGCTTAAGTTTAAGATTCTCAATATATTCAATTCACAAGAAAGTAAACACCGGTTTACCAATTTTTATCATAAACGCAGTGCGCACAAAAAAACACGACCGTTCGCTTAAGGTAAAGAGAGG
Organism: Drosophila pseudoananassae pseudoananassae; assembly: GCA_018153035.1. Classification (NCBI taxonomy): domain Eukaryota; kingdom Metazoa; phylum Arthropoda; class Insecta; order Diptera; family Drosophilidae; genus Drosophila; species Drosophila pseudoananassae. The sequence goes on from JAECXR010000038.1 coordinate 2,902,600, forward strand.
GAAGTTGAATATCTTAACTCATGATTGTTAGACAATCCGCTGAACTAAACCATTCAAAGGGTTGTATTCAACTAAACGATCATGTATCACGCAACATACTTGAGCATTTTCATTACCGGGCTTACTAAGTTTAATCGAAATCCTAACATCAATAGGTCCAGATTTAACCATTTCATTTTGATATGATAAGTAAATTTCTACTAAAGGAGCTTAAGTTATAAATTCTGAAGGTGAGAAAAAGAGGGAAGTTCACATGCTTTTTTACGTCAAATGCTTTGCATGCGTCATCCATAGAAAGGGTTTTGTTAGCGACGTCGATCGTAAGCGTTAGAAATAAAAATGGCGAGCACATATTGGCCCAAGCATTACTAGACTCTGGGTCACAAATGAACTTCATTACTGAAGATCTTGCTCAACGCTTACAGATTCGTAGAGAGGAATCGTGTATCCACTTGCTTGGAATTGGTCATGATAAAAAAAAGATACACACTTTGGTGAAGTCATGAATTATTGGTAGTTTCCGTTCGACTTTTCGCTTTTAAGAACAATTTCGGATTATCAACCTGACCAGTCAGTGAACGTAAAAGATTGGGACCTAACAAGGAACTTGCCTTCACCAGACCCATATTTTTATAAACCTCAGCGGATAGACATGTTGATTGAAGCTGAGTCATTTTTCAACTGTTGACCGTTGGCCAAATAAAATAAGGGGCGAACCATCCCGAACCATGCCTTCAGGTCGATTTGAAGTCAGGCTTCCATTTAAATCAGGTCCAAGCGTTTTAAGAAACTCGTTCGAGGTAGCCAAATGCCTTTTTTTGTCGCTCGATAGACGATTATTTCGAAATCCGTATTTGAAGAAAATGTATTTGAAATTCACGGAAGAATACGGATACGAATTCTTATGTCATATGTCCCTCACAAGCAATGATGTTCTTGCTACTCTACACTATACCCCATCAGTGTTTCATATGGCCTCAAGGCACATCGACAAAATTACGAGACGTTTTTGATGCATCTTGTAAGACATCAAAATAGAAGTGCTAAAAGATCTATTGATGGTTGGTCCTACAATCCATAAAGAGTTGTATTCACCTCTTCTTTGATTCCGTCTGAAAAGATTCGCTCTGACAGCCAACATAAAATAGATTTGTCGCCAAGTAATTGTGAATGAAGCCGAAAGGCTCTACCAGTTGAGTGGAGGAAAGACCCATCAGAGTCCTTGAAACTGTGCAAGCTCAACACCGTTACATAAAACACTGCGCCAGAAAAGGTTGAGTGAATCCGTTAAAAATACATTCCCTTCAATCTTCAAAATTTCGCCTGAAATCACAGCATCCGAAAGCACGGTTAAGCCAATAACACTTTCGGACTCAGAGCGTGTTTCTTCGATCGCTCTTGCCAGTTTGCAATTATTTTCGATCTTGAACTCAAGCTTTCTCCTTCTGCGACAAGTTGAAATATAACAATTAATCCCTAAAAATAAATTCGACTTAATAAGTTCATTGAACTATTTATTCCAATTTATACATTTAATCGGTTATAGTTATCTCTGTTGCGCTTTAACTATACTCTCCAACATAAGTCTCTCCGAGCTGTACTCTCCGGACGTAACCCGTTACATCATATTTACTGTGGAGTTTGTTATTCTTCACGACGCCGAACCTTCGTTGCACATCTCTTTTGTAACGTCATCTCTTACATCCGATCTGATTGTCCACTCTCGGCTACAGAGTGCTTCAAAGAGCCTTAATTCTTTACACGCTATTACAGTGGTCTGCATTCCGTCAAAAAAGAAGTCAAAAATGAGTCTTACTTGCACAGCAAAAAAATGTGAATTTGGTGGAACCATCACGGGTGACTCATACCTGTCTTGTTGGCTCTGCAATAACTGCTCACATTTTAAATGTGCTGGAGGAGGACACAATAGACGGATAAGTGACCTTATCAACAAGAAAATTGGCCTGACATGGTCTTGCATCGCTTGTAGAGAAATTGAGTCAGAGATGCGGACTTTTATTAAACAGACGAGAAGTGGTTTCCTAGATGTCCGCAAGCAATTCTCGGCCCTTAATGAGCAATTCCTCGCTCTTGAAACTCAATTCCTTGGGCTAAAGTTGTTAAGCGAATCCCCCAGACGAAAAATTCCGAATAACAAACTGCTGACTGCTAAATTACTGAATACCCCTACATCCCATTCTGTACAAGACGATGAATTTTCAACACCAAACATCTTACCGTCGCCTACTTGTCTACCTACTTATGCTGTTCCAGTACCAAGTGACTTGATGAGCCTTCCTTCAGGGCACTCTAATATTTATCCCTTGAAAGAAGCGATCAGCGTACCAAGTACAAATCTCGAGCCACCTCTCATATTAGAGCCTCCATCGTTGGACATCGTTGGACAACCCCCATCGTTGGACAACATACCCTCTGCTCTAGCTGTGTTGTCTCCAAGGTCTCTGGTTAGTGTGGCGCCTGAAATTAGATCTTCTGGACTTACGCTGAGGGCGGTTGCTCCTCGTAAGGCCATTTTTGTCTCTCGGCTTATGCCGGATGCTACTGTTGATGATGTCAGGAGTCACCTGTTAAACCATCTTAAGGTAGCTCCTAATGAAATAGCTGTTTTTAAGTTTAACTTTAAGCATAAGCGTTCTATTTCTTCTTTTAAAATAGTTCTACCTGATTCCTATCTTGAAAAAGCACTTGATCTTATAGCTTGGCCTGACCACAGTATCATTCATGAATTCCTAGCAAAAGACGCTCAGAATCCTATCCCTGCAGAAACTGCTTCAAAAAACTGAATAATATAGTATTTTCCTTCTGCTATCAAAACGTTAGAAGTATTCTGGGTAAGCTGAGCCAATTTTTTACAAAGAGTGCTTCTTTTGATTTTGATGCTATCGTGCTTACTGAAACTTGGCTTAACTCCTCTGTCTCTGATTATGAAATTTTTGTTTCCGAATTCATAGTGTTTCGATTGGATCGTCCAACTTTTGCAGGTGGTGTCCTCATTGCTGTTACTAATAAGTACCCTTCTGAAATTATTCCTTTCACGAAGGAGTTCGGAATTGAGTTCATTGCGGTGAAAATTTTAACTGGCTCGTCTCATATTTTCCTGACCTGTTCATACATTCCTCCCATGGCTGAAGATATTGTGTACTTTCACCATCTTGATGCCATTAGGTCTGTTTCTTAGTTGGCCAAGGACCGTGATTTAATCCTAATCATGGGAGATTTAAACCTTCCCATCATTTCCTGGATCCCGTCTGAGGTAGACAATTCCTTGCTTTCCAGTTGTCATAACGACTTTATCGATGGCTTAACTGATCTTGCCCTGCTCCAAATTAATCCAATTCATAACACTCATGGCAGATTTCTGGACCTTATTTTTTCTAATGTGTCATCCTCTGTGACAGTCATTCGGTCCCTGCCGCTATCGCTTCCTGAAGACTTTCACCACCCTACACTATTGGCATCGGTGTTAATTGATGTGCCTCACAATGATGCTTGCGTCAATGCTAAACCTCGTTTCAAATGCTTCAGAAAGACTGATTTTATGGCCCTTCGGAATCATTTAGCTGAAATCGATTGGAATTTTCTTTCATCTATAAACACAATTGAAGCAGCTACGGATTCGTTTTCCGAAATAATTCATAATGCCTTGAACCAATTTGTTCCGGAAGTCCCAGTATCATTGTCTACTAAACCACCCTGGTATAATAAACACCTTTCTCGTCTTAAGAACAGGAAATCCAGAGCTTACAAAAAGTTTCTTAAGTCAGGGTCGATGTGCCACCAGTCAAACTTTCTTTATGTTCGCAACCAGTTTATTATTCTCAACGATCAACTCTATAAGCAGTATATCAGGAATTGTAAGGTAAACTTTCGAAATGATCCAAGCTCCTTCTACTCTTTTGTCAATATGAAACGTAAATCAAATCTTTTTCCTCCTTCCCTATCATATAAAAATATTTCACATTCTTCTGAGCAAGGTATTGCTAATCTCTTTGCGTCATTTTTTCAAACCACCTATTCGTCCGATTCATATAACCACAACTCTTCTTATCCTTATAAATTACCACATAGAAACTTTTCAAAATTTCGAATTCAGGATCTGTTCGAAGCTCTTTCAACAATAGATATATCTTTCTCTGCTGGTCCTGACAATGTTCCTAGCTGTGTTCTAAGGTACTGTTCTGATATCCTTTGCTATCCTCTCACTATCTTATTCAACTTATCCTTGGAGCTGGCATGTCTTCCCAAGAGATGGAATGTATCTTTTATTATTCCGCTTCATAAGAAAGGCTCTAAAACACTTATTGAGAACTACCGGGGGATTGCTAAGCTATCTGCGATTCCCAAACTGCTTGAGAAACTGGTTACTTTCCAACTGCAACATTTTTGTAAAAGCATTATTTCCACTTCACAGCATGGTTTTGTCAAGCATCGCTCTACCACAACTAACCTTCTTGAATTCACTTCGTTTATCCACCGAGGTTTTCTGAGCCGCATGCAAACTGATGTGGTGTACACTGACTTAAGTAAAGCGTTTGACTCTGTGAACCACCATCTCCTCCTTAATAAGCTGTGTCTTGTGGGGTTTTCTCCACATATAGTACAGTGGTTGACCTTTTATCTATCTAACCGCACGCAGCGTGTTTTGTTTAAAAACAGTTCATCACAGATTATAAATGTTTCATCTGGTGTCCCACAAGGTAGTCACCTAGGACCCCTTCTGTTTGTTCTTTTTGTCAACGATTTACCTAGTGTTGTAAACTATGCTAATACATTTATGTATGCTGATGATGTCAAGTTATGTCTTTCTTTCTCAGACCATTTCCTTCATAGACACCTGCAACTAGACCTTAACGAAGTCTTCTTGTGGTGCTCAAACAATCTCCTTTTACTTAACTGCTCTAAGTGTAAGGTTATGACGTTCAATCGCAGTGTGCCTCATATCGTTTCGTACTCTCTTGGGAATAACGTCTTAGATCGTGTTTTCCTAATTAACGATCTTGGAGTAATTTTTGACAATAAGTTGTCCTTCAACGATCACATATCACTTATAGTTAATAAAGCCAGAGGTGTGCTAGCTAGGTCTAAAGAATTTGATGATCCTTTCACAACTAAAACTCTATACGTATCGTTGGTTCGACCTATCTTGGAATACTGTTCTAGCGTTTGGAGTCCGCAATACTTTGTTCACCAAAGGAGGATTGAATCAGTCCAAAAGCAGTTTCTGCTATTTGCGTTAAAAAGCTTAAACTGGGATACTGCCACTTCCCTCCCGTCGTATAATTGCCGGTTAAAACTACTAAACCTACCTCCTTTAAAAGAGCGCCGTACTTGTGCTGGGGTTATGCTACTTCATGTGCTTATTCTTGGACAGGTTGACTCACAAGTACTTCTTGAAAAATTAATGTTATCTGTGCCTAATAGAGTAACTAGATCCTTCCGACCCCTTTGGTTACCGATTTCTAGGTCTAATTTTGCGGAACACGATCCATTCCCCGAAACACATCCGTTATTTATAAAAACTATAACTCATTGTCCCACTTATTGTCCCCTAAACTATCCCAAGATGTAATTAAATCCAAAATTATGGAATATCTTTTAACTTAATTTATCCTTACTCTTATCCTTATCCTTACTCTTAGTTATAATAATAAAGAAATAACAGATAATTGTTAATAATGAATAAATAAAATATTTAGTCAAAAGTAGCGCCACTCAAGAAAAAGACAGTCCCCCGTTTTGAGTTTTGTGCCGCTCACCTTTTCGCAGATCTCTGCAGCAAGATAAAGCCTCTAATTAAAGTTCCGATCGAAAAATGTGTAATTTGGTCGGATACAGAAGTTACTCTTCATTGAATTTATTCCCATCTATCCTGGTTGTCAACGTTCGTATCGAATAGTGTTGCAGTACCAACTAAACAGAAACCGGCAGATAGTGTCCAGAGGTGGAGACGTAAAGGAGACCGTAGAATCGATTTGGTTTACAGGTCCATCGTTTTAAAGGAACCGGAAGATAAGTGGACGACGAGCCCCTGGTTAAATCTGTCACCAGAACTTCTACAGATAGAAGCAAAAAAGAATGTGGTCGGATTAACCGCAATCGTTTCTACCCCACATTTACAGGAAGTTATAGAAGGATTTTCCTTTCACTTAAAACTGCTGCGAGTATTCGTTTATATGTTTCGTTGTATAAGGAAGTTGAAGAGACTAGGAGTAAATTCTGATATTGTTCGCCCACCTGTCGAATATAATGAAGGCTTTAAGGAAATAGTATAAATAGTCCAAGAGCACGAGTATCAAGAAAAAATATAAAATATCCAAAAAATTTTAATTGTTAGCATTAGTCTTGAAAGGCTAAACCTTTTTTTGCATAATTCCTAAATCCTGTAAGGTTGGGCTTACCTTTTCATTATTGCTGGTCGGGGACCGATTAGCCAATACTCCTGTATTGTACGATGCCGAGTTTCCAGGCAACACTCTCAATTTGTTCAGAGCTTCGTCCGATACTTGACCAAGTCGAATTTTTATGGGGGTCCACGAACACTATTCAGTCTTTTGCGACAGCGCATCTGCAGTCAAATAGTACGGTCATGCATACGGTCATCATCTCGGCCCATTATCCATATGTGGGGCTGATTTTTTGGAACCCCCACCCTAAGGGTCCTACATTGCCTTATTTATTTGATTTAAGGAATTTCATTAAGAAGTAGTTTCCGACCTTTAAACTGATTCTTTTTAGTTGGCTTTTGCAAAAGTTTGATGGGTGCCGAGGATATCCACAGATCGTGCACTGCGACAACGTGATGAACTTCATCGGAGTGCGATCGGAAAATCGAGGACGAGGTCGATGCCGGAACACAATACGCATCAAAACAAGGATGCGTATTTGGGTTCATAACGCCGCGGGCTTCGCACATGGGCGGATTATGAAAGGTAGGTGTAAAGTCTGCCAAAATATTCCTACGAGCAGTACGGAACGCCAAGCTGACTCCTACGAGCGGTAGGGAACGCCAAGATGACCGCGGAGGAGCTGCAGACCGTCCTCGTTGGAGTCGAGGCCGTCCTGAATTCACGACCCAAGGATCCAATTTACTCAGTAATAGACTTATATATTAAAGAGTCATCTGGAGCGCTTTAAACCATGAGGGAATATAAAAATAACAAAAGGCAAACATTGTTTCTAAGTTATTTTTTGATCGTAATTCAGCAAGTCAATCTCTAAGTGCTATGGCGTGAACAAAATTTTTTGTTATTCCATCTTTAGCTAACACAAACAAACTGGATGGTTTACCCACTCAAGATCATGCCACGTATAATTTTCCATGTAAAAAACTTGATGTTCTTAAATCTAAGCTACAAATATACATAGTTTGACCTTGGGATTTGTTGATTTGTTGCAAATGCCAATCTTCCTCGCCCCCCATAAAGTAGATTTGTAAGAATTTATGTAGTTCGATTGGGATTGGCAACAGTGAGCCCATTTTATGATAAACTTGGCCTTCGATTTTGAAAGTAGAATGTTAGTTTTTCGTTAGTATTTCGAATGTTAGCTGTATTTCTGTTTCTCTGAACGATGTCATGAAGATTATTATTTTTTCTATGAATTACAATTTCTCGTGCAGATGTACAATCGCCAACCATGTTTCCTGCAACATCATCAACAACGGGTGCATTGAATCTACGAATATGCTCTGCAGCTGGTGATTTATCGGAATTAATGACGATAGCGTGATTATCGAATTTGTAATTGGTGCATATGTGATTTGAATATTTTAAAAAATTAATTGTGCTCGTTCAATAGAGTATCTAGCTCGCTGGCGATACGTCTGGCATAAAATGAATCAAAGTTATTATAATCAAAACGTACATTCACGCATTTGGCAAGTGCGTTCCGGAATCCTCACCGCCCATAAAGTAAATTTGTAAGAAAGCATGAATTAAATGTTCGAATTGCCTTCAGGAACAAGTTAGAATCTGGATTCGTGCCGATAAGTAAGCCGTTCAATGGTTCAGGTGGTGTTTCAATTTCTGGTTGTTGCACTTTTCCTGATGCGCAACACATCCCAGCTTGCCTATTTTTGAATTTCAGATCAAGACAATGCGGACATTCCTTGTCCATAGCACCAATTACCATTTTTAAGTAAGCATAATACTAAATATCAGGCTTGTGGCAGCCTGTAACTGCGAGCGTTGCTGAAAGCGGAGAACATTCTGGCCCTCAATAAGTCAATTGTTTACATACTATTGTAAAGTCCGGATCGAACCAAAGAAATAATAAATATTTTTTGTATATCTGAGTAAGTTGGCTTGTAGTTATTTGGGCTATTTGCAGGTCATTACAAGGCTCATACTGGAATGCTAGTCGCAGGATTGAATAAGATATAAATTCCCTATGTACCTGTTGTCGTTGTTGTTCATTTGTTCTGCGTCTATTGACTGTTAAACGGCGTGATTGTCGTTGTTCTTATCTTCTGACTTCATTGCGTTTACCTCGTGTATATTGGGCTCTCTCTTCTTTGCAAATGCAATTGCGCTATTCTTGCTCGTACATCAGTATTTTGTTGCTGGATTTGTTCTTCGGTTCTTTCGAATCTTCTATTTCGAATGTTTCGGATCTACTTGTATCACGGCTCAAATCACCCCCTTTTGCGTTTTCACTTACAAAACAGTCATAAATAGAATTAATGTATTTACTTAATGATGATAGATTTTTGACCCAGTTTAAATTGAGTTAAAATGCTATGGTAGCGTGAGTTTGTCAGTGTGATGAGGTAGTTACTTACTTTATATGCAATTTTTGGAATGTCGAACAGGATTCAAGAGCATGAAAAATAGATGTTGGCCGGTTCTCAGACCTACTTAATACGCTCAAAAAATTCGTGAGAATCGTATAGCCGTTTTGGAGGAATATTGTAACAAAATCGGTAACTTGAAAATTGTATATATATTGACATTGATATTGTTATAAAAAAAGTCTTACAAGTATGATTTAACAGTTCTTTTTTAAATTTTGTACACAATTTAAGCAAAAAAGCATAAGTTTAGTCTTCGAAATAGGTTGGTTTACTTTCAAAGATATAGAGATATAATACCAACAAAGATTACACAGATCCGATTTGGACTAGTCTCACAGCTAATAAATTTACATTAAAGGTTTCGAGGTTGCCTCCTTAAAATATAAATTTCTTCAAAAGCGCATAAAAGTGCACTTTCTACTTTAAACCATATAAAGGAAATTTAAAAATCTACAATAAAAACTAAGTTTCATTGAAGGACTCGGCCGGACCTAGTTTAAATCTTTTTTTATACCCTTGCAGAGGGTATTATAATTTTGTCCAAAAGTTTGCAACGCAGTGAAGGAGACCTTCGAGACATCTCCGACCCTATAAAGTATATATATTCTTCATCAGGATCACCTCCTGAGTTTATATAAGCATGTTCGCCTGTCCGTCTGTCAGTTTTAAAGCTATCGTCTTGAAATTGCACACACCCTTCTTTCCTTTGCACGCAGTATTTAAGTCGGAACGGCCGGGATCGGCCGACTATATCCTATAGCTGCCACTGATTGATGGGAAATGGTATAACATTGGTTTTTTATGCTCTCCGCTTTAGAGTTATAGCTTTAAAACTGAGAGACTAGTTCGCGTAGAAACGGACAGACGGACATGCTAATATCAACTCAGGAGGTGATCCTGATCAAGAATATATATACTTTATAGGGTCGGAGATGTGTCCTTCACTGCGTTGCACACTTCTGACCAAAAATTATAATACCCTCTGCAAGCGTATAAAAAGGGGTCAAATTTCCTACCTATAGTGCACCTTTTGGTTGTTTGTGCAATGTATTAATGGTGAAGCATCTAAATTAAAAGTTACAGTATTTTCGAACTTTTTCTTTAAAATAATCTTTAAAATAATATTTTTTTTTTTTATTATAGCTTTGCTTTTATTTATTGAATCTACTCTTAATTTTGAGACAAACAATAAGTTGACGAATCTTAACATTAAAATTTAACTAAAAGTATCCTAAAACAGCATTCTGGTTGCGCGTCCCTCAGGTCGGTCGCTGGGTAGGTAAGTCATTGCGACGAAGGCGTGATTGGTTCTTCAACCTTGTTAGACCTCTCGCCAGGTGGTAAGGGTGCACCGATAGCTTGGTTAAGTATTTTACTTTCTGTTCTACGATCACTTCTTTGACTGGTAGAATGTTTAAGTCGCGGTGTATGTTTTCGTTGCGAACGTACCACGGTGCCCCGGTGATTGTTCTCAAGATCTTCGACTGAACTCTCTGAACTATGTCAAGGTTGCTATTGCTGGCGTTCCCCCAGTAGGTTTTACTACCGCAGGTACTGTAGTTGTACAGCAGGACTTAATATTCAAGGCTGAGAGGTGACAGAGCGTAGATAAGCCAATAAATGCTGCTGGCTTTTAGCTTTAGGTGTGTTCTTTTGGCTTCAATGTGCCGGCGCCATGTGAGTCTTCTGTCGAGATGTACTCCTAGGTATGTTACTTCGTTCGCTTGTGGGAGTAAAGTGTTGTTTAATGTAATCGGTGGGCAGTTTTGCCTGTTCAGAGTTAGCTGCGCAGTTGCTTAAATCGGGCATTTTGAGCGGATAAGAATAGCTGTGTCATCGACAAACGTAGATGTTGTTAGACGTGTGCTTGTCGGGATGTCTGCTGTGTAGAGGACATATAATATTGGCCCTAGCACGCTACCTTGAGGAACACCAGCTCCAACAGTGTAATCATCAGATATAGCGGTGTTGGTCCTCACAACAAATTTTCTGTTGTAAAGGTAAGACTCTAAAATCTTTTGGGTGCTGTAGGGGTAGTAGGTGCTGGCAGTCATGATCTTGTAGCCAGACTCTATAAAATGCGAGACATCTAATTGGGAAACATCTAAAAATAGGGCAGTGCAGTACTCTCGTTTTTCGAATGCGTTCCGAATTTCGGATGTTATCCGGTTGACCTGCTCAATTGTTCCATGCTTTTCACCAAACCCAAATTGGTGTGACGGGATTCCTTCCTGGATTTTCAGGTATGTGTTTATTCGAGTCATTAGGCATTTTTCAAAGAGTTTAGATAGGCAAAAGAGTAGGCTTACAGGTCTATACGACGTGGGAATAGTGTAGTCTTTCCCCGGCTTTGCTATCAATATTATAATTGACTTTTTCCATCTCACTGGAAATTGGCCAAGTTTTGTGATGGCATTAAATAGATGGCATTAAATTTTGGGAGTTATGAGGTCGCAGACCGGGGATTTTTTCGGAATCAGTTGTCTTTTGATGATGTTAACGATTTCGTATAGGCGAAACTCAATTGGCTCATGTTGAGGCTGTGGCTCATATAATAAAGTCGACAAAGTAAATGCATTGGTGACAGGATTTGGTTGGAAGACATTTTTAAGGTGTTTGGCAAACGTGCTGGCTCTGTCTGCGTCGCTGCGCGCCCACTCGCCTGAGGAATTTCTAATGGGCATCACGGTTTCTTTCGGTTAGCTCAGAGTTGGGTGAGCTCTCCACAGTGAGTGTTTTGTACTGTTAGTTGACTATTGCTCTATGTAGCGGCGGTGGACATACGTTTCTTCTTGCGGTAGAGCTTGATCAAGTTGACGTGAGGCATGTTTTAAGCGTTAGTTAGCAGATTTGTGACATTGCCATTCTTCTATTTGTGATATTGTGACATTGCCGTAAGCGTAGCTTTTCGAGGACGGACTGTTCGATTTGTAGATTTGTCTTCTTTTGAATGCATTGTGTGTTTATAGTTGAAACTGAGGTGTTGAAACTCGAGCTGCAGAGACGAATACAGACTCCAGCGAATTAAAAAAACTGTCTACGTGAGCTATGTGAGCTGATATACTACCTGTACTTAACCCAATTGGTTTTATGTGAGGTCAGATTTGATGATTGATCCCATGTTTCTGGGTGTTGGAGTAGAGTAAAAAAGACAGGCGAGTGATCAGATGAAAGATCCGAAAGGCATTCGGCGCAAATCAGATTTTTAGGAATGTTTTTGGTAATCGCAAAATCAATTAAATCGGGAAGTTTCTTTGGGTCTGCCGGCCAGTATGTTGGTGTGCCAGAAGAAGCATAGTCTAGCTTGATAATTGCATTATAGAGCTGTTTTCCTTTTGGGGTCACGAGACCCGATCCCCAGTGTGTGTGCTTGGCATTGTAGTCTCCTGCCGCTATGAAGTGGTCTCCGAGTGAGTTGAAAAACTGCATAAACTCATCTTCGGCTATGGTGAAGTGTGGGGGGCAGTATACGGCAGCTAGAGTTAATTGCTTGCCACTATTTAGGTGTATATTTATTGATGTGGCCTGTAGGTAGTTTTTTGCAAATTTCGTATGATAATGGTGCTTGATACGGCTTCTGATTAAAATTCCAGTCCCGCCGTGTGCTTTACCGTCTGGATGATTTGTTCCATAGAATGAATATCCTCGTAGTTGAAAATTGTATCTGTTCGTAAGATGTGTTTCTGAAAGCAGCATTACGTCGATTTGATTGTCTAGTAGGAATTGCGCTAACTCGAGTTTATGCTGCGAAACGCCGTTAGCGTTCCAAGTAGGAATTCGTAGGAAAGTCATTATTTGGATCTTGCATAGTTGTACGCATAAACAACATAAACTCCGAAAGGCCTTGTTTACTGCATATCATAGCTTTGAAGTTACTTTTTGGCTGCTCCGGCGGTTGATGCTCCTGAGCCGTGTTCGGTTCTTAGTGTGCTGATTGCGGCAGTGAGCTTTTTGACGCTGGGGTAGCCAGTCCTATTTTTAAAGCGTTTGCGTATGTGACATTTTTGGCCGAGTTTGCACTTCGTGGGCACTTCTATTGCAGCTATGTTAGCATTGCCACGGGTTATTTTGCGTTGAGAGTTTAGGAGCCTTAGCTTCCTTTTGATTTGGATGTAGCGATCCATACCAGTCTGCACAGTCGGCTTAATATTTTCTTTGTTTTTGTTCTCTTTTTCGGGCAGCACCGGCAGAGGTATCAATGTTTGCGCTGCTAGCTGATGACGTCGTTAAACGCGCTGTCGTTACAGTTGCGGATGTTGTTGTTGTTACGGTTGACGTTGTCAAAGAAGTTGCGGTGCTAGTTACTGCGCATTTTGGCTGCAGAGACATCGATGGTAGTGAGGGGGAGCAAGAACGCGCTCTCTCGCTCTCTACGTTTAAGAATTCGGTCAAGTTTGGGGTAATTTACCGTGTTTTTGAAGAGCTTGCATTACTTTCGGTTGCTTTGAAAGTGAAGTAAGCGTCGTTTCTTTAACTGAGAGACGTCTCTCGTCTTGCTTATGTTGACGTTATGTGCGAACGTCGTTTAGACTTATTGCAATCGAGGTTGAGTTTGTTCGAGTTTTTAATGATACGTTTTATATTAATTAATTAATTAATCAATATAAACATTAGCGATTTCATCGCTGAAAGCATCTTTTCGCGTTGTTGTTAATTTACGAAACCAATCACTGCACTTTTATAATATTATTGAATACTTTTTCCCGGAGTACAATAAATACACGTCTGCATGCGACGACGATTCAATTTCAAATTTCGACTTTCCCTATCATATGTTTCCCTAATTGTCATTCCCTAATTTAGTGTGGCCATATCTTAATTAATATGTATATGTTTTTATTTTCAATTAATTATATTTATTTCATTTTCTTAAAGTTTAAAATTTAGTTAAAGGATTACTTAATTTTTTTTAAATAATCAATGCTGTTTGTGCTCTTTCTTTCTTTTTCTACATTTTCAGAAAGAGAAGAAATTTTGTCCAAAAGTGTGCAACGCAGTGAAGGAGACATCTACAACCCTATAAAGTATATATATTCTAGATCAGGATCACCTCCTGGGTTGATATGAGCATGTCCGTCTGTCCGTCTGTCTGTTTTTACGCAAACTAGTCTCTCAGTTTTAATGTTATCGAGATATTGAATCTTTGCACAGACCCTTCTTTCCTTTGCACGCAGTATAAAAACGGTCGTGATCGGCCGACTATATCCTATACCTGCCATACATAACTGAACGATTGGAAAAGACCCAATTTTTGTGTTTTTGAAGAAAGAATGCTGGAACTTAGTACAGATTATATTTTTGGTCAGTTAATCCGACCTACCAAGTTTCATAACGATCGGCCGACTATATTTTATAGCTGCATATAACTGAACGATTGGACTTAACGTCTACCAGTGCCATCTTGGGGATGATTTTATGTTATAAGAAGATTAAAAAGATTGTATTGGAAAATTGTTTGAATATTTACTAATAGAATTGTTGTTAAATATATTCATTGCGATTGTATTAGTATTCCAGTATTTTTTGGAGCAGCAATGGTACTGCCCCCCGATGTTCATTCAATTCTCGTATTATTGTTTCATAAAATAAGTTTTATTTTGAACTTTAATAAGTTTAATGTCAAATTTACATTGATAAAATGAGTTTTTTTTTAATCATAATTATCTGTTAGTTTATCTAATTGTTTTCCTTTTGTAAATATACAAATTTGCCTTCCTAGGATTGCGTACTGCTAACTGAGTGAATTTCTCGAAATTGACCACTAACTCTATGAATCGGTGTTTAGGGAGTGTTTAGGGAGGGAGTGTGGAAATCACTCCTAGGGAGTGTTTCCCTAGGACTCTCCATCTAACAACCCTGTTTGCTAGAGAATCTGAGTAATGAGTAATGTCAAGTACGTCCCTTCTGTTCTTGACGATGAAGGTGGGTTCGGAGCCCCTGTTACCCACCAGAAGTTTTGAGCTTAGGATAAAATCGAATATTAACTCACCGCACTCGTTAGTGCCAGTGACTTCCAACTAATGATGATGGGCGTTGCAGTCACACCCTATAATCAGGTCGATATTCCACTTCTCGCTCTTTTCCACCAGCTTTTTGAGTAGTGGATGCGGGGGGAGGGCATCCTGGTTGTGGCCCATGTACTCCGGCTCTCTATTGCTGCGGCTACATAATCTTCATTGCTGCAATTAGGTGGCAAAAATAAGTTAAGATTACTTTTTGCGGGGGACTTGCTTTTTAGTATCGGCTGTTGTATCGGCTTTTTAGAGAATCCTGTCTCCCATGATCCTGGATGAGGGCCACATCTATTCCACTCTCAGCGAGGTGGAGTAGGACGGCACCTGACGCCACCTTACTGTGGTGGAGGTATATTTGCGATTTTGTCAGAGACATCCTTAAGAGTTTCTACCACAGTAACCTCTGCTTTCTTCTCGGAGCTCAGTCATTCTCCATTCCGACGCCTCTAAGAGCCCTTCCCAAGTCGCTCTCCTCCGAGATATACCCTTGCAGGATATCCTCCTCATCATACAACATTCCTTGCGGGTGCCCCTCTTCGGTTGGTTTTTCCAAGTCTGGCTCTTGTGCTTCTGCCTCCAACTTGATGCCTCCAGGTTCACTCCTGGCATAGGACTTGTAAGTCCGCACCGTTAGGTGTTTAAATACGTATTTTATCCGATGCCTCGATTCCCCCAGAATCTTCGCGGTCTTCTCGTTCAGCGTGCGGACAGCCTACCTCTGCATCCGCAGTCGACCTTCTTCCTTGACTTTCCAGTCCGCCGTGGGAAGTGTTGGGTTACACATCTTAAGCATCGCCAGGATGGGCTTATGGTCGGTCAGCTTTTCGGTGAGCCATACTCGCGCCCTCGGCTTGCTGGTGATTTGGCCACAGTTAACCGCCTCCAGCTTTGCACCAGGGTAGACCTCTTTAAGCGTGGCTATCATTCGCTTTTACAGGGCTACCGATCGCGCGTCTTGGGAACCTGTTACCTCGACGTCACCCTGATACTAGCCTGCGTCTTTCTGGTGGGGGTCCTCCACTTTTCGGCTTCTCTTCTATGAAGCGCCCATGCAGCTCATTGACTAACTTCCGCCAGAGGTCCTTGGGGATCAACCCATCTTTGGATCCCCTTTCAAGGACTCCAATGAGTTCTCTGCCCTTTGTTACCTCGGCGTACGAATCGGCTGCGGCTGCATTCTTCTGCGCGATCTCTTGACTAAAGGTGTCTACTACAGACGGTTTTTTTTAACTCAAGCCTCACTCCCGTCTTTGCCTGTTAAAAGTCGGGCAAGATTTCTCTGGTCCACCTTATGACCTCGGTCTGGTCTGGCTTAGCTTCTACCGATGCGTCCGCCCTCATCAGAATAAAGGCTGCTTTCCTTCTATCATTGCAGGAGTCATTGTGCTTGCTAGAACAAGTAATAAATTGGCCCATATGAACCCGCCTCTATAACACACTAAACTTCAGGCGTTATCACACAATACAACGTTAAATATAGGACATTTAATAATACAATTTGTAAATTTTGAATTAAATTCATTAATGGAAGAACCCCTAAATATAAGATTACATTTATTTCACAAAATAAAAAAGGATGAAATAGCCATGGGAAGTATGGGTATTATTCTACCTTTTCACTATTAAGAAATAAAATAACGGTTATGACTAACGATGCCTTAACTCTTAATGGTACTGTATTAAATTTGTATGCCACAATGGCCAGGCTAGACTTTGTCTTTGACTTTGACTTTGCGACAAACGTAAAATTCATATCGAACAAGAATCGAGTTTATTGAGTCAGGGAAAATTATCCATAATGGATTTTTGAAGATTAATATAAAATTACCTCTTCTAATTAATAAAACTATTATAGTACAAAAAAACTATAGTACAAATAAACAAAAAACAGCAGAAATGTATGAAAAGCTTAGGAAGACAACTATTAGAGTTTTTATAACCGGACTTAACGGCCAAATTTCTGACACTTTTTTTTCAATGAATTTTTCAATGCAATGGTTACAGTTCAGGAATTAAAAAGCAATAAAATAAGGGAACATTTCGCAAATAGTTTCTTGTGAGTGAGCCAAAAAAAAAGTGAGCCAAACTCGGATGGATATAGGACAAAAATAATAATTATAATAATCAAAGAAACAGTAATAATTTAAAGTTTAACCAATAAACATAACAAAAAATTCTTATGGTAATTATAATCAGAATAAAACTGGAACTATTAAAATACCAGCTAACAAGAATATGAGATTAAGTAATATTGAGGACGACCATTTTTTAGAAATAGGTCAGGAATAGGTATACCCTAACTCGATAAAAGGAAAAGTTTGGGATTTGAAAGTTCTGAACAAGCGAGTCGAATTTCCGATATCCAAAAAAATAAGCAATATAATCTACAGATCAAAGTGATGAGAAATGTAATGCGTTGTTGATTTCCCAAAATAATTTATTGAAGTGGACTGTATGTGTGCTGCGTGTTCACGGATTCACGGCTAAAGAATAACTGACTTAAAAACTAAATGCGACGCAGCGCCATAATGTGTATAAAGAAAAGAAAGAAAGAAAAACTAATACATAAGAAATGACGACGCGTCGATCTGCGTTGCCATGGTAACTTGGTATACATATGTTAAGTAGATGCATGTTGCTCAGCTTTTCAGCAACATGAATATTAGTAACCTTGAATATTGGCAACGTCGCCGGTTTCTCAACATCCGGCCCGCCCTGAAACATCGTTTCTGAACAAGGTAGTATAGCAATCTTGGTTATGGGTCGAGTTGCTTCTCCTGTAGCAGTTTTCAATTTGACAGCCCGAACCATACCGTCAGCTCCAGGGTACGTTGCGATAACCTTTGCCAGTGGCCAGGAAGCTGGTGGAGTATTCGAATCCTTGATGAGGACGACGGTTCCCAATTCCACACTCGGCTGAGGTGCTTTCCATTTGGGACGTTGTTGTAGCGTAGTGAGGTATTCCTGGTGCCAGCGCTTCCAGAATCCTTGGTAGAGTGCTTGAACGCCTTGCCAGTAGTCAAGTCGATTTTCAGGAATGTGGCTCAGGTCCCCTTCAGGAATGGTTGTAAATGATCTGCCTATCACCAGGTGTGCTGGGGATAGATATGTGACATCGGTGTCCGGTGTATAGTACAATAGTCTCGAGTTTACCACTGCACTGATTTGAGCTAGTAAGGTGTGCATCTGCTCGAACGTCAGGATAGTGTTGGCAATGATGCGGCGCAGGTGCAGCTTGACGGAACGAACGGAGGACTCCCATTTTCCTCCCCAGTGAGGTGCATATGGTGGAATGAAAACCCAGTTAATGCCTTCGTCTGCCATAGTCTGTGAGACTAGATCTCTGTGCTTTGTAGATGCCAGAAGTTGTTGCATCTCATCCAGTGCTCGTTTTGCTCCGACGAAGTTTCTACCGTTGTCACTGTAGATCTGTGCGCATTTTCCTCGTAGTGACATGAATCTTCTGAGGGCTGCTAGAAATGCCTCTGTGCTAAGGTCAGTAGCGAGTTCCAGATGTAGTGCCGAAGTGACGAGGCACACAAAAAGGCAAATGTATCCCTTTGACTTCTTAGCGTTGCGGCCCTTTCGATCCTTAAGAATTATTGGTCCAGCGTAATCACATCCAGAGTTGACAAAGGGAAGCGATTGTGTGATTCGGATACTTGGCAAATCGGCCATGAGTTGGTGCGTAGTATACAGTTGTGAGTGACCTTCCTTATCAGATTTCGTGCACCAATAATCCAATAACGTTGACGCGTTATGACGAATAGTGCCGATGTACCTGGGTGCAAGTTTACCCAGTGCTCGTGTTCCAGGAGCAGCTTCGTAATGCGGTGAGCCTTCGGCAGCAGTATCGGGTGACTTCTTCCGGTAGTTTAGATTGTCTCAAGCGCCCGCCAACTCGTAGTAGGTCATCCGGACCAATAAACGGTGCAAGGTTTGATAACTGCGACCTGTTTTGCAGTGGTTGATTCGTCTGGAGTAGCATTCGGTCTTCTCCAAAGTACGCCTGTGCTTTGCTCAGGCATACAAGTCGTGCTGCCTTGATCTCCTCAAAAGACAGTGTGGTTGATTCCGCTCGGTTTCGTGTCTTCTTCAGTCGTCGGATAAAGCGTAGAACATAGCCCACGGTATGTACCAGCTTCTGCCAGGATGAGACGCGTTCAACAAGGTCGTCGAACGCTGAAAATAAGTTGTCCATCTTCTCACGAGTGAGCATGGCTGTGGTCCTCAATTCGTCTTGTGCCTGATGGTCTAAAAAATTGAAACAAGTTTCAGAGTTTTGTACCTTTACCGTGTACTCGTCATCGTTGAGCAGCCATGGTGGTCCGTTCCACCACAGGTGAAATTCTAGTAGTTGGGAAGTCGTCATTCCCCTTGCTGCGCAGTCGGCGGGATTCTCCTTTGAGCTGACGTGATGCCAGGTATGTCGTGGCAACGTTTCCAGAATTTCCGAAGTGCGATTTGCCCCG
Organism: Drosophila pseudoananassae pseudoananassae; assembly: GCA_018153035.1. Lineage (NCBI taxonomy): Eukaryota > Metazoa > Arthropoda > Insecta > Diptera > Drosophilidae > Drosophila > Drosophila pseudoananassae. Next base: position 2,921,898 of record JAECXR010000038.1, read on the forward strand.
AAGGTTTTCATCTTCGATGGTGGATATGATAGCCAGGATAAAACAATAGTTGAATCGCACCATGCAATAACCTGAATTTCCTTGTGTCGTAGTCCTTCCTTGAGTGATCGTACCAGGCGACTTAACAGCAGCGCTCCACACAGCTCTAGTCGAGGTAAAGATTGTTGTTTCAGTAGTGCTCTGGTTTTGGCAGCCACCAACGAAACCGAATATGTTCCGTCCTTGTTTCGACACCTGCAGTAAACAGCAGCAGCATATGCCTTGGTCGATGCATCTGAGAAGGCGTGTAGTTCAATCGAGTCCTCCTTGCTAAGGACAAATCGTGGTATTTGCAACTTTCGTAGCGTATCGAGATCTGCTCTGCACTTGAGCCAGGGTTCGGCAATGTTTGGTGGAAGCTCCGAATCCCAATCGAGATCCAATAACCATAGCCTTTGGAACATGATTTTGAATTTTACCACAATCGGCGATAGTAGGCCAAGTGGGTCAAAGATACGTGCAACATCTGAGAGGATTTGCCTTTTAGTGCAGTTCGGATTTGATGTCAAGCCGGTTTGGTACAAAAGCGTGTCGTCGGTTGGATTCCAGTAAATTCCAAGAACCTTTTTTGAACCTTGTACTCGTACGTTTCCCGTGCTGATAGCGTCTCTGGATTCGGGCTTACATATTAGTGATGAATTGGATACCCACTTGTCAAGGTCCAATTTGGCGTGTGACATCAGTTGTAATAGCTCATTCTTATTTGCTAGTAGCTCATCTTAGCGGTTCGCTCCAGTGAGTACATCGTCGACGTAGAAGTCCTCTAAAAGAATTCTCGATGCAGTTGGATATTCGTCTCTGTGATCCTGTGTCAGTTGCTCCAATACCCTTACAGCCAGATAGGGCGCACAGGCTGTTCCATAAGTTACAGTGCGTAGCTGGTAGTGCTTCAAAGGCGCAGTTGGATGCTCTCTCCATAGGATTCTTTGGTAGTTTTGGTGATCGTTGCTTACCCAAACTTGGCGAAACATTTTGACAATGTCTGCGGAGAATACATATCTATACATTCTGAAGCGGAGGCAAACGGCAAAAAGGTTGCGCTGAATGCTTGGCCCAACATGTAGTGTGTCATTCAGCGCCACTCCATTTGCGTCCTTGAATGACCCGTCGAATACGACCCTAAGTTTTCGTCCAATTATAGGGTGATGGGGCAGATAGAAGAGTTTACCTGAATCGGTGCTCAATGCTTCAACTTCGGTCATATGACCAAGACTTAGGTATTCCTGCATGAATTTTACATACTTCTCTCGTAGATCCGGATTGCGCTGTAGCCGTTTTTCTACAGCCATGAAGCGAGATTGTGCTCCTTGGAGTGTGTCTGCAAACTTCGGATTTGCCATCTTGAATGGTAGCTCGACGATATACTTTCCATCGTTGTCCCTTTTGTGCGTCTCGAGGAAATGTTTCTCGACAGTGTCTTCATGTGCATCCTTGTGAGCGTAGCTACTGACTTCTTCTATCTCCCAAAATCGTTGTAGTGTACTATCAATGTTGCATGTGGAGAATAGCGTTGTAGTTGTTGGAGACGGATAAACTCCAACCGATGTGATGACCCATCCAAATATAGAGGATATGGCAATAATATTGCCCATGTTGTCGTGCATCTTTTTGCCCGTTAGTGTGGTCCAAACGTAGTCGCTCCCCAATAGAATGTCTATCGGAGCCACCGAAGCGAAGTCGGTATCCGCCATCAGGAATCCATCGAACACCTTGAGTGATGATGGTTCGATGTTGTTTCTCTGCAAAGACGATGTGATCTTACTGAGAACGTGTGCAGTAATCTTTAGTGAGCTGTCTGTGAATCGTGATTTGAGATTCAGCTGTGTGATTCCTCTGGTTGCCTCAGCCTTGATGGAAGAAATTCCCGATACCAGTATCCGAGATGATGAACGTGCAAGTCCAAGTGCGTTAATGCAACGTTCCGAAATGTATGACAACTCAGAACCACTGTCCAATAGTAGCCGGCAGCTTGTATATGTTCCATTTGCGTTCTGAACAAATACCAATGCAGTCGGTAGCGTGCTTTGGCGACGCCCATGTTTGTGTGTAATTTCAGCAAGGTTTTGTGCGCATGCAGCCGATTTTGAGCCATGTGCTCTTGCTATGTGACTCACTGTCACCGATGTAGTTTGAGATGCGTCCTGATTACGCTGATCCTCCCTTCCAGTTGGTACGTCCTGTACCGTAGCCTGCGAAGTGTTCGTAGTTGCTGCAAACCCTTGCGCGGGTAGTAATGTATGATGTCGTCCGTGGCATGTTCTACAGTTGAATTTGGATTCACATTGCCTTGTAAAATGTCCCGATCTCAAACAGTTGAAACATACCGATTTTTCCTTTGCAATTGATCGCCGTTGCTCAACACTCAGCGCCAGGAAGTCCGCAGAGCCTGCTAGGTGATGCTCGTTCCTATTGCCTCTGACGTAATTGCCCCTCTCGACAGCCAACATGGCATGCATAGGTCTTTTTGCTTTTTCCTGCTGCTTCGTTTTGCCATCCCAATTGCTTTGGCTGAGTTCAAATTCCTCACAGCGAGTATCCAGGAACTTAAACAAATCGTTGGTTGTTGGTGATTTCAGATCGCGGCTGTCCTCGATCCATTTACGGCGTGTTTCGGCATCCATTTTTTGCAAAATCAAAAAGATGATCCAGCAATCCCGTGTGTTTTCTCCGATCGCGTCCAACGCTCGAACTATCTCGTTTGCTCCATCAGTTACTTTACGTAGGACCGATACATCAATCTTTGTGGTCTCCGGTAGCTTCGTGAATTTCTCCAAAAGGGAATAAACAATGTGGCGTGGTCTGTCGTATCTCTCCTTTAAACGCAAAACTGCTGTTTCGTATGCGCTTTCTGTAATTGGTAAATGCGCAATAAGACTTGCTGCCTCATCGGTCAACAGTGACTTCAAATAATGAAACTTCTGCGTATTTGATAGATGTCGTTTCTTAAAAATGGTACTGTCATATATGTCTCGAAATGCTGGCCATTCCTTGTAGTCTCCAGCAAAACGTTTAATCTGAATTTTCGGTAATTCATTGTGCGTTGGTTCTGCGTTCAAACGCCATTGTTTGAAATAGGTGTACTTGCTGCGTCGGAAACAGCCATACGTTCCAGCATTTGTTGTTGTTGTTGTAGCAGCTGGAGAAGCGCGCCTCCATTGCCCATTGAATCATTGCATTGACTTGTTGATGGTGTTTGTGGCTCCAGTGAGCGCTTTGCTGAGACAAGGAACTCCCTTGCCCTCAGGTACCTTCCTTCGTATTCTGCGTTGTCGTCGGCTGGATCTACATACCCATCGACCTGATCATGAACTGATAATGCATCTCCAAGCTTTTCGAATTCGCTCCATGCAAAATCTAATCGTTCCAGCAAAACTTCGATTCCATCCGTTGATTGTGTTGCAGGTAAACGCTCAGCTAAGGACACGATCCTCGTGATCGTACCCTTGAGTCTGCGGCGGCCCGCAACCAGTAGTTTGTATTCCTCCATTTAAGTCAATACTTAGCGAATTATTCTTCCAGTCAATCCGGGTCTGAAGCACCAAACTTATCTATGATGAGAAATGCAGTGCGTTGTTGATTTCCCAAAATAGTTTATTGAAGTGGACTGTATGTGTGCTGCGTGTTCACGGATTCACGGCTAAAGAATAACTGACTTAAAAACTAAATGCGACGCAGCGCCATAATGTGTATAAAGAAAAGAAAGAAAGAAAAACTAATACATAAGAAATGACGACGCGTCGATCTGCGTTGCCATGGTAACTTGGTATACATATGTTAAGTAGATGCATGTTGCTCAGCTTTTCAGCAACATGAATATTAGTAACCTTGAATATTGGCAACGTCGCCAGAATAGATTCCGTTTCTCAACACAAAGAAAAGATCTGAAGAATGAAATTTTAAACATAAAAAGTAAGGAACATTCAAAAATAATTCCATTATAAATATTTGTCCATACAGGACAGATATAAGCGGTGAAATAAATAGCGTGAATGATAAGGATACGTAAATGACATACGTAATGACCTATAATTCCCCTGTATTAGTGGTACCAAAAAAAGGTTTCAATAAAAAAGAAGCTCAAAAACTCAGGCTCGTAATAGATTATAAAAAACCTAATGAAAATGCATACTTTACCAGATATCCAATGCAGGACTTTTCGGTAATTTTTTCAAATCTTGTCCGGAAAGCCAAATTTTTTCAACAATTGATTTGGAATTTGGATTCTATCAGAGAATCCAAAACTGAAACAGACATCCAAAAAATTTCATTTTCTTTAAACAATAGGAAAAACGAATTCCTAAGAATGCCCTTTGGTTTAAAAAACGCTCCTTGAATATTTCAAAGCGCGATATTGGAATCTTAAGAGAACAAGTGGGTAAATCATGTCATGTTTATATGGATGACATTATAATATTTTCAAACACAATTGAACAACATTACAAAGATTTAATTGTCATAATTCAGAACCTGAACGCAAACATTAAAATTTCTATTGGAAAATCAAACTTCTTTAGATAAGAAACCAATTTTCTTCCTTACTATGTCTCTCAAAATGTCATCAAAACCGATCCCAACTTTTAAGAAACTGAAAAAAAAATTAATTAATCAAGTAGAACTAGCACAACCAAATTTTAATAAAAAATGTATTCTAACAACTGATGCATCAGATTTTGCTATTGGTGTCGTTTTGCCTCAGGAAGGAAAACCAATTACATTTCTTTCAAAAACACTAACCAAAACCGAACAAATATAACTAAAACCAACAACCGAACGCAACAAATAGGAAGGAACATATAGATATAGTGTGGGCTTTTTGCCTAAAATTTTGTAAAAATCTTCGAAATTACCTACAGGGGGCTAACACTATCGAAATCTGTACTATCATCAATCTTTTTCATACTCTATTTCTCCAAAACATCCAACAATCGACTCGAAAAAATCGTTTTCATTTAAAGTTATTCGCCTAAAATTTTTATCCAGGAGCAACAGAAAGTAATGAATCGGTCTTAGATCAAAATACTCAGCACTCAGAAGAGAGTAGTTTTGAGAATATAATACAGTTTAAGCAACTATTGCTTGTGGCAACGGGAAGGTATACAATATATAAGTCCGAAAATGTATTCGGAAATACTTGAAATATAATAGACATGATAAAAATAACATTCCAGAAAACTAAATATCTATCCTAAAACAATATGATGCGGTTCTTCGAAGTTTGTAATGCCGCCCGTGTATATGCTGTTGATCGTTTCTTTTATTTGTTCGCTCATAACAGACATAAGCCGGTAAAAGCTGCAAGGGCAGCAAGGGCTAACATTGGGTACCGTTGACAAGTGCTGTTAAACACTTTAAATTTCTAGGAAATTCGTACAATTCATATAAAATTTGTATATAAAATATATATAAAATACATATAAATATTTTATAAATACATATAAAATATCGGTTCTGAAACTTCGCCGTTGTTAGATGTCACGGGATCAGTTTTACTGTCTATCTCAAAACTCCCCACTTGTATATTTCGCCAGGGATCTACCAAATTACTCTCGATAGGTAGGACTGTCAGTTTCATTGTGGGCCTTGTATCCACGACAGATTGGGTCGTAACCGCGGCGATCTCTTCGTTTCGTCTTTCACTGGAATTTATGGAATTTATGTTAGGGTTCGCGAGTTGACGATCCCCTCCGCCTCCATCAAGGCAGGTCTCAGAAACATATTCGATGGTCGTTTGTCCAGGAGGATTGGTTTCAACGCCGTCTTTACGGAACGCACTAAGCGCTCCCATGCCCCAACCATGTGGGGAGATGCCCCTGAAATTAACTTCCATGTCATGTGGGGTCCCGTGAAATTGCGTAAGAGCAGTTTCCTGTCCACATCTTCGAATGCCTTACGTAACTCCCTGTTGGCCTCTTAAAAATTGGTGCTGGTGTGACTCCAGAGCTAGAAATACACTACCCCAAAATATACTGCTCATGTAGAGAGGCAGGTAAATAGCACGCCACACACCCGAGTTTTTTTTTTTGTATACTTTGTTTTATTAATCTCAACAACAATTAACATACTTAACATAAATATAACCATAATAATAGGGGAGGGGGGGAGGGGGGACGGAAGGTGGTTGGTCATGGATGATGGATAGTGGGGGATTGAGAACGGGCGGGACAACCGCTAGGCATTGCTTCGCCCGCCACAGGCCCCAACTCTCCACCCTACCGCCTCTCCTGCTCGATGCTCCTGAGCCTCTGCATTAACGCTGCAGCAAAAGTTGCTACTGCGTCCCAGAGCATCTGGTTCTCCAGCATTACTTCCACTAGGTTTCCCGGGTGGATTGATCGGCCCGCCGTCGTCTCCAGTCGGTGGCGCTCTCGTGCAAACCGGCGGCACTCAAAGACAACGTGCCTGGCGTCCTTGATTATCGACAAGAACTCCGGGCACCAGTCATCCTCCGCGTGGCCAAAACGCTTCAGGTATTGCCGGAAGCAGCCATGTCCACTCAAGACCTGGGTCAGGTAAAAGTCGACCTGCCCGTGGCTTCGCAGCACCCACCTTCTAAGGTTAGGAATGAGGGTGTGTGTCCATCGTTCCTTCGCCGACGCGTCCCAGCAATCCTGCCAGGCTGTGAGCGGCCTCTCCTTGGCGTCCTCCCTTGCAGCTGTATTGGGGGTGCCGCCTGCACCCTCATTGCGAGCACGGGTTTCCTTAAGCTCCTTGAGCTCACGAGCGCGCTCCTTCAGCGGGACCATCCCCGCAATGACCAGAATGGCGTCGTCGGAGACTGTCCTGAAGCCGGACGCGACCCTTATAGCACCCAGCCTGTAGACTGCGTCTACCCCTCTCCTGTAGCTGCGCATATTCATCGCCTCAGCCCAGATGGGCGCTGCATACAAAATTTGCGCGGAGGCAACGCTCATGAGGAGCCTTCTCCTGTTCTGCTTGGGGCCTCTGGTATTTAGAAGGATCCTGGCAAGGCCCCTGGTAGTGGCTGCAGCCTTGCCCTGAATATAATCAAGGTGCTCGCGGAAGGAGAGCCGGGCGTCGATCTACACGCCCAGATATTTTATGGCCCGCTGGAAGGTTATGGCCATACCACCAACCCGGATTGTCGCTGTTTCCAGAACCTTGCGGCTGCTGACCAGCACCGCTTCAGTCTTTTGCGGGGCTAGGCTTAGACCGGCATTTTGGAGCCACATCTCCATTGTCTCGATTGCCTTGTTCGCCGCTCTCTCCGCTTCCTCCCTGTGCTTGGCCATTATCACCAACGCTACGTCGTCTGCGAAGCCGACGACGTCGCATCCCGCTGGGCGCTGCAGCCTCAGGATTCCGTCATACATGGCGTTCCACAGCAGCGGTCCTAGGACCGATCCTTGGGGCACACCCGCCGTAACGTCGTAGGACTCCGTGCCTATGTCCGTGTCGACCAGTAGCACTCTGCAGCTAAAGTAGCTACTGACGACGTTCATTATGGCACTGGGAATGTTGAACCGCCTTAGGGCTGCCAGTGTTTTGCTCCAGTCCGCCGTGTTGAAGGCGTTCCTGATGTCCAGGGTGACTATCAGGCAGTATTGCTTGAAGCCACCTTTCCACCTGGTTCCCGCTATTGCGTTGCGAGCAATGCCGACCACCTCTGCTATGGCATCCACCGTAGACCTTCCCTTCCGGAACCCATACTGCTTGGGCGACAGCCCTCCCGCCTCCTCTATGGCAGCTTCGAGCCTCGCCGCAATCACCCTCTCGAAGACCTTGCCCGTTGTGTCCAGCAGGCAGATTGGCCTATAGGACGACGCCTCGTCCCTTGGTTTCCCTGGTTTGAGGAGCAGCAGGAGCTTCTGTACCTTCCACCTGGTGGGAAAAGTGCCTTCGCGGATACATTTATTGTAGAGCTCCGCAAAGCTGCCCGGCTGCAGAGCTAGAGCCAGATTCAGGGCTCGGTTAGGAAACGAGTGCGGGCCCGGTGCTTTGTTCGGGGCCAGGCCTCTCCCTATGGCCAGTACTTCCTCTTCCGTTACCTCCTCATCCGCTTCATTGTCTGCTGGGGGGGTGGGAAGCTGGGTGACCTGGGTGTTGCCGGCTGGGAACAGTGCTTGCACTATGGTCCTTAGCACGTTCGGGTCCGTGGGGGACTGGCTTCCTGCCCGCAGGCTCTTCACCACTATCCGGTACGCGTTGCCCCATGGATTTTCCTCCGACGAGTCGCATAGCTCCAGGAAACATTTCCTTTTGCTGTTTCGGATGGCCACCTTCAATGCTTTGCGTCGGTCCTTGAAGGCTAGGAGCCGCTCCTCAAAGGCGTCGCTGCCTCTCGCGCGCTGCATGAGCCTCCTTGCTCTCATGCACTCAGCTCGGATGGAGCCAATCTCGTCGCTCCACTAGTAAACGGGAGCGTGGTTCCTGCGGTAGCGGCTTCTCCGCTGCATGCTCGCCATGCACGCTGCCTCCAGCTTAGCAGCCAGGGTATCAGCCATTTCGTTGGCTCCGCTTGGTAAGACGTTGCCAATGTCGCGCGCTGCCTCGGTAAGGTTCCTCGCCTGGAACGTATCGATTCTGTAGCCTCGTGGTTTTGGATCCCTTGGTCGTTCTTGAGGGTTCCCAATTGAGCACAATATTGCTTCGTGGTTGCTGGCCGTAAAGCTGCCGCTTATCCTCCAGTTAGCACCAGTCGCCAGCGAGGGGCTTGCGAACGTCAGGTCTATGATGGAACCTGCTCCGGCTCTGCTGAAGGTGTGCTGGTTCCCTTCATTCAGCAGGACGAGATCGAGTGAGGCAAAGGTTTCTCTAACCACTCTCCCTCTCGCATTCGTCCTCGGGCAGCCCCAGTCCTGCGCCCATGCGTTGAAGTCCCCTGCTACAAGGACGTCAGAACGGCCTCTGATGTCATTTCCTAGGCAGTCCATCATGCGCTCGAACTCATTGGTGGTTAGGCTAGGTGCCATATAGCAGCTGTACAGCCATGCCCCACCTATCCGAGCCCTTACAAATCCCTCCGCACTGTGCACTGAGTGCATTGTCGCGCCGGTTGCACCGCAGCTCCAAATGGCAGCCTTCCCCGATAGGTCAACTGCCCAGCGGTTGTCTGAGCCAGTCCTATGGGGCTCGCTTAGGAGCGCTATGTCCGCCTTCGTCTCCCTCGCAGTCTGCGACAGCACATCTCGTGCCGCCCTAAAGTGGTTCAGGTTCAGCTAAAGCACTAACATCCTGTCATCCTAGGTCCACCTCCTTTCGCTGACATGGGGCAACTTCTGCTTCCAGTCTGATGCCTCACATCCTTCCGGCCCTTATCTTCGCACGAGAAGCATCGAGGGTCCTTTTTGCAGGTGGCCACCCTGTGGTCCGAGTCTCCGCAGCCGAAGCAGCAGTCGCTCCTGTCTTTCGAGCTCTTGCAAGCGCTTGCGATGTGCCCCATCCCAAGACACCTGTAGCAGCGAGCCACGACCTCCTTTTCCCTCATAGGGCAAACTGACCACCCAACCTTCACCTTGCCCACAGCAATGATGGTCTTGGCAAGGCTCGCGGGGAAAGCCACGATAGCGGTCTGCGTCTCGCCATAACTGCTTCTCAGCTTCTTTACTTTTAAGGCGCCTTGGTCCACCGCTGCCTGCTGCGCGATAGCCCCGATGATGTCCTCTGAAGTAGCTAGTGCGTCGAGTCCTCGTAGCTTGACGAGTGATTCCTTGGTCTCCTCCGAGTACGCCCGCACCTCTGCTTGCTTCGCCGTCGCTTCCTTTGCCGGCAGCCGGGTTTGCCACAGCTGGCTTGGGCCTTGCCGCCGTGTTGGCCGTTGCTACTTTGGCCCCCGAGTCCCGGTGTGCACTCCTGGCGCCCGTGCTTTTCGGGATGCCGCCGGTCTACACAGCTTGGTCCTGGAACCAGACCTCCGACGGAAGGGTCTGCTGCTCCTTCTCCACGGTATCGATGCCGGCTCTCTCGCATCTGGGGCACACTGGCTTGGGCATGATGGCCGGTCGCGCATGCTCCTCTGGAACACTTCCGACCAGAATGGAGTGGATGTCCTTCAGTCTGGTTATCAGGCTCCTTTGCATTGCGGAAATATGCCTCTTATTTTTTTCCGTGACCCACGATAGCAGCTCGTTCACTATCGTGCCCAGCTCCGTCAGGCATTCTTCGCTTCTTGCTGGCGGGCTCCCAGCCTTATTTTTTTTCGGGGGAGCCGCCCTCTGGTCCTTGTCCGGGCTAGGCATCTCCCGTGGCCTCTTTGGCGTTTCCTTCTCTACCGCTGCTGGGTGCCGGTGCCTGCTGAGCTGCCAGCCTGTGGCGCAAATAGCGGTGAGCGCCGCATTTTATTGCTCTTTTTGAACGGGTCACCCGTTTTGGCACTCTTTAGCTCTTCTTCACTTGTATTATTCCTTTCCAGGGCGGCCAAGTGAGACACCGCCTTGTCAGGTATAATTGGGATGTTGTTTAGGGCCTCCAGAATCCTTGCCCTAGCCGTGGTCTCTCCCACGGGTGGATTTCCACTTCTGTGGCTGCCACCTGAAGTAATTTCGTTATTCGACGACATTCCAAAATAGATATAGCATGGCTAATGCATGCTGCGGTTTGGGGGATTCAGCACTGCCTTACATCGGTGCGCCTGGAATTTCCTCCTGGCGGGACCGATGGGAGTTATACCGCTCCTGCTCGGTCGCCAGGGTCGCCCCTTTTGTGGGTGAACCGCCGTAGCGGAGGGGTTGGCAGTTGGTCAGCTCCATGACCTTCGTTACCTCATGGCAGGCCAGAGTTTTCTAGCCCCTTCCGCATTATGTTGGTCAAAGGACCTGAGGCAGCAGCCCTGAAAGGTATGCTACCCTTTTCCTTTGCCTTGAGTCGCTGGCGACCTCTAGCGGGCTCCTGTGGTCGCGTCATTGCGACGTTCGGCAGCCCTGGTGCCCTTGATCCGGGTCTAGCGCCCTCTACCGGCAGACACTGTTAGGGCGTTTCCCAACACTGCCCGCCAGCTGGTTACGATCAGCTGCCATGACCTGCGCAATTCTGATGGGGGCAGCCACGTTTGCTACAACCACTAACCATACAGAATATAGACAACCCATTTCATACAACGAAAATGGACGCAAAAATTTCTTGCGACAGGCCCCAGCAGGCCCCAGAGAGGATTTCTTACGCTCTCTTACGCTCATCGTTCGTTCATCTTACGCTCATTCTCTCATTAAATGTTTTCGGTTTTTCAGTCTCTAAACGGAGCGCGATGAAGAATGTTGGCCTGCGCTTCGGTTGATCTTTGTATGTATGCGTGTCACACATTCACATACACGGGTGTATGTGTGCGTGCGATTTCGTTTCGAAGCCAGCGCACAAAATTTTGATTTTTCTTACTTTTCAGGCTTGCTACCCTAACAATATTCGGGTATTCGTTATTTGATGAAATGACGAAAAAAATGATATTATTTTTTATATTATATTTTTTATTATTTCAGCATACATTTTTAGTTTATTTAGGAATAAGATTAAGTGTTGCTAGTAAAATGTTTTCTGTATATATATTTTACGAATCATTAAAAATCAATATACTGAGAAAGAGTATATTGATTTTTAATGATTCGTAAAAAAATACTGAGAAAGAGTATATTGATTTTTAATGATTCGTAAAAATATATATACAGAAAACATTTTACTAGCAACAATTAATCTTATTCCTAAATAAACTAAAAATGTATGCTGAAATAATAAAAAATATAATATAAATTTTTCTGTATATATATTTTTTACGAATCATTAAAAATCAATATACTGAGAAAGAGTATATTGATTTTTAATGATTCGTAAAAATACTGAGAAAGAGTATATTGATTTTTAATGATTCGTAAAAATATATATACAGAAAACATTTTACTAGCAACAATTAATCTTATTCCTAAATAAACTAAAAATGTATGCTGAAATAATAAAAAAATATAATATAAAAAATAATATCATTTCTTTCGTCATTTCATCAAATAACGAATACCCGAATATTGTTAGGGTAGCAAGCCTGAAAAGTAAGAAAAATCAAAATTTTGTGCGCTGGCTTCGAAACGAAATCGCACGCACACATACACCCGTGTATGTGAATGTGTGACACGCATACATACAAAGATCAACCGAAGCGCAGGCCAACCTTCTTCATCGCGCTCCGTTTAGAGACTGAAAAACCGAAAACATTTAATGAGAGAATGAGCGTAAGATGAACGAACGATGAGCGTAAGAGAGCGTAAGAAATCCTCTCTGGGGCCTGCTGGGGCCTGTCGCAAGAAATTTTTGCGTCCATTTTCGTTGTATGAAATGGGTTGTCTATATGCTGTATGGTTAGTGCTACAACTCAGGAGAAAAGTGGTCGCAACGAGAGTTCCTAGAAGAGAAAGCTCTCTTCGCGCCTCTTACCTCGGCGGTTGGCGGCTATCCGAATCTTCACGGAGGCCATCTAGTGACCTATCCAGGGAGTGTTATGGTTCGCTCGGCAGGTGAGTCCGTCCCCAGCTGTCCGGTCACCCATTACCCACTCCTTTTCCAGACGCTAATACCATATAAGATCTCGCTTACACGAAATACTAAAAATTTCCTCTTCCTCTAGTCTGATTGCAGCCAGCTCAAGACAGTTCTCAAGTCGGTCCAGAATGTCCGTGCTTTGCGTGCAAGGCGGATGGCTTCATCCTCCGTGTCGACGCTGTCCAGCATGTCGTCTACATAGTGATTCTCCAGGATGCACTTAACAGCGTGTGGAAAATTCTTCTTGAATGACTCTGCATTTTTGTTCACGTACTGGCCCCAGCTGGGAGAGCAACTAGCCCCAAAGGTCATTACCTGCATGGCGTAGCTCTCTCTCCGTTGTTTGTATGGTTTTATAAACACAGAGCGTTGGTATGTCGGGTTTTCGGTGTGTATTTTGACCTGGTGAAACATCTCTGCTATATCGGCGCCGACTGCAATAAGTTTCTCTCTTAGCCCATGAAGTATTGGTTTCAACTGCGCTAGTTGGTCAGGTCCTTTTAGCAGCATTGTGTTTAGTGAGATCACTTCAGTCTTTGAGGCCGCATCCAAGACTATGTGAAGCTTGCCCAGCTTTTTAAAATTTGCACGTGAAAAATTGGTATATATCATTATGGCTTTACTTCAGCTTTTTTTGCCGCAATGGGCCTTTGATCGTAATCTTCCTTTGTTCGTCCACCCTAGACGGGGCTTCTAAGCGATTGTTTCTTCTGGTGTGTCTTCCTTAGAGCGAATCATGCGCCCTTGCCTGCAATTATTGAAACCTATCAGAAGCCTTGGTGCTGAGCCGTACCCGGACCGTGGTAGATGTCGAAGGTGTCTGTGATGTGCTTTCACGTGGGTTATATCCAGCGAATGTGACAGGAGATCAAGAGACTTGACCGAGAGAAGGTCGCGAAGATCATTTAGCTTTGTTTGTCCAATGCCGGAGATCTTTAAGACTAGTCTGACCGAGGTATCCTCATACTGGTGCTTTCCGGCAGTCCACTGTATACATAGGGGCCTCGATTCCGCCCTCTGATTCAATTTTTCTCCAAGAATACACCAGAAAAGAATTTAAAGAAATGTTGCGGTTCTTCAAAGTCTGTAACGCCGCCCCAGTAATGACGCCGGCTGTATATCGTTTATTTGTTTTGTTTGCTCATAACAGACATGAGCCGGTAAAGCTAAGGGCAGCAAGGGCTAACATTGGTTACTGTCGATAAATGCTATTAAACACTTTAAATTTCTAGGAAATTTATAGTCGTACAATTCGGATCAAATCTTTATTTTATCATCTTACTTTTCGTCCGCTACCCTCGAGTGTTAAAGTAGAAAAACAAGAAAGTGCATCGTTACCAGCTGCCAGATGCCGCGAGATCAGTTTTACTATCTATCGCAACAGAATATATTGCACCAAATATAACAGAAGGAGTCTATTGTAGTCTAGAAGACTTTTATAAAATTCAAAAAAATACTTAAAGACAATTTTATTACTATATTCTCAATTTTAGAAATTTTACATGGCCAAAATATTGATGGTAGATAACGAACCCAGTTTTTATTCATCCCAATCTAGATCGTTTGCACATGTAAATGGTATATCTTTAGTTTTTGCGGATCTTTGACATAGTAACGGGCACACTTCATCTTAAGGGGCCCATCCATAGGCGAGCATGTTGGCGAACATGTGGTAATGGTGCTATGGACAAGAAATGTCCGCATTGTCATGCTCTGAAATTCAAAAATAAGCCAGCTGGGATGAGTTGCGAATCAGGAAAAAATGCAACAACCAGAAATTGAAACACCACCTAAACCGTTGAACGGCTTACTTATCGGCACGGATCCAGATTCTAACTTGTTCCTGAAGTCAATTCGAACATTTAATTCATGCTTTCAAATGACATCGTTCAGAGCAATAGTAATAGTTCGAAATACAAATTACAATTCTACATTCAAAATCAGAGGCCAAATTTATCATTAAATGAGCTCACTGCTGCCAATGCCAAACGAACCACAAATCTACTTTATGGGCGGCAAGGATTCCGGAACGCACTTGCCAAACGCGTGAATGTACGTTGTGATTATAATAACCTTGATTTATTTTCTGCCAGACGTATCGCCAGTGAGCTAGATACTCTATTAAACGAGACCAATGAATTTTTGAAAATATTCAAATCACATATGCACCAATTACAAATACGATAATCACGCTATCGTCATTAATCCTGATAAATCACCAGATGCAGAGCATATTCGTAGATTCAATGCACCCGTTGGTGATGATGTTGCAGGAATCATGCTTGGCGATTGTACATCTGCACGAGAAATTCTAATTCATAGAAAAAATAATAATCTTCAGTTCATTGTGGACACATCGTTCATATGACGCTCTCCAATATCCGCTAATATTCTGGAAGTGACAATACGGATATTGCATAAATATGAAACAACGAGATCCCGTATCAGGTACTTAATTGATTATGAATTTGATCATTAACCATTTAACAAAACAATTATATTATTGAACCTAATAAATTTAAATTAATTTTTATAAACAAATATTACAGGAACTGAAACCAACAAGAACGTTAGCTCAAAGGATTTTTATGCGTACCGATTAATGATTAGACGTGGCCGTCATTCTATGATGTGAGATTTGTCAACAATTCATGCTCAACATGTACGCGAAGATTGATAGCGAACGACTACAATACATACGATATAATCAACTAAAACTGCACGCGGAAGAGTACATTTATTTGCGGGACGCTATCAACAACAACGCCAGCGTCGCCGAAATTGGTAACCTTGTCATTTTACCATCATCGTACATAGGCAGTCCACGTCATTCGTGCGTGAATATGGATGACCATGTTAATTTATAACGTTTACATGTATTCCAAAATGGCCAGAGATAACATTTTTCCTATTGCCGGGCCAAAATGCAATACATCACCATAACATTACAGCACGTGTTTTCAGACAAAAGTTGAAGTCTTTAATAAGTTGTATTACTAAATAACATAAAAATAATGTTTGCCTTTTTTTATTTTTATATTCTCTCATGGGTTAAATCATGGAGTAAATTTTGTACAGAAATTATAAAGTTATCTGGTGGCAAAACAACGTTTGCCGGGTCAGCTTGTAATCTACATATTGTAATCTATATATTATATATAAAAGAAAATCGTGTTTTTTTACCCCACTTAAACCACTTACACTGACGAGCAAAACTGTAACACGAGTTCAATGTTTTAACTTTAAAGGTCTGTAACTTTGTTTCTAATGCACGCATTTTAAAGATCTTAGTCTTGTTTTGTAGGTTATATAATTTACTACTATTATGTAAAACTAGAAGCCATTTGATATCAGGTAAAGAAAACTACACGCCAAACTGTAAAAAAAGTCAAATGTTACAGTTTTGCACTCTGGTTAATTTTTTAACAAATATTTTTTTGTATGTTTTTTTAATAATGAGTCCACATCCCTTTGGACTTTTCCAGCTCTTCTATGTGACTGGGCATACTTTGGGTATACCGTTGTACCATTTCCGATGGAATAGCATTCCATATGTCCTTTGTCCGTTCCCACAACTCCTTTATTCCACTTGGAGGAACTGCATATTTCGCCAGCTCTGATTTCACAGGACTCCACAAGTTGTTTATAGGAGTCATGTCGGGAGATTGTGGTGGCCACTTCATAGATTGAAATTTCTGTTTTGAAATCCAATTTTTCACCATTATGGACGTGTGCTTCGGGTCGTTGCCTAGCTGGAAAATGCATTTTTCGGCAGAAAGATCCATATTTCCAATAACCCTCGGAAGATTTTCTTGTAAAATGGCTAGATATTACTCCTTTCGCATTATCCCATCGATTAACACTTAAAGACTAACTCCATTTAAATGAATTCACCCCCAAACCATGATGCAACCGCTACCGCGTTTGACGGTTTTTCGCACATTCCTTGGTGACTGAATCGTAGGATCTCTAGTCCCACATACCAAGAGCGTCCATCTGACTCAAAGCGATAAATTTTTGTTTCATCCGACCATATAACCTTGGAAACCCAGATGGACGCTCTTGGTATGTGGGACTAGAGATCCTACGATTCAGTCACCAAGGAATGTGCGAAAAACCGTCAAACGCGGTAGCGGTTGCATCATGGTTTGGGGGTGAATTCATTTAAATGGAGTTAGTCTTTAAGTGTTAATCGATGGGATAATGCGAAAGGAGTAATATCTAGCCATTTTACAAGAAAATCTTCCGAGGGTTATTGGAAATATGGATCTTTCTGCCGAAAAATGCATTTTCCAGCTAGGCAACGACCCGAAGCACACGTCCATAATGGTGAAAAATTGGATTTCAAAACAGAAATTTCAATCTATGAAGTGGCCACCACAATCTCCCGACATGACTCCTATAAAAAACTTGTGGAGTCCTGTGAAATCAGAGCTGGCGAAATATGCAGTTCCTCCAAGTGGAATAAAGGAGTTGTGGGAACGGACAAAGGACATATGGAATGCTATTCCATCGGAAATGGTACAACGGTATACCCAAAGTATGCCCAGTCACATAGAAGAGCTGGAAAAGTCCAAAGGGATGTGGACTCATTATTAAAAAACATACAAAAAATATTTGTTAAAAAAATTAACCAGAGTGCAAAACTGTAACATTTGACTTTTTTTACAGTTTGGCGTGTAGTTTTCTTTACCTGATATCAAATGGCTTCTAGTTTTACATAATAGTAGTAAATTATATAACCTACAAAACAAGACTAAGATCTTTAAAATGCGTGCATTAGAAACAAAGTTACAGACCTTTGAAGTTGAAACATTAAACTCGTGTTACAGTTTTGCTCGTCAGTGTATAAAAACGGCAGAACAGATTTGGGTGAAAATTGGTTGGGAGGTAGTTTAGAGCCAGGAGTCGGACCTGGGGTTTTTTTTTCCCCAGGAAAAACGTGTTTTTTCACGATTTTCGTGAAATTTTGTGTACGTATCCGTTAGGGCTGTAAATCGGACACCGTCTATTTTTCATCTCCCTAAATTTCATAATTAAATTCCTCCCTAAATAAAGATTAGATTATTAGATTAGATTATTAATTAATAATTAATTAAATTATACTCCACAAAAATTACTGCTAAAAAATCGGTTGGCCCTGCCGACCATTGATCTACAGTCAGCAATGCCAAGAAAACACAATTGGGCCAATTTGAACGTCAAACGATCAATTATAGAGCCGCGCGAGATAGAAGAGAACGAAAATCAGGAGAACAAATCGAAGAGGATAATAAAAATACCCCCGCGAGCATAGAACAGTTACGTGAATCACAATCAAAAGAGACACGCGATGAACGTAATCATGAAAGACAACTGCAACAAACAGAAACACGCCAATTCATAGTTAAAAGAAAAAGAATAGACCAACAATGGCTACAAGTTAATCGAACATTTACAGTAGGGCAATTTATTCGAATAGCATTCCAGTACGAACCTGATGTTACGTATTCCGCTCTTTCCAAAGTGATTATTGGTACTTTGGATTTTTCCCTTATTTTCACGCACTCAAATTTAAAAACGAGCTAGTTGGGATGTGTTGCTCATCAGAAAAAGTACAACTACCCGAAATTGAAACACCTTCTGAACCATTGCGCAGTTTACTTCTCGGTACAGATCCAGAGTCTACCCTGTTCCTTGAAGTCAATTCGTGCTTCCAAATGACATTGTTTTTACCCAACACAGATATGAATCTTGAACTACAGTACTATACTGTAAAAATGACAGGCATTATTAGTCACAATGTTCCACTACTTAATGGCGAATTATTTACGACCGCATTATGCTCGCAGATGCGGCAGGACAAGAAGGATTTTATGCACCAGGTGGAATTGGCAAAACATTCCTTAGCTTGCTACTTTTTGCCGAGTTACGATTAAAAAAATAGCATCGCATTGGCCATTGCATATTCTGGCATTGCAGAAACTTTATGGAGGAAAAACAGCTCTTTCAGCACTTAAGCTGCCATTAACCATTCAAAATATTCCAGATGCTGTGCAACATTAAAAAACAATCGTCTATGGGCATAGTGCTGAAACAATGTAAAATAATTTTTTGGGATGAATGCACTGTGGCACGTAACTATTCGCTTGAGGCATTGGATTGGACATTTAGGGATATAAAAAACAATGATAAACTATTTTGCGGCTCATTGTTACTACTCTTAAGTCTTTAAGTCTAAGTCTAAGTGTAATTAAGTAAGTCTTTAAGTAATTAAGTGTAAGTCTTTAATAAGTTTTATTACCAAATAACTTATAAATCAATATTTATTGCCTTATACATATATTGTCAATATTGTCTTTTGTTATTTTTATATTCCCTCATGGTTCACAGCGCTTAAGATGATTTCATAATACATAAGTCTAGAACTGAGTAAATTTTGTACAGAAATTATAACAAAACAACATTTGCCGGGTCAGCTAGTAACAATACAAAATCTAAAAAAAAAGTTCCAAGCTTCTATCTTCAAAAATACCAAAGTTGTCCAGAAAATACCAGAAAATGCCTCGATGGTAAAGCTTTTAGAAGCTCGGAAGGGTCCCGCCAAATAAAATTTCGTTGTCACTGTTCACAACAGCGATTGATCACGACATTGTTGTTTTAGAGCCGTCGGAATGAAGCTAGTTCGTATAGCCCAATTGACTTCTCAAAATTGCGAATTGTGATTGGAAGACTTATTTTGGTGTGTCGCTTTTGGTGTAGTGATGTAGTTTCTTGTTCATTCCAGAAGATATGTGTTTTCAAGGTGGAAGGAGGCGGGTGTTTGTATTTTGTTTGGGCGGTGGCAGGCCCAGCAGTACCGAGAAGTTGGAGCATCTATGAATGGTTGAGAGAATTCTGGGCATGAGTTTTTTCTTAAGAGTTAGGGTTAGGAATAAGATTCTTTGTCGACATTTCTAAACGATCGAGAATGCTTGGTAATTCTGTTTTAGCCAGAACACACTGTATTGGTGATGTTGGGAATCCATTGATTGAACGACGAGCTGATGAGGTTGGATTTTCTTCAAGTTGGATGTAGCGCACCAACCGTAGTTACGGAGGCCGTAATCAATTTTGGAAAGGATGAGGCAACGAATTAAGTTGGTAAGAGTATTAGAGTGGATATGTGAGAATTTGGAGCTAAGAAATTTGATTATGTTAGCTCGGGTTTCAAATTTTTTTCTTAACAAGATACAAAAATCCTTGAAGCTAAACCTGGAATTAAAAGTGATCCCAAGATCCGCCAGATGTGCAAAGTGTTGCATTTTATAATGGAAAGCGAAGCCTTAGAGTGTCAACCCCAGGCTTTACATCTTTAAGAACTTTAATGAATGTGTTTTTTACATTATTTATATATTTAGCTCTGGTATAGATTATGGTGTCGTCTGCATATAATGATATTTTTATTTACTTGTATCTAGCAAGAGTGTTGTTGATTTCGTCGATGGCAATGATAAAGAGGATAACAGATAGAGGTGACCCTTGAAAGATTCCGTTTAACAAGTTTGCAGCTCTAAAGGCTTTGTCGTTGACTCAGACTTTGAAGATCCTCTTCGTCATAAAGGCTTTCACAAGATTGTAAAGCTTTGGACCAATGACCCAAAGCTGGAGTCGAGAGAGCACTGCATGCAGCCCCACGCGAAAAGACCTTTTAGATATCCGTCGCCAGGATGGAGACGTGGGTCCTTGAAGAAATGACATTCAACACGAAGTGTTGGATTTTAAAGAGAGCGCCCATGGTACTGTGGTGGCTTTTGAATGCAACCTGGTTTCCGTTTATCAGGTTATGTCGGTTGGTCGGTTATGTCGGAACATGTTGGCGAACTGTGGATGGTAGTGTTGGTTGTCAAATTTTGTGTTCGTCAAAATGCTCAAATTAAATTGAAATCTTTCCATTTTGTCTAAGTTGGCAACAACATACTCGCCAATGTATGGCGCTGTTAGCACGAACGTCATTTGGAAAGACGATTAGAACCGATAACAAGGCTTGCGAATCGCAAAAGTAAGTGATTTATGCAATTAATATAAATTATATTTTTTTTTTCTAAGAAAATATTTATTGCCATCAGTGCAATTACAGAGTCGCTGTCGTTGTCTTTGATCGAAAAATGATGTTCGCACGCATGTTGGCTCTAGTTGGTGGGCAAATAAAATTAAAGTAGGCGAGCATGTTCGCCAACAAGCTCGCCTGTGGATGGGCCCCTTTAGGGATGGGAATGACTGTGGAGGATCTCCAAGTGTGGGGGTAACTGTCTGTGTAGAGCATGGAGTTGTAGATGTCCAGGATTTGTTGTTTAAGGCTTTGACGGGTGTGTCTTAACATGGGAGCCGGGAGTTTTACCTACGGCTGCGTGAAGAGCCGTTTCGAATTCTATCATTTTAAAAGGAGAATTTAGAGTTTTTTCTGTTTGTGATAAGGCAGTGATCTTCACTGAATTTTTCTGAAATAATCAAAAAGTCTGTCAAGAAACTGTCGTCTGATTTGATGCATTTGATAATCACTGGCGGGACCCTGAGAGACGTTTAATTTCTGACCATATCTTTTTACAGGAGGAGGCTGGGGAGATTCAGGGGTGAAGTTTTCGAAGTCTTTACGCTTTACGAGAAGCAGTGTCTGCTGAGAGTATTTGCTCTTTTGTTGTTTAAGAGGTTAGATTTGGTCACTTGGGATTTGAAGATATAGAAAAGTATTTTTCTATAAAAAGCGGGTTCATATTATTCCTGTAACGAACAACGTTGAGCGGGTGGTCATGCATCCTGTTAATCCCACACGCGTTGAAATCCGGCTATATCTCGTCGGCAAATGTCGTGGTATTCTTTAAAGGACACAGATTACGGGTGTTCATTTGTATTTTAAATAATTAAAATTTATCGCGTGCGAATAGGTAACGAGTCTAAATCTGCCGTAAAAGAGATCGTAAAGAAATCGGACAGACGGTTGAGAAAAAGAAATAGTACTTCTCACTTCACCTACCACGCCCCTTGATGTGAACGGAGGTGTTATCAGCCCTCCCTACCATGGCCAATGCTCTTCCGACAAAGTAACGCATTAGGCCCCTTTTAATATTTTGAACTTACGACGACTCTTGGGTCAGCATGGAGTTAAAACAGGGTAATTACTCAGACATTATAATATTTTTTTATTTATGTAATAAAGGGAAAGATAGGATATACATTTTTAATGCTCATAAAATATTATAAAAAACAACATATATCTTTATAAAAATTTGATAAAACTTACAAAAAAAATGAGATATAAGTATTTAAAAGGTAACTTTGTTATTATTTTCATTTCAATATAATTCAATTCAATATTATTATTTTTATACCCTTGCAGAGGGTATTATAATTTTGCAACCCAGTGAAGGAGACATCTCCGACCCTATAAAGTATATATATTCTTGATCAGGATCACCTCCTGAGTTGATATGAGCATGTCCGTCTGTCCATCTGTCCGTCCGTCCGTCTGTCTGTCCGTCTGTCTGTTTCTACGCAAACTAGTCTCTCAGTTTAAAAGCTAAAGTCTTGAAACTTTGCACACACCTTTCTTTCCTTTGCACGCAGTATATAAGTCGGAACGGCCGGGATCGGCCGACTATATCCCATAGCTGCCATATAACTGATTGATCGGAAATAGTATAACTTTGGTGTTTTTAGACATAAAGAGTTCAGATTTTGTACGATAGCTATTTTTGGCAAAATAATACGACCTACCAAATTCGTGGTATTCTTTAAAGGACACAGATTACGGGTGTTCATTTGTATTTTAAATTTTTTTTTTTTTTTTATTATAGCTTTGCTTTTATTTATTGAATCTACTCTTAATTTTGAGACTAACAATAAGTTGGCGAATCTTAACATTAAAATTTAACTAACAGTAAAACTAAAACTGCATTCGGGTTGCGCGTCCCTCAGGTCGGTCGCTGGGTGGGGTAAGTCATTGCGACGAAGGCGTGATTGGTTGCTCAACCTTGTTAGATCTCTCGCCAGGTGGTTAGGGTGCACCGATAGCTTGGTTAAGTACTTTACCTTCTGTTCTGCGATCGCTTCTTTGACTGGTAGAATGTTTAAGTCGCGGTGTATGTTTTCGTTGCGAACGTACCACGGTGCCCCGGTGATTGTTCTCAAGATCTTCGACTGAACTCTTTGAATTATGTCAATGTTGCTATTGCTGGCGTTCCCCCATATCTGCGAGCCGTACATCCATATAGGTTTTAGTACCGAGTTGTACAGCAGGACTTTATATTCAAGGCTAAGAGGTGACCGAGCGTTGATAAGCCAATGAAGGCCGCTGGCTTTTAGCTTTAGGTGTGTTCTTTTGGCTTCAATGTGCCGGCGCCATGTGAGTCTTCTATCGAGATGTACTCCTAGGTATGTTACTTCGTTTGCTTTGTGGGAGTAGAGTGTTGTTTAGTGTTATCGGCGGGCAGTTTTGCCTGTTCAGAGTGAACGTAACATGCTTGCATTTTAGTTCGTTCACTTTAATTCGCCAATCTGACAGCCATTTTTCGACATCGACCATATGATGAGCTAGCTGCGCAGTTGCTTGAATCGGGCATTTTGAGCGGCTAAGAATAGCTGTGTCATCGGCAAACGTGGATGTTGTTAGACGTGTGCTTGTCGGTATATCTGCGGTGTAGAGGACATATAATATTGGCCCTAGCACGCTGCCTTGAGGAACTCCAGCTCCAACAGTGTAATCATCGGATATAGCGGTGTTGCACCTCACGACAAATTTTCTGTCGTGTAGGTAAGACTCCAAAATCTTGTGGGTGCTGTAGGGGAGCATTGTCTTGATCTTGTACATTAGACCTTCCAGCCAGACTCTATCGAATGCTTGAGAGACATCTAAAAATATAGCAGTACAGTACTCTCGTTTTTCAAACGCGTTCCGAATTTCGGATGTTATCCGGTTGACCTGCTCAATTGTTCCATGCTTTTCACGAAACCCAAATTGGTGTGACGGGATTCCTCCCTGGATTCTCAGGTATGTGTTTATCCGAGTCATTAGGCATTTTTCAAAGAGTTTAGATAGGCAAGAGAGTAGGCTATAGGTCTATACGACGTGGGGATAATGTGGTCTTTTCCCGGCTTTGCTATCATTATTATAATTGACTTTTTCCATCTCACTGGAAAGTGGCCAAGTTTTGCGATGGCATTAAATAGCTGGGTGAGAGTGCAAACGGCGCAGTATGGGAGCTCAATGATCATTTTGGGAGTTATGAGGTCGCAGCCTGGTGATTTTTTTCGGATTCAATTGTCGTTTGATGATGTTAACGACTTCGTTTGGGCGAAACTCAATCGGCTCATGTTGAGGCTGGGGCTCATCTGATAGAGTCGGCAAAGTAAACGCATTGGTGGCAGGATTTGGTTGGAAGACATTTTTAAGGTGTTTGGCAAACGTGCTGGCTCTGTCTGCGTCGCTGCGCGCCCACCCGCCTGTGGAATTTCTAATAGGCATCACGGTTTCTTTCGGTGAGCTCAGAGTTGGGTGAGCTCTCCATAGTGAGTGTTTCGTACTGTTAGTTGACAGTTGCTCTATGTAGCGGTGGTGGACATACGATTCTTCTTGCTGTAGAGCTTGATCAAGTTGACGTGAGGCATGTTTAAAGCGTTGCTTAGCAGATGGCGATCTGTGATATTGCCATTCTCGACGTAAGCGTCGCTTTTCGAGGACGAGCTGTTCGATTTGTAGATTTGTCTTCTTTTGAATGCGTTGTGTGTTCGTAGATTTAGGTGTTGAAGCTCGAGCTGCAGAGACGAGTACAGACTCCAGCGAATTAACAAAGCTGTCTACGTTGGCTTCGTCGCTGAGGTGAGGACTTAGCTCAATGTGTGAGCTGATGTACTTCCTGTACTTAACCCAATTGGTTTTATGTGAGGTAAGATTTGATGATTGATCCCATGTTCCTGGGTGTTGGAGTAGAATAAAAAGGACAGGCGAGTGATCAGATGAAAGATCCGAAAGGCAATCGGCCGATATCAAATTTTTAGGAATGTTTTTGGTAATCGCAAAATCAATTAAATCGGGAAGTTTCTTTGGGTCAGCCGGCCAGTATGTTGGTGTGCCAGAAGAAGCATAGTCTAGCTTGTTCTTAGCTTTGATAATTGCATTATAGAGCTGCTTTCCTTTTGGGGTCACGAGGCGAGATCCCCAGTGTGTGTGCTTGGCATTGTAGTCTCCTGCCGCTATGAAGTGGTCTCCGAGTGAGTTGAAGAACTGCATAAACTCATCTTCGGCTATGGTGAAGCGTGGGGGGCAGTATACGGCAGCTAGAGTTAATTGCTTGCCAGTATTTTGGTGTATATTTATTGATGTGGCCTGTAGGTAGTTTTTTGCAAATTTCGTATGATAATGGTGCTTGATACGGCTTCTGATTAAAATTCCAGTCCCGCCGTGTGCTTTACCGTCTGGATGATTTGTTCCATAGAATGAATATCCTCGTAGTTGAAAATTGTATCTGTTCGTAAGATGTGTTTCTGAAAGCAGCATTACGTCGATTTGATTGTCTAGTAGGAATTGCGCTAACTCGAGTTTGTGCTGCGAAACGCCGTTAGCGTTCCATGTAGATATTCGTAGGGAAGTCATTATTTGGATTGTTGTGAAACCAGCATTTGTATTAATAGATTTTGGTTTCGCATTAGATCTTGCATAGTTGTACGCATAAACGACATGAACTCCGTAAGGCTTTGTTGTAGACTGCATATCATAGCTTCAAAGTTACTTTTTGGCTGCTCCGGCGGTTGATGCTGCTGAGCCGTGTTCGGTTCTTGGTGTGCTGATTCTGCCAGTCCTGATTTTAAAGCGCTTGCGTATGTGACATTTTTGTCAGAGTTTATGGGTCCTAGTGAGGATCTGGCTGCAGTCGAGAAGAAGACTTCAGGGGTTTGACCTGGAGGCTATGAACTGATTTTTTGGGTGCGGGCAGTAAGTCCCCTCTGGTGGATGCGACTTTTCAGCTCCTTATAAACTGGGCAGCCTCTATAGTTAGCAGTGTGATTTCCACCGCAGTTGCCGCACTTTTTCGAGTTTTGGTCATCTTTGCTCGCTGGGCAGTGTGCGGAGTCATGAAGCTCACCACAAACTACACAGAATGGGCGCAGTTTACAGTAAGACCTTGTATGGCCATATTCTTGGCAGTTCGCACATTGTACCGGGCCATTGCGTTTGTGCGGCTCCTCAACTGTAATTCTGCGGTGAAGCAGGAACTGAAGATTGTATATAGGGTGCACTTCGTATTTCTTTAGGGGCTTAATTTGTGGTTCAAGCTCAACCTTAAAGAGTGGCTGCGGCTTTCTATCCCTGTTAGAGATATTGAACACTGTCTTAGCGCTAAATCCCTTCTCTTGTAGCGCCTTTGTTATCTCTGCAGGCGATACTTCGGGCTCTATGCCCTTAAGTACGACTTGCAAGCCCTTGCTGCTTTTTAGCTGATACGTATAAAAGTTCTTTTTTTTGTCGGTTAGGTATTTCGATAATACTCTGTAGTTATCTTCAGAATTCGTTTGAACTTTTGTTTCCTGGATGTTGCCCTTTACGAGTGGTATTATGTGGAAGTTGTCCTTGCCAATGAGCTCTATAATTTTGTTGACAAGAACGTTGGAACTTTTTTCTCCTATGTATATTGGCGGGGGCTTAGGCTTCCTTTTTTCGACTTCAGTAGATTCGGCTTCATCTTCGTAGTCTGCCAAGATTTTAAAACGGTTTGAGTTCGTGGGCGTTTCTATTGCGGCTATGTTAGCATTGCCACGGGTTATTTTGCGTTGAGAGTTTAGGGGGCTCAGCTTCCTTTTGATTTGGATGTAGCGATCCATACCAGTCTGCACAGCCGGCTTAATATTTTCTTTGTTTTTATTCTCTTTTTCGGGAAGCACAGCGGCAGAAGTATCAATGTTTGCGCTGCTAGCTGATGACGTTGTTAAACGCGCTGTCGTTACAGTAGCGGTTGTTGTTGTTGTTACGGTTGACGTTGTCAAAGAGGTTGCGGTGCTAGTTACTGTTCTCTTTGTCTGCAGAGACATCGATGGTAGCGAGGGGGAGCAAGATCGCGCTCTCACGCTCTCTACGTTTAAGAATTCGGTCAAGTTTGGGGTAATTGACCTTGTTTGGGATGAGCTTGCATTACTTTCGGTTGCTTTGAAAGTGAAGTAAGCGTTGTTTCTTTGTAGTGAGAGCCGTCTCTCGTCTTGCTCACGTTGACGTTGTGTGCTAACGTCGTTTAGACTCATTGCAATCGAGGTTGATATTGTTCGAGTTTTAAATGTTATGTTTTATATTAATTAATTAATTAATCAATATAAACATTAGCGATTTCATCGCTGAAAGCGTCTTTTCGCGTTGTTGTTGATTTACGAAACCAGTCACTGCACTTTTTTGATATTATTAAATACTTTTTTGTTTTGGTTTTCTTTCCGGAGCACAATAACTACACGTCTGTATGCGACGACGATTCGCGGTGGACTGTAATTAAATAATTAAAATTTATCGCGTGCGAATAGGTAACGAGTCTAAATCTGCCGTAAAAGAGATCGTAAAGAAATCGGACAGACGGTTGAGAAAAAGAAATAGTACTTCTCACTTCACCTACCACGCCCCTTGATGTGAACGGAGGTGTTATCAGCCCTCCCTACCATGGCCAATGCTCTTCCGACAAAGTAACGCATTAGGCCCCTTTTAATATTTTGAACTTACGACGACTCTTGGGTCAGCATGGAGTTAAAACAGGGTAATTACTCAGACATTATAATATTTGTTTATTTATGTAATAAAGGGAAAGATAGGATATACATTTTTAATGCTCATAAAATATTATAAAAAACAACATATATCTTTATAAAAATTTGATAAAACTTACAAAAAAAATGAGATATAAGTATTTAAAAGGTAACTTTGTTATTATTTTCATTTCAATATAATTCAATTCAATATTATTATTTTTATACCCTTGCAGAGGGTATTATAATTTTGCAACGCAGTGAAGGAGACATCTCCGACCCTATAAAGTATATATATTCTTGATCAGGATCACCTCCTGAGTTGATATGAGCATGTCCGTCTGTCCATCTGTCCGTCTGTCCGTCTGTCTGTCCGTCTGTCTGTTTCTACGCAAACTAGTCTCTCAGTTTAAAAGCTAAAGTCTTGAAACTTTGCACACACCTTTCTTTCCTTTGCACGCAGTATATAAGTCGGAACGGCCGGGATCGGCCGACTATATCCCATAGCTGCCATATAACTGATTGATCGGAAATAGTATAACTTTGGTGTTTTTGAAGCTAGAGAATTCGGATTTGATACGAATGCTATTTTTGGAAAAATAATGAAACATGCCAAATTTCATAAGGATCAGCCGACTATATCCTATAGCTGCCATATAACTGAACAATCGGAAATAACCTAACTTTCGTGTTTTTCAAGATAAAACAAGAAAGGAAAGCTAACTTCGGGCGGAGCCGAAGTTGATATACCCTTGCAGTTAAAATCGGATATATATCGCAAAAATCGGATTGAATTGGGCGATCCTTATGAGAATATCATAATATAACCAATTTATTACAATAAAAAATCTAAAACAAAATACCAAGCTTCCATCTTCAAAAATATCAAAGTTGGTATTTTTACCAAATACCATATCCGATCGTTTAGTTATATGGCAGCTATAAAATATAGTCGGCTGATCGTTATGCAATTTGGTAGGTTGTATTATTTTGCCAAAAATACCATTCGTACCAAATCCGAATTCTCTAGCTTCAAAAACACCGAAGTTATAGCATTTCCGATCAATCAGTTATAAGGCAGCTATAGGATATAGTCGGCCGATCCTTATAAAATTTGGCATGTTGTATTATTTTGCCAAAAATAGCTATTGTACAAAATCTGAACTCTGTAACTCTTAAAACACCAAAGTTATATCACTAGTTTGCGTAGAAACAGACAGACGGACAGACAGACAGACGGACAGACGGACATGCTCATATCAACTCAGGAGGTGATCCTGATCAAGAATATATGTACTTTATAGGGTCGGAGATGTCTCCTTCACTGCGTTGCACACTTTTGGACAAAATTATAATACCCTCTGCAAGGGTATAAAGATTTCGAGTTTTGAAGATTGGAACTTCGTACAGATTCTTTTTTTGGTCAGTTGATCCAACCTACCAAATTGCATAACGATCGGCCGACTATATCTTATAGCTGCCATATAACTGAACGATCGGAAATGGTATTTGGTAAAAATACCAACTTTAGTATTTTTGAAGATGGAAGCTTGGTACTTTGTTTTAGATTTTTTATTGTAATAAATTGGTTATATTATGATATTCTCATAAGGATCGGCCAATTAAATCCGATTTTGGGCCGATTTGAACGTCAAACGATCAATTATAGAGCCGCGCGAGATAGAAGAGAACGAAAATCAGGAGAACAAATCGAAGAGGATAATAAAAATACCCCCGCGAGCATAGAACAGTTACGTGAATCACAATCAAAAGAGACACGCGATGAACGTAATCATGAAAGACAACTGCAACAAACAGAAACACGCCAATTCATAGTTAAAAGAAAAAGAATAGACCAACAATGGATACAAGTTAATCGAACATTTACAGTAGGGCAATTTATTCGAATAGCATTCCAGTACGAACCTGATGTTACGTATTCCGCTCTTTCCAAAGTGATTATTGGTACTTTGGATTTTGCCCTTATTTTCACGCACTCAAATTTAAAAACGAGCTAGTTGGGATGTGTTGCTCATCAGAAAAAGTACAACTACCCGAAATTGAAACACCTTCTGAACCATTGCGCAGTTTACTTCTCGGTACAGATCCAGAGTCTACCCTGTTCCTTGAAGTCAATTCGTGCTTCCAAATGACATTGTTTTTACCCAACACAGATATGAATCTTGAACTACAGTACTATACTGTAAAAATGACAGGCATTATTAGTCACAATGTTCCACTACTTAATGGCGAATTATTTACGACCGCATTATGCTCGTAGATGCGGCAGGACAAGGAGGATTTTATGCACCAGGTGGAATTGGCAAAACATTCCTTAGCTTGCTACTTTTTGCCGAGTTACGATTAAAAAAATAGCATCGCATTGGCCATTGCATATTCTGGCATTGCAGAAACTTTATGGAGGAAAAACAGCTCTTTCAGCACTTAAGCTGCCATTAACCATTCAAAATATTCCAGATGCTGTGCAACATTAAAAAACAATCGTCTATGGGCATAGTGCTGAAACAATGTAAAATAATTTTTTGGGATGAATGCACTGTGGCACGTAACTATTCGCTTGAGGCATTGGATTGGACATTTAGGGATATAAAAAACAATGATAAACTATTTTGCGGCTCATTGTTACTACTCTTAAGTCTTTAAGTCTAAGTCTAAGTGTAATTAAGTAAGTCTTTAAGTAATTAAGTGTAAGTCTTTAATAAGTTTTATTACCAAATAACTTATAAATCAATATTTATTGCCTTATACATATATTGTCAATATTGTCTTTTGTTATTTTTATATTCCCTCATGGTTCACAGCGCTTAAGATGATTTCATAATACATAAGTCTAGAACTGAGTAAATTTTGTACAGAAATTATAACAAAACAACATTTGCCGGGTCAGCTAGTAACAATACAAAATCTAAAAAAAAGTTCCAAGCTTCTATCTTCAAAAATACCAAAGTTGTCCAGAAAATACCAGAAAATGCCTCGATGGTAAAGCTTTTAGAAGCTCGGAAGGGTCCCGCCAAATAAAATTTCGTTGTCACTGTTCACAACAGCGATTGATCACGACATTGTTGTTTTAGAGCCGTCGGAATGAAGCTAGTTCGTATAGCCCAATTGACTTCTCAAAATTGCGAATTGTAATTGGAAGACTTATTTTGGTGTGTCGCTTTTGGTGTAGTGATGTAGTTTCTTGTTCATTCCAGAAGATATGTGTTTTCAAGGTGGAAGGAGGCGGGTGTTTGTATTTTGTTTGGGCGGTGGCAGGCCCAGCAGTACCGAGAAGTTGGAGCATCTATGAATGGTTGAGAGAATTCTGGGCATGAGTTTTTCTTAAGAGTTAGGGTTAGGAATAAGATTCTTTGTCGACATTTCTAAACGATCGAGAATGCTTGGTAATTCTGTTTTAGCCAGAACACACTGTATTGGTGATGTTGGGAATCCATTGATTGAACGACGAGCTGATGAGGTTGGATTTTCTTCAAGTTGGATGTAGCGCACCAACCGTAGTTACGGAGGCCGTAATCAATTTTGGAAAGGATGAGGCAACGAATTAAGTTGGTAAGAGTATTAGAGTGGATATGTGAGAATTTGGAGCTAAGAAATTTGATTATGTTAGCTCGGGTTTCAAATTTTTTTCTTAACAAGATACAAAAATCCTTGAAGCTAAACCTGGAATTAAAAGTGATCCCAAGATCCGCCAGATGTGCAAAGTGTTGCATTTTATAATGGAAAGCGAAGCCTTAGAGTGTCAACCCCAGGCTTTACATCTTTAAGAACTTTAATGAATGTGTTTTTTACATTATTTATATATTTAGCTCTGGTATAGATTATGGTGTCGTCTGCATATAATGATATTTTTATTTACTTGTATCTAGCAAGAGTGTTGTTGATTTCGTCGATGGCAATGATAAAGAGGATAACAGATAGAGGTGACCCTTGAAAGATTCCGTTTAACAAGTTTGCAGCTCTAAAGGCTTTGTCGTTGACTCAGACTTTGAAGATCCTCTTCGTCATAAAGGCTTTCACAAGATTGTAAAGCCTTGGACCAATGACCCAAAGCTGGAGTCGAGAGAGCACTGCATGCAGCCCCACGCGATCAAAGACCTTTTAGATATCCGTCGCCAGGATGGAGACGTGGGTCCTTGAAGAAATGACATTCAACACGAAGTGTTGGATTTTAAAGAGAGCGCCCATGGTACTGTGGTGGCTTTTGAATGCAACCTGGTTTCCGTTTATCAGGTTATGTCGGTTGGTCGGTTATGTCGGAACATGTTGGCGAACTGTGGATGGTAGTGTTGGTTGTCAAATTTTGTGTTCGTCAAAATGCTCAAATTAAATTGAAATCTTTCCATTTTGTCTAAGTTGGCAACAACATACTCGCCAATGTATGGCGCTGTTAGCACGAACGTCATTTGGAAAGACGATTAGAACCGATAACAAGGCTTGCGAATCGCAAAAGTAAGTGATTTATGCAATTAATATAAATTATATTTTTTTTTTCTAAGAAAATATTTATTGCCATCAGTGCAATTACAGAGTCGCTGTCGTTGTCTTTGATCGAAAAATGATGTTCGCACGCATGTTGGCTCTAGTTGGTGGGCAAATAAAATTAAAGTAGGCGAGCATGTTCGCCAACAAGCTCGCCTGTGGATGGGCCCCTTTAGGGATGGGAATGACTGTGGAGGATCTCCAAGTGTGGGGGTAACTGTCTGTGTAGAGCATGGAGTTGTAGATGTCCAGGATTTGTTGTTTAAGGCTTTGACGGGTGTGTCTTAACATGGGAGCCGGGAGTTTTACCTACGGCTGCGTGAAGAGCCGTTTCGAATTCTATCATTTTAAAAGGAGAATTTAGAGTTTTTTCTGTTTGTGATAAGGCAGTGATCTTCACTGAATTTTTCTGAAATAATCAAAAAGTCTGTCAAGAAACTGTCGTCTGATTTGATGCATTTGATAATCACTGGCGGGACCCTGAGAGACGTTTAATTTCTGACCATATCTTTTTACAGGAGGAGGCTGGGGAGATTCAGGGGTGAAGTTTTCGAAGTCTTTACGCTTTACTAGAAGCAGTGTCTGCTGAGAGTATTTGCCCTTTTGTTGTTTAAGAGGTTAGATTTGGTCACTTGGGATTTGAAGATATAGAAAAGTATTTTTCTATAAAAAGCGGGTTCATATTATTCCTGTAACGAACAACGTTGAGCTGGTGGTCATGCATCCTGTTAATCCCACACGCGTTGAAATCCGGCTATATCTCGTCGGCAAATGTCGTGGTATTCTTTAAAGGACACAGATTACGGGTGTTCATTTGTATTTTAAATAATTAAAATTTATCGCGTGCGAATAGGTAACGAGTCTAAATCTGCCGTAAAAGAGATCGTAAAGAAATCGGACAGACGGTTGAGAAAAAGAAATAGTACTTCTCACTTCACCTACCGCGCCCCTTGATGTGAACGGAGGTGTTATCAGCCCTCCCTACCATGGCCAATGCTCTTCCGACAAAGTAACGCATTAGGCCCCTTTTAATATTTTGAAATTACGACGACTCTTGGGTCAGCATGGAGTTAAAACAGGGTAATTACTCAGACATTATAATATTTGTTTATTTATGTAATAAAGGGAAAGATAGGATATACATTTTTAATGCTCATAAAATATTATAAAAAACAACATATATCTTTATAAAAATTTGATAAAACTTACAAAAAAAAATGAGATATAAGTATTTAAAAGGTAACTTTGTTATTATTTTCATTTCAATATAATTCAATTCAATATTATTATTTTTATACCCTTGCAGAGGGTATTATAATTTTGCAACCCAGTGAAGGAGACATCTCCGACCCTATAAAGTATATTTATTCTTGATCAGGATCACCTCCTGAGTTGATATGAGCATGTCCGTCTGTCCATCTGTCCGCCTGTCCGTCTGTCTGTCCGTCTGTCTGTTTCTACGCAAACTAGTCTCTCAGTTTAAAAGCTAAAGTCTTGAAACTTTGCACACACCTTTCTTTCCTTTGCACGCAGTATATAAGTCGGAACGGCCGGGATCGGCCGACTATATCCCATAGCTGCCATATAACTGATTGATCGGAAATAGTATAACTTTGGTGTTTTTAGACATAAAGAGTTCAGATTTTGTACGAATGCTATTTTTGGCTAATTAATACGACCTACAAAATTTCATAAGGATCAGCCGACTATATCTTATAGCTTCCATATAACTGATTGATCGGAAATGCTACAACTTCCGTGTTTTTGAAGCTAGAGAATTCGGATTTGATACGAATGCTATTTTTGGAAAAATAATAAAACATGCCAAATTTCATAAGGATCAGCCGACTATATCCTATAGCTGACATATAACTGAACAATCGGAAATTACCTAACTTTCGTGTTTTTGAAGATAAAAAGATTTCGTGTTTTGAAGATTGGAACTTCGTACAGATTCTTTTTTTGGTCAGTTGATCCAACCTACCAAATTGCATAACGATCGGCCGACTATATCTTATAGCTGCCATATAACTGAACGATCGGAAATGGTATTTGGTAAAAATACCAACTTCAGTATTTTTGAAGATAGAAGCTTGGTACTTTGTTTTAGATTATTTATTGTAATAAATTGGTTATATTATGATATTCTCATAAGGATCGGCCAATTAAATCCGATTTTTTTTCGATATATATCCGGTTTTAACTGCAAGGGTATATCAACTTCGACTCCGCCCGTTAGTTAGCTTTCCTTTCTTGTTTTTTTTTTAATAATTTAAAATTTTTGGTTAAAATTAATTATATTCATTTAAGCGTTATTCATGTGATCGTGTTACCAAATTTCGGTAGAAAAAAAAAATTAAAACTTGCATCATGCCGTCACTAAGGGACCAACTGCAGCGCTGCGCTATTGCGGATATTAAGGATATTTGTACATGAGTCCGAGAATTGTGAGTGAAAAAGTGAGTTCCAGAGCCATTTTGAGCACAAAAGGTTGTTAGAAGATATGATGTGTTCTATTTTTGTCGGCGAGAGCTTGTGTTAGGTGAACCCCACATAGGGATCCAGGAGTTAAAGTCTCCTAGCAGCAAAAGTGGCATAGTAATTTGGTTTAGTGCGTGTAATAAAACATTGCACTATGGGGAATTTGACCAGTTTTTGTGACAAAAATTAATAACTCAAGATCGGAGCAAGATATTTGACTTCTGTTTTTTGCATGGGGTTAAATTGACCAATATCTTTTACCAATAGAAAAATAGAGGGCGTGGCACCTCCCTTTTTTTTTTTCTAATGTAAATTTCTTCAGATTTTTTTTAGTTCTAATTAACTAGTTCAGTGACAGTATTTGGTTTTATTTGATAGAAAATAGTGGGCGTGACAGGCCTTTAACGGTGTATTACAGTTTATTACAGTTTTAAGAGTAAATTACATTTAAAGCGTCGTGCACCCCTGTAATGAAAGACAATTAATAATGTATAGAAGACATATACTTTCCCTACACACCTCTTATAAAAAGTCCAGCTCTTCGTTCTCCAACTTAATATTATGTTGATGGTCAAAATGCTCAATATTAAAACAGCTTTCATCCTCACCCGCCGTGGTGTCATCGGGATTTGATAAGCCCTCTAATAGGCCCAAAACCTCTATTGGAAGACTCATTTTTTTTTGTCGCCTTATTCTTCTATTCAAATTTACTGAAGAAATGATCGGGTCAGAAGTATCTGTTGCTCGCTGAAATACGTCTGTTAATGAGCTAAGGCCTCATTAGGGGACAAAGCTTCTGGCTTTTTTATCGGTGCCGTTATGGCTTGGCGCATGCATTTAGCTTTTTCTGGACATATCGAAAGAAGCTTAAGAATACTGGCAAGATCGGCTTGCTTATTTTTTCGTGCGGCTAAGCTTGCCGCATGAATAAGCACACCTACATTTCCATTTTCCGACTTTGCCAGATCTGCAGCGCGCCTTCTGCGAGATATATTGCCCTTCGCATTAAAAGGCAGGGTTGGCCGACCTACTGTCTTCTTTTTTATCGGAAAATTTATACATGTTTTTGAATTTAGCCAAACTTCATGATTCCGTCGAAAATGACTTAAATTATAAGAGCAGCTCTTCCACATTTGCGCCACGTGGTAGCAAAATTTTTTTCTGGCTTGTTCCACAACATCGCTGTACTTTTCAAAATTCACTCCTCGGATAGAATCTTTCATAAAATTAAGGACAGCATTCTCCTTCGCGACCTTTCCCTTTGCTTCAAACCACTTTGCAAACAACTCTGTGTTTGCCAAATAAAGGTTATGTCCTAAAAATGAAAAATTCTCGCATAATCGGAAAAAGTGGTATTTAAAATTACATTCATTCGAACAAGAATTGAATACTCTACAACATACAATAGGTTTCGTCGATGGACTCTTCTGGACTCACTTTAAATCCTTTATGGAACATGAGACTTTATGAAAAATATTCATTGACAAGGTTACCTTCATTTTTGCTCGATTACGGGGACAACACGATTTTATTCTACAAATGACGACCACAAACATATAATACAAACCACACAGACTAGTATTCATTTCACAAAAAGTTGTTATATTGTATAGATTTTTAATTCTAGCCTCTCAAACTGGGTTAAAAAAACTTAATATTTTAGTCGCCTGTGCTTTGCAATTGCAACAGCTGTGTTTGTCAGCTGATTCCTTTGTTGTGGCGCCCTCTATAAAAATTTTTGTTTTGCACCACTGAAGATTGGTGAATTTGGAATGCGTTACACTGAAACATATTTTCATTTTCCGACTTTCAGAAAATGGGTTTTTGTCACAAAAACTGGTCAAATTCCCCATAGTGCATTGCTAGGAAAACCTTGACACGGAGGAATGTACATGTTTAAGATTGAAATTGGGTTTGGGAGTTCGAGTTTGATACCATTGAAAAGGATATCTGAGTTTATGTTGACTTCTTTTTTTTTATATAGCTTTGCTTTTATTTACTGAATCTACTCTTAATTTTGAGACTAACAATAAGTTGACGAATCTTAACATTAAAATTTAACTAACAGTATACTAAGACTGCATTCTGGTTGCGCGTCCCTCAGGTCGGTCGCTGGGTGGGTAAGTCATTGCGACGAAGGCGTGATTGGTTGCTCAACCTTGTAAGACCTCTCGCCAGGTGGTTAGGGTGCACCGATAGCTTGGTTAAGTACTTTACCTTCTGTTCTGCGATCGCTTCTTTGACTGGTAGAATGTTTAAGTCGCGGTGTATGATTTCGTTGCGAACGTACCATGGTGCCCCGGTGATTGTTCTCAAGATCTTCGACTGAACTCTTTGAATTATGTCAATGTTGCTATTGCTGAGCCGTACATCCATATAGGTTGTAGTACCGAGTTGTACAGCAGGACTTTATATTCAAGGCTAAGAGGTGACCGAGCGTTGATAAGCCAATGAAGGCCGCTGGCTTTTAGCTTTAGGTGTGTTCTTTTGGCTTCAATGTGCCATTGGGCGCCATGTAAGTCTTCTGTCGAGATGTACTCCTAGGTATGTTACTTCGTTTGCTTGTGGGAGTAGAGTGTTGTTTAATGTTATCGGCGGGCAGTTTTGCCTTTGGGCATTTGGGCATTTTGAGCGGCTAAGAATAGCTGTGTCATCGGCAAACGTGGATGTTGTAAGACGTGTGCTTGTCGGGATATCTGCTGTGTAGAGGACACATATAATATTGGCCCTAGCACGCTGCCTTGAGGAACTCCAGCTCCAACAGTGTAATCATCGGATATAGCGGTGCTGCACCTCATGACAAATTTTCTGTCGTGAAGGTAAGACTCTAAAATCTTGTGGGTGCTGTAGGGGAGCATTGTCTTGATCTTGTACATTAGACCTTCCAGTTAGACTCTATCTATCGAATGCTTGAGAGACATCTAAAAATATGGCAGTACAGTACTCTCGTTTTTCGAACGCGTCCCGAATTTCGGATGTTATCCGGTTGACCTGCTCAATTGTTCCATGCTTTTCACGTAACCCAAATTGGTGTGACGGGATTCATTCCTGGATTCTCAGGTATGTGTTTATCCGAGTCATTAGGCATTTTTCAAAGAGTTTAGATAGGCAAGAGAGTAGGCTTATAGGTCTATACGACGTGGGAATAGTGTGGTCTTTTCCCGGCTTTGCTATCATTATTATAATTGACTTTTTCCATCTCACTGGCAAGTGGCCAAGTTTTGCGATGACATTTAATAGCTGGGTGAGAGTGCAAACGGTGCAGTATGGGAGCTCAATGATCATTTTGGAAGTTATGAGGTCGCAGCCCGGGGATTTTTTCGGATTCAATTGTCGTTTGATCGGTAATCGAACTACCGAACTGAGCGGACGTGCTTTGTCCGAGCTCCGGGAAAACTTCACTTCGCTTATATTTTCGCCAATATAAGCGAAAAGACACTGAAATACAATTTATTAAAAGCGACAGACAAGCTTTTTATAACAGTTGTAATGTGCTAAACCAAAACTAGTGCATAATTGAAAAAAAAAATACGTACCACCCAATGAGCTCATTGAGCAACGACCAAAAGAACGAGCGTAGAAGTTCAGTGAACCAAAGAAACGGCTTCTACTCTTACTTTTCAACCCGCGAAACCGAAGTGGAAAAATCGGCGCTTAAAAGCAACCCGGCTTTACTGACCGCTGAAACCCAAAGGGCACGGTCTTGCTCACCCGCTCTGCTCACTCCGACTCCCGCGTCATGGAGTTCGCAGTGTAAAACCCCCCTCCAATACCGGAAACAAATTTCGCACCAACAACAAGCAGCGCTACAACTTCTGCAACAACAGCGAAAACCCCCTGCAACTCAAAGTACCACGACGTCAACGACTACAGCGAGTACAAAAACAACAACCTCGGAAAGTGCCAAAGCGGCAACGGCCAC
Source organism: Drosophila pseudoananassae pseudoananassae (assembly GCA_018153035.1). Taxonomy (NCBI): domain Eukaryota; kingdom Metazoa; phylum Arthropoda; class Insecta; order Diptera; family Drosophilidae; genus Drosophila; species Drosophila pseudoananassae. Next base: position 2,960,050 of record JAECXR010000038.1, read on the forward strand.
ACAGATTGGAATGGATCGCTACATCCAAATTAAGCGCAAGCTTAGCCCGCAGAGTAATCCGGCAGGCAACAAAACAAAAATTAACCGTGTCCTGAATAACGATAATGAACCAGACAGATCCACTACTAACAGATTTGCCCTACTGGCGGAGGCTGAGGAAAACCAACCAGCCCAAGACACCGCAAAAAAACCCAAGCCCCCTCCAATCTATATTAGGGAAAAAAGCTCAAGTGCCCTGGTCAACAAAATTGCGTCGTTGATCGGGAACGGTGACAACTTTCATGTTGTTCCGCTTATCAAAGGGAACATCCATGAAACAAAGGTGCAAACCAAGACTGAAGAGCACTTCCGAATAGTGTCAAAATATCTGGACACTGTACAGAAAAACTATTACACGTACCAGCTGAAAAGCAGTAAGGGCCTACAAGTGGTAGTAAAGGGAATAGAACCTGATGTTACCGCCGCGGAAATAAAAACCGCCCTTAAAGAAAAGGGCTTCGCCGCCAAGAATGTTATTAACATTCTAAATAAAGATAAAAAGCCACAACCCCTCTTCAAGGTCGAGCTCGAGCCAGAAAGCAGGTCGCTGAAGAAGAACGAAGTCCAACCAATCTACAACCTGCAATATCTTTTGCATCGGAAAATCACTGTTGAAGAGCCACATAAACGTAACGGTCCAGTGCAATGCACTAATTGTCAAGAGTATGGACACACAAGGTCTTACTGCACACTTCAGGCTGTCTGTGTAGTCTGCGGGGACGCCCACAAGTTCGCTTGCTGCACTACAAACAAGGACAGTACCGTGAAGAAATGTGGAAACTGCGGAGGCAGCCATACGGCAAACTATAGAGGATGTATTGTGTATAAGGAGTTAAAGAGTCGCATGCGTCAAGCGACCGCAACGCGCAACCAAAATCCACAGAATGCGTACGTTTCGTCAAAAACCACGCCAGACGTCTTCTTCGCCAAAGCTGCGAGATCCTCATTCGGTCCACTAAACACCACCAACGGCTTCTCCTATGCCGATGCTCTACGATCTGGAAGGGAAATTCCAATTCAGCCTAACTCTCAAAGCGCTCAACAGGCCCCAGAACAGCCACACAGCAAAACGGAAACTATGATGCTTACCCTCCAACAAAGTATGATGGAGCTTATGTCATTCATGAAAACGACCATGCAAACGCTTGTTCAAAACCAGAACAAACCAGGTGATACAGCTGCTCGTAGCACAACAGTCCAAATAATCTATGCAGGCGCTACAAATATCAATGTGGAACGCCAATGGTGTCTCACGGCATAAACTAGAATTGTCACAATTCTTGACCGAAAACCATATTGACGTTATGCTACTGGTGGAAACGCATCTTACAAGCAAACACAACTTTCATATAAGAGGCTACACAATCTACCGCACAGATCATCCAGATGGGAAAGCCCACGGCGGAACTGGAGTTCTAATCAGAGAACGAATTAAACACCATTTTCACAAAAGGTTTGCAACAAACTTCTTGCAGGCCACATCGATACAAATTCAGTCAAGCAACGGAATCCTTTCAATTGCTGCCGTTTACTGCCCTCCTCGCTTCTCAATCTCGGAAGGACAATTCATGGACTTCTACAATTCACTTGGGGATCGATTTATAGCCGCAGGAGACTACAACGCCAAACATACGCACTGGGGATCACGTCTAGTGACTCCCAAAGGAAGACAATTGTACAATGCAATTATAAATGTGAAAAATAAACTGGACTACGTTTCCCCTGGAAGTCCCACATACTGGCCAACAGACTCACGAAAGCTCCCAGACCTTATTGATTTTGCAGTGACAAAAAACATACCTCGCAATCTAATAAGTGCCAAAGCAGTCTCGGACTTATCATCAAACCACTCGCCTGTGCTTCTAACGCTTCTTCAAAGCCCAGAAATAACCGAACACCCCTTCAGTCTGACGGCGACAAAAACAAACTGGCTAAAATACAAAAAGTACGTGAGTGCCCACATAGAACTCGCCCCGGATTTTAACATGGAATCGGACATCGACTACACTACGAGCGCCCTGGAAGAAGTACTCGTTGCGGCAGCTAAAATCTCTACTCCTCATAGGAAAGAAGTAGACCGAAACAAACACTTCAAATCTAATCAGCAAATCGAACAGCTCGTGCGAGAAAAGAGACGCACGCGTCGTGATTGGCAAAACAGAAGATCACCAGCTTCAAAACAACGCCTTAAGGAAGCAACCCGATCACTCGACCAGGCTCTTCACCAACAGGAAGAAAATGCACAGCTGAGGTACATCCAGAATCTCTCGCCAACAAGCACAAAGTACCCCCTGTGGAGGGCCCACCCAAATCTTAGTGCCCCAATTGAAACGACCACCCCGATAAGAAACTCTTCGGGATGCTGGGCTCGCAGCGACGAAGACCGAGCTGAAACATTCGCCACACATCTCCAAAGTGTCTTCCAGCCAAACCCAGCCTCAAATTCATTCCTCCTGCCAGTAATTCAGCCAGAGTCCTCCCCTCAGCCAGCCGCACCTTCATTCCGGCCAAACGAAATCGAAAAAGTCATAAGAGGGCTAAAACCAAAAAAGGCTCCCGGTGGTGACCTATTGACCCCAAAGATGCTGATCGAACTTCCAAAATGCGCTATAGAGGTCGTCTGCAAACTATTTAATGGAATCATTAATCTTGGCTATTTCCCAAAAAGTGGAAGAAATCCATTATTATAATGATACCGAAGCCTGGAAAAGACCACACAATTCCGTCATCATACAGACCAATAAGCCTTCTATCTTGTTTGTCTAAACTGTTTGAAAAATGCTTGTTAACTCGCATAATACCACATCTGGAAGCTTGCAATATCATCCCGGCACACCAATTTGGCTTTCGAAGAAACCATGGAACCATCGAACAAGTGAACAGATTAACATCCGAAATACGCTCTGCCTTCGAACAACGAGAATACTGCAGCGCTATTTTCCTCGACGTATCTCAAGCTTTCGACCGAGTTTGGCTCATCGGACTCATGCACAAAATTAAAACGTATTTGCCAACATACACCCACAAGCTACTGGAATCATACCTCTTCAATAGGGTATTCTCAGTGAGATGCAACGCAGCTACTTCGGGCGACTACACCATCGAAGCTGGAGTTCCACAGGGAAGCGCACTCGGGCCGTGTCTATATATTTTGTATACTGCGGATATTCCTACGAGCGCACAACTAACAACGTCAAGGTTCGCTGATGATACCGCTATTCTTAGTCGCTCCAGATGCCCAACGCAGGCAACAACCCAACTGGCTAATCATCTCACAATAGTGGAAAGGTGGCTGTCCGACTGGCGCATTAAAATAAACGAACAAAAGTGTAAACATATAACGTTTACTCTTAATAGACAAACATGCCCTCCGCTTTTACTAAACGGTATGCAGATCCCTCAAGCTAACGACGTAACGTACCTTGGCGTTCACCTTGATAGACGACTTACCTGGCGTAAGCACATCGAATGCAAAAAGATGCATCTAAAACTGAAAGCCAGCAGCCTCCACTGGATCATAAACTCACGATCGCCACTGTGCCTGGACTACAAGTTACTACTGTACAATTCAGTCCTAAAACCAATCTGGACGTATGGCTCCCAGCTGTGGGGGAACGCGAGCAGCAGCAACATAGACATCATACAGCGCGCACAATCAAAAATCTTGAGAACTATCACAGGGGCACCTTGGTATGTTCGCAACGAAAACATCCACCGGGATCTGGGCATCCTCGCAGTAAAAGACGAAATCCAGAAGCAAAAAGAGTCATACAAAGAAAAACTGTCTTCGCACCCAAATTTTCTCGCTCGGGGACTGACTCGGGTTTCTAGCGTATCCCGCCTTAGACGCAACGACCTCCCAACCCAGCAATCGATTTTTAGGGCCGTCTAACTCCGTATCAGTCAATATGACTGTTAGTTAAGTTAAAAATATAAGATTTGATACACCTCTTGTTAGTCTCGCAAAGAGAAGATTCAAGAAATAAAAGCAACGTTAAAAAAAAAAAAAAAAAAAAAAAAAAAATTGTCGTTTGATGATGTTAACGATTTCGTTTGGGCGAAACTCAATCGGCTCATGTTGAGGCTGGGGCTCATCTGATAGAGTCGGCAAAGTAAACGCATTGGTGGCAGGATTTGGTTGGAAGACATTTTTAAGGTGTTTGGCAAACGTGCTGGCTCTGTCTGCGTCGCTGCGCGCCCACCCGCCTGTGGAATTTCTAATAGGCATCACGATTTCTTTTGGTGAGCTCAGAGTTGGGTGAGAGCTCTCCATAGTGAGTGTTTCGTACTGTTAGTTGACAATTGCTCTATGTAGCGGTGGTGGACATACGTTTCTTCTTGCTGTAGAGCTTGATCAAGTTGAGGTGAGGCATGTTTGAAGCGTTGCTTAGCAGATGGCGATCTGTGACATTGCCATTCTCGACGTAAGCGTCGCTTTTCGAGGACGAGCTGTTCGATTTGTAGATTTGTCTTCTATTGAATGCTTATATGTTTATAGTTTGAGGTGTTGAAGCTCGAGCTGCAGAGACGAGTACAGACTCCAGCGAATTAACAAAACTGTCTACGTTGGCTTCGTCGCTAAGGACTCAGCTCAATGTGTGAGCTGATGTACTTCCAGTACTTAACCCAATTGGTTTTATGTGAGGTCAGATTTGATGATTGATCCCATGTTCCTGGGTGTTGGAGTAGAGTAAAAAGGACAGGCGAGTGATCAGATGAAAGATCCGAAAGGCATTCGGCGCATATCAGATTTTTAGGAATGTTTTTGGTAATCGCAAAATCAATTAAATCGGGAAGTTTCTTTGGGTCTGCCGGCCAGTATGTTGGTGTGCCAGAAGAAACATAGTCTAGCTTGTTCTTTGATAAGCTTTGATAATTGCATTATAGAGCTGTTTTCCTTTTGGGGTCACGAGACGAGATCCCCAGTGTGTGTGCTTGGCATTGTAGTCTGAGTGAGTTGAAAAACTGCATAAACTCATCTTCGGCTATGGTGAAGTGTGGGGGGCAGTATACGGCAGCTAGAGTTAATTGCTTGCCAGTATTTAGGTGTATATTTATTGATGTGGCCTGTAGGTAGTTTTTTGCAAATTTCATATGATAATGGTGCTTGATACGGCTTCTGATTAAAATTCCAGTTCCGCCGTGTGCTTTACCGTCTGGATGATTTATTCCATAAAATAAATATCCTTGTTGTTGAAAATTGTATCTGTTCGTAAGATATGTTTCTGAAAGCAGCGTTACGTCGATTTGATTGTCTAGTAGGAATTGCGCTAACTCGAGTTTATGCTGCGAAACGCCGTTAGCGTTCCACGTAGATATTCGTAGGGAAGTCATTATTTGGATTGTTGTGAAACCAGCATTTGTATTAATAGATTTTGGTTTCGCATTAGATCTTGCATAGTTGTACGCATAAACGACATGAACTCCGTAAGGCTTTATTGTAGACTGCATATCATAGCTTCAAAGTTACTTTTTGGCTGCTCCGGCGGTTGATGCTGCTGAGCCGTGTTCGGTTCTTAGTGTGCTGATTGCGGCAGTGAGCTTTTTGAGGCTGGGGTAGCCAGTCCTGATTTTAAAGCGCTTGCGTATGTGACATTTTTGTCAGAGTTTATGGGTCCTAGTGAGGATCTGGCTGCAGTCGAGAAGAAGACTTCAGGGTTTGACCTGGAGGCTATGAACTGATTATTTTGGGTGCGGGCAGTAAATCCCCTCTGGTGGATGCGACTTTTCAGCTCCTTATAAACTGGGCAACCTCTATAGTTAGCAGTGTGATTTCCACAGCAGGTCCCGGACTTTTTCGAGTTTTGGTCATCTTTGCTCGGTGGGCAGTGTGCGGAGTCATGAAGCTCACCACAAACTACACAGACTGGGCGCAGTTTACAGTAAGACCTTGTATGGCCATATTCTTGGCAGTTCGCACATTGTACCGGGGGCCATTGCGTTTGTGCGACTCCTCAACTGTAATTCTGCGGTGCAGCAGGAACTAAAGATTGTGTATAGGGTGCACTTCGTATTTCTTTAGGGGCTTAATTTGTGGTTCGAGCTCAACCTTAAAGAGTGGCTGCGGCTTTCTATCCCTGTTAGCGCCTTTGTTATCTCTGCAGGCGATACTTCGGGCTCTATGCCCTTAAGTACGACTTGCAAGCCCTTGCTGCTTTTTAGCTGATACGTATAAAAGTTCTTTTTTTTGTCGGTGAGGTATTTCGATAATACTCTGTAGTTATCTTCAGACTTCGTTTGAACTTTTGTTTCCTGGATGTTGCCCTTTACGAGTGGTATTATGTGGAAGTTGTCCTTGCCAATGAGCTCTATTATTTTGTTGACAAGAACGTTGGAACTTTTTTCTCGTATGTATATTGGCGGGGGCTTAGGCTTCCTTTTTTCGACTTCTGTAGATTCGGCGTCATCCTCATAGTCTGCCAAGATTTTAAAACGGTTTGAGTTCGTGGGCATTTCTATTGCGGCTATGTTAGCATTGCCACGGGTTATTTTGCGTTGAGAGTTTAGGGGGCTCAGCTAATTTGGATGTAGCGATCCATACCAGTCTGCACAGCCGGCTTAATATTTTCTTTGTTTTTGTTTTTTTTCGGGCAGAACAGCGGCAGAAGTATCAATGTTTGCGCTGCTAGCTGATGACGTCGTTAAACGCGCTGTCGTTACAGTAGCGGTTGTTGTTGTTGTTACGGTTGACGTTGTCAAAGAGGTTGCGGTGCTAGTTACTGCGCTCTTTGGCTGCAGAGACATCGATGGTAGCGAGGGGGAACAAGAACGCGCTCTCACGCTCTCTACGTTTAAGAATTCGGCCAAGTTTGGGGTAATTGACCATGTTTGGGATGAGCTTGCATTACTTTCGGTTGCTTTGAAAGTGAAGTAAGCGTTGTTTCTTTGTACTGAGAGCCGTCTCTCGTCTTGCTCACGATGACGTTGTGTGCTAACGTCGTTTAGACTCATTGCAATCGAGGTTGATATTGTTCGAGTTTTAAATGTTATGTTTTATATTAATTAATTAATTAATCAATATAAACATTAGCGATTTCATCGCTTAAACCGTCTTTTCGCGTTGTTGTTTTTACGAAAAAAAAATTTACGAAACCAGTCACTGCACTTTTTTTGATATTATTAAATACTTTTTTTTTTTTTTTCCCGGAGCACAATAACTACACGTCTGTATGCGACGACGATTCACGGCGAACTTGACTTCTGAGTGTGAAATATGTTCTTTTATGAGTATAGCTAGTCCTTGTTTTGCGTACGTGTATTGATGGTAGTTCAGGAAAAAGCTACGAAAAGGCTTTGAAAAGCTACGTGGCAGGTGAGTCTCCTGAAGGCATAGAATATCAGGAGAAGATTCGGCTATGGTTAATTGCAGTTCGTGGTTATTGTTGAAGATTCTATTTATGTTCCATTGTAAGATATAAGGGAAAGGGATTGTAAGGGAAATTGCATGTTTCGCAAGTAGGTGAGTTTTTTTCAAAATTTTGCCGTATAGCCCAGTTTTTGGCAAGTCTTGCACCTTATAGGGTTGGGACAGTACTCCCTGACCTTGACGGTGTGCAATGAGATGTCTAGCTTGCTGGGTCGAAAGTTACGAGAATAACACCGGAGAGTTTTGGGAACCTGGTAAATTTGAACACCGAGTAGACGTTTTAGCTGGCCAGTTCTTTAACAATTTGGTCAGGGATTTTAATAAGACAAGGGGCATAAATGGTTCCTTTAGCAAAGTTGACGGAATCGTGTAATTTGCACTCAATATCGCATATACCAGCTATGTTGTTTGTTTTCGTGAATTTAACGGCTGTGGTTTTGGTTTTAACAACTATTAAGAGGTTGCCATCCCGAAGAGTGGAGATGGACAGAATTTCTTTGTTAATAATTTTTAACGCACGGTTTACAGCAAAGAAAGAAAACAAAGCGTAAATTTTTTTGCTTGTGTTTTTTGACGATATAATGATAAACTTTGGATTTTCCTTTGTGGTTTCGGGTAGTTCTGGAAATTTCTCTTGAAGTTTTCGACTTCCCTCTCTTTCTCTTAAGCGAACGGTCGTGTTTTTTTGTGCGCACTGCGTTTTATTATAAATATTGGTAAACCGGTGTTTACATACTTGTGAATTAAACCTTGTGAATCTTAACTATCTTCAAGCCTAAACCGTATCGCTTCGCGAGTGCTGTGGTATATTTGGAGTCGAATTAATAAATTGAATAATCTCAATTCCAAGCATAGCTCAGCTCTGCTTCTTCCCCGGCTTATCTTTATTTCTGCATTTCTCTTTTGCACTATTCAAAGCTCCCGCTTTGGCTTCCTATTTGGCACAGTGGTTCAAGGTATTGTGTTTTTAAACTTTTTTAATATTAATTATTGTTTTATTAAATAAAAAAAAAATAAATAAAAATAAAATGGAATTTAAACTTGTCTGTGCCATTAAGTCTTGTAACAAGACAATTTCCTCATCCCAGCCTGCCATCCATTGCTGGCTATGTGAGAACGTCGTACATGCCAAGTGTGCCGGTTTCACTGCATCAGTTTCGGATGCCATTTCCCGTAGGTCTGGGATACATTATTGTTGTGAAAATTGTCGTGCTGTGCAAGGCGAAATGAGGTCGTTCATGAGACAGACCAAAAATGGATTTAAAGAGCTGATCACTGGTTTTCGTAAAATCAATGACCAGCTCTGTGCGCTTGACACTCAGTTTAGTGGCCTTCAGCTGCTAAACGAGTCCCCTAAGCGCAAGAAATCCGCTGTTTCTGATCCGCCTCAGCCTGCTCAGCCGACATTAATGCAGCCGCTTATATCTCTGGCCACCCCAAGGGCTAGAAGTGAGAAAAATTCGTCCGAATTTCTCAGGGATAATGAGCAATTGTCTGATATGTCCGCCATGGCATCCCTTCAAGTGATGCCACAAGTCCTAGGGAACGAAACCCCCATTAGGGTCACCCAAAAGGGTATTCCACAGTCCGGACCACCGGCACCGACTGATGCTGCAGTTCTAGTACTTGCGACACCAAAACCCTTACAGGTGATTCCTCCATCGAAACATATATTTGTTTCTCGGCTCGCCCCTGATACTTCAGAGATTGATATCTCGGCTTATATCAAAGCCAAAACAAAAGCCGATATAAAGTTGGAGGACATACAAAAATTTAAATATAATTATACAAGGCGCACGTCTTCTTTCAAGATTCGTGTGCCCGCGCTGATGTTCAAGACGATTTGCTCTCCCAGTTTTTGGCCAGAGAATCTTTTCGTCCAAGAACATCAGCCTAGTTCCGTGAAGAAAAAAGTTCAAAAACCAGTGGGAGTGAGACTTCCCAATATTGAAACCACTGACCAACCCTCCACCTCTTCTTTGGCCACTAACCCAAAAAACTAGTTTCCTCACTAACTCTTACCTATCAGAATACTAGGGGGCTACGTAGCAAACTCCCCAAGCTATATTCTGATAGTTCTTTCTTTGCATCCCATATAATAGCATTTACAGAAACCTGGTTAAATCCGGAGATCTTTAGCTCCGAAGTTTTTCCAAGTAAGTACACCACTTTTAGACGGGATCGATCTCAGCGAAGAGGTGGTGGAGTCCTCATTTCTGTAGACTCTACTCTTGCTTCTGAAGAGGTGAAATCCCATGAGTTTGGTGACATAGAATTTATTTGCGTTAAAATCACTATGTCCGTTAAAGCTTTATACATTACTTGTTCATATATACCTCCTATGTCTGAACCGCCTACATATTGGCAGCATTTGTCCGCCATTCGATACGTCTCTAATCTTATGACGGATCGTGACCAACTCGTAGCGGTGGGCGACTTTAATATCCCAGAATTAAAGTGGTCCAACGTCGACAACTCACCATCTTTGTCACTTTCAACTTACCATGACTTCACCGCGGGCATGTTTGACATGTCCCTAGGTCAGATCAATCATGTTAGAAATTCGCTAGGTCGGCTTTTAGACTTATGCTTTGTATCTGATCCTGATGGTACTGCTCTCTCCAGAGCTTTTCCCCTTTCAACCCCAGAGGATCCATATCACCCCACGCTGGAGGTCTCAATCGAAACCACTCCTGGTATCGATCAGATGTCTCCGAGCGTGGTAAATAAGATTCGCTGTTTCCGTAAAGCTGATTTTCAGAAACTTAATAGCCTTATAGAAACATTTGACTGGTCTGATATTCTAACGTGCACCGATCTTAATGTCACTTTAGAAAAATTTTATTTTACTTTAAATAAATTTTTTGACTCATGTGTGCCTTGGAAATATCCGTCCGCTTCAACAAATCCTCCTTGGTTTACAAAGTGCCTTACTAACTTAAAAAAAAAAAAAAATAAGCTTTTACTTAAATATAAAAAAAACTGCAGTAGTGTTGATTTCTCAAGATACCTACTAGCTCGGTCGAATTTTACCGTGCATAACGCTGAATGTTATAGGAATTATATTGACCGCTGCCGGATTCAATTTACTCAGGATCCAAAGCAGTTTTATAATTTTGTAAACACTAAGCGTAAACACGTATCTTTTTCACCCCTGCTTACGTTTGAAAATTCTTCTGCGACTTCGGATCAGGCCATTGCCGATCTATTCGCAGAATTTTTTCAAACAACTTATTCTCATTTATCATTTATAATTCCCCTACATAAAAAAGGGAAAAAGTCCGAGGCTGCCAACTACAGAGGCATCTCTAAGTTGTCGGCAATTCCAAAGTTATTTGAAAAATTAATTACCCCTCATTTGCAACACCTTTGCTCTTCGATTATCACTCCTTGTCAGCACGGCTTTATTAAGCGTCGCTCCACCACCACAAACTTATTGGAGTTGACATCCTTTGTCATAGATGGCTTTTGTAAGGGATATCAAACCGATGTAATTTACACAGACTTCAGTAAAGCATTCGATTCAGTTAATCACTCACTCTTGTTGAGTAAACTGAATATGCTGGGTTTTCCTAAAGACCTCTTAACGTGGATCTCCAGCTACCTAGATGGAAGGACACAAAGAGTCTTATTTAAAAACATACAGTCCCGTCTGGTCCGTGCTACATCCGGCGTCCCTCAAGGAAGTCATCTTGGCCCGTTATTATTTACGCTTTTTATAAACGACTTGCCCCCTGCTTTAACGAACTCTCTAGTTCTCATGTATGCAGATGATGTAAAGCTTTGTCTTCAGTACAAATCCATCTCTGCCCAATGCAGTCTTCAGTCTGACCTTGATAACTTTCAAAAATGGTGCTTAGCTAATGATCTAATACTTAATGGATCTAAATGCAAACATATGTCTTTTTATCGTTCTTGCCCTCTGCAAGCTACTTATTCTATTAATGGGATTGCCTTAGAAAAATTGACCCAGGTTAATGATCTCGGCATCCTATTAGACATCAAACTTAAATTTGCCGACCATATTTCCTTAATGGTTAATAAGGCTAAAGGAGTTCTTGGTTTTATCAAAAGGTGGTCAAAAGAATTTAATGACCCCTATATAACTAAAACTCTATTCATTTCTTTGGTCCGTCCTATACTGGAGTACGGTTCATGTGTCTGGAGTCCCCAATATGGAGTACATCAGGACCGCATAGAATCCGTACAAAAGAATTTCCTAACTTTTTCACTTAGAGGTCTAAACTGGGATGCAAATCTTCACCTTCCATCTTATAACAGTAGACTCTTACTCATAAACTTACCTAGCTTAACAAATCGTAGGACAATGCTCGGTGTAGTTTTTCTGCATAACATAATTAACGGGGATGTAGATAGCCAGCATTTACTAACACTTAAAATTTAACATTCCTAATAGTAGGAATAGAAACTTTAATCCTCTATTCCTTAGCCATTGTAGTTCGACATATGCACTGCATGACCCTTTTAGGGTATTATGTTCGAACTACAATGGTCTCTACGCCATAACATCTCTTTCCTGTCCCTCAAACTTAAAATATAGAATTTTAAATTTCCTTACTAACTCCTCCTAGCTTAATAATAAAAAAAAAAAATTGCTTAATATATTCTAACAAATCGTTTATTGAGCGCCCCTCGGTCGTCTGGGCCTCTAAGCTTTATGATGAATACAGGAATGCTAGCTGATGCTCTTATTGATGCACAAGCCATTTCCAAATTCTGAACGACCGGTAAAAAAAAAAAAAAAAAAAAAAATATCCGATTTTAACTGCAAGGGTATATCAACTTCGGCTCCGCCCGAAGTTAGCTTTCCTTTCTTGTTTTGTAATGTCTTTGGTACCTAAGACCCGTTACTTGAATTACTTGAGTTACTTGAGACCCCATAACTTGAATAAATATAATAAAGTTTATTAATATTTTATTCCAAAGTTGTGATGGAGTTAATTCGATCTACTACATACTTGCGCTTTAAGATATAAATATCCTATAAGTACATTTGTATACACTTTGAATCAGAGAACGGCAGCATGGCACTCGCACAATGAGTACACACGAAAAGCACCGATGATTTAAGGCACCCGAGTGTCTTTCGTGCACGAAGTTTTGGGTATGAATATAAGAGTATTGGGTATAAGAGACTAGTTCGTGTAGAAACAGAGAGACGGAGAGACATGCTTTTGTCAACTCAGGAGGTGATCCTGATCAAGAATTGTTCAGTTTCCGATTTCCGATTGTTCGGAAACACCAAATCAGTTATATGGTTATATGGCATCAGGTACATGGCAGCCTTAGGATATAGTCGGCCGATCCCGGCCGTTCCGACTAATATAATGCGAGTAAAGGAAAGAAGGGTGTGTGCAAAGTTTCAAGACAATAGCTTTAAAACTGAGAGACTAGTTCGCGTAGAAACGGACAGACAGACGGACAGGAGATTTCATCAGTGAATTTGGATAGAAGTTACAGCGACAAAAAAATGTGTCCATTAGAGGTTTTGGACCTAGTAAAGTGCTCATCAAATCCCGATGACACCACGGCGGGTGAGGATGAAAGCTCTTTTGATATGGTGCATTTTAAACATTAATACAATATTGAGTTGAAGAACGAAGAGCTGGACTTTGAGCTGGAATTGTCTTTCATTACAGGGGCACACGATGCTTTCGATGGACTTTCTTCTTAAAACTTTAATACATTGTTAAAGGCGTGCCACGCCCACTATTTTCCATGAAATACATCAAAATTCTACATTAGCTTTTTACATCAATTTACATTAGCTAACAAAAAGAAAGGGGCGGTGCCACGCCCTCTATTTGGCATAAACATATTCTATTGGTAAAAGATATGGGTCAATATGACCCCATGCAAAAAACAGAAGTCAAATATCTTGCTCTGATATTGAGTTATTAATTTATTTCCCAAAAACTGGTCAAATTCCCCATAGTGTGATGCTGCAGTCCTCGTACCTGCGACACCAAAACCATATAGACACCATATATTTGTTTCTCGGCTTGCCCCTGATACTTCAGAGATTGATATCTAAGCTTATATCAAAGCCAAAACTAAAGCCGATATAAAGGTGGACGACATACATAAATTAAAATATACATATATAAGGCGCACGTCTTCTTTCAAGATTTGGGTGCCCCCGCTGATGTTCAAGAAGATTACACAGCTTTTGGCCAGAGAACATTTTCGTTTCAGAAAATCAGCCTAGTACTGCAAAGTTAAAAGTTTTACAACAAGTGGGAGTGAAACTTCCCCATATCGGAACCACGGACCAACCTTCCACCTGTTTTTTGTCCACTAACCCAAAAAACTAGTATCGTCACTAACACTATCAGAATACTAGGGGGCTACGTAGCAAACTCCCCAAACTATATTCAATGATCAAGCCAATCGAAAATGTGTAAATTAGGTTTTATATTATTAGATTCGAAGTACAAAAAAAAATTTTTTTTTTGAATAGATCGAAAACAAAATGGCGGCTGTGCAGCATTTCTTCGTAGAATTTTTTTTTAAGGGGGTCACCCTAGTAAAATTTTTTAAAAATCGAAAATTTATAAATAATATACCGTAAATTAGAGTTCGGCAAAAATGTCTATGTGTCGAAATTTTCCATTCTGCAGCGATGCCTCAGAGGTACATATATCCCACAGTACTTAAAACTTTAAACGCGTTTTTCTCGAAACCACTCTTTTCGAGACGCCCGGACACTGAACTCGAACGACTCTTAACCGATCCATGGCCGGACAGCTAACGTACCTTATTTTTGATTTAGAACAAAAAATCAAGTTTGAAAAGTTTCTATACATAAACAGCTATCGACACACGTAAGATATTTTGCCAAAGTTATTATTTTTACCAAATAACATTTCCCATCGTTCAGTTATATGGCAGCTATAAGTTATAGTCGGCCGATCCTTATGAAACTTGATAAGTCGTATTATTTTTCCAAAAATAGAATTCATAGAAAATACCAACTTTCTAGCTCGAAAAACACCAAAGGTATGCCATTTCCGATCAATCAGTTTTATGGCAGCTATAGGATATAGTCGTCCGATCCCGGCTGTTCACACTTATATACTGCGTGCAAACGATAGAAGGGTGTGTGCAGTTTCAAGACGATAGCTTAAAAACTGAGAGACTAGTTCGCGTAGAAACGGACAGACAGACGGTCAGACGGACATGCTTATATCAACTCATGAGGTGATTCTGATCTCTTGATCAGAATATATATACTTTTTGGGTCGGAGATGTCTCCTTCACTGCGTTGCACACTTTTGACCAAAACTATAAAACCCTCTGCAAGGGTATAAAAAGTAGCAATATAAAAAAATAAATCCTATGTGTTTCGATAGATATACATAGGTATTTTGCATATACTGTCCAAATTTCAGATCGATCGGTGTAGAGTTGTTCGAGTTAAGTGTCTGGCAGTCTCGAAAAACATGGTTTTGAGAAAAGCGCGTTTAAAGTTTTAAGTACTGTGGGATATACCTCTAAGGCATCGCCGCAGAATGAAAAACTTCGACACATAGACACTTTTACCGAAATCCATCTTACGGTATGTTATTTTTAAGACCCTAAAGAATGTTTTAAGCGAAAAAATTTTTTTAGATTTATTAGAAATGGTACTCAGATGTCCCCCCTTAAGTGGAAGGAATCTTTCATAATTCACTAACAAAAAAAAAGAAAAAAGTCGGATGCTGCCAACTACAGAGGTATTTCTAAATTGTCAGCAATTCCAAAGTAATTTGAAATATAAATAACTCCTCATTTGCAACACCTTTGCTCTTCGATCATCTCTCTTTGTCAGCATGGCTTCATTCAGCGTCGCTCCACCACCATGAACTTATTTCAGTTGACATTCTTTGCCAAAGGCCTTCGTAAGGGATATCAAGCCGATGTTCTTTACACAGACTTCAGTTAATTTGATTCAGTTAATCACTCACACTTGTTGAGTAAAGTGAATATGCTGGGATTTTCTACAGACCTTTTAACATGGATCTCCAGCTACTTAGATGGAAGGACACAAAGAGTCTTATTTAAAAACTTACAGTCCCGTCTGGTCCGTATTACATCTGGCGTCCCTCAAGGAAGCCATCTTAGCCCGTTATTATTTACTCTTTTCGTAAATGACTTTTCATAAAAAACTACATGAAACTCTTATGTATGCAGATGATGTAAATCTTTGTCTTCAATACAAATCCATCTCTGCCGTCTTCAGTCTGACCTTGATAATTTTCAAAAATGGTGTTTAGCTAACGATTTAATACTGAATGGATCAAAATGCAAGCTCATTTCTTTTTATCGTTCCTGCCCTCTGCAGGCTACGTATTCTATTAATGGGATTGCCTTAGAAAAATTAACCCAGGTTAATGATCTCGGCGTCCTATTAGACAACAAACATAAATTTTCCGACAATATTTCCTTAATGGTTAATAGGGATAAAGGAGTTCTTGGTTTTATTAAAAGGTGGTCGAAAGAATTTAATGACCCGTATGTAACCAAAACAATTTTAATTTCTTTGGTCCGTCCGATACTGGAGTACGGTTGTCTACTGGAGATTTGTGTGAAGTCCCTACTATGCACACTGGGGAATTTGCCCTGTTTTTGTGGCATTACTTAATAACTTAAAAACAAATCAATATTTTTAAATTCTGTTTTTTGAATTAAGTTAATAATAAAAAAATGAAGATATTTTGAGAAAATGGGCGTGGTCTCGCCTTTTTTTTTATGATTTTTTTTTTTTTTTTAAAAAAAATAAAAAAAAATTTTATTTTTCCTTTTTATGAAATAATGGTAGTTTTATACATTACAACAAAAAATGGGTTTTGTCGGTCTTTTTATTTGCGGTAAATCGCAGGGTAGTTGCTCTGTTTTTGTGGCATTTATTAATAACTTGCAAACGAGGCAAGATATTTGTATGGTGTTTTTTTTCTAGTGTTATACATACATACCATGTTCGTTTTTTTGAAGCAAAATAGGCGTGTCGCACTCCCGCCCTAATTTTTTTTTTTTTGAGTAAAAAATTTGTTTGTTTTGCTATTCTATATATTCATCATTTTCAATTTCTATGTTGTACAAAAACTCTTCCGCTCCACAATCAACATCATTCAACATCGTCTCGTCAGCATCGTTACTAGGATCCAGTTTGCAAGATAATAATTGAAGGACTTCTGGTGGGAGAGATAGTTGCTTATGATTTCGAATGCGCCTCTTCAAGTTCATCGACGAAATTATAGGGTCGGAAGTATCCATTGCTCTATGAAAAACGTCTGAGAAGGTACAAACACGACTATGCTGCCTCGCATGATAAAGCCTATCAGATTTGTACAGCTTATTTCTTGCTTCAGCTGCCTCTTCCCCAAAATATCTGACTGGAAGAACCGTTTGCTCTAAAATTTGGGTTGAGTGAACCAAAATTTTGTGGACCGTTGCTGTCATGGGAAGCCATGGATATTTGTCCAGAATAAGTTGGCCAGTCGTATGGCAAAGTTGTTCATACTTGTCCAGGCTTATTGGCAGTTGACATGATAAGCAAATTAGTATGGTTCTCATATTAAAAATAAGCTGAATGTCAATGCCAGTGATTTCGGAGAACTCTACATAGTTATTAAATGCGCAGCGCGCAGTATTTCCGACATTCGTGCTTCCAAATCCACCTTGTTTTGGTTGATCAACCTTCAGTGATAATTTTTCCCAAAACTTACGCTGGATGTTTTTTTTTTGTCCGAAACAGAACTTTCTCGGCTTCATTTGTAATTCTCCACTTTTTTACTTCTATTCTGTATGCAGCATGAAGTATAAATTCAAAAAATCTTATCCAACAATCTAATGGACTAACTCCATATTTTAAGTTGTCTAAAAGTGGAAGGAATTTAAAGCACTTGAAATTTTTGTTTTCTAAAAAATCTTTTGGTGTTGCTTTGCCAATGGGGCATGCTTGGTTTGATTTTGTATTTGTTAAGACATTGAGCACTTTCCCATCAATGACTGTTAAAAACGAACTAAACCTTATATATATGAATTGTATGTTGTTAATAGTAACTTTGCATGGTATTAAATTTTGTATTTCCTCTTGCATATTTTGTTGTTCGCTCATAATGACTTCAGTGGATTCCTTCAGAAACTCCAGTTTCAAGGGTCGGCAAAATCGTATACTCTGCGGAGTACGATTATTCCATAAAATATTACCCGAGAAATCCACTAAGCGAAGAGGTGTAACCGTCGTAGCAAAGAGGGATGAATCAGTTTCATATGATCGGCGGTCAGTGTATGACTGATTATAACTGCCTTGTCCCGTGCTCCCATCAAAACCATAGCTGAGTATTAATTCGGCAGATAAGAAGATTGTTTGCTGATTATTCATTGCCGTTGCATTACATTCCTCTTGATAACTTACTATCCGGGCTGCGGTATGTTCCAATAGATCTTGCAGGGCAACTTTCGCCACGGTGTCAGTTACATTGATATTAGCGGGTCGGCAATCTTTTTTCTTCTCAGCTACGTTGAAATTTGGGTATATATTTCCCTTTCTGAACTTTACGTCCTCCCGAATCGCACAATACTGCTCTTTTGTGAAGCCTTGATCCAAAATTAATGCCAGAGCTTCCTCAGGGGAAGAGCGCACTGGCTTTTCAACGGGCTTACTTATCAAATTTCTAATCATTTTGGCTTTAGCTGGGTTTAAGGAAAGTAGTTTTAATACAGCCGCTAAATCAAACAGCTTGTGCTTTCTAGAAGCTATGCTTGCGGCTTGAACCAATAGACTTGCGTTGTTTTTCTGGGCCGTTGAAAGATCGGTTGCTTGCTTTCTTTGACCTCTGGCTCCTTTCAAACCAAATGGCAATATTGGACGTCCAGCTAGCTTTATCTTTGGCCTTTTTTTGCATTCATTTGCTAGCAAATCTAAGCTAAAGCATCCATCCATCCATTTTGAAATTTTTTTAGAAAACCTATCCAGTTTCATATTGCATGTTTTCCACTTTTGCAATAAATTTGCGCAAAATATTCGAGCTTTCTCCTTTATTAATATTTCATTTTGTTGAAAAATGCTTTCATCCACTTTTTCTCTAATAAAATTCAATATGGCGTCGACTTTGGCACGTGGGCAAAAATTCTGACGCCACACCTCTAACAGCACCGCATTGCTGATTGCAACTTTCCTTCCTAAAAAATGAAATTTCGCAAATAGGCGCAAAAAGGCGCAATTGAACCTAGGGTGTTCTGAATTAAGAATTAATGGCTCTACAACATGGATATAGACACTCACTTATCGAATCTAAACATTTTTTTTAAACTCTTCCCAAAGTTGAACTTTCATTACGAAAGTTTTGTCCGGACACTACTTGCTTTAATTACAAATTGTTAAAAACACACGCACGAATTTGGCAAAAATATTAGTATAAACAAATAGTACAGACCTGGAGCATGAGTATCCATTTTAAACTAGATCGATTTTTGGTTCGAAGTTAAAGAATTATTAATTTGAAATCACTCTTCAAAAAAAGCCAAATGCAAACACCAAATGTAAATTCCCAACAGCTGACTTTAATCGCTGGTATTTTAATACTAGACTCGAAAAATACCATTTTTTGTATGTTACATACTATTTTGGTTTATTCTTAATACGGTAATACTTAAATATCAAAAATTTGAAAACTTTTAAAAAACACATTTATGCCACAAAAACAGGGCAAATTCCCCAGTGTGCTATGGAGTACATCAGGACCGCATAGAATCCGTACATAAGAATTTTTTAACTTTTTCACTTAGAGGTCTGCAACTGGGATGCAAATCTTCACCTTTCCCCTTATAATAGGAGACTCTTACTTATAAACTTACCTAGCCTTACAAATCGTAAGACAATGCTCGGTGTAGTTTTTCTGCATAACATAATTAACGGGGATGTAGATAGCCAGCATTTACTAACACTTAAAATTTAACATTCCTAATAGTAGGAATAGAAACTTTAATCCTCTATTCCTTAGCCATTGTAGTTCGACATATGCACAGCTCGACCCTTTTAGGGTATTATGTTCGAACTACAATGGTCTCTACTCTATAACATCTCTTTCCTGTCCTTCAAATTTAAAGTATAGAATTTTAAATTTCCTTAATAACTTCTTCTAGTTTAATAAATTAAATTTAGCTTAATATAAACTAATTAATCGTTTCTCGAGCGCACCTCGGTCGTCTGGGTCTTTATGATGAATACAGAATGCTAGCTGATGCTCTTTGATGCACAAGCCATTTCAAAATTCTGAAAGACGCGAAAAAAAAGAAATAATAAAATAAATAAAGTATGTATATTTTTGATCAGCATTAGCAGCCGAGTCGATATAGCTCTAAATATATAGAGCTATATATAATATTTATATTTATTGTATTTAAATAGAATATATACATGTATAATATATATATCTATTAGAGTTTAATAAGGCTCATACATAATAATATTTTTTCCCTTCTCTGATATACCTCAACTTTTATCTTTATATTTTTTTGATTTCATATAAACAAACTGGTTTCAGTTACAATATTTTTTTAAGCAGACGGCAGAATATAACCGATTGTGGTGATGCATTGTTTCAATAACGTTATTAAGATTACCTATTTATTTTAATGGTAAATTTTTTTTTACAAAAGTAAAGTAATTTGGTACAATAATTTCCGTCGATTAAAATGCTTATAAATACTTTGGCCTGTTAATCCATCGTATCCGCAACTGATATTTTATGCTCGTTTCTCGAGCTTTAAGTCTCTGTCGCTTTAAGTCTGAGGCATATTGAAGTAAATAATAGGTTTAGTATAATAAGTTTAAGTAAATTTAAAGGGATATTTAAGCATTTGTTTCAGAATAGTCTTTTTCTATTGGTCTTAACTCAATTTTGCTTTTACAACTCCAAGGTATCAGGAATAAATGTCACATCCATTTCTTATGTTTAGGAATTTTTTGTTTGTAAATAAGAAAAAAAAAAAATAAGAAAATCAAAAACAATAAGCTATGAGTGAATTCGCCACTCATACGGTGCTCCAACGTCAGCAAGACGAGCGTCGACTCTCCTTGCTACGTAACAACGCATACCACTCATTTGTGTCAACGCAAGACAACGCGACCGCAAACCCAACAAAAAATAACCAACCGCGATCCATAACCCCAACCCCGAGTAATGAACTCTATCCAACATCGCAAGGCAGGGCGTGTTCTTGCTCTCCTGCGCTCTCGTTGGATAAAACCCCATACCCTTCCCTCATGCCTGCCTGCATAGCCACGGTCACCAGTACAGTGACGTCATTAGCAACTGCAACGGCAACTATTACAACAACTGCAATGGTATCGACTGCACGCGCAATACCATCTACCGTAATATCGGAAACTGCAGTGCAAGCAAATAATGCAGCACCTTACACCAGCGTGCCCCTTCAAAACAACGTTCGGCCGTACAGACTGGTATGGATCGCTACATACAAATAAAACGAAAGCTTAGCCCGCAGAACTCTAGACTTGGTAACTCTGCTAAAATAACTCGAGGCACCTCAAAACAATCTACAATAGAGAAGCCCATAGAAGCAAACAGATTTGCTATTTTGGCAGATAAATCCGATGATACACCTCCTGAAGTCATCGTAGGGGACAACAAAAAGCCTAAGCCGCCGCCGATTTACATCCGAGAGAAAAGTTCGAATACTCTCGTAAGCTCGATACTGAATCTAATAGGACCAGACAATTTCCACATAATTCCATTAACAAAGGGACATATTCATGAAACTAAAGTTCAGACTAATACGGAAGCAAACTACAGAATTCTGTTGAAGTATTTAAACGACAATAATAAAAACTTCTACACGTACCAATTAAAAAGCAGTAAGGGCCAGCAAGTAGTACTAAAAGGTATCGAGCCGGAAGTAACACCAGATGAAGTTACAAGAGCACTGATGGAGAAAGGTTTTAAGGTAAAAAATGTTAGTAACATTTTGAATAGAGAAAGAAAGCCTCACCCTCTTTTCAAGGTAGAACTTGAACCCGAAACCAAACCCAAGCCTCTGAAAAAAAATGAAGTGCATCCAATCTTTACTCTCCAGTTCCTACTACACCGCAGAATTACGGTAGAGGAGCCGCATAAAAGAAATGGACCGGTGCAGTGTAATAATTGTCAGGAATATGGCCACACAAGGTCTTATTGCACGCTTCGTCCAGTATGTGTTGCTTGTGGAGACCTTGATGAATCTCACAAATGCCCAAAAAATAAAGAGGATCCCAGCAGCAAAAAGTGCGGAAACTGTGGAGGCAACCATACAGCTAACTACAGGGGCTGTCCAGTCTACAAGGAACTGAAAAGTCGTACACACCAAAGAGTGACCACTGCTCACTCACGTACACCACCTATGAAATCTACACGTAATGTCATCCCCCCTTCAGCTGTTAAATCTTTAGCCAATAATGAGGTCACCGACAAATCCGCAAGCTATGCAACTGCTCTAAAATCGGGTCTTAAAAGTACCGCTCCCACCAATCCAAGATCATCAGTTCTCCCTCATCAACCAAAAGAACCGTCTACGAACAAATTTGAAACAATGATATGTAATCTTCAACAAAGTATGATGGAATTCATGTCATTCATGCAGACAACTATGCAAGATCTTATGCGAAACCAGAACGTTTTGATTGAGCTGCTTGTTGCTCAAAAACAGACTAAGTAATCAATGGCTCCACTCCGTATAGCACTGTGGAACGCAAACGGCGTCTCACAGCGCAAACTCGAGTTAACTCAGTTCCTTATTAATTATCATATCGATTTAATGCTACTCGCAGAAACTCATCTTACAAATAAATATAATTTTCAAATTCGAGGCTATCTATTCTACAACACGAATCACCCAGACGGGAAAGCTCATGGAGGCACTGGGATTCTGATTAGAAATCGCATTAAGCACTGCTTCCACAATAGCTTCGCCACTAACTTCATGCAAGCTACATCAATATATGTGCAAATGGATTCCCGATCTTTAAAGCTTGCCGCCGTATACTGTCCTCCTCGGTTCACAATATCAGAATCCCAATTCATGGAATATTCATGGAGACTTCAATGCCAAGCACACGCACTGGGGATCTCGACTTGAGACTCCTAAGGGAAGGCAGTTGTACAATGCAATAATAAAAGCAAGCAACAAGCTAGACTGTGTGTCACCTGGGACACCTACATATTGGCCAACAGATCCTAGAAAACTGCCAGACTTGATAGATTTTGCAGTCACAAAAAACATTCCTCGCAACCTGATAAGTGCCAACTCCTTACCAGATCTATCGTCCGATCACTCGCCAGTACTTCTTCATCTAAATCTACATCCTGTTGCGGTAGATAAACCATTCAGACTAACAACGAATAAAACCAATTGGCTTAAGTACAAAAAATATGTAAGTTCGCACATTGAGTTGAATCCACGTTTGAATGACGAAGCTGATATCAACTTATCCACAAACACGTTTGAATCCGTCTTGGTCGCAGCAGCTCGCGTATCAACTCCACAAACGCAAAAAACATCGTACAATAATAGATACACGAACGTTGAAATAGAGCAGCTCGTTCTAGCAAAGCGACGCTCACGGCGAGAATGGCAATCCAACAGATCACCAACCGCAAAACAAAGGTTAAAAGACGCTACAGCTGAGAGGATCTCAGCTGCACTTCGTCATGAAGAAGAAAGGTCGCAAAAACATTATATAGAACAGTTATCCCCAATGAGCTCCAAGTTCCCACTTTGGAGAGCACACTCATCTCTGCGCACCAATCGAATCTGCAATGCCAATAAGGTCATCCACAGGCAACTGGGCTCGAAGCGACGAAGAAAGAGCCGTCAGATTCGCAGAGCATCTTCAAAATGTATTTCAGTGCAACACATCATCAAACGGGATCTCAACACCAGATATCGACACATCAACGTATGAACCTATTGTATTTAGGCCACATGAGTTACTCAAAATCATAAACGAACTCAACCCAAAAAAATCTCCAGGATGCGACCAAATATCACCAAAAATGATTATTGAACTTCCTTTCTGTGCTGTCCGAGCTATTTGCCAGCTCATCAATGCAATAACGAGACACGGACACTTTCCAGAGAGATGGAAAAAGTCGATAATTATAATGATACCAAAACCTGGCAAAGACCGCACAATCGCTTCATCATATAGACCAATTATTTTACTAACGTATCTATCAAAACTCTTTGAAAAATGCTTCTTGGCACACATTACCCTATATCTCAGAACACACAGCAAAATCCCTATTCATCAATTCGGTTTTCGAGAAAAACACGGAACCATTGAGCAAGTCAACCGCATAACCTCAGAAATCCGAAATACATTCGAACAAAGGGAGTACTGCACTGCGATATTTCTGGACGTATCACAAGCTTTCGACATAGTATGGTTAGAAGGTCTAATGCACAAAATTATAGAAATGCTCCCAACCAACACACACAAACTTCTAAAGTCATACCTATACAACAGGAAATTCTCATTAAAATGTAATTCAGGCATGTCCGATGACTACACCATTAGAGCCGGAGTTCCTCAAGGCAGCGTGCTTGGACCAACACTCCACCTTACCTACACTGCGGACATCCCAACGAGCAGGAATCTAACCACATCCACTTTTGCAGATGACACAGCGATCCTAAGCCGCGCGAGATGCCCCAAGCAAGCAACGGCGCAACTTTCTATACACCTAGTGGCAGTGGAGAAATGGCTATCCGACTGGCGAATCAAAGTTAACGAACAAAAATACAAACACGTAACGTTCACTCTTAACAGGCAAGACTGCCCCCCACTTACTCTTAACAACACAGTGGTTCCGAAAATGTAAATGTAGTAACATATCTTGGCGTACACCTCGATAGACGGCTTACCTGCCGCAGCCACATTGAAGCCAAAAGAACGCATTTAAAGCTCAAAGCCAACAGCCTCCACTGTCTTATCAATAGCCGTTCGCCCCTTAGCTTGGACTACAAGGTACTCCTATATAACACCGTCTTGAAACCAATCTGGATGTACGGCTCCCATTTGTGGGGGAATGCCAGTAACAGCAGTGTGGATATAATGCAACGAACTCAATCAAAAATTCTCAGAACCATCACCGGGGCCCCGTGGTACGTTCGGAATGAAAACATTCACAGGGACCTTCACATACCACTCGTCAGAGAAGAGATAGCACAAATTAAAACAAAGTACTACAACAGGCTATCAGTACATCCAAATCATCTCGCGAGAGCCCTCACGCATTTTCAGTTAACGAGAAATGAGTAAGATGTTCAAGACCGCATTCCAAAATAATAAAGTCTTTTCTTTTTTTTTTAATTTTTTGATGAACTGTAAGCAGCCTACAGTTATAAAAGGGTATATTTTTTTTTGGGTCAGCTCTGATACGAATTTTTTTTTTCTTAAAGAGATATTTTGTAAGTGAAGTTTTTTTCCTGTAAAAAAACAGATATATATACAATATCATATCATAATCAGAAAGAAAAGCTAACTTCGAGCGAAGCCGAAGTTGATATACCCTTGCAGGTAAAACTGGATATATATCGCAAGTATCGTATATACGAGGGCTGTCCGAAGTACTAAGCATCACTGCCCCACGGCGTCACTATCGCAAGATAAACTTACTATCGTGTACTTCATTCTCGTAGGCGGCTACTGTCGAAATTTCAGCCGAATCAGACTCCTAGTTTTGCTTTGACTGCGTGTGGAATCGGACGCGTCCTCGGATTTTAGAGAAAATGGAGAAAGAACAATATCGGTCTGTGATTTGATTCTTGTTTTTGCGTAGCGAAATCAAAGAGCGCTTGGATGCTGTGTACGGTGACTCTTCTGCTTCGATGGCGACCGACAAAAATTGGTTCAACGAGTTGTAACGTGGTCGCAGGTCGGTTTTTGATGAGCCACGCCCAGGATCTCGTATTGACAGACCGCCGATTCAAGATGCGCAAGATAGCTGAGACAGTAGGCATCTCAAAAGACCGCGCGGGTCATATCCTGCATTAAATTTTGGGCATGAGAAAGCTGTCGGTGCGATGGGTGCCGCATTTGCTCACTTCGGACAACAAAGGCAACGGTGAGACCACTTCAGAGAAGTGTTTGACGCTGTTTAAGGGCAATCCGAAGGAGTTTCTGCGTCGTTAGTGGATCCACGAAACATGGATCCACTGGTACACACCAGAGACCAAGGAAAAGTTGAAACAGTAGACATCACCTGGCGAACCTTCTCCGAAGAAGGCGAAGACTGTCCCTAAGGTGATGACCACCGTTTTCTGGGATTCACAAGGTGTGATCTACATTGACTACCTGGGAAAGGGCAACACAGTTACAAGGCTGTACTATGCTTAATTATTGGGCTGATTCGCCGCCGAATTGCAGAATATACGGCCCCACTTTTTTTACGGCGAAGGAAAAACGCGGGGTTTGGCCCCGTGTGACTTCTTTTTGTTTCGAAACTTGAAAAAGTCACTCGCTGGAGTGAAAAATTTGCGTTGCGGTCGTCGCCGCCGCAGAGGCCTATTTTGCTGACCTCGATAATGCGCTGGGTCAAGCTAAAAGGAAATTATGTTGAGAAATAAATCGCCACTTTTTGAAAATTTTCGTTTTTCATTTGGAGTCTAAGTACCAAAGTTGGTATTTTTACCAAATACCATTTCCTATAGTCCAGCTTTTCGATTTTTGCGATATATCTCCGGTTTGAACTGCAAGGTAATATCAATTTCGACTCTGCCCGAAGTTAGCTTTCCTTTCTTTTGTGTATTAAAATTGTTAGAGCTCATATTATGGACCCACATGTAGGGTCAATTATTTTACATGGAGGGTCAACCGGTCCCCCAGAGTTGACATACTAACAGCCGGGCCGTTGTATGTATGTTCCCCTCGGATACAGTTACATTCGCATATGCTGTTCAACCAAGGATTGGGATATTTTAAAAAAGGAAGTGTCCGTCTCCCCACCCTACTACAATTCGCCAGGTCAAGACCGGTCACGGCGAATGACCGTTCTGGAATCTGTTTCCACCAGTAACTTTTGTTAGATTCCAGCTTAAATAGGCACGAAAAATGCAATATTTGAAAATGAAATAAAATGAAAATATTTGAAAATGAAAAATGAAATAACACAACAGTGGCTAAAAAGAGAATCCTTAAATAGTCTTAACTCTCGAACTTAAAAAAACACATTGGCAGCTAAAGGAAATAGCCATTTCGACATATACACTGCGTAAAAAAGGAATTTTAAAGAACATATGTAGCTATAGCTTTCAGTTCTATAGCTTTCAGATAGCTTGCGTAGAAACACACAGACAGACAAAAATGCTTATATTGACTCAATGGGTGATCCTGATCAAGAATACGTATACTTCATAGGGTTCAAAAATAATACCTATCAAACCAAATGTGTTGAGTTTCGTGCGGACTATTTAGTAAATGATTAAAGGAAGCTTGCACAAAATCGGTCAGCGGTTCTTTATTTAGCACGTTTTTGTAACAAAAGAGTTTAAAACATCTTACATTTTGAGTAATATGGCAGCTATAAGATGTAGTCGTCCGATCCTTATGAAATTTGGCATGTCGTATTATTTTTCCGTATTATTATTAAAAACAGCATTCATAGAAAACTCGAACTCTCAAACTCTAAAAACACCAAAGTTATAACATTTTCAATCAATCAGTTATATGGCCGATCCCGTCCATTCCGACTTACGTATATACTGCGTGCAATGAATAGAAGGGTATGTGCAAAGTTTCAAGTCGATAGCTTCAAAACTGACAGACAAGTTTGCGTAGAAACAGGCAGACAAACGGACAGACGGACATGCTCATATCAACTTAGGAGGTGATCCTGATGAAGAATATATACTTTATAGGGTCGGAGATATCTCCTTACTGCGTTGCACACTTTTAACCAAAATTATAATACCCTCTGGGTATAAAAAGCTGCTTAGAACATTTTTTGTACTATAGTTTGTGGAATAGCACTATTTATTTCAATAATTAATTAGAACAGGCATTACTCTGCCTACATATGTACCATTGAATTGCTGTATTTTTTTATGTAAAAATTCTTATGATGAATTTTTTTTTCATATTTATACATTGAAGGTTTCTGACATATTTTTATTTCAAACACAATTTATAAAAAACTATTAACTACAATACTTATATTAACACGACATTTTTTATTTTTACTCTGTTCAACCACAACCACATCAATGTGAAACGGAAACTCCACCACTTTCAACGCTTTCAACTTTCAACCACACCAACGAAAATAACTCAACTCAACTGCCTCTTCAAATAACTTTCTATAACTCTACATATGTATCGTTGTACATTTCATTATCCTTTTATATAAAAATACGACAATCCTTTTTTAAAAAAAAATTTTAAATATAAACTGACAACAATTGTCCCATTTTTTCATAAAACTTTTCACGTACTATTGAACAATTCACGAACGAGTTTATGTTAATTTGAAAATTAATAAATTTTGTGTCCTATAATATAAAATAATTTTATAAATTAAAAAAATAATAAATAACTTTAAAAATGTTAAATATTATGTTAAATAAAATTTATTAAAAAATAAATTAAATTAAAAAATGATAATACATACCTATCGTTATTAATGTTAACAACATTACCCAATCCAAACACGTCAAACTTAGATAAGAGTAATATTCCTTTATTGGTTACCTTGCATATTGCGCATGCAAAGGCCGGGACAAGTTGGTTATGAATGCCCTCCGCCGCCTTCGGCAACAAGTTCTGATGACAAAAAACAACATATACAAAACGTCGAACTTCAAGAAAGGTAAACATTGTGTACAACATTTATTAAGATGTTTATAATTTCTATTAATGTGCATTTTTAGATCTTCTAAGTCACTTTTAGCTAACGTATTAGATATCGATGACGACTTTCGTGGTAACCACAGATGTGGCAATGCTTCATTTCTTCACCAGGCTACATATTACAGGACAATGTACAGGTAATGCTTAAATAAAAATAACAAAAAGCAAAAAAAAAATGTATTTGCTATTAAAAGCTTAATTTTTAAAATTAGAATATTATTCAAATTGCTGGAGTTCTTTATAAAAAAAATAAAAGAATATCCCAACCAATGAATCAAGTATGAGTAGAATCTTATGTGACTAAAAAAAAACTTGAATCTTTCCGAACTCATTAACAATATGTTTTTCTCATTAATTAATGATGAAAATCTACGTGATATTACCGTTTTTATACCCTTGTAGAGGGTATTATAATTTTGGTCAAAAGTGTGCAATGCAGTGAAGGAGACATCTCCGACCCTATAAAGTATATATATTCTTGATCAGGATCACCTCCTGAGTTGATATAAGCATGTCCGTCTATCCGTCTGTCTGTCCGTCCGTTTCTACGGGAACTAGTCTCTCAGTTTTTAAGCTATCGTATTGAAACTTTGAACACACCCTTTGCATGCAGTATATAAGTTGGAACGACCAAGATCGGCCGACTATATCCTATAGCTGCCATATAACTGATTGATCGGAAATACTTTGGTGTTTTTAGATTAAAAGAGTTCAGATGAGATACGAATGCGAATTAGTACGAATGCTATTTTTGGCAAAATAATACGGCCTAACAAATTTCACAAGGATCGGCCGATTATATCCTATAGCTGCCATATTGATCGGAAATGCTATAACTTCGGTGTTTTTAAAGCTAGAGAGTTCGGATTAAGTACGAATGCTATTTTTGGCAAATATATATTATATATATTTAATAAAAATATTACAACATGCTAAATTTTATAAGGATCGGCAGACTATATCCTATAGCTGCCATATAACTGAACAATTGGAAATTGCCCAATTTTTGTGTTTTTTGAAGTTAGAAAGTTACAAATTCTGTTTTTCAGAATTGAATGGGAATTGGTATTTGGCATTTGGTAAAAATACCAACTTGGAGTTCTTTAAGATTCTTGTTTGGAGCTTTGGACTTTTTTTAGATTTTGTATTGGAATAAATTGGTTATATAATGATATTCTTATAAGGATCGGCCAATTTTAACCAATTTTAGCGATATATATCCTGCAAGGGTATTAGCTGCAAGGGTTTTAGCTGTTCGGCTCCGCCCGAAGTTAGCTTTCCTTTCTTGTTATTTTTAAGATATTTATTTATAACCTTCCAAATATCTATACTTTAATAAAGGTACAAAATACTTCTGGTGGGAAAAATTCGTGATTCATAATCGTTGTCATACATTTTTTAAATATCAAGACAAAGCTGCATTCGAATTTATGATGGCCCTGGTTTGTCTTTATCCACACTGTTGAGTCATGCAAACGTCATGCAAAAATCTGGCTTCAAATAATTGAAGCGTTGATCCGCGCTTTTATATTCTCTCGATCACCATCCTGCCTTAACGCTTCATTATTGGCAACCATCAGTTCTTCCCTTCTTCTTAAAGAGGTTAGCTCCTTTTGTCGCGGAACGAATTAGTGGCTATCGATAGTTGAGATTATTGTTCAGTATTTTTTATGTTTAGGGCTTTAAGTTTATGTTATCTGTTCACACTAAATCGTAACTTGGAAAAAATAATTTGGCGGATAAAGCACATCGATTTGCGCCATCACAGAAAGGGGAAGAGAAACTGCGGTATGTAGGATAAGTAATTATGTATCAGGTTAAAAACAATTTTCTTGTAGAATAAAACGCTCGTTACACACCACATAACTTCAACAACTGTCCTATCATAGTGTTATAAGGCATTCCCGTGATCGGCCAAACGGTGACAAATTCT
Organism: Drosophila pseudoananassae pseudoananassae; assembly: GCA_018153035.1. Taxonomy (NCBI): domain Eukaryota; kingdom Metazoa; phylum Arthropoda; class Insecta; order Diptera; family Drosophilidae; genus Drosophila; species Drosophila pseudoananassae. The sequence goes on from JAECXR010000038.1 coordinate 2,990,299, forward strand.
TTTATGCGCACTCTGCAAGATAATGCCCACGAAGCACTTACCCAGGCGGAGCCCCAGGCTGGAAGCCTCGGGCGTTCCCGCAACTGCGACCACCACGGCCACAGCAACTGGCACCGCGACCAGCTCTGCGAGTGTGGCTGGTGATCGGCAGAGGCCACAGACTCCGAAGGAAAGTGGAACAGCCGCCAGGAAAGCGGCAAGTAACTTGCAGCCCGAAGCGACGGGGCAGACTACGGATTCCACAACTGTAGTGGTGACCTTAATGGAAAGGATCGCACGTCTGGAGTCGGAGCTGGCGAAGGCAAGAGCAAGTGGAGGACAAGCAGAGGCCGCCAGAGATCCCGTTGGAATCGGGGCACGCGGCGTTGCAGTAAGCGGTGCAGCGAATACACCGCCATGTTCGAGTGGAACGCTGCCACATCATGGAGCAGCGCCACGGCAGAGTTTGAGCGAAAACCTGCCCAGGCAGATGAGGGACAATCTCCAAACGGATCTCGGAGTGACGCCATCGCTGCAGTTGCCGGCACAAGTGAGTGCAAATTTGCCGCCACAATGGAGAGCGAATTTGGCGCCGACGCTTGGCGGCCATTGGGCAAACGGGCAACCTGTGTCAACAACAACAATACTGCGCTATTCTCCGCCATCTTGTGTGACCGCCGCAGCACAGCCGGTGCTAGGTTATGTTCACCCAGAGGTACCTGCGCCATTGCCCATATCATATGGAGCGCCGACGACAAGCATACAAGGATGGACGCCACGCAGACTACCTGATCTTCCCGATTTCGAGGGTCAGCCAGAGGAATGGCCAATATTCCTGTGTGCGTTCACGGAGACAACTGCAGCCTACCAGTGCACCGAGTTGGAGAACAACCAGAGGCTAGTGAAAGCCCTGAAGGGAGAGGCTCGCGAAACAGTGAAGTCGTTGCTCATCCATCCCAGCAACGTACAAGCTGTTATGGAGCAGCTACGATTCCGGTATGGACGCCCGGAGCAATTGATCCGCAGCCAATTGGAGATCGTGCGCGAAGTGCATCCGATTCAGGAGGCCAACATCGCGAGGATCGTGCCGTTCGCGACGAAGGTTAGCAACCTGTCAGCGTTCCTGCAGTCGACCGCGACCGGCAGCCAGCACCTAGCCAACCCAACCCTAATGGAGGAGCTGATAGCCAAGTTGCCGCTAAGCAAGAGGTTGGACTGGGCAAGGCACGCGGCCACGATACAGCCGTGTCCGACGGTGGCGCACCTGAGCGAGTGGCTCCATGAATTCGCCAAACTAGTGTGCACTGTCACGGACGCCGGAGCCAGGGAACAACCGAAGCGAAGGATTCTGCACGCGAATAGTTTTCGCGAGGAGGAGCGAAATGTCGACCGCCCCAGATGCTGCCCTATGCCCTAGGGACAGCACCATGTCAGGGATTGCAAGGACTTCATCAGCGCCTCTACAACGACACGGATCGAGTCCGCGAGGAAGCGACGACTGTGCTTCTCGTGCCTGGAGCCCGGACACATGTCCCGGTTCTGCAGGAAGAGCCGCGGATGCAACGTCCTAGGATGCCAGATGAGGCATCACCACCTGCTCCACGAAGTACCTGAACGATCCAAACGGCTGCCAGTCGCAGATGGGGGCCACAGGAGGGATCAGGACCGACAGCCGTACAGAGACGGCAATAATCGGAGGGGAGTGCCACGGCCAGTGGATTCCAGCGAAAGGAACCATCCTACGTCGGCCGCAGTTATAGACGCGCGACGTGAGCGGGATGAAGGGCGATCGGCGTACGATCGCCAGGAGTTGCCGCACCGGAACCTCATCGACTCAATTGGATGCCACCTGCTGTTCAGGATTCTACCCGTGACGCTGTACGGCGAGAATACGAAGGTCGACACGTACGCACTGCTGGATGAAGGATCGTCTGTCACACTCATCGACGACGAACTCATCCGCAGCCTGAACCTGAAAGGCGAGAGTCGACAGGCGAGAGTGAAGGCGAACACGCGTCTGCCGGTGATGCCGTACAACAATGCGACGCCGAGGATCCTAATTGGACTGGATCATGCGCATTTAGGAGTACCCTTCAGAACCAAAAGTTATGGATCTGGAGGGCCGTTTGCAGCAGACACCGCACTTGGATGGGTGGTATATGGACCGGTGAACGGAAAGCCGAGCTCACCGCTTCTGAGTTCGTGCCTCCTAGCCGTGCCCCAGGATGATCTTCTGGAGAAGATGGTCAGCGACTACTTCGAGACCGAGAATTTCGGAGCGAAGCCGGTGCAGCCAGTCGCAGCTGGCAGAGTGGACCTGGAACCGTCAGTCGGAGATAGCGGCAACGCACGGGCCCTGAACACCCTGGAGAAGACGACCAAACGTGTAGGCCAGAGATACGAGACCGGGCTGCTATGGAAGGACGACGTAGTGAGAGTGCCGGAGAGCTTCAGCATGGCCCTCAGGAGGCTCGTCAACATAGAGCGTAAAATAAAGCGCGATGTGGACTTCGCGTCGGCTTACATCCGGATAATGGACGATTATGTCAAAAAGGGATACGCACGACGACTGGAGGCCCAGGAAGTCCAGAGGTTTCAGGAGGGCAAGGTGTGGTACCTGCCGCACTTCGGAGTGGAAAACCCGAACAAGCCTGGGAAAATCCGGCTGGTTTTCGATGCGGTTGCCAAGGTGGACGGTGTGTCTTTGAATTCAGCGCTACTGAAAGGCCCACAGCGCTACAAGCCCCTCCCAGCAGTGCTCTTCCATTTTCGGGAAGGAGCGGTTGAAGTTTGTGCAGACATCAAGGAGATGTTTCATCAGGTACTGATGCAGCCGAAGGACAGACGCGCCCAGAGGTTTCTGTGGAGAGACGGAGACGACCAGCGAGAGCCGGACGTATACGAGATGGCAGTGATGACGTTCGGAGCGGCCTGCTCACCATGTTCGGCGGTCTACGTGAAGACCGTGAATTCCTTGCGGTATAGCAGCACGGACCCGCGAGCAGCCCTGACCATCAACGAATACCACTACGTGGATGACTACGTCGACAGTTTCGCCAGCGAGGACGAAGCTATCGCCATCTCGACACGGGTGAGGGAAATTCACGCTGAAGCAGGTTTTGATTTGTGCCGATTTACCTCCAGTTTGGCAAGTGTGGTCAGAGCGCTGAACCCACTTGAGTCCATCGCCAGCGTCGGATGGACCGAAGCTGAGGAAAAGGTACTTGGGATGTACTGGCAGCCGGCTACCGATGATTTCAAGTTCGGCGTCAAGTACCATCGAGTCCCGAGGAACGTGATGACCGGGGAACGAGTCCCTACCAAGAGGATGTTCCTAAGCCTGGTGTTGTCTACGTTTGACCCGATTGGGTTCCTGAGCTGCTACATGGTGACTGCCAAACTGCTGAGGGAGATTTGGCGGAGAGGAGTCAACTGGGACGAGCCGCTACCGGATGAATTGGCCGCAGCCTTCAAGGATTGGCGGCAAGGGATGAGTCGGATCCAGGAGTTCCGATGCCCGCGCCACTACTTTGGCGGCGGACGAGTGCGGACGCTACAGCTGCACATCTTCGTGGACTCCAGTCAATCGGCGTTCGCAGCAGCGGCCTACTGGCGGGCCACGTACGAGAACGGAGACGTGCAGGCGCACATCATAAGCTCAAAAACGAAATGCGCCCCGATGAGGACCATGTCGATCCCGCGACTGGAACTCCAAGCAGCGGTATTGGGCACGAGATTGATGGACACTGTCCATCACGGTGTGGCGATCAGCAGCTGTGCGCTATGGACGGACTCCAAGACTGTGTAGCACTGGATAAGCAACACCCACCGGAGATACAAACAGTTCGTTGGAAACCGGGTGGCGGAGATTTTGGAATCGACAGAGGCGTCCCAGTGGAGATGGATCCCGTCCGCCGAAAATGTGGCGGATGACGCGACAAGGCCGCGCAAGGACGTGGACCTGAGCATCGGTTCGCGATGGCTAAGCGGACCGCCGTTTCTACGAGGACCAGAGGAGAGCTGGCCGAGATCGAGCGAGGACTGGATTCCTCTGACGACCGACGACGAGGAAATGAAATGTGAGTTTGCCTTGGTCACGGTCAACTTTATATCCCTGCAGAGGTTCTCCAGCTATAATCGACTGGTGAGGACGACTGCGTGGGCGCTCAGATTTGTTCGACGATGCCGTGGAATACGTCGCGATGAAGAGGTATACGGATTGACCGCGATGGAGTGCGCTGAAGCAGAGCGCGCATTGATACGGCAGTCGCAGCGAGAAGCGTTTACTGAGGGCAGCCAAGGAAACGTCGCCAAGGACAGCCGACTGCACGGACTGTCCCCATACCTTGACGAGGACGGAGTATTGAGAGCCAGTGGAAGGATCGACGACGCGACGTGTGTGCCATACAACGCACGTCGGCCGATCATACTGTCTCACGAGGAGGCGCTGGCAGAGATGATCGTGCAGCAACACCACGAAAAGATGTGCCACCAAAACGCGGAGGCGACGATCGGATCGATTCGGAGCAAGTTCTATATAACGAACTTGCGGAGACTGCTACGGAGGGTGGTAAGCAAATGCAACGTTTGCAAGCTGCGGAAGGCACGACCCACACAGCCCGAGATGGGCCCCCTGCCTGCGGATCGGCTAGAGGCCAACGGATGGCCATTTAAGTCTACTGGCCTGGACTACTTTGGGGCGCTCTTTGTGACAATTGGACGTCGCACAGAGAAGAGGTGGGTGGCACTGTTTACGTGCCTGACCACGAGGGCTATCCTCTTGGAGATGGCTCACAATTTGTCCACCGACTCCTGCATAATCGGCATGAGGAACTTCATGAGCCGCCGTGGACCAGTGGTCAGAATAAAGAGCGACAATGGGAAGAACTTCGTTGGAGCCGACCGCGAGGCCAAGAGGTTCAGCGAAAGGTTCGACCCTGCACAGATCCAGGGCGAGCTGTCGTCTAAGGGAGTCGAATGGATCTTCAACTGCCCGGCGAACCCAGCTGAAGGCGGTGCCTGGGAGAGGATGGTGCAGTGCGTGAAGAAGGTGCTGGCGCACAGAATGAAGGAGCTCGCGCCCAAGGAGCATGTACTGGAGAACCAGCTGATTGAGGCGGAGAGCATCGTAAACTCTCGTCCGCTTACTCATCTACCGGTGACGGTGGACCAGGAGGCTCCACTGACGCCTAACGATTTGCTGAAAGGAGCATCAGATTTCCCAGATCTCCCCAAGGATGATGGACAGGAGCCCGTGAGATCCGCTACTAGGAAGCAGTGGCGCATAGCAAGGATGATGCGCGATCGCTTCTGGAAGCGTTGGGTGCATGAGTACCTGCCAACTCTTGTGCGCAGGGAGAAATGGTGCAAGCGCGTCGAGCCCATCCGTCGAGGAGACCTGGTATTCATCTGCGATCCAGCCATACCAAGAAGGGAATGGAAACGAGGCGTCGTGGAAGAGGTGTTCACCGGGAAGGATGGAGTACCTCGTCGAGCAGCGGTGCGGACTACCGATCGAGCCAAGACGACTATGCGTCCCGCTTCGAAGCTAGCTGTCCTGGACGTGGTGAATGCGGCTGCTTCACGATGGTGGGGATGTCGCGAAACGAATTAGTGGCTTTTGATAGTTGAGATTAGTGTTCAGTATTTTTATGTTTAGGGTTTTAAGTTTATGTTATCTTTTCACACTAAATCGTAGCTTGGAAAAAATAATTTGGCGGATAAAGCACATCGATTTGCGCCATCACAGAAAGGGGAAGAGAAACTGCGGTATGTAGGATAAGTAATTATGTATCAGGTTAAAAACAATTTTCTTGTAGAATAAAACGCTCGTTACACACCACATCACTTCAAAAACTGTCCCATCTGAGTGTTATAAGGCATTCCCGTGATCGTTTAAGCGTTTGCCTGGGCTTTAATGAATCGTTAAAAGCACAGGCGAGTGGTCTGATGATAAGTCCGGGACTGCTTTGGCACCTATTAGATTGCGAGGTATGTTTTTTGTCACCGCAAAATCAAAAAGGTCTGGGAGCTTGCGTGGATCGGTTGGCCAGTATGTGGGACTTCCAGGAGAAACTTAGTTCAGTTTATTTCTCGCATTTATAATTGCATTGTAAAATTGCTTTCGTTTCCCCAGTGCGTATGATTGGCGTTGTAGTCTCCTGCGGCTATAAAACGATCCCCAAGTGAATTGTAGAAGTCCACGAGGAGGGCAGTAAACGGCAGCAATTGAAAGGCTTCCGTTGTTGAATGAATTTGTATCGATGTGGCCTGCAAGAAGTTTGTTCCAAACCTTTTGTGAATATGGTGTTTAATGCGCTCTCTGATTAGAACTCTGGCGTGGGCTTTCCCATCTGGATGATCTGTGCGGTAGATTGTATAGCCTCTTATTTGAAAGTTGTATTTGCTTGTATGATGCGCTTCCACCAGTAGCATAACAATGTAGTAGTCAGTAGTAGTAGTCAATATGGTATTCGGTCAAGAATTGTGACAATTCTAGTTTATTCCGTGAGACACCATTGGCGTTCCGGATTGAGATTCATAGAGCCTGCATTCTAGGGCTCTTTTCTATATAAATAATAATAAAATTTTAAAAGTTTAATAAAATTTTCACTAAATACAAAAAAAACTGTATCGTTTCGCGTGTGCTGTAATATTTTAAGAGGCGAATTAATACTGGTATACAAGTCTTTAATTTCAATTCAAGCATAGATCAACTCTGCTTCTTTCCCTTTTTTGTGTTACGACTAATTTTTTTCTTGTTTAGGAGAGGGTCGTATCTCTATTTCTGCATTTTATATTGCCTACTCCAATCGCTTTCTGCAAAGCTTATACTTTTGCCCATACTTCTATCCCTTTTAACTCTGGTTTTAGTATCCATTATTGTTGTGATGTGCTGTCCAGAAAGAAATAAAATCGTTCATCGTACAGACTTCGAGCGGATTGTAAAATTTGATCACTGGTTTTCGCTTCCAGTGATAACACGGATCCAATAAAACAAAACCCAATAGGGTTAGAGTCTCCCAATAGGGTAAACTACCATCCGGACCACCGGTACAGATTAATGTTTCAGTTTTCGTATCTGCGACAGCACCAGGTGATTTCTGTATCGAAACCACCTAATATTACAAAGATTGATATCTCAACTTACATCAAAGCCGAAACGAAAGCCAATATAAACATGAATGACACAACTAAAGTCAAATATAAATATATGAAGCGCACGTCTTCATTCAAGATGTGCCCGCGCTGATGTTCAAGACGATTTTGTCACCCAGTTTTTGGCCAGAACACATTTACATCCAAGAAAATTAGCCTAATACCGTGGAGAAAAAATAGCAAAACCAGTGGGAGTAAAACCCATATGTTATAACCACTAACCAACCTTACACCTTTTCATCGTCCACAGCTTAAAAAAATAATCTCTACACTAACACTTAACTATTGGAATACAAGTGGGCTACGAAGCAAACTCCCTAAACTATATTCTGTTAGCCCTTTCTTTAAATTCCAGTCTTAAGGTACCAGTTAAGTCACCTTTGAGCAAATAATAACAACATTTGTTGTACAGATTTAATAATTCAGCTAACAGAGCTAATTTTTCCAAGGCAATCTCATAGAGAGAATAAGTAGCCTGGAGAGGGCATGAACGATAAAAAAAAATAAGTTCGCATTTTGATCCATTAAGTAAAAATTCATTCGCTGAAGACCATTTTTTTTAAATTTTCGAGATCGGACTGAAGTTTTTATTGCGCAGAAACGGAATTGTATTAAAGGCAAAGCTTAACATCGTCTGCATACATAAGCAAGTTCGTTAAAGTAGGAGGTAAAGTAGGAGAGTCCCTGAGGGACTCTATATGTAGCACAGACCGAGAGGGAATGTACATTTTTAAATAAGACTCTTTGTCTAGCTATGTAGCTGCAGATCCATGTTTGGTATGTAGGAAATCCCAAAAGATTCTATTTACTCAACAGGAGTGAGTGATTGACTAAATTGAATGCTTTACCAAAGTCTGTAAATAATATCAGTTTTAAATCTCTTTCGGAATCCATCTATGACAAGCCATCTTGGTTTTTTTTTGTTGGGATTGCGCGCTTGAGCTGAAAATATATCCTAGATATTATTGGCCCTGGCCATGCATTCTCCCTGAAGCAACGTTCATTTTCAAGTCTTCTTAAGTCGTCCTCTGTATAAGCTAACAACTGGCTTCTCTGAGCTGCTCCGGAGCTGGCACGATACTTCCTACAGTTGTGAAAAATTTTCTCTGGGTTCTCGTCTGCTCCTGGGCAGTTGGGGTACTCTGGACTTTCCTCATGCCCGAAGCTGTGGAGGTATTATCTGTACCCCCCACACTGAAAGAAACTGGGTAAGTTGGTAACTTACCTGGCCGTTGTTTCTTCCGATCTCATCCTGGATGTTGGGAATTAGCCTATGCGTCCATCTACCTTTGGTCGCTGGGTTTCACTTCCCCCTGCCATGTGGATAATGACGCTTGTCGGGTTGACCTCATAATGGCCTCCCGGGATGAGTTCCTTCTCCATGTTGATTGGATGCGTATATTTTATCCGTTTTATTAACCAGAACATCGATTTGGATCATTCTGGCTAGAACAAGGGCAGCTTCTTCCAATATTGTTCTGAAGCCGTAAATAACGGGACGGGCCGCTAGTCGGTAGGATGCCCTAAGCTTCTTCCTAAGTATCTGATGTCTTCTGACGAAGCAGCGTATATCGGCGGTGCGGACAGCAAGACCGACGTGACGACCCTGGCTAGAAAGCGTCTCCGCCTTCCTTTGGGCCTCCCACGTTTGGCAGCACCCGTGACATTTCTGGTGGTACTATAGCGCAATACTCCTTCTCGCCCCGTTTCCAGTGAGTTCCGGCGATAGCGTATTCGCCGTGTCGGTCACGGCATTACGACCAGTACGGTCACGTACTGGTTGACCAAGAGCGTTCCTTTGTCCTCATGGAATTTTGAGATGCGAGTAGCGATAGTCTCGAGAACTTTTCCTACCGTGTCTTAGAGACATATGGGCCTTTATCCTGATGGATCGTCTGTCATCTTGTTTCTTTTCGGCAGCAGAATGAGGTTCTGCCTTTTGCACGATTTTGGAAAAGTGCCGTTTTGGAGACACTTGTTGAAGGCAAAGACCTCCCGTTTCTTCTGCATTGCATGTCTGAGGATGGAATTTGGCACTCCGTCTAATCTTGGAGTCTTTCTAGCTTTAATCTTTTTTTTGCATTTTTCCGGATATCCTCGTCCGTAACTGGCACAAACGGCTCCTCATCGTCAGCTGGTATAATTTCCCTTTTTGACTGCTGCTTCGGAAACAGAGACACTACTATTTTCCATGGTAAGGTAGAGCATGTTGGCCTAAGTTGTTCTTGCCCTGAAATCTTTCTCATGAGATCTTGTAGACTGTTCCCCATGGGTCCAATCCGCCTCGTCGCAGATTTTTCTAAAAAATTCGCGTTTGATTTTTTTTTTAGCCAGTTTCAGACCCATATTACTCCCTGAAACTGCCTTGAACTCCACCGTCCTGGTGGTCACTTAATCTATGCCTCTTGCCTTTTGGAAACGTCTTTTTGCACGCAGGCAGGCAGTTCTTAATCGCAGGATTTCCTGATGGTCCTCTTCTGTTGGGTTTTATCCTAAGCATGGCGCCGTCGCAGGCATGTGCTAATAATCCTGAAAGTTCCTTCGCTGCTCTTTCCGGGGAGGCTGATGACCCCCGAGAGTGCTTCTCGATCCAAACGCGTGTCCTTCTATTTCGGTTCTTTCACCTTGGGAATCCGTTTCCTACTTATCCCTCCAAGGGTCGCTGAAAGTAAAAGCATCACTGACCTCCCAGTTGCTCCTTCTTATAAGTGCGCTGCTAACGCTGCTCTGTCTTGCTACACATCAGCTTTTGGCCTTTATTGGCCAAGGCCACGTCTAGTATCGCAAAGTGTTCCAGGAGACTGGTGCCTCTCTCGTTCGATGGTCAGCTTCCGTACTCCGGAGAACAGGCGTTGACCACCGGGCGAAGATCTTCTCCAATGACCACCGGCGATCTGGCTCTTGAGTGGAGCACCCACTTTGGGTGGATGTCACTCTCGTGCTCGTTCCGGAAAAAATATCTCGCGGAAGCAAGAAGAGCTGCAAAGAGAGTGACCGGAAGAGAAAGTATTCTCTCCGACTCTTACCTTAACGTTGGCGCCATCGATCCGGACGCGTCGGATGGACCCTAGGCGTTTCAAGGCAGGCCTCAATGTTTTCTTACGCGTAAGTCACAGGGCCAGGGTTTCCCTTAGCACACCTAATGGGCACCTTTATTGAGCACTATGTATCCTCGCAGGTACGATATCGTTTCGGGGAGCGCCACACTATAAACCTGTTCACCTCTTACTAAACTTAAAACTACGGTCTGGAACAGTATACTGCGTCCTTGCTTTGGACTCCTACTGCTAAGCATTATCTTCCCCAGTACTCTGGCGACGTTTGCTGCCTTTTAATTGGCTTTTGCGAATCGCGCAAAAGTTTAATCGTGCTTTCTGGGATCCCATCTAAACCTGAAGCTTTTCCGACCTGGATAGCCTAAGCGACTTCTACAATTTCCTGGGCCGGCGTGAAGCCGGCAGGTTCTCTTACTCCGCTCGGTGCTGGGTAGGTCTGCGTCGGAAAGAGGTGTTCCACAATGGCTTTCATTGTGGCGGCTTCTTTTGTAGCGATACGCTTCGCTTTCTTTACTACGGTCTGATAGGCTGATCCCCAAAGATCTTGATCGGCAGCGTCACAAATCTCATGGAAGCACCTCGTTTTTGCCTCCTCTATCATCTTCTTCAAGATCTTCCTTTTTACAGCAAAGTCTTCTCTTTTCTGTTTGAAGTCCGACATTCCTGTGGTTCTTTGATGCAGCCTTATAGTTCAAAGACACTTCTACGCGCATGGGCTATCTCCGGGGACTACCAGGGCACCGGTTCATGGTGCCGTGAATGACCGCGGCTAGACCTCATGCTGGCTCGGCAGGTTTGTAGAGTCGCAGCCATGGTTTTCTGGACATCGCGTTCAGCGTCACCCAAAGGATCTGGAATCCTGAGTTTTTTCGAGAAAATTTAGGGTTTTAATCCGAATTAAGCTCTGGATTAAACAACGGATATTTGTGGTCGCTCGCAGTATAGTCCTCACTGAGGGACTACTTTGTCCCCCAAAACAGTCCGCTGCTGCAGAAGGTTAGGTCCACGATTGAGCCAAACCCCGCTCTGGTCTGTTTTGGGTGCCAGTGTTCACCAGGGCTACACCAAGAGTCGCAAAGGTTTCTTGGGGGTGTTCGACACGTGGTATTGGTGCGGGATGAGCCCTATTCCTCCGCCAAGGCGTCGAAGTCTTCTGCAATCACCAACTTGGATTTGTGGCTTTTGTCCGGCGCTCTCTCATCAAATTTTGTTTTGGAAAAGAAACAAACGATGAAAAAACTAGACAACATTTTTTCTGTTGAGAGAAGAAGAAAAATTGAATTTCTTGAATAACATTTAAGCAATTTGACGTATCGGGATGATTGGTGGGCGTTTCCATTGCAGCTATGTTAGCATTGCCACGGGTTATTTTGCGTGGAGAGTTAAGGGGGCTCAGTTTCCTTTTGATTTGAATGTAGGGATCCATACCAGTCTGCACAGTCGGCTTAATATTTTCTTTGTTTTTTTTTTTTTCGGGCAGCACCACGGCAGAGGTATCAATGTTTGCGCTGCTAGCTGATGACGTCGTTAAACGCGCTGTCGTTACAGTAGCGGTTGTTGTTGTTGTTACGGTTGACGTTGTCAAAGAGGTTGCGGTGCTAGTTACTGCGCTCTTTGGCTGCAGAGACATCGATGGTAGCGAGGGGGAGCAAGAACGTTTAAGAATTCGGCCAAGTTTGGGTAATTGACCGTGTTTGGGATGAGCTTGCATTACTTTCGGTTGCTTTGAAAGTGAAGTAAGCGTTGTTTCTTTGTACTGAGAGCCGTCTCTCGTCTTGCTCACGTTGACGTTGTGTGCTAACGTCGTTTAGACTCATTGAAATCGAGGTTGATATTGTTCGAGTTTTAAATGTTATGTTTTATATTAATTATTTAATAATTTAATCAATATAAAAATTAGCGATTTCATAGCTGAAAGCGATTCCGCAAAAGCGGAAGAATTAGAATGTGTTAAAAAAAATTTTGTCTGGATACCCAAATGTCTCCATAACCCCAATTTTCTGAATTAAAATCCCTTAACTTTTAATGTTTTGACAAAAATGATCTAATTATCTAATAATATCAATCTTTTAATTTTTCGGTGTTTTAATTTAAAGTATTTTCTCACGCACGCTAAGGCCACAGTGATATGGCTTTAAAATTCTGTTTCTCTTTCATGAATTCGAATTTATCTAATTGAAGTTGGCGATTTGATTTTCTTAAGCGGACAAAGACTTTTTTGGGCATTTTTTAGTCCAAAATGTACCTAAGAACCTCATGAATCAATATGAGCATATCCGATTGTCTATCAGTGTCTACGCAAACAAGTATTCATAGTTTTCAAGCTATCGACTTCAAACTTTGCACACATATTTCATGTCTTTGCACGCAGTTTTGTCTAAAACTGTCAAGAAGGGTCGCATATATCCTATAGAATCCATATACAAGATTGGTCGGGATTCAGAGAGTTGTGTGTTTGAACCAGTGGTTTGCGAACTGTCGCTTTTCATAGCACTCGTGCATAGGGTTGGAAACTCTGCTGCAGCGCTACCGGAACACCGACAGTGTGAGCACGGTACATTTTTTTCGAATCTCTCTTATTTTCTCTCATTTTGCATCTTTTGACAACCCAAAACTAAATAAAAACAAAAAAGGAAAGCTAACTTCGGGCGGAGTCGATGTTGACATATCCTTGCAGCTAAAACTGGATATATATCGCTAAAATCGGATATAGTTGGACGATTCTTATGAGAATATCAATATATTATTATAAATATTATAACCAATTTATTACAATAAAAAATCTAAACAAGAAAGGAAAGCTAACTTCGGGCGGAGCCGAAGTTGATATACCCTTGCAGTTAAAATCGGATATATATCGCAAAAATCGGATTAAATTGGCCGATCCTTATGAGAATACCATAATATAACCAATTTATTACAATAAAAAATCTAAAACAAAGTACCAAGCTTCCATTTTCAAAAATACCAAAGTTGGTAATTTTACCAAATACCATTTCCGATGGTTCAGGTATATGGCTATAAGATATAGTCGGCCAATCGTTATGAAATTGGTTAATAAACTCTGTATGAAGTTTCAACTTTCTGTCTTCAAAAACACGAAAGTTTGGTCATTTCAGATTTTTCAGTTATATGGCAGCTATAAGATGTAGTCCGCCGATCTTTCTGAAATTTGGCAAGTCGTATTATTTTGTCAAATATAGCATTTGTACAAAATTCGAAAGGGGTCAAATATAAATATATGAAGCGCACGTCTTCATTCAAGATGTGCCCGCGCTGATGTTCAAGACGATTTTGTCACCCAGTTTTTGGCCAGAACACATTTACATCCAAGAAAATTAGCCTAATACCATGGAGAAAAAATAGCAAAACCAGTGGGAGTAAAACTCCCATATGTTATAACCACTAACCAACCTTACACCTTTTCATCGTCCACAGCTTAAAAAAATAATCTCTACACTAACACTTAACTATTGGAATACAAGTGGGCTACGAAGCAAACTCCCTAAACTATATTCTGTTAGCCCTTTCTTTAAATTCCAGTCTTAAGGTACCAGTTAAGTCACCTTTGAGCAAATAATAACAACATTTGTTGTACAGATTTAATAATTCAGCTAACAGAGCTAATTTTTCCAAGGCAATCTCATAGAGAGAATAAGTAGCCTGGAGAGGGCATGAACGATACAAAAAAATAAGTTCGCATTTTGATCCATTAAGTATAAATTCATTCGCTGAAGACCATTTTTTTTAAATTTTCGAGATCGGACTGAAGTTTTTATTGCGCAGAAACGGAATTGTATTAAAGGCAAAGCTTAACATCGTCTGCATACATAAGCAAGTTCGTTAAAGTAGGAGGTAATTCGTTAATGAAAAGGCCTTCCCTGAGGGACTCTATATGTAGCACAGACCGAGAGGGAATCTACATTTTTAAATAAGACTCTTTGTCTAGCTATGTAGCTGCAGATCCATGTTTGGTATGTAGGAAATCCCAAAAGATTCATTTTACTCAACAGGAGTGAGTGATTGACTAAATTGAATGCTTTACCAAAGTCTGTAAATAATATCAGTTTTAAATCTCTTTCGGAATCCATCTATGACAAGCCATGTTGGTTTTTTTTGTTGGGATTGCGCGCTTGAGCTGAAAATATATCCTAGATATTATTGGCCCGTACCAATTACATAGCCGGCGCTTACGAACAAAAGCCACCCCCGCACACATCATAAACCCCGCGAAACCACTGCAAGGTTTTACTTTGCAGAGAAGGGTTGAATAATCCATGCATTCTCCCTGAAGCAACGTTCATTTTCAAGTCTTCTTAAGTCGTCCTCTGTATAAGCTAACAACTGGCTTCTCTGAGCTGCTCCGGAGCTGGCACGATACTTCCTACAGTTGTGAAAAATTTTCTCTGGGTTCTCGTCTGCTCCTGGGCAGTTGGGGTACTCTGGACTTTCCTCATGCCCGAAGCTGTGGAGGTATTATCTGTACCCCCACACTGAAAGAAACTGGGTAAGTTGGTAACTTACCTGGCCGTTGTTTCTTCCGATCTCATCCTGGATGTTGGGAATTAGCCTATGCGTCCATCTACCTTTGGTCGCTGGGTTTCACTTCCCCCTGCCATGTGGATAATGACGCTTGTCGGGTTGACCTCATAATGGCCTCCCGGGATGAGTTCCTTCTCCATGTTGATTGGATGCGTATATTTTATCCGTTTTATTAACCAGAACATCGATTTGGATCATTCTGGCTAGAACAAGGGCAGCTTCTTCCAATATTGTTCTGAAGCCGTAAATAACGGGACGGGCCGCTAGTCGGTAGGATGCCCTAAGCTTCTTCCTAAGTATCTGATGTCTTCTGACGAAGCAGCGTATATCGGCGGTGCGGACAGCAAGACCGACGTGACGACCCTGGCTAGAAAGCGTCTCCGCCTTCCTTTGGGCCTCCCACGTTTGGCAGCACCCGTGACATTTCTGGTGGTACTATAGCGCAATACTCCTTCTCGCCCCGTTTCCAGTGAGTTCCGGCGATAGCGTATTCGCCGTGTCGGTCACGGCATTACGACCAGTACGGTCACGTACTGGTTGACCAAGAGCGTTCCTTTGTCCTCATGGAATTTTGAGATGCGAGTAGCGATAGTCTCGAGAACTTTTCCTACCGTGTCTTAGAGACATATGGGCCTTTATCCTGATGGATCGTCTGTCATCTTGTTTCTTTTCGGCAGCAGAATGAGGTTCTGCCTTTTGCACGATTTTGGAAAAGTGCCGTTTTGGAGACACTTGTTGAAGGCAAAGACCTCCCGTTTCTTCTGCATTGCATGTCTGAGGATGGAATTTGGCACTCCGTCTAATCTTGGAGTCTTTCTAGCTTTAATCTTTTTTTTGCATTTTTCCGGATATCCTCGTCCGTAACTGGCACAAACGGCTCCTCATCGTCAGCTGGTATAATTTCCCTTTTTGACTGCTGCTTCGGAAACAGAGACACTACTATTTTCCATGGTAAGGTAGAGCATGTTGGCCTAAGTTGTTCTTGCCCTGAAATCTTTCTCATGAGATCTTGTAGACTGTTCCCCATGGGTCCAATCCGCCTCGTCGCAGATTTTTCTAAAAATTCGCGTTTGATTTTTTTTTAGCCAGTTTCAGACCCATATTACTCCCTGAAACTGCCTTGAACTCCACCGTCCTGGTGGTCACTTAATCTATGCCTCTTGCCTTTTGGAAACGTCTTTTTGCACGCAGGCAGGCAGTTCTTAATCGCAGGATTTCCTGATGGTCCTCTTCTGTTGGGTTTTATCCTAAGCATGGCGCCGTCGCAGGCATGTGCTAATAATCCTGAAAGTTCCTTCGCTGCTCTTTCCGGGGAGGCTGATGACCCCCGAGAGTGCTTCTCGATCCAAACGCGTGTCCTTCTATTTCGGTTCTTTCACCTTGGGAATCCGTTTCCTACTTATCCCTCCAAGGGTCGCTGAAAGTAAAAGCATCACTGACCTCCCAGTTGCTCCTTCTTATAAGTGCGCTGCTAACGCTGCTCTGTCTTGCTACACATCAGCTTTTGGCCTTTATTGGCCAAGGCCACGTCTAGTATCGCAAAGTGTTCCAGGAGACTGGTGACTCTCTCGGTTGATGGTCGGCTTCCGTACTCCGGAGAACAGGCGTTGACCACCGGGCGAAGATCTTCTCCAACGACCACCGGCGATCTGGCTCTTGAGTGGAGCACCCACTTTGGGTGGATGTCACTCTCGTGCTCGTTCCGGAAAAAATATCACGCGGAAGCCAGAAGAGCTGCAAAGAGAGTGACCGGAAGAGAAAGTATTCTCTCCGACTCTTACCTTAACGTTGGCGCCATCGATCCGGACGCGTCGGATGGACCCTAGGCGTTTCAAGGCAGGCCTCAATGTTTTCTTACGCGTAAGTCACAGGGCCAGGGTTTCCCTTAGCACACCTAATGGGCACCTTTATTGAGCACTATGTATCCTCGCAGGTACGATATCGTTT
Organism: Drosophila pseudoananassae pseudoananassae; assembly: GCA_018153035.1. Lineage (NCBI taxonomy): Eukaryota > Metazoa > Arthropoda > Insecta > Diptera > Drosophilidae > Drosophila > Drosophila pseudoananassae. The sequence goes on from JAECXR010000038.1 coordinate 3,006,981, forward strand.
CGGGGAGCGCCACACTATAAACCTGTTCACCTCTTACTAAACTTAAAACTACGGTCTGGAACAGTATACTGCGTCCTTGCTTTGGACTCCTACTGCTAAGCATTATCTTCCCCAGTACTCTGGCGACGTTTGCTGCCTTTTAATTGGCTTTTGCGAATCGCGCAAAAGTTTAATCGTGCTTTCTGGGATCCCATCTAAACCTGAAATTTTTCCGACCTGGATAGCCTAAGCGACTTCTACAATTTCCTGGGCCGGCGTGAAGCCGGCAGGTTCTCTTACTCCGCTCGGTGCTGGGTAGGTCTGCGTCGGAAAGAGGTGTTCCACAATGGCTTTCATTGTGGCGGCTTCTTTGTAGCGATACGCTTCGCTTTCTTTACTACGGTCTGATAGGCTGATCCCCAAAGATCTTGATCGGCAGCGTCACAAATCTCATGGAAGCACCTCGTTTTTTGCCTCCTCTATCATCTTCTTCAAGATCTTCCTTTTTACAGCAAAGTCTTCTCTTTTCTGTTTGAAGTCCGACATTCCTGTGGTTCTTTGATGCAGCCTTATAGTTCAAAGACACTTCTACGCGCATGGACTATCTCCGGGGACTACCAGGGCACCGGTTCATGGTGCCGTGAATGACCGCGGCTAGACCTCATGCTGGCTCGGTAGGTTTGTAGAGTCGCAGCCATGGTTTTCTCCGCACGTTCAGCGTCACCCAAAGGATCTGGAATCCTGAGTTTTTTCGAGAAAATTTAGGGTTTTAATCCGAATTAAGCTCTGGATTAAACAACGGATATTTGTGGTCGCTCGCAGTATAGTCCTCACTGAGGGACTACTTTGTCCCCCAAAACAGTCCGCTGCTGCAGAAGGTTAGGTCCACGATTGAGCCAAACCCCGCTCTGGTCTGTTTTGGGTGCCAGTGTTCACCAGGGCTACACCAAGAGTCGCAAAGGTTTCTTGGGGGTGTTCGACACGTGGTATTGGTGCGGGATGAGCCCTATTCCTCCGCCAAGGCGTCGAAGTCTTCTGCAATCACCAACTTGGATTTGTGGCTTTTGTCCGGCGCTCTCTCATCAAATTTTGTTTTGGAAAAGAAACAAACGATGAAAAAACTAGACAACATTTTTTCTGTTGAGAGAAGAAGAAAAATTGAATTTCTTGAATAACATTTAAGCAATTTGACGTATCGGGATGATTGGTGGGCGTTTCCATTGCAGCTATGTTAGCATTGCCACGGGTTATTTTGCGTTGAGAGTTAAGGGGGCTCAGTTTCCTTTTGATTTGGATGTAGGGATCCATACCAGTCTGCACAGTCGGCTTAATATTTTCTTTGTTTTTGTTTTTTTTTTCGGGCAGCACCACGGCAGAGGTATCAATGTTTGCGCTGCTAGCTGATGACGTCGTTAAACGCGCTGTCGTTACAGTAGCGGTTGTTGTTGTTGTTACGGTTGACGTTGTCAAAAAGGTTGCGGTGCTAGTTACTGCGCTCTTTGGCTGCAGAGAGATGGTAGCGAGGGGGAGCAAGAACGTTTAAGAATTCGGCCAAGTTTGGGGTAATTGACCGTGTTTGGGATGAGCTTGCATTACTTTCGGTTGCTTTGAAAGTGAAGTAAGCGTTGTTTCTTTGTACTGAGAGCCGTCTCTCGTCTTGCTCACGTTGACGTTGTGTGCTAACGTCGTTTAGACTCATTGAAATCGAGGTTGATATTGTTCGAGTTTTAAATGTTATGTTTTATATTAATTATTTAATAATTTAATCAATATAAAAATTAGCGATTTCATAGCTGAAAGCGATTCCGCAAAAGCGGAAGAATTAAAATGTGTTAAAAAAATTTTGTCTGGATACCCAAATGTCTCCATAACCCCAATTTTCTGAATTAAAATCCCTTAACTTTTAATGTTTTGACAAAAATGATCTAATTATCTAATAATATCAATCTTTTAATTTTTCGGTGTTTTAATTTAAAGTATTTTCTCACGCACGCTAAGGCCACAGTGATATGGCTTTAAAATTCTGTTTCTCTTTCATGAATTCGAATTTATCTAATTGAAGTTGGCGATTTGATTTTCTTAAGCGGACAAAGACTTTTTTGGGCATTTTTTAGTCCAAAATGTACCTAAGAACCTCATGAATCAATATGAGCATATCCGATTGTCTATCAGTGTCTACGCAAACAAGTATTCATAGTTTTCAAGCTATCGACTTCAAACTTTGCACACATATTTCATGTCTTTGCACGCAGTTTTGTCTAAAACTGTCAAGAAGGGTCGCATATATCCTATAGAATCCATATACAAGATTGGTCGGGATTCAGAGAGTTGTGTGTTTGAACCAGTGGTTTGCGAACTGTCGCTTTTCATAGCACTCGTGCATAGGGTTGGAAACTCTGCTGCAGCGCTACCGGAACACCGACAGTGTGAGCACGGTACATTTTTTCGAATCTCTCTTATTTTCTCTCATTTTGCATCTTTTGACAACCCAAAACTAAATAAAAACAAAAAAGGAAAGCTAACTTCGGGCGGAGTCGATGTTGACATATCCTTGCAGCTAAAACTGGATATATATCGCTAAAATCGGATATAGTTGGACGATTCTTATGAGAATATCAATATATTATTATAAATATTATAACCAATTTATTACAATAAAAAATCTAAACAAGAAAGGAAAGCTAACTTCGGGCGGAGCCGAAGTTGATATACCCTTGCAGTTAAAATCGGATATATATCGCAAAAAATCGGATTAAATTGGCCGATCCTTATGAGAATACCATAATATAACCAATTTATTACAATAAAAAATCTAAAACAAAGTACCAAGCTTCCATTTTCAAAAATACCAAAGTTGGTAATTTTACCAAATACCATTTCCGATGGTTCAGGTATATGGCTATAAGATATAGTCGGCCAATCGTTATGAAATTGGTTAATAAACTCTGTATGAAGTTTCAACTTTCTGTCTTCAAAAACACGAAAGTTTGGTCATTTCCGATTTTTCAGTTATATGGCAGCTATAAGATGTAGTCCGCCGATCTTTCTGAAATTTGGCAAGTCGTATTATTTTGTCAAATATAGCATTTGTACAAAATTCGAAAGGGTGTAAAAAACTTTTCACTGGAAAAATTGTTCTTAGAAATTTCGGAGGAAAAATAATGCATGTAATTTTGCACACAACTAAAGTCAAATATAAATATATGAAGCGCACGTCTTCATTCAAGATGTGCCCGCGCTGATGTTCAAGACGATTTTGTCACCCAGTTTTTGGCCAGAACACATTTACATCCAAGAAAATTAGCCTAATACCATGGAGATCGTGCGGAGCTCGCACGATACTTCCTACAGTTGTGAAAAATTTTCTCTGGGTTCTCGTCTGCTCCTGGGCAGTTGGGGTACTCTGGACTTTCCTCATGCCCGAAGCTGTGGAGGTATTATCTGTACCCCCCACACTGAAAGAAACTGGGTAAGTTGGTAACTTACCTGGCCGTTGTTTCTTCCGATCTCATCCTGGATGTTGGGAATTAGCCTATGCGTCCATCTACCTTTGGTCGCTGGGTTTCACTTCCCCTGCCATGTGGATAATGACGCTTGTCGGGTTGACCTCATAATGGCTTCCCGGGATGAGTTCCTTCTCCATGTTGATTGGATGCGTATATTTTATCCGTTTTATTAATCAGAACATCGATTTGGATCATTCTGGCTAGAACAAGGGCAGCTTCTTCCAATATTGTTCTGAAGCCGTAAATAACGGGACGGGCCGCTAGTCGGTAGGATGCCCTAAGCTTCTTCCTAAGTATCTGATGTCTTCTGACGAAGCAGCGTATATCGGCGGTGCGGACAGCAAGACCGACGTGACGACCCTGGCTAGAAAGCGTCTCCGCCTTCCTTTGGGCCTCCCACGTTTGGCAGCACCCGTGACATTTCTGGTGGTACTATAGCGCAATACTCCTTCTCGCCCCGTTTCCAGTGAGTTCCGGCGATAGCGTATTCGCCGTGTCGATCACGGCATTACGACCAGTACGGTCACGTACTGGTTGACCAAGAGCGTTCCTTTGTCCTCATGGAATTTTGAGATGCGAGTAGCGATAGTCTCGAGAACTTTTCCTACCGTGTCTTAGAGACATATGGGCCTTTATCCTGATGGATCGTCCGCATCTTGGTTCTTTTCGGCAGCAGAATGAGGTTCTGCCTTTTGCACGATTTTGGAAAAGTGCCGTTTTGGAGACACTTGTTGAAGGCAAAGACCTCCCGTTTCTTCTGCATTGCATGTCTGAGGATGGAATTTGGCACTCCGTCTAATCTTGGAGTCTTTCTAGCTTTAATCTTTTTTTTGCATTTTTCCGGATATCCTCGTCCGTAACTGGCACAAACGGCTCCTCATCGTCAGCTGGTATAATTTCCCTTTTTGACTGCTGCTTCGGAAACAGAGACACTACTATTTTCCATGGTAAGGTAGAGCACGTTGGCCTAAGTTGTTCTTGCCCTGAAATCTTTCTCATGAGATCTTGTAGACTGTTCCCCATGGGTCCAATCCGCCTCGTCGCAGATTTTTCTAAAAAATTCGCGTTTGATTTTTTTTAGCCAGTTTCAGACCCATATTACTCCCTGAAACTGCCTTGAACTCCACCGTCCTGGTGGTCACTTAATCTATGCCTCTTGCCTTTTGGAAACGTCTTTTTGCACGCAGGCAGGCAGTTCTTAATCGCAGGATTTCCTGTATTTCGCAGGATTTTCCTCCTGATGGTCCTCTTCTGTTGGGTTTTATCCTAGGCATGGCGCCGTCGCAGGCATCTGCTAATAATCCTGAAAGTTCCTTCGCTGCTCTTTCCGGGGAGGCTGATGACCACCGAGAGTGCTTCTCGATCCAAACGCGTGTCCTTCTATTTCGGTTCTTTCACCTTGGGAATCCGTTTCCTACTTATCCCTCCAAGGGTCGCTGAAAGTAAAAGCATCACTGACCTCCCAGTTGCTCCTTCTTATAAGTGCGCTGCTAACGCTGCTCTGTCTTGCTACACATCAGCTTTTGGCCTTTATTGGCCAAGGCCACGTCTAGTATCGCAAAGTGTTCCAGGAGACTGGTGACTCTCTCGTTCGATGGTCGGCTTCCGTACTCCGGAGAACAGGCGTTGACCACCAGGCGAAGATCTTCTCCAACGACCACCGGCGATCTGGCTCTTGAGTGGAGCACCCACTTTGGGTGGATGTCACTCTCGTGCTCGTTCCGGAAAAAATATCTCGCGGAAGCAAGAAGAGCTGCAAAGAGAGTGACCGGAAGAGAAAGTATTCTCTCCGACTCTTACCTTAACGTTGGCGCCATCGATCCGGACGCGTCGGATGGACCCTAGGCGTTTCAAGGCAGGCCTCAATGTTTTCTTACGCGTAAGTCACAGGGCCAGGGTTTCCCTTAGCACACCTAATGGGCACCTTTATTGAGCACTATGTATCCTCGCAGGTACGATATCGTTTCGGGGAGCGCCACACTATAAACCTGTTCACCTCTTACTAAACTTAAAACTACGGTCTGGAACAGTATACTGCGTCCTTGCTTTGGACTCCTACTGCTAAGCATTATCTTCCCCAGTACTCTGGCGACGTTTGCTGCCTTTCTATTGGTTTTTTCGAATCGCGCAAAAGTTTAATCGTGCTTTCTGGGATCCCATCTAAACCTGAAATTTTTCCGACCTGGATAGCCTAAGCGACTTCTACAATTTCCTGGACCGTCGTTAAGCCGGCAGGTTCTCTTACTCCGCTCGGTGCTGGGTAGGTCTGCGTCGGAAAGAGGTGTTCCACAATGGCTTTCATTGTGGCGGCTTCTTTTGTAGCGATACGCTTCGCTTTCTTTACTACGGTCTGATAGGCTGATCCCCAAAGATCTTGATCGGCAGCGTCACAAATCTCATGGAAGCACCTCGTTTTTGCCTCCTCTATCATCTTCTTCAAGATCTTCCTTTTTACAGCAAAGTCTTCTCTTTTCTGTTTGAAATCCGACATTCCTGTGGTTCTTTGATGCAGCCTTATAGTTCAAAGACACTTCTACGCGCATGGGCTATCTCCGGGGACTACCAGGGCACCGGTTCATGGTGCCGTGAATGACCGCGGCTAGACCTCATGCTGGCTCGGTAGGAGAGTCGCAGCCATGGTTTTCTGAACATCGCGTTCAGCGTCACCCGAAGGATCTGGAATCCTGAGTTTTTTCGAGAAAATTTAGGGTTTTAATCCGAATTAAGCTCACTGAGGGACTACTTTGTCCCCCAAAACAGTCCGCTGCTGCAGAAGGTTAGGTCCACGATTGAGCCAAACCCCGCTCTGGTCTGTTTTAGGTGCCAGTGTTCACCAGGGCTACACCAAGAGTCGCAAAGGTTTCTTGGGGGTGTTCGACACGTGGTATTGGTGCGGGATGAGCCCTATTCCTCCGCCAAGGCGTCGAAGTCTTCTGCAATCACCAACTTGGATTTGTGGCTTTTGTCCTGCGCTCTCTCATCAAATTTTGTTTTGGAAAAGAAACAAACGATGAAAAAACTAGACAACATTTTTTCTGTTGAGAGAAGAAGAAAAATTAAATTTCTTGAATAACATTTAAACAATTTGACGTATCGGGATGATTGGTGGGCGTTTCCATTGCAGCTATGTTAGCATTGCCACGGGTTATTTTGCGTTGAGAGTTAAGGGGGCTCAGTTTCCTTTTGATTTGGATGTAGGGATCCATACCAGTCTGCACAGTCGGCTTAATATTTTCTTTGTTTTTGTTCTCTTTTTCGGGCAGCACCACGGCAGAGGTATCAATGTTTGCGCTGCTAGCTGATGACGTCGTTAAACGCGCTGTCGTTACAGTAGCGGCTGTTGTTGTTGTTACGGTTGACGTTGTCAAAGAGGTTGCGGTGCTAGTTACTGCGGTCTTTGGCTGCAGAGACATCGATGGTAGCGAGGGGGAGCAAGAACGTTTAAGAATTCGGCCAAGTTTGGGGTAATTGACCGTGTTTGGGATGAGCTTGCATTACTTTCGGTTGCTTTGAAAGTGAAGTAAGCGTTGTTTCTTTGTACTGAGAGCCGTCTCTCGTCTTGCTCACGTTGACGTTGTGTGCTAACGTCGTTTAGACTCATTGAAATCGAGGTTGATATTGTTCGAGTTTTAAATGTTATGTTTTATATTAATTATTTAATAATTTAATCAATATAAACATTAGCGATTTCATAGCTGAAAGCGATTCCGCAAAAGCGGAAGAATTAAAATGTGTTAAAAAAAAATTTTGTCTGGATACCCAAATGTCTCCGTAACCCCAATTTTCTGAATTAAAATCCCTTAACTTTTAATGTTTTGACAAAAATGATCTAATTATCTAATAATATCAATCTTTTAATTTTTCGGTGTTTTAATTTAAAGTATTTTCTCACGCACGCTAAGGCCACAGTGATATGGCTTTAAAATTCTGTTTCTCTTTCATGAATTCGAATTTATCTAATTGAAGTTGGCGATTTGATTTTCTTAAGCGGACAAAGACTTTTTTGTGCATTTTTTAGTCCAAAATGTACCTAAGAACCTTATGAATCAATATGAGCATATCCGACTGTCTATCAGTGTCTACGCAAACAAGTATTCATAGTTTTCAAGCTATCGACTTCAAACTTTGCACACATATTTCATGTCTTTGCACGCAGTTTTGTCTAAAACTGTCAAGAAGGGTCGCATATATCCTATAGAATCCATATACAAGATTGGTCGGGATTCAGAGAGTGGTGTGTTTGAACCAGTGGTTTGCGAACTGTCGCTTTTCATAGCACTCGTGCATAGGGTTGGAAACTCTGCTGCAGCGCTACCGGAACACCGACAGTGTGAGCACTGCCAAAACTAAATAAAAACAAAAAAGGAAAGCTAACTTCGGACGGAGTCGATGTTCACATATCCTTGCAGCTAAAACTGGATATATATCGCTAAAATCGGATATAGTTGGACGATTCTTATGAGAATATCAATATATCATTATAAATATTATAACCAATTTATTACAATAAAAAATCTAAACAAGAAAGGAAAGCTAACTTCGGGCGGAGCCGAAGTTGATATACCCTTGCAGTGAAAATCGGATATTTTTTTTTTTTTTTTTTTTTTTTACCGGTCTTTCAGAATTTGGAAATGGCTTGTGCATCAATAAGAGCATCAGCTAGCATTCCTGTATTCATCATAAAGCTTAGAGGCCCAGACGACCGAGGGGCGCTCAATAAACGATTTGTTAGAATATATTAAGCTATTTTTTTTATTATTAAGCTAGGAGGAGTTAGTAAGGAAATTTAAAATTCTATATTTTAAGTTTGAGGGACAGGAAAGAGATGTTATAGAGTAGAGACCATTGTAGTTCGAACATAATACCCTAAAAGGGTCATGCAGTGCATATGTCGAACTACAACGGCTAAGGAACAGAGGACTAAAGTTTCGAGTCCTTCTATTAGGAATGTTAAATTTTAAGCGTGTTAGTAAATTCTGGCTAAATACATCCCTGTTAATAAGGTTATGCAGAAAGACTACACCGAGCATTGTCCTACGATTTGTTAAGCTAGGTAAGTTTATGAGTAAGAGTCTACTCTTATAAGATGGAAGGTGAAGATTTGCATCCCAGTTTAGACCTCTAAGTGAAAAAGTTATGAAATTCTTTTGTACGGATTCTATGCGGTCCTGATGTACTCCATATTGGGGACTCCAGACACATGAACCGTACTCCAGTATAGGACGGACCAAAGAAATGAATAGTGTTTTAGTTATATAGGGGTCATTAAATTCTTTTGACCACCTTTTGATAAAACCAAGGACTCCTTTAGCCTTATTAACCATTAAGGAAATATGGTCGGCAAATTTAAGTTTGATGTCTAATAGGATGCCGAGATCATTAACCTGGGTCAATTTTTCTAAGGCAATCCCATTAATAGAATAAGTAGCTTGCAGAGGGCAAGAACGATAAAAAGACATATGTTTGCATTTAGATCCATTAAGTATTAGATCATTAGCTAAGCACCATTTTTGAAAGTTATCAAGGTCAGACTGAAGACTGCATTGGGCAGAGATGGATTTGTACTGAAGACAAAGCTTTACATCATCTGCATACATGAGAACTAGAGAGTTCGTTAAAGCAGGGGGCAAGTCGTTTATAAAAAGCGTAAATAATAACGGGCCAAGATGAGTTCCTTGAGGGACGCCGGATGTAGCACGGACCAGACGGGACTGTATGTTTTTAAATAAGACTCTTTGTGTGCTTCCATCTAGGTAGCTGGAGATCCACGTTAAGAGGTCTTTAGGAAAACCCAGCATATTCAGTTTACTCAACAAGAGTGAGTGATTAACTGAATCGAATGCTTTGCTGAAGTCTGTGTAAATTACATCGGTTTGATATCCCTTACAAAAGCCATCTATGACAAAGGATGTCAACTCCAATAAGTTTGTGGTGGTGGAGCGACGCTTAATAAAGCCGTGCTGACAAGGAGTGATAATCGAAGAGCAAAGGTGTTGCAAATGAGGGGTAATTAATTTTTCAAATAACTTTGGAATTGCCGACAACTTAGAGATGCCTCTGTAGTTGGCAGCCTCGGACTTTTTCCCTTTTTTATGTAGGGGAATTATAAATGATAAATGAGAATAAGTTGTTTGAAAAAATTCTGCGAATAGATCGGCAATGGCCTGATCCGAAGTCGCAGAAGAATTTTCAAACGTAAGCAGGGGTGAAAAAGATACGTGTTTACGCTTTGTGTTTACAAAATTATAAAACTGCTTTGGATCCTGAGTAAATTGTATCCGGCAGCGGTCAATATAATTCCTATAACATTCAGCGTTACGCACGGTAAAATTCGACCGAGCTAGTAGGTATCTTGAGAAATCAACACTACTGCAGTTTTTTTTATATTTAAGTAAAAGCTTATTTTTTTTTTTTTTAAGTTAGTAAGGCACCTTGTAAACCAAGGAGGATTTGTTGAAGCGGACGGATATTTCCAAGGCACACATGAGTCAAAAAATTTATTTAAAGTAAAATAAAATTTTTCTAAAGTGACATTAAGATCGGTGCACGTTAGAATATCAGACCAGTCAAATGTTTCTATAAGGCTATTAAGTTTCTGAAAATCAGCTTTACGGAAACAGCGAATCTTATTTACCACGCTCGGAGACATCTGATCGATACCAGGAGTGGTTTCGATTGAGACCTCCAGCGTGGGGTGATATGGATCCTCTGGGGTTGAAAGGGGAAAAGCTCTGGAGAGAGCAGTACCATCAGGATCAGATACAAAGCATAAGTCTAAAAGCCGACCTAGCGAATTTCTAACATGATTGATCTGACCTAGGGACATGTCAAACATGCCCGCGGTGAAGTCATGGTAAGTTGAAAGTGACAAAGATGGTGAGTTGTCGACGTTGGACCACTTTAATTCTGGGATATTAAAGTCGCCCACCGCTACGAGTTGGTCACGATCCGTCATAAGATTAGAGACGTATCGAATGGCGGACAAATGCTGCCAATATGTAGGCGGTTCAGACATAGGAGGTATATATGAACAAGTAATGTATAAAGCTTTAACGGACATAGTGATTTTAACGCAAATAAATTCTATGTCACCAAACTCATGGGATTTCACCTCTTCAGAAGCAAGAGTAGAGTCTACAGAAATGAGGACTCCACCACCTCTTCGCTGAGATCGATCCCGTCTAAAAGTGGTGTACTTACTTGGAAAAACTTCGGAGCTAAAGATCTCCGGACTTAACCAGGTTTCTGTAAATGCTATTATATGGGATGCAAAGAAAGAACTATCAGAATATAGCTTGGGGAGTTTGCTACGTAGCCCCCTAGTATTCTGATAGGTAAGAGTTAGTGAGGAAACTAGTTTTTTGGGTTAGTGGCCAAAGAAGAGGTGGAGGGTTGGTCAGTGGTTTCAATATTGGGAAGTCTCACTCCCACTGGTTTTTGAACTTTTTTCTTCACGGAACTAGGCTGATGTTCTTGGACGAAAAGATTCTCTGGCCAAAAACTGGGAGAGCAAATCGTCTTGAACATCAGCGCGGGCACACGAATCTTGAAAGTAGACGTGCGCCTTGTATAATTATATTTAAATTTTTGTATGTCCTCCAACTTTATATCGGCTTTTGTTTTGGCTTTGATATAAGCCGAGATATCAATCTCTGAAGTATCAGGGGCGAGCCGAGAAACAAATATATGTTTCGATGGAGGAATCACCTGTAAGGGTTTTGGTGTCGCAAGTACTAGAACTGCAGCATCAGTCGGTGCCGGTGGTCCGGACTGTGGAATACCCTTTTGGGTGACCCTAATGGGGGTTTCGTTCCCTAGGACTTGTGGCATCACTTGAAGGGATGCCATGGCGGACATATCAGACAATTGCTCATTATCCCTGAGAAATTCGGACGAATTTTTCTCACTTCTAGCCCTTGGGGTGGCCAGAGATATAAGCGGCTGCATTAATGTCGGCTGAGCAGGCTGAGGCGGATCAGAAACAGCGGATTTCTTGCGCTTAGGGGACTCGTTTAGCAGCTGAAGGCCACTAAACTGAGTGTCAAGCGCACAGAGCTGGTCATTGATTTTACGAAAACCAGTGATCAGCTCTTTAAATCCATTTTGGTCTGTCTCATGAACGACCTCTTTTCGCCTTGCACAGCACGACAATTTTCACAACAATAATGTATACCAGACCTACGGGAAATGGCATCCGAAACTGATGCAGTGAAACCGGCACACTTGGCATGTACGACGTTCTCACATAGCCAGCAATGGATGGCAGGCTGGGATGAGGAAATTGTCTTGTTACAAGACTTAATGGCACAGACAAGTTTAAATTCCATTTTACTTTTATTTATTATAAAACCAAAATTATTATTTAAAAAGTTTAAAAACACAATACCTTGAACCACTGTGCCAAATAGGAAGCCAAAGCGGGAGCTTTGAATAGTGCAAAAGAGAAATGCAGAAATAAAGATAAGCCGGGGAAGAAGCAGAGCTGAGCTATGCTTGGAATTGAAATTATTCAATTTATTAATTCGACTCCACATATATCACAGCACTCGCGAAGCGATACGGTTTAGGCTTTAAGATTGTTAAGATTCACAAGGTTTAATTCACAAGTATGTAAACACCGGTTTACCAATATTTATAATAAAACGCAGTGCGCACAAAAAAACACGACCGTTCGCTTAAGAGAAAGAGAGGGAAGTCTATATCGCAATATATATCGATATATATCGCAAAAATCGGATTAAATCCGATCCTTATGAGAATACCATAATATAACCAATTTATTACAATAAAAAATCTAAAACAAAGTACCAAGCTTCCATTTTCAAAAATACCAAAGTTGGTAATTTTACCAAATACCATTTCCGATGGTTCAGGTATATGGCTATAAGATATAGTCGGCCAATCGTTATAAAATTGGTTAATAAACTCTGTATGAAGTTTCAACTTTCTGTCTTCAAAAACACGAAAGTTTGGTCATTTCCGATTTTTCAGTTATATGGCAGCTATAAGATGTAGTCCGCCGATCTTTCTGAAATTTGGCAAGTCGTATTATTTTGTCAAATATAGCATTTGTACAAAATTCGAAAGGGTGTAAAAAACTTTTCACTGGAAAAATTGTTCTTAGAAATTTCGGAGGAAAAATAATGCATGTAATTTTGCACACAACTAAAGTCAAATATAAATATATGAAGCGCACGTCTTCATTCAAGATGTGCCCGCGCTGATGTTCAAGACGATTTTGTCACCCAGTTTTTGGCCAGAACACATTTACATCCAAGAAAATTAGCCTAATACCATGGAGAAAAAATAGCAAAACCAGTGGGAGTAAAACTCCCATATGTTATAACCACTAACCAACCTTACACCTTTTCATCGTCCACAGCTTAAAAAAATAATCTCTACACTAACACTTAACTATTGAATACAAGTGGGCTACGAAGCAAACTCCCTAAACTATATTCTGTTAGCCCTTTCTTTAAATTCCAGTCTTAAGGTTTCAGTTAAGTCACCTTTGAGCAAATAATAACAACATTTGTTGTACAGATTTAATAATTCAGCTAACAGAGCTAATTTTTCCAAGGCAATCTCATAGAGAGAATAAGTAGCCTGGAGAGGGCATGAACGATACAAAAAAATAAGTTCGCATTTTGATCCATTAAGTATAAATTCATTCGCTGAAGACCATTTTTTTTTAATTTTCGAGATCGGACTGAAGTTTTTATTGCGCAGAAACGGAATTGTATTAAAGGCAAAGCTTAACATCGTCTGCATACATAAGCAAGTTCGTTAAAGTAGGAGGTAATTCGTTAATAAAAAGGTCTTCCCTGAGGGACTCTATATGTAGCACAGACCGAGAGGGAATGTACATTTTTAAAGTTTACTCAACAGGAGTGAGTGATTGACTAAATAGAATGCTTTACCAAAGTCTGTAAATAATATCAGTTTTAAATCTCTTTCGGAATCCAGCTATGACAAGCCATCTTGGTTTTTTTTTGTTGGGATTGCGCGCTTGAGCTGAAAATATATCCTAGATATTATTGGCCCGTACCAATTACATAGCCGGCGCTTACGAACAAAAGCCACCCCCGCACACATCATAAACCCCGCGAAACCACTGCAAGGTTTTACTTTGCAGAGAAGGGTTGAATAATCCATGCATTCTCCCTGAAGCAACGTTCATTTTCAAGTCTTCTTAAGTCGTCCTCTGTATAAGCTAACAACTGGCTTCTCTGAGCTGCTCCGGAGCTGGCACGATACTTCCTACAGTTGTGAAAAATTTTCTCTGGGTTCTCGTCTGCTCCTGGGCAGTTGGGGTACTCTGGACTTTCCTCATGCCCGAAGCTGTGGAGGTATTATCTGTACCCCCCACACTGAAAGAAACTGGGTAAGTTGGTAACTTACCTGGCCGTTGTTTCTTCCGATCTCATCCTGGATGTTGGGAATTAGCCTATGCGTCCATCTACCTTTGGTCGCTGGGTTTCACTTCCCCTGCCATGTGGATAATGACGCTTGTCGGGTTGACCTCATAATGGCCTCCCGGGATGAGTTCCTTCTCCATGTTGATTGGATGCGTATATTTTATCCGTTTTATTAACCAGAACATCGATTTGGATGATTCTGGCTAGAACAAGGGCAGCTTCTTCCAATATTGTTCTGAAGCCGTAAATAACGGGACGGGCCGCTAGTCGGTAGGATGCCCTAAGCTTCTTCCTAAGTATCTGATGTCTTCTGACGAAGCAGCGTATATCGGCGGTGCGGACAGCAAGACCGACGTGACGACCCTGGCTAGAAAGCGTCTCCGCCTTCCTTTGGGCCTCCCACGTTTGGCAGCACCCGTGACATTTCTGGTGGTACTATAGCGCAATACTCCTTCTCGCCCCGTTTCCAGTGAGTTCCGGCGATAGCGTATTCGCCGTGTCGGTCACGGCATTACGACCAGTACGGTCACGTACTGGTTGACCAAGAGCGTTCCTTTGTCCTTTGTCTCGAGAACTTTTCCTACCGTGTCTTAGAGACATATGGGCCTTTATCCTGATGGATCGTCTGTCATCTTGTTTCTTTTCGGCAGCAGAATGAGGTTCTGCCTTTTGCACGATTTTGGAAAAGTGCCGTTTTGGAGACACTTGTTGAAGGCAAAGACCTCCCGTTTCTTCTGCATTGCATGTCTGAGGATGCAATTTGGCACTCCGTCTAATCTTGGAGTCTTTCTAGCTTTAATCTTTTTTTGCATTTTTCCGGATATCCTCGTCCGTAACTGGCACAAACGGCTCCTCATAGTCAGCTGGTATAATTTCCCTTTTTGACTGCTGCTTCGGAAACAGAGACACTACTATTTTCCATGGTAAGGTAGAGCATGTTGGCCTAAGTTGTTCTTGCCCTGAAATCTTTCTCATGAGATCTTGTAGACTGTTCCCCATGGGTCCAATCCGCCTCGTCGCAGATTTTTCTAAAAAATTCGCGTTTGATTTTTTTTTTTAGCCAGTTTCAGACCCATATTACTCCCTGAAACTGCCTTGAACTCCACCGTCCTGGTGGTCACTTAATCTATGCCTCTTGCCTTTTGGAAACGTCTTTTTGCACGCAGGCAGGCAGTTCTTAATCGCAGGATTTCCTGTATTTCGCAGGATTTTCCTCCTGATGGTCCTCTTCTGTTTGGTTTTATCCTAGGCATGGCGCCGTCGCAGGCATCTGCTAATAATCCTGAAAGTTCCTTCGCTGCTCTTTCCGGGAGGCTGATGACCACCGAGAGTGCTTCTCGATCCAAACGCGTGTCCTTCTATTTCGGTTCTTTCACCTTGGGAATCCGTTTCCTACTTATCCCTCCAAGGGTCGCTGAAAGTAAAAGCATCACTGACCTCCCAGTTGCTCCTTCTTATAAGTGCGCTGCTAACGCTGCTCTGTCTTGCTACACATCAGCTTTTGGCCTTTATTGGCCAAGGCCACGTCTAGTATCGCAAAGTGTTCCAGGAGACTGGTGACTCTCTCGGTTGATGGTCGGCTTCCGTACTCCGGAGAACAGGCGTTGACCACCGGGCGAAGATCTTCTCCAACGACCACCGGCGATCTGGCTCTTGAGTGGAGCACCCACTTTGGGTGGATGTCACTCTCGTGCTCGTTCCGGAAAAAATATCTCGCGGAAGCAAGAAGAGCTGCAAAGAGAGTGACCGGAAGAGAAAGTATTCTCTCCGACTCTTACCTTAACGTTGGCGCCATCGATCCGGACGCGTCGGATGGACCCTAGGCGTTTCAAGACAGGCCTCAATGTTTTCTTACGCGTAAGTCACAGGGCCAGGGTTTCCCTTAGCACACCTAATGGGCACCTTTATTGAGCACTATGTATCCTCGCAGGTACGATATCGTTTCGGGGAGCGCCACACTATAAACCTGTTCACTTCGACCTCCAACAAAATGGCTCTTACTAAACTTAAAACTACGGACTGGAACAGTATACTGCGTCCTTGCTTTGGACTGCTAAGCATTATCTTCCCCAGTACTCTGGCGACGTTTGCTGCCTTTTAATTGGCTTTTGCGAATCGCGCAAAAGTTTAATCGTGCTTTCTGGGATCCCATCTAAACCTGAAGCTTTTCCGACCTGGATAGCCTAAGCGACTTCTACAATTTCCTGGGCCGGCGTTAAGCCGGCAGGTTCTCTTACTCCGCTCGGTGCTGGGTAGGTCTGCGTCGGAAAGAGGTGTTCCACAATGGCTTTCATTGTGGCGGCTTCTTTGTAGCGATACGCTTCGCTTTCTTTACTACGGTCTGATAGGCTGATCCCCAAAGATCTTGATCGGCAGCGTCACAAGACTCATGGAAGCACCTCGTTTTTGCCTCCTCTATCATCTTCTTCAAGATCTTCCTTTTTACAGCAAAGTCTTCTTTTTTCTGTTCGAAGTCCGACATTCCTGTGGTTCTTTGATGCAGCCTTCTAGTTCAAAGACACTTCTACGCGCATGGGCTATCTCCGGGGACTACCAGGGAACCGGTTCATGGTGCCGTGAATGACCGCGGCTAGACCTCATGCTGGCTCGGCAGGTTTGTAGAGTCGCAGCCATGGTTTTCTGGACATCGCGTTCAGCGTCACCCGAAGGATCTGGAATCCTGAGTTTTTTCGAGAAAATTTAAAATTGGTGCGGGATGAGCCCTATTCCACCGCCAAGGCGTCGAAGTCTTCTGCAATCACCAACTTGGATTTGTGGCTTTTGTCCTTGCGCTCTCTCATCAAATTTTGTTTTGGAAAAGAAACAAACGATGAAAAAACTAGACAACATTTTTTCTGTTGAGAGAAGAAGAAACATTGAATTTCTTGAATAACATTTAAACAATTTGACGTATCGGGATGATTGGTGGGCGTTTCCATTGCAGCTATGTTAGCATTGCCACGGGTTATTTTGCGTGGAGAGTTAAGGGGGCTCAGTTTCCTTTTGATTTGGATGTAGGGATCCATACCAGTCTGCACAGTCGGCTTAATATTTTCTTTGTTTTTGTTCTCTTTTTCGGGCAGCACCGCGGCAGAGGTATCAATGTTTGCGCTGCTAGCTGATGACGTCGTTAAACGCGCTGTCGTTACAGTAGCGGTTGTTGTTGTTGTTACGGTTGACGTTGTCAAAGAGGTTGCGGTGCTAGTTACTGCGCTCTTTGGCTGCAGAGACATCGATGGTAGCGAGGGGGAGCAAGAACGCGCCCTCACGCTCTGTACGTTTAAGAATTCGGCCAAGTTTGGGGTAATTGACCGTGTTTGGGATGAGCTTGCATTACTTTCGGTTGCTTTGAAAGTGAAGTAAGCGTTGTTTCTTTGTACTGAGAGCCGTCTCTCGTCTTGCTCACGTTGACGTTGTGAGCTAACGTCGTTTAGACTCATTGAAATCGAGGTTGATATTGTTCGAGTTTTAAATGTTATGTTTTATATTAATAAATTAATTAATCAATATAAACATTAGCGATTTCATAGCTGAAAGCGATTCCGCGAAAGCGGAAGAATAAAAATGTGTTAAAAAAAATTTTGTCTGTATACCCAAGTGTCTCCATAACCCCAATTTTGTGAATTAAAATCCCTTAACTTTTAATGTTTTCACAAAAATGATCTAATTATCTAATAATATCAATCTTTTAATTTTTCGGTGTTTTAATTTAAAGTATTTTCTCACGCACGCTAAGGCCACAGTGATATGGCTTTAAAATTCTGTTTCTCTTTCATGAATTCGAATTTATCTAATTGAAGTTGGCGATTTGATTTTCTTAAGCGGACAAAGACTTTTTTGGGCATTTTTTAGTCCAAAATGTACCTAAGAACCTCATGAATCAATATGAGCATATCCGACTGTCTATCAGTGTCTACGCAAACAAGTATTCATAGTTTTCAAGCTAACTTCAAACTTTGCACACATATTTCATGTCTTTGCACGCAGTTTTGTCTAAAACTGTCAAGAAGGGTCGCATATATCCTATAGAATCCATATACAAGATTGGTCGGGATTCAGAGAGTGGTGTGTATGAACCAGTGGTTTGCGAACTGTCGCTTTTCATAGCACTCGTGCATAGGGTTGGAAACTCTGCTGCAGCGCTACCGGAACACCGAGTGTGAGCACGGTACATTTTTTCGAATCTCTCTTATTTGCTCTCATTTTGCATCTTTTGACAACCCAAAACTAAATAAAAACAAAAAAGGAAAGCTAACTTCGGGCGGAGTCGATGTTGACATATCCTTGCAGCTAAAACTGGATATATATCGCTAAAATCGGATACAGTTGGCGGATATATTATAACCAATTTATTACAATAAAAAATCTAAACAAGAAAGGAAAGCTAAATTCGGGCGAAGCCGAAGTTGATATACCCTTGCAGTTAAAATCGGATATATATCGCAAAAATCGGATTAAATTGGCCGATCCTTATGAGAATACCATAATATAACCAATTTATTACAATAAAAAATCTAAAACAAAGTACCAAGCTTCCATTTTCAAAAATACCAAAGTTGGTAATTTTACCAAATACCATTTCCGATGGTTCAGGTATATGGCTATAAGCAAAGATTATAAAGTACATAGATGGGACATCAGGGCCAAAAACGGTCAACTTTTTTCGTCGAGCTTGTTGGTGAAAGGGGAACGAACATACATACGATTCTATTTTTAGAACTCTTTACATGTAAGTTATCCAGCCCGTAAATACAGGCCACTTATGGCCTTTATAAACAATATTTTCAATCTCTGCATTTGCCTTTGGCTTATGAATTTTATAAACAATATTTTCAAACTCTGCATTTGCTTTCGGCTTTGTCTTTGGCTCTGAGGTCCGATCTCGGTTCCCCATAAACAAATCAAAATCAAAAGTAAACATCAGCTTCCCTCCGAAGCCCAATCAATTACGCCTTTTGCGTTTCAAGTACCTACCAAATTGCATCGATCAGCTTAATCGAATTTCACAATAAGATGCGACATTTTCATCTTAAGCCTTTAATCTAAACACAACTGATGGCCGAGGTTCTTTGGATCAGATTTAGAATTAAGAAGTCAGTCCCTTTTCGACCGAGACCGCGAACGGTTGACAAAAATATTTAAGAAAAATAAAAAGTGTCTTGTAATAATTAAGTTAATTATAAATAAAGGTTTAACACCGAGTTTTGTAATTAAAAAATAAAAATTACATTTTTTTAATTCACTGAACAACAAACAATTTAACTGGCGCCCAACACGTGGGGCCGCGTCACTCAAAGCTCCCAAAAATTAATAAGTTAAACATAAACGGAACTCGCGCGGTCAACAAAAAAAACTAAACAAGAACAACAAAAAAATATAAAACAAACAAATAAAACGACAACTCCAACAAGAAAAACCAAGGCAGGATATTCTCAAATAAAAACGACGACTCGCTCCAACAAGAAAAACCAAGGAAGGAAGACAGGACATTCTCTATCCATTAATCAACTGTATCCAGGAAGGACGATCAAACACACAGAAGGAAGACCCCAACGGGACAATATAGTGAGGAATTAATTTAAAATAATAAAAAATTAAAGATTATAAATGAAGATCAGGGAATTTGAGAAAAATAATATAAGATTTATATATTGCAAAAAGTAAGATTCGCGATTTGACAAATAATATAAAGAATAAATCTGGAAGATTTGATAAATAGCTTTGGTGAATTAAATTTAACAATGGCAACCGGAGGTTCAGCACCAAATTTTTCTGCAGGCAGTGTAGCCACAGCCGGCGGTTTAACAGTGGAATTGATAAATAGATTAATAAACGCTCAATTAAATGAAGTTAGCAGGAAAGTAGAATGTTTAGAAGGAAGGCTAGCCACAGATACAAAAACTGTGGAAGATTATAAAACACAAACAATTGACCCAGCTATAAAATGCGATACAACACTTGAAGTGGTAAAATCCTTACCAAATTTCACAGGAGAACCAACACAATATGTAGGTTAGAGGGAAGCTGCAGAAACTGTAATGAGTCTCTATAAAATTGAAAGTGGACAGTATTTCATCGCCTTAACAATTTTACGAAACAAAATTATGGGAGGTGCCCATGATGCTCTTACCAATCATGGCACAGTTTTAAACTTTAAAGCAATCTTATCCCGATTGGACTTTACAAAGTGACAAACGACCAATACATGTTCTCGAGTCAGAACTAAGTATTCTCAGGCAAGGACGAATGACAATTACTGAGTATTATAACGAAGTCAATAAAAAAATGACCTTACTAATAAACAAAACCATAATGACATACGGAAAGGACAGTGTAATTACCAAGGAAACAAACAATTCAATAAGGAGAAATGATCTACGAGTATTTATATCCGGACTTAATGGATCTATTTCAGAAACTCTTTTCTCATTAAATCCACCAGATTTGCCCAATGCTTTGGCAAAGGTCCAAGAATTAGAATCAAACAACTTCCGTGCTCAATTCGCAAATAGGTTTAATGGATTTAAAAATGAAAGTAAATATCGGGGCAACAACTTACGATTTGATCAAATACGACAAAATAATAATACCACTGAAATGGGAAATAATTTTATTCATAACCAAAACTACAATTGGCCACAAAAGGGAAATTTTTGGCAAAATAATAATCAAAAGCAACAAGCTGTCGAGCCAATGGATGTTGATCCACCGATTCAACTCCAGAATAAGCCTAATAACAATCGGCAGCCGAGCCAAAATTGGCAGGCAAATAGCAACAAAGGAAGATATAATAATTGGCAGGCAAACGATAATCAAGGTAGATATAATAATAATTATTATCAAAATAAAAATCGTTCAAATTTATATAGCACAAATCAAAATAGAGAGCAAACTCAAGCTCAAAAAAGGGAATCAGATGGAACAGAAAGTCAGAAAGCTAATAAAGTAACCAGATTAAATAATATCAATGAAGACCATTTTTTGGACCAGACCCCTACAGAGGAATGCCTTATTTAAATAGGATAGCTCGAAAAACCAAGAAGCAGCTAAAAGTTTTAATAGATACAGGAGCCACTGCTTGCTACATAAAA
Source organism: Drosophila pseudoananassae pseudoananassae (assembly GCA_018153035.1). Lineage (NCBI taxonomy): Eukaryota > Metazoa > Arthropoda > Insecta > Diptera > Drosophilidae > Drosophila > Drosophila pseudoananassae. The sequence continues at coordinate 3,027,975 of JAECXR010000038.1, forward strand.
AGGGGAATTTTTTAAAATAAAAACGAGCTACCAATATACAAAAAGGTAACTACAGTTCATGGCTACTCAATTATTAGGTTTTACCATATTATAAATATATTTGAAACAAAACAATTATTTTATGAAATCGAAGGTTTAGAATCTGATATTCTAATTGGATTCAATTTATTAAGAAAAATTGGAGTTATAATAAATATAGATAAGGGAATCTTGGAATATAATGGGAAACAGGAGAAGTTAAAATATTATGATAGTGAGGAGAAAAATGAAATATGTTTAATTAAAGAAAATAATATTCTTCCGTTAAAAGAATTTATTATAAAAAAATATTTTGATGAAAATGGTAGCGAAAACACAGATTCATTATTTGTTGAAAATAGTGAGAAAAGCTTGGGAATTAAAAATCCCGAGAACGCTGACGTAGAAATATCCGTCAACAAAAATAAAAACATCTTGGGAATTCAAAATCCTGAGAACGCCGACGTAGAAATATCCATCAACAAAAATAAAAACATCTTGGGAATTAAAAATCCTGAGAACGCCGACGTAGAAATATCCGTCAACAAAAATAAAAATATCTTGGGAATTAAAAATCCTGAAAGTGCCGACGAAGTAAATACCGTCAAAAACCAAATAAATAATATAGGTATTGATCAATTAGGCGGATTGAGGGAAAAGATACTTCACTATATTGAAAAGGAGCATTCAAAGATAAATATGCAAATTCCTTTTAGAACAGACATAAAAGGGGAAATAAATCTTATCCACGATAGGCCAATATACGGGAAACAATATCCTTATGATCTATCTGTCAACGACTTCATGAATAGCGAAATCAGTAGAATGTTATCAGAAAAAATAATAAGGCCTAGCAGAAGCCCTTACAATTCACCACTTCTGGTAGTCCCAAAGAAAGGAGAGAATCAAGACGGAAGCCGTAAATTAAGACTCGTCATTGATTATAAAAAATTAAATGAAAGTACCATACCTGACAGATACCCAATGCAAGACCCATCAGTAATTCTATCAAATTTGGGAAAAGCAAGATATTTTTCAACAATAGATTTGGAGTCAGGATTTCATCAGATACTAATGAACGAATCTGATGTCGAAAAAACAGCTTTTTCAATAAATAATGGAAAATACGAATTTTTAAGAATGCCATTCGGATTAACAAATGCACCAAGAATCTTTCAGAGAGCAATGGACGATATTCTAAGAGAACAAATAGGGAAAACATGTCATGTCTATATGGACGACATTATAATATTCTCAAACTCAATTGAACAACACTATACAGATCTAAACAAAATTATAAATATATTATTGAGGGCAAACATGAAAATCTCTTTAGAAAAATCTAAGTTTTTCAAACGCGAAACCCGAACGTCATCAAGACAGACCCAGAGAAAATCGATACCATTAGTAAATATCCGCTTCCAGAAAATATTCGGGAACTAAGAAGTTTCCTAGGTCTTACGGGATATTATAGAAAATTTTTTTCAAACTACGCCTACATAGCCAAACCTCTAACAAAATATCTTGGAGGTCATAATGGCAAAATTTCAAAAAGAATGTCAACAAAAATGTTAATTTAGCTGGATGAACTAGCAATTAAAGCTTTTAACGAGCTGAAAAAAAATCTCATTGCTCAAGTAGAACTAGTTCAACCGGACTATAATAAAAAATTTACCTTGACCACCGACGCTTCAGACGTCGTAATTGGTGCAGTTTTATCTCAAAAAGGAAAACCACTTACTTTTATTTCAAAAACCTTGTCAAAAACACAACAAGCTTATACTACTAATAAGAAGGAACTTTTAGCGATAGTATGGGCTCTTAAAAGTCTAAGAAATTACTTATACGGAGTTATTGGAATTGAAATTCAAACCGACCATCAATCTTTATCTTACACAATTTCGGATAAAAATCCCAATGTAGATATGAAAGGATGGTATCATTTCATAGAAAGTTTTACACCGAAAATAACATATAAGCCAGGTACAACAAATGTAGTTGCAGAGGCATTATCCCGAATTCAGATAAATAATATTACTAACAGCGATATAGAACAAACAGACCAGTCAGACTCAGATCAGAACACACAGCATTCAGCTGAAAGTAGTTTTGAAAATGTAATACAAGAGACCCGGAAACCGTTAAACCAATTTAAACAACAACTGTTATTAACAACGGGGAGGTATACAATACATGAGTCACTGAAAATCTTTGACAGGACACGACATTTAATTGAATATGACACACCAGAAAATCTAATAACAATATTAAGAAAGTATCTTCCACCTAACATTACGGTAGGAATTCATTGTACCTTAAAGGACTTATTCCAAATTCAATTACCATTAAAAAATAATTTCACAAACACACTCCTTTTTACAAGAATCTTTCTACAAGACGTGGAAAACGAGGAAGATAAAGCTATAATAATAGAAGAAACACACAGCCGTGCTCATAGGGGGCTAGAAGAGAATTACAAACAGATCAGTAAATTATATTATTGGCCAAACTGTTTTAAAAAATTAAAAGAATATATTAAAAATTGTGTGATTTGTAACGAAAATAAATACAACAGGCACCCAATAAAAATTCCAATTGGGGAAACCCCAATTCCAAGTAAAGAAGGAGAAAATTTACACATTGACATATATTACGCGCAAGGTCTTACTTTCATAACTTGTATTGACGCCTACTCAAAATTTCTAGTAGTAAAAGAAATCCAAAATAAATTAAATATCGAAAATAAAGTAATGGAACTTCTTCAACATTATCCACAAGCCAAAGTAATAATGACCGATAATGAACCGAGCTTTACCTCGGCCCAGTTTAAATCTTTCGCACAAAGGTGCAATTTAACTTTACATTACGCAGACCCGAGGCACAGCACGTCAAACGGACAAGTTCAAAGGGCACATTCTACATTAACAGAATTAGCTCGATGCATTAAAGAAGAATTTAATTTAACTGACTTTTCCGAAATAGTAATCAGAGCCGCTCAAGAATATAATCAGAGCATTCATTCTACAACGAACCAAAAACCTTTTGACGTACTATATAATAAAATAGAGCACGATAACATTCCTCAACTTTTGAAAAATACTCAAGAGAAAATATTGGAAACACATAACGAAAACAGAAAAGAAAAAGAATATCATGTGGGACAAGTAGTCTATGAAAAGAAACACGGGGAAAGAAATAAACTTAAAACCAGATATAAAAAACAAATAGTTAAAGAAAATTTACCCAACAAAGTAATAATCAACAATAGAAATAGAATTATTCACAAAGATAATATATAATTCTAAGTATTTATATATCATCCATTTTTTTTCTTTCCTTTCCCAGAAAATGTTTTATCAGATGCTTATACTACACCTTATTTTATTAACAAAATCAGAAATAATTGACTATACAAGTCACGAATATCTCCTATTTAAAGACAATAAAGACGTATTGACGTACGATTCATACGCAGATTTATTCCATGTAACTAACTTAAGCTTTTATAAAGAAATAATAAATTTGGAATCAGATAATATTAAAAGGGATACTAATAAAAGGTCACAATGGGAAATTAAATATGACATAAAAGTAATAGAACTAATTTTATCACAATTAATATCAACTAGATCAAAAAGAGGGATAAATGAGTTAGGCACCGTGTGGAAATGGTTAGCTGGAACTCCGGACCATGATGATTTTATTACAATTCAGAATAAAATTAATGAATTAACTGAAAACAATAATAAGCAGTCTATTATCAATTCCCGATTATTCAAAGAAATAGAATCTCTTTCCGATGATTTTAAAAAAGTATTTATTGATCAAGATCTACCACTTCGAAAACATCGCTTGCGATTATTAACATTTGATCTGCAAAATTTAATTGACACAATCACTCTAGCAAAAATAGACGTTTTTAATACCAAAATTTTAAATAATGATGATATCTTGGAAATATTAAAACATGAACAAAAACCAGTAATTATAGCTGATTTAATGGACATCTCTGCTTTTAAAATCGCATTGCATAAAGAACTTTTAATAATTTATATAAAATACCCAATAATAAAAAACAGATGTGAAATATATCACTCTAGAGCGGTTTCCCAAACCGATGGAAAACTAGTATTAAGCAATCAAGTCGCAAAATGCGAAAATATTTTTTATGAAATGTCTAATTTTAAGAACGAAATTTTTAATAATTATTGCACTTTAAGTAACAAAAAAAACGTGTTTTACACGATTATTAAATGGAGAGAAATCAACGTGTAAAAAAATAAGAGAAAAAAATAAACAAATAGACATCATACAAGACAGTGCCATTCTTATAAGTGGAAACAATATTGTTAACAACTCCCATTTAAACGGTTCGTTTTTAATAACATTTAATGATACAACTAAAATTAATAATATCTCATAAACCAATTTGGAAAATAAAATTCTTGAATACGTAACTACGAACCACTTTAAAAATTATGAAATATCCGATTACATATTATCAAATAACTCTGATCTTTCTTTAGATAATATAAACATTTTAAACCCTTTCGTTAAAATTAATAATACTAAAATATCACTTACCTTTATATTATTGATATTAATCATTATATATTTGATTCTTTCACTCATTATAAAATACAAAAATGCTATATTATTTGTAACCAAAAAACATCGGCCTGAACCAGAAAAATCTATTAACCAAGAAAATTTTTTAACAGAATTAAGAGATCATTTAAACGAATTTCATATTGAATCGGGACGATCCATTTTAGAAGGGGGAGAGTTATCCAACCCGTAAATACAGGCCACTTATGGCCTTTATAAACAATATTTTCAATCTCTGCATTTGCCTTTGGCTTTGTCTTTGGCTCAATTATCCAACCCACAAATCCAAGCCACTTATGGCTTTCCACTTATGAATTTTATAAACAATATTTTCAAACTCTGCATTTGCTTTCGGCTTTGTCTTTGGCTCTGAGGTCCGATCTCGGTTCCCCATAAACAAATCAAAATCAAAAGTAAACATCAGCTTCCCTCCGAAGCCCAATCAATTACGCCTTTTGCGTTTCAAGTACCTACCAAATTGCATCGATCAGCTTAATCGAATTTCACAATAAGATGCGACATTTTCATCTTAAGCCTTTAATCTAAACACAACTGATGGCCGAGGTTCTTTGGATCAGATTTAGAATTAAGAAGTCAGTCCCTTTTTGACCGAGACAATTTGACAATTTGAAAATTTGTTGGCTTCCAATTTTCATTTTCAATTTCTTGTCTCTGTTTTCAATGCGCCGATGTGGTCGTCAGTAGAACAAATAGTATTTTTAGTCGCTACAGTTTAAGACGGGGTGGTAGCGTAATGCATAGAGTAGTTACTTTATGTACAATATTTTTGTGTTCAAATCCTAGTAAGGACTTGTTTTCATTTTTTTATAATTTTTTTTTTTATTTTTCTTTAATTGTAGTTTTAATGAAAAAAAATTTAATATGTCCGGCTAATAAAATTTCAAGGGAGTCCCTCCGGAATTTTGTCATCCGACACGTCCGTCACTTATTTTTACAAAAATTGTAATAGAATGAAATTAAAAATAATAATAATAAAGTAAATATGAAAAGGAAAAAAAATATTGTTAAGAAAATTAAAGTAAAAAAAAATAATAAAAAAAATAAAAGAAAATATAAAAATAATCATAAAACTGAAACTTTATAAAAATTTAAACTACCGCCCAGTAACAAAATCGAACCCAGGACCCGAAGGATAAGGATCGCGCGCTTTCCATCTAGGCTACCCTCGAAGTTGATCTAATGGTAGTTAAAGTTGGTATTAAAGAAAACGCAAGGATCCATAGTAAAATCCGAGCTGAAGAGTGAAGATAGTGGAAGATATTTCTGATCTCTTTGCTCTCACACTATTCGATTTGAACGTTTCAAACTCTCATTGTTCCAAAAATGTTCCTTTCTAAAAATAGAATTCTCTCTTTCTCTCTCTCATCTGCCAGCCGTTTGTCGTGGAACCCGCTCTCAAATATTTTCATTTTACAGCGGGTTGCACGACTCGGCCTGCCAATATGCCGTAGAACCCGCACTTATAATGATTTTTACAGCGGGTTTCACTACGAACTGAGGCGATTTTAAGATGATTTTAGGGAGATTTTAAAATTTTGTATTTTTCTTGATTGGATTATAAATTTTGTTAAAAAGTTTAAAACAATAAAAATATAATATAAATAGATTTAAAATAAAAAAAAGTGAACTTCCCGTGCCTGATTTGAACTCATTTTACTCTGCACATCAGCCAAGCACTCTACCACTAGGCTATCCCTCATTTGTTGTCGCGCGAAAAATTTCTCAAACTTAACTTGTCGCGCAATGGAACCCGCTCGTTCCAGCGGGTTCCAGCGCTGGAACCCGCCATAGAAAATTTTTCTTTGTATGAGATGTCCCATCTATGTACTTTATAATCTTTGCTATAAGATATAGTCGGCCAATCGTTATGAAATTGGTTAATAAACTCTGTATGAAGTTTCAACTTTCTGTCTTCAAAAAAACGAAAGTTTGGTCATTTCCGATTTTTCAGTTATATGGCAGCTATAAGATGTAGTCCGCCGATCTTTCTGAAATTTGGCAAGTCGTATTATTTTGTCAAATATAGCATTTGTACAAAATTCGAAAGGGTGTAAAAAACTTGTCACTGAAAAAATTGTTCTTAGAAATTTCGGAGGAATAAATAATACATTTACTAAATGTAATCACTAACCATACAGCATATAGACAACCCATTTCATACAACGAAAATGGACGCAAAAATTTCTTGCGACAGGCCCCAGCAGGCCCCAGAGAGGATTTCTTACGCTCTCTTACCCTCATACGCATAGGTTCGTTCATCTTACGCTCATTCTCTCATTAAATGTTTTCGGTTTTTCAGTCTCTAAACGGAGCGCAATGAAGAAGGTTGGCCTGCGCTTCGGTTGATCTTTGTATGTATGCGTGTCACACATTCACATACACGGGTGTATGTGTGCGTGCGATTTCGTTTCGAAGCCAGCGCACAAAATTTTAATTTTTCTTACTTTTCAGGCTTGCTACCCTAACAAAATTCGGGTATTCGATATTTGGTGAAATGACGAAAGAAATTATATTATTTTTTATATTATATTATTTATTGTTTCAGCATACATTTTAAATTTATTTAGGAATAAGATTAAGTGTTGGCAGTAAAATGTGTTCTGTATATATATTTTTACGAATCATTAAAAATCAATATACTGAGAAAGAGTCAGAGTATATTTCAGTCGGAGTCACTTAAAATCCCGATCGTTTTAAGTTTTTGTTGTTCTTCATGTGGATTTTGCCTGCATACCCTACTGATGGATGAGTTTTAGGGGTGGGTGAAGACACGAAAACAGCTGATGGACTTGTTTACCTTTTTTGTTTACAATTTTTCAGGCACTTGTTATTAATTTGGGTTATTGTGAGATTTAATTAAATTATTAGAGTTAATTTAATAATTTCCTTATATATTTTGGTACTTTAAAAAAGTCGCCGCTCGAATTTGTTACAGATATATATACATATATACAAAAAAATATATATATTTACATTGGTTTTATGCTTTTATATGGATTCCTATATGGTTTTATGATCTATAGTGCATATCTTATTGTATGATCTGCAGTGTAATTTAAAATATATACAAGTTAACACGCGCAGACAGAATTTAGGAAAAGTGCCAAATTGCACACCGGATCCGGTGGCCCGCACGCGTAACGAAAGAGGTGCTGACTACGCATTCCGAGGGCAACTGTCCGCGGACCGGCTCGGGCACTTGCGCAACATGTGATCGTTGCTGGCCGGATACGGAATGCTGACACTGCAATTGGGCAACTGCGCCGCAGCCCAACGAAGGCTTCGAAGTACAGCCCGGGTAGTATTTTAATTCAGTCTTAAGTAGAACTCCGCAGCCTTAGCTCGCGATATATTTTATCTTTGTCAGTAACACTAACCCTAACGGGTTTGTGCGAAACAAATGATCAATAAATATTATTTGTAAAACCCACACACGAATAATCTATTATTTTATATTTGTCAGTAACACTAACCCTAACGGGCTTGTGCGAAACAAATTATCAATAAATATTATTTGTAAAACCCACACACAAATAATATATTACTAACTGGCGCCCAAGCGTGATAAAGAACTCGCACCCGAAAATCGCGTAAATAGAAAATTGCGTAAACGGCTTAAAAATAAAGTGAATACTTTATATAAAATATACCTAATATAAAATAAAATAATACAAGTGAAAAATTCGGCAAAAAAAATTCGGTAGTCGAAAAATAAAATAAATAAAAAAACATACAAGTGAAAACAAATAGAAGCTGAGAAGAAAACCCACCCTTAAAACAGCTTCTAAGACATTCGGACAAAATATATTTTTTCTACACAAAAAGTTGTAGAAACAGTGAAAATAATATAAAAGACAAAAACGAAAAGTTCTAAAACAAAAAATTATATGCAAGATTTTATTCAGTTAAATCTTGCATAAAACTCAAAAAACCAACGAAGCAGTGAAAAAGGGAGCTGTAGGGACAACCCTCGCCCCCTCCGCGGGAATAATTCAAGTAAAGGGAGCTGTAGGGATACCCCTCGCCCCCCTCCGTGGGAGCAACTAAAGTAAAGGGAGCTGTAGGGTAACCCTCGCCCCCCTCCGTGGGAATCAACAAGCTGAAGCAAAGGAAAGCCGACGGCAACTTGCAGCATATTTTAATAAATAAATATAAGAAAATGTAAGTAGGCTGTTCGTTTGTCTGTTCGTGAAAAAAATAATACAGAAAATAAAAAGTTTTTAAACAAATAAAACGGAATTCGCTAGGCCTGTAATGACTACATGATAAAAAAAAAAAGAGAAAATATTTATATTTTGTGTTTTCTTTTCTCCTCTTAAAACTTTTTTTCCCTTTTCATAAAAGGCTAAAACTTGTCAAGCTTATTGTGCAAGATAAATAAAAAATAAAAAATTAATACAATAGGAAAGACATGATTTAAAAAATAAGTACATTTTGTTTTTTTCTCTCTGAAATCTGAGTACGAAGAAATAAATTTTTCTTGAAATTTGAGTACGAATAAAAGCATTTGCGCAGTAACTCATTTTTACTATTTATAAAAAAGTGCACTAAGAATTTTTTTTTTTTTAAATAAAAACAAGCAAAATATTACGAAAAATACATAAAAACATTACAATTTTTTTTAAGGAAATATTACAAAATTGAAAACCAGCAGCAATTTTTATTATTAATTTTGACCCATGTCCACGGGAAACTACGCGTCGTCGGACGAAGAACTTTTAGAAGAGTATAGGAAATCTCGGGGGTTAAGGGCTCACCAAGAGGAATCCATCATCCATCTTTTATCCATCAACCAGTAGGACCGCAACTAACACCCTCGTTCGAGAGAGCGTCCTTGAAACTAGAAGCTCTGAATTTTCCAGTCAAACAATAGAAATGTCTCATGAACAGCTTTTAGCCATCGAGAACGCCATGAAAGGCGCACTCGAAAGGCAACAACGAGAATTTGATGAGAAGGTAGCCACATTGATGGCAGAAATAAACTCATTAAAAATCAAAACCCCAGAAATTAAAACGTATCAGGAGATCAAAATTGAACCAGGAATAGAATGTTCCGAACCGCTAGATATAGTAAAATCTGTCCCAGAATTTGAAGGGAAACAGGAGAGTTACGTCTCCTGGAGGCAGGCTGCCACAGCAGCATACAGGGTATTCGAGCCTTACGAGGGCAGCAGTCGATTCTATCAAGCAGTCGCAATCCTCAGAAACAAAGTAAGAGGACCAGCGTCCGCTGCATTGTCTTCATATAATACAGTGTTAAATTTCCATGCCATACTGGCACGTTTAGATTTCACGTATGCGGATAAAACTCCGACACACGTAATTCAACAAGAATTAAGTTTACTAAGGCAAGGAGATTTACCCTTACTTAAATACTACGACGAAGTAGAACGAAAGCTAACGCTTTTAACAAATAAAATTATTATGACCCACGACGCTAACGCAGCAGCCGTTCTGAACCAAAAATTCAGGAACGACGCCCTGCATGCGTTCGTATCCGGCTTAAAAAAATCTTTAAAGATGGCCGTATTTCCCGCGCAACCACAAGATTTGCCATCGGCATTGGCTTTGGCCCAAGAAGCCGAATCAAGCAACGAAAGAAGTGTTTTTGCGGCTAGTTTTGCTCGGCACAGCGAGGAAAAAGTGAGTAAACCAAACAACCAGCGACAAGCGGGTTGGAAGAATTGGTCCACGGGCCAAGAACAAAGTCGAAATTTGGGGGCAATGCAAAAGACCCCTTACTTTGCCAGACCTCAAAAAGAAGGCAATAATCAACCCGGTTCTTTTAAACAAAGACCATATAGTAATACGGGAAACGCCCAGAAACAAACAAGGGCGGAGCCAATGGACGTGGATACCTCATCCCGTTTTAGACAGCCTTCGGCATGGGTAGCAGGGCAATCGGCAAGGACCCAGCAGAAAATCAACTTCATGCCCGAGGAGCAGTCCGGCGAAGAGGACTACGATTCCGTTGCGCAAGCATGCGCCACAGAAATAGAGGATGACCTGGACGCAGAGGACTCTATTAATTTTTTAGGGTAAAGTCCCTACTCCCGTACATTACGCGTACGCTGGCAGGAAGGGAAATAAAACTTTTAATCGATACAGGTACCTCAAAAAATTATTTTACTCCACTCCCGGGGCTGAAAGGCGTCGTGGCTGTGGACACCCCATTTAACGTAAAGTCAGTCCACGGCTTTACAAAAATCGAGAAGAAATGTTTTGCTTCCATATTTAATGTTAAATCACCATTTTTCATTCTTAAAGTTCTGAAAGATTTTGACGGTATTATCGGTCTCGACTTGCTTAAACAAGTGAATGCGAAACTCGATTTTACTGAAAATATTATCCACACTAATAACGGATTTGAAAAGATCCAGTTCGCTAAGGCAGAAAATGTCAACTTCATCAAAATAGATGACGAGGACGTTCCCCCCGCGGTAAAAGGTGCCTTTGACAAGATGATAGGCGAAAATTACAAAGCCTTCGCTGATCCAGACGAAGCTCTTCCTTTTAATATAAATACTGTTGCTACAATTAAAACAGATGGGGAGCCGGTGTACTCAAAGTCGTACCCGCACCCCATGGGTGTAACTGAATTCGTCAACGCAGAGGTTAAACAACTTCTAGCGGACGGCGTAATAAGGCCATCCAAGTCTCCTTATAATAACCCAACGTGGGTTGTTGACAAAAAAGGAACCGACCAGAACGGGGTCAAGAAGAAGCGACTCGTTATCGACTTTAGAAAGCTAAACGAAAAAACCGTAGACGATAGATACCCTATCCCTGCGATTTCGACAATATTATCGAACCTGGGCGAGTCAAAGTTTTTTACAACACTCGACCTTAAAGCCGGCTTTCACCAAATAGAGCTGGCAGAGAGAGACCGGCAGAAGACGGCTTTCTCAATAAATAATGGTAAATACGAATTCTGTAGATTGCCATTTGGACTAAAAAATGCTCCGAGCATTTTCCAAAGAGCTATCGATGACGTCCTACGAGATGGAATTTCAAAGATATGCTACGTTTATGTCGACGATGTCATAATATACTCAAAAACGAAAGAGGACCATCTTAATGACATAAGATGGGTCCTAAGAAAACTTTCCGAAGCAGGTATGAGAGTATCTCAAGAAAAATCAAAGTTCTTCAAAAAGAGCGTTGAATACTTGGGATTCATTGTGACGCAAGGGGGCTTACGGACATCACCCGAAAAGGTCAGGGCCATAAAGCAATTTCCCCAGCCAAAGACCCTTTTCGAGCTAAGATCTTTCATAGGGTTGGCTAGCTACTATAGATGCTTTATTAAGAATTTTGCAGCAATTGCAAGGCCTCTTACTAGCATTCTTAAGGGCGAAAACGGTAAGATAAGCAAATACCAATCAAGAAAAATATGCATTGAAATGAACAAGGAACAGATGGAAACATTCTGCAGACTAAGAGAAATCCTAGCATCAGAAGATGTTTTACTTTCCTACCCAGACTATAAGAAACCGTTCGATCTAACAACGGACGCGTCAGGTTTTGGTCTAGGGGCGGTTCTATCGCAGGGTGGTCGCCCAATTACAATGATATCACGCACTCTGCGTGATAACGAAAAGAACTATGCAACCAACGAGCGGGAACTCCTCGCCATAGTCTGGGCACTAAAAAACCTCCGCAATTATTTGTACGGAGTAAAAAATCTACAGATCTTTACCGACCACCAGCCACTCACTTACGCCGTCTCTGATAAAAATCCTAACGCTAAATTAAAGCGCTGGAAGGAAATCATTGACGACCACGGTGCAAAGGTGATTTATACACCTGGCAAAGAAAACTTTGTCGCTGACGCGTTGTCCCGTTGTCAAAACGTTAACGCTTTAGAGGATGAACAGGACTCCGACATGGCTACCATACATAGCGAGGAATCGCTCACGTATACCATAGCCACAACGGACAACCCGGTTAACTGTTTCAGGAATCAAATAATAATTGAAGAGAGTAACAGCTCGTCCGTAGACACGTTTATTCTGTTTAAAAGCAAAGTTAGACACATAATAAAAATAAATGACCGCGGTAACCTACTAAATTCCTTGCTAGAAGTGGTTAATGCAGAAGTGGTAAACGCAATATATTGCTCCCTACCAATTCTGGCATTTATTCAACACAAACTCGTGGAGCTATTCCCGAACACTACGTTCAGACATTCAAAAAGCTTTGTACAGGACATAACGGACGGAACCGAACAGAAGGAGATCATTGTAACCGAACACAATAGAGCGCATCGAGCAGCCCAGGAAAATGTGAAACAAGTCCTAAGGGACTATTTTTTTCCAAAAATGTTCCGACTAGCAACGGATGTAGCAACAAACTGCAAAATCTGTTCCATGGCAAAGTACAAACGCCACCCATCCAAACAAGCAGTAGCACAAACACCTATACCTAATTCTGTGGGGGAAATCCTCCATATTGACATTTTTTCTACAGACGGAACTCTTTTCCTTACGTGTGTGGACAAATTCTCGAAATTCGCCACAGTACAGGTGATCGCGTCAAGGGCTATTGTGGACGTAAAAACTCCGATAATGCAAATAGCGAATTTTTTTCCAAAAGCGAAAACGATCTACTGCGATAACGAGAAATCCCTAAACTCCGAGACCATAAAATCCATTCTCCTGAACAACTATAACATTACCGTTTCTAACGCACCACCTCTACACAGCACCTCAAACGGCCAAGTAGAGAGATTTCATAGCACCCTGGCCGAAATAGCACGATTTTTGAAGCTAGAGAACAAATTAGTTGACACCACTGAAATAATTCTTCTTGCAACTAATAAATACAATAAATCAATTCACTCGGTGACTAACGAAAAACCCATAGACATTTTACACTCGAAATCAGCAGAGTTCGAGACAGTAATTAGCAAAAAAATTCAACAGGCTCAGGAGAGAACCCTCAAACACGTAAACAAAGATAGGACTCATAAAACTTACCAAGTGGGCGATAAGGTTTTCCTGAAAGCAAACAAACGCCTGGGGAATAAGCTTACACCACTGTGCTCAGAAGAGGTTATTGATGCAGACCCGGGGACCACGGTCCTTATTAAAGGGAGGGTGGTCCACAAGGACAATCTACGTTAATCGTCCTCACAAGATTTTGGCCTACCCCTTTGTTTCTTTCTTTATTCTTTCTAGGTTACAAAAATATTTTTTAATTTTCATACTAACGGCTATCAGGACGGACGCGACATTAAAACTAAACGATTACACGAACGCAGACCAGACAGAAGCAATGACAAAGACATTCACAGACGACCACAGAACACCAGTTATTGAAACGGACCTTAGACATATTCGCAAGTTGGTGACCACCCTTAAGTTCCATCACAGGGCTACTAGAAGTATTAATTTAATCAGAACCGGATAATGAGGGCAGACGAGGGTCAAACAGAATTAAACATAAAATTTCAAGAACGTCTAAATGAGCTCGCTAACGCAATGAATCAGATTCAGAAATATGAAACAAATAAAGAAACACACTTGTTAGAAATCATCTTAGCAAAGAATAGAATCATCATTACAGATCTAGAAAATATCCTTATGGGCCTAACCCTAGCAAAATTATTAATATTAATATTAGTTTGGTAGAATTACTAGAAGTATCTAGCATAAGTGTTTTTCAAAATTCTGACATTTTGCACTTTCTCATTAAATTTCCTAATCCTAAGCTCGTATGTAAGAGAATAACGGTCTACCCGGTTCAACGCCATAATAGAATCCTGAACTTCGAGAGCGGAAATTTAGTTGCCGAATGCCCAACACAGAACCTCAATATCGGTGACTGCAAGACAACGGTGGGTGCCGCATTCTGCAAGGAACTAAAAAACGGCACATGTGCTCAGCAGATAGTTTCTGGGGCCATCGCGCACTGCTCCACGCTCCCGGGTCATCTAGATCCAATCACCATTGTGGACCACGGAACCCTAATCATCAACGATGCCAATGTAACGGTGACTGACGACCAAGGCCGGGAACAAAAGGTATCCGGAACCTACCTGTTAGCGTACTCTGACAAAGTAGCGCTCAACGGAACCTGGTTCATAAACCAGCTGGGGAGCTCACTGAAAAAACCTGCTGTGTCGGCTATGACAGTAGTAAACGTCACCGCTCACCATAACCGGCTCAGCCTCCCGTTTCTCCATGAACTCAGCCTAAGTAACCTACACCATATCGGGGCCCTCAGAGAAAGACTGTCATCGGGAACCCGTCTCAACATTTGCCTTATTCTACTGGCTGCCCTTTCTCTATGCGCAATCCTGTGGATTGGCAAATACCACCTGAAGACCAATCGCCGCAAGAAATCGAGGGACAAATCGAGGGACGTAGAACAAGTGGGTCCCCGGGACGACGACCATTTAAAGGAGGGAGGAGTTAACACGCGCAGACAGAATTTAGGAAAAGTGCCAAATTGCACACCGGATCCGGTGGCCCGCACGCGTAACGAAAGAGGTGCTGACTACGCATTCCGAGGGCAACTGTCCGCGGACCGGCTCGGGCACTTGCGCAACATGTGATCGTTGCTGGCCGGATACGGAATGCTGACACTGCAATTGGGCAACTGCGCCGCAGCCCAACGAAGGCTTCGAAGTACAGCCCGGGTAGTATTTTAATTCAGTCTTAAGTAGAACTCCGCAGCCTTAGCTCGCGATATATTTTATCTTTGTCAGTAACACTAACCCTAACGGGTTTGTGCGAAACAAATGATCAATAAATATTATTTGTAAAACCCACACACGAATAATCTATTATTTTATATTTGTCAGTAACACTAACCCTAACGGGCTTGTGCGAAACAAATTATCAATAAATATTATTTGTAAAACCCACACACAAATAATATATTACTAACTTACATGCATATAAAATTGTCACTACCGTATTTACATTAACCGTCATTTCCCTGTGGTATGCCTTTGGAGTTCTTGGCAATGAAAGAGTTAACTTGCGCGCCAAAACTATTTTTTTCGGGTTTGTTTTGATTCTTGTAGTTTTTGGTTGCCATTTGGCTTACCCCCTGCCTAATTTACCCGCCTAAAATATTGCCATTTGATGAAGAAGAGGAAAATGGTTTAATCGGCATTCTATTTTTGTTCTGTGAGGATCGTTTTTCGTGAGGACTTAATTAAGTGCTGATTTTTGTCAAAAAAGTGATTAGTATCGGTGTGTTTATATATTTTTCGGAAATATTTTTACTAAACGTAAACTTTCCGAGGGTCCGTGGCTACATCATCATCAATTGCAAGTATAAATCTAGTTATTTAAACCTTAAATAATTTATTTAAATATTCGGTTTAAATATTTTTGCAATGAATCGGCTTAATGTTAGGAAAAATGGACGCAAGTGCATTATTGCATCCTGCCAGGGAAGTTACAGGGATTCGTCACACTCCATTCCAATTATGTTGTTTTCTTTTCCATCGGACGATAGGAATCTTAAGAAATGGGTTGAATTGTGCCAATTGGATGACACTTTTAATAGACGAACTGCGCGAATTTGTAACAGACATTTTGAAAGTAAATATATTGGGAAAAGTAGGCTTAGAAGCAATTCCGTACCAACTTTAAATTTATGTGACAATTCACTATTGCGTCCGAACAGTACTGTTCCATGTGAACAATTTGCATTTTGTGATGATGGGGCGGAAGAACCAATTGGCACTTATATTAACCCAATAGGAAGAAAAGAGTTTTTAAATAGGGTAGGTAGCCGTTCCAATTTAGAAACTCCCAACTTAGAAACTTCACCGCAGTTAGAAGATTTTTGTTCGATTGCCAGAAGAGGGAAGAAAATGAGAGATTTTACAGAAAAAAGAATTATGAGATATTTCTTGAACTAAAAAAATACAACGAAGGTTGAACCTTCTTCATTGCGCTCCGTTTAGAGACTGAAAAACCGAATAGAGGTGGAGAACTATCGATAGCACTATCGCCACTATCGATGGCTTAGCACTATCGAGCCACCATCGATGGCAGCAGACACCTTCGATAGTGGCCCATCCACTATCGATGGTGCCATCGATAGTGCGCTTCTTACATCCCTAAAAAATTTGTTCGCGCATTTTCTGTGTTGGCGTCAAATGCAAAAACGAGGAAAAATTTAAAAACAAGAAACAATTAGTTAAATTAATATGGATCGCTTTTTAAATTTGGGTATGTTTACTATATTATATACGTAAGTGTTTTGATCTATAATTTGTTAAATTTAAAGGTAAACGTCGAGTGTCTTCATCAAGTGCCGACAAGCCGGACTGTGAGTGCCGGACTGAAAAAGATTTGGAACCAAATCGACAGAGTAACAAAAAGAAGTCGAAAATTTCACATGTTTGGAAATATTTTAAAAGGTCTGACGACAAGAAATATGCCAAATCTCTCGATTGTGGCAAAGAATACAAGACAAGCGGCAATACATCTAACTTGCACGACCATTTAAAAAGGTTCCATCCTGGCGTGGAAAGAAAGAGCCCAGAATCGAGCACACAAGTTGTACGTGCTGAGAGGAACGTCACTACATCTACAAGCAGCAGTTGCAGATCGAGCATGAATTCTGTGGCGTCTTACTTTAAAAGAGCCGTCATGTATGATTCAAATTCTAAAAGAAAGACTGACATAGATAAAGCTCTAACTGAAATGGTTGCCAAAGATGTGCAGCCCTACAATATTGTAGAAAACGAAGGGTTCGTGCAATACACTCATGTATTGGATCCTCGGTATAAATTACCCAGAAAGACGCACTTAGATGTGCTGATGTATAATTATTTTACCGAAACTTCTGCCAAGTTATCAGCAATCCTTGTAAATGTTTCGAATATCGCAGTTACGTGTGATTTGTGGACATCAAGTGCCAATGCTAGTTTTTTGACTGTGACGGGTCATTTCGTATATAACTACGAATTAAAAACAGCATCCTTAGCAACAAAAAAACTTCTAAGCACAACTAATCATTGTTCACAAAACATTGCTGATACATTGCGGGACATTTTTATTGAATGGAACATTCTGGAAAAAACTGTATGTATTGTTACCGACAATGCCAGCTCCATGCTTAAAGCATGTGATCCATTGCATATTCGCAATCTGCCATGCTTTGCGCATACAAAATCTGAACTTTGTAACTTTAAAAACACCAAAGTAATACCATTGCCGATTAATCAGTTATATGACAGCTATAGGATATAGTCGGCCGTTCCGACTTATATACTGCGTGCAAAGGACAGAAGGGTGTGTGCAAAGTTTCAAGACGATAGCTTTAAAACTGAGAGACTAGTTTGCGTAGAAACAGACAGACGGACAGACGGACATGCTTATATCAACTCAGGAGGTGATCCTGATCAAGAATATATATACTTTATAGGGTCGGAGATGTCTCCTTCACTACGTTGCACACTTTTGAACAAAATTATAATACTGAAATATTCTGAAATATAAAGTATTCAATTCATGGATTTTTAAATTATTTATAAAGTTGGCTTTAACCATGCGATGCAAGTCGAATATTGACTAGATGCCAACTTCAAACCGCGCCTCTCATAAAAGCTTCCCTATTGGGAAAAAACTCGGAGAGCCATTTTTTTACAGGACTCTTTTGTGGACACTTCCTAGCTCGTTTGCCATGGACAGGAACTGGTGGAAAGATTGAGGCTAAGAGTGAGGTCGAACTATATGGTGGATGTAAAAAAACTTTTCATCCGAGCTCACGGAGCTTCTGACGCATCACCAAAGATGTGTGTTGCCTGGCGTTGTTCTGATGAAAGACAATCAGGCCTCTGTACATTAAAGATGGTCTCTTCTGCTTGAGTGTTGCATTAAGGCGGTCCCCGTCGACCACGACTATTTGTGTTTCAGGTTGTCCGCATCCGAAACGGGTTGATTCAGTAACGATTTGCATGCCTCGATACGGAAAAAAATATATTTTTCCTGCTTAATTTCGTTTGCAATCCAAGCTTCTTCAATGTTTTTTTTCTTCATAACGGATTTATGACTCATGACTCAGCACTTGGCCGAAACTACGACTGCTACTTTGCCCACTTTGCCGGTCTGACAACCGGCAAACAACTGTAAAGCTCGTGATTTGGCGCCTGACAAAAAATTTTCAACAAGGTATAGTATAACCTGATCTTATGAATACAACTAGAATTTTGCGTTTGAAACGACCGCAAATCTTTTTTGAAAGCCTTATAAAATACCAAAAAAAAGATGTGAAAGATGTGACTTAATAAGTGGAGAGGAAAGCTGATCGAAGGCGGAACATTTGCCATATATATGCATATTTTATGCATGTTAAAAATTTTCTTTCAGCACAAATAGTGAACAAAGCATCGAAGCATCTATCTCCATAGTCATATTTACTAACTTTTTATATCGGGCAACTACATCCTATAGCTGTTATATAAATGAACAATCGTAAATGACGCAACTTTCCTGTTTTTAAAGAAAGAAATTTGGAACTTCTGTACAGACTCTGGACTCTATTCAGATTCTAAATTCTATTTTATTCTGTTAATACCACCTACCAAATATCATAACGATCGGCCAACTATATCTTATAGCTGTCATATAACTTAACGATCGTAAATGATGTTTGGTATTTGGTAAATATACCAACTTTGGTATTTTTGAAGATAGAAGCTTGGTAAATTGTTTTTGAAATTTTTGATGTCTTCAATATTGTAATGGAATTTAAATTGGTCTGCTCATTTAAGTCTGCTCATTACCATTCACAAGCTGGAATATGTGAAAACCTCGTACACGCCAAGTATGCCGGGCTCACTTTCTGATGCTATTTCCCTTAGGGCGGGTCTCCACTATTGCTGCTAGAATTGTCGTGCCGTTCAGAAAGAAATGAGATCGTTCATGAGGCAGAATAAGGATGGATTAAACGAGCTTTTAAAAAATCAATGGCCAACCCTGTGCGCTTGACTTTCACTTAAGTGGCCTTTAGACAAGGCCTGATATTGATTCGCTTCAGCCTGCTCAGCCGACTATTTCGCAGCCTCTCATATTTCTGGCTACCCTAAGGGTCATCCTATATGTTGTCCGAAGTTGTTAGTATAAATAAGCAATTGTCTGATATTTCCTCTCAGTTTTCGCACCTGCGACACCAAAACATCTACAGATGATTTCTTCATCGAAACATATATTTCTGAGTCTCGGCTTGCCTCTGATACTTAGGAAATAGATATCTCAGCTTACATTAAAGCCAAAACAACAGGCGATTTAAGGCTTTTTGAAATAAAAATATAAAGGCGCATAATAATGTTAGGCGCACGTTTTTTTTTCAAGATATTTGTGCCCGCACTGATGTGCATACGTTCCAGTGGGCGTGAAACTTCCACACGTTAGGACCACTGACCTTTTCTCGTCCACAACTTTAAAACAATATTCTCGTCACTAACGCTAATTAGCAAATTTCTTAAACTACATATATTCTGATGGTTCTTTCTATGCATCTCACATTATAGCTCTTACAGAAACTTGGTTAAGGACGGAGATCTTTAGCTCCGAAGATTTTCCAGTTAAAATAAAATTTATTTGCATTTAAATCCTTTTGTCCGGTAAATCTCTTTATATAACTTGTTCATAAATACCTCCTTCGTCCGACCCGCCCACATATTGGTATTATTTGTCCGCTATTCAATCCGTTGTTAATCTAATGACTAGCTGGTATCTGTGAGTGACTTCAATATCCCAGAACTTAAGTGGTCTAATTTTAATAATTAAGCATCTTTATCACTAATCACGCACCACGGGCATGTTTGAAATGCCACTTGGTCAAATAAGCCACGTAAAAAACTCGTTAGGTATAATTCTATAATGGTAAAATTAAAACTTCCATTCTTAGAGCTTAATCAGAGCAACACTCCTTCTCGTAATCTTCTTTGCCTAACACTTTTCTTTAATCTCGGATCCATCCCCGATATTCGACCCCTACGTTATGCAGCCAACGTCAAACGTTGGTGGGCTGTTAATATGCAGTGCGAGCTACGCGAAAGAAAAAAAAATAAATTAACACAAATAAACAGAAACTTTTAATAACTGTATTTGTGGTGTTATCGTTATACCCTTGCAGAGGGTATTATAATTATGGTCAAAAATGTGCAACGCAGTTAAGGAGACATGTCCGACCCTATAAAGTATATATATTCTTGATCAGGATCACTTCCTGATATGAGCATGTCCGTCTGACCGTCTGTCTGTCCATCTGTCTGTCTGTTTCTTCGCGAACTAGTCTCTCAGTTTTAAAGCTATCGTCATGAAACGTTGCACACACTCAGTATAAAAGTCGGAACGGCCGACTATATCCCATAGCTGCCATATAACTGATTGATCGGAAATCCTATAACTTCGGTGTTTTTCGAATTTTGTATGAATGCCATTTTTGGCAAAATAATGCGACATGCCAAATTTTATAAGGATCGGCCAACTATATCCTATAGCTGCCATATAACTGAAAAATCGGAAATTACCCAACTCTTGTATTTTTGAAGATAGAACCATGAACCATGTAACTTTGTACGGATTTTATTTTTATTGTCAGTCGATCCTACCTACCGCTTAGCTGCCATATAACTAAACGATCGGAATGGGTATTTTGTATTTGGTAAAAATACCAACTTTGGTGTTCTTGAAGATATCTTGGGACTGTTTTTAGATTTTTTATTGTAATAAATTGGTTATATTATGATATTCTCATAAGAATTGGCCAACTTTATCCGATAGCGATATATATCCTGTTTTAACTGCAAGGGTATATTATTTTCGGCTCTGCCCGAAGTTAGCTTTCCTTTCTTGTTTTTAATTGAACTAACCCTTTTTTGAGGCAGCAGCTTATTAATGAAAACGCTCAATAAATGAACATTGGTAATTATTCTAAAATCGTTCCATAATAAATGTTTCCACTGAAGTTGTGCCAGCGCTAGGAATTAAAAAACAATACATTTAAGGAGCAGTGTTTGGTCATTTCGATTTTTTCATGACAAAAAGAATAAAAAGTCTGAAATAAATAATTTAAAAGTAATAGGAATGTTACTTCTGCATGCTGATGAAATCGGATGATCATTTTATTATAGACCAGTTTATGGCGCTAAGGAGCGACTTAAAGAATGTACAAAGAGTGCGGCCTTTCTGTTAAAGGCCCGTTTTATTAATGTGAGAAATTTATAAAACTGGACTATGTTTCCCCTGGAAGTCCCACATACTGGCCAACAGACCCACGCAAGCTTCCAGACCTTATTGACTTTGCGATGACAAAAACAGAAACATCGCAATCTAATAAGTGCCAAATCACTTGTCTGTTATTTTAATGCTTCTTTAAAGCCCAGAAATAATCGAGCACCCCTTTAGCTTGAATTCGCCAATAACGTACAGGCTTAAATACAAAAAGTACGTGAGTCCACATAGAATTCACCCGGAGCTTAATATGGAATCAGACATCGACTACGAGCGCCCTGGTAGGACTCGTTGCGGCACTCGTTACAACAACTTAAATATCTACTCCTCAAGGGAAGTATACCGAAACAAATACAACTAAAAAATCCAATCAGCAAATCCAACAACTCGTGCGAGAAAAAAGACGCACGCGGCATGCTTGGAAAAACAGCCGCTCACCAGCTTCAAAACAACGCCTTGAGGAAGCAACCCGATCACTCGATCAGGCTCTTCACCAACAGCAAGAAAATGCACAGCTAAGTTACATCCAGAACCTTTTTCCAACAACTACAAAGTCTCCCCTATGAAGGGGCCAACCAAATCTTAGCGTCCCAATTGAAACGACCACCCCGACAAGAAACTCTTCGGGATGCTGGGTTCGCAGCGACGAAGACCGAGCTAAAACATTTGCTACACATATCCACAATGTCTTCCAGCCAAACCCTGCCTCGAATTCATTCCTTCTGCCAGTAATTGAGCCAGAAGCTACCCCTCTGCCAACTGCACCTTCGTTCCAGCCGAACGAAATCGCAAAGAATAAGAGTGCTAAAGCCAAAAAAAGCTCCCGGTGGTTACCTACTGATGCCAAAAATGCTGATCAAATTTCCAAAATTTATTTTTCGATATTTTTCTCGACCTATCTCAAGCTTTCGACCGAGTTTGGCTCATTGGACTAATTCACAAAATTAAAACGTATTTTCCAACATACACCCACAAGCTACTGAAATACCTTATCAATAGGGTATTTATTCTAAGTGAGATGCAACGCAGCTACTTCGAGCGACTACACCATCGAAGCTGGAGTTCCACAAGGAAGTGCATTCGGCCCTTGTAACAACGTCAACGTTCGCTGACGATACCGCTTTTCTTTGTCGCTCCAGACGCCCAACGCAAGCAACAACTCGCTAATCCTCTAATAGTATTGGAAAGGTGGCTGTTCGACTGGCGCAATACAATAAACGAAAAAAGTTTATACATATAAAGTTTACTCTTAATAAACAAACATGCCCTCCGCTTTCACTAAACGGTATGCAGATCCCTCAAGCTAACGATGTAACGTACCTTGGCGTCTATTTTGATAGACGACTAACCTGGCTTAAGGATATCGAGATGCACCTAATACTAAAAGTCAGCAGCATCCACTGGATCATAAACTCACGATCGCCACTGTGCCTGTACTACAAGTTACTACTCTACAGTTCAGTCTTAAAGCCAATCTGGACGTATGGCTCCCAGCTGTGGGGGAACGCGAGCAGCACCAATGTCGATATCATACAGCGCTCACAATAAAAAATCTTGAGCACTATCACTAGGGCATCTTGGTATGTTTGCAACAAAAACATCCACCGGGATCTGGTCATCCTTGCAGTGAAAGACGAACTCCAGAAACAAAAAGTGTCCTACCAAGAAATACTGTCTTCGCTTCCCAGCTTTCTCGCTCGGGGATTTACTCGGATACTCGGATTTACTCGAATCCTGCTTGCAACGCAATGACCTCCCAACCAAGCAATCGATTTTTAGGGCCGTGAAACTTTGTATCAGTCAGTATGACTGTTAGTTAAGTTAAAAATATAATATTTGATACACCTCTTATTAGTCTCGCAAAGAGAAGATTTAAGATATAAAAGCAAGGTTAAAAAAAAGGCCCGTTAAAATCGAGCGGCCGAGAAAGATTCGGCTACGACTCTTCTTAAACAACTACTTTACAAAGGGGAAAGAAAGACCAAGTAAAGCTTTGCGGAAATTACAGGGAGAAATATGGGTGGATTCTAAGCTTGGTGAAGATTGAGCGATAAATGGAAAAGATATATAACGGCTGCACATGCCGCCCCCGAAAAGCTGGGGGCGTTTCGTTATTTTTCTACCTTTATTGAACGTCCTCAGATTTCGGAGTGGTATAGGTAGATATTAGCAATGGACATAGCTTGGACATCGATCTTTAATAGGTTCCAGAGACGGTCTTTAGTGAGGCGACGTGAACTAGTCCATCTTCCATTCGTTTGGGGGAAGCCGGTCACCCTCAATCATCAATTTGCAGATTGGTTCTTTTTGGCGCCATTTCGGACGTTCTTGTAGATGTGAGAGCCAGTCTGCGCTCCATCGATGACAGAATTGTCTCAGGAGCCGTTGACCGTCGACGAAGCATGCATTAGACTTGTCTAACAGAGAAGGCTCCGGGGGTGCCAATAAAAGTCCTTCTATGAGGGAATGCCCGGGAGTAAGTGGGGACAGATCGTTTGGATCTGCTGATAAGGGATAGAGTAGATGTAAGCTACAACATGATTCGATCGGGGTGAGAGCCTTGGATAGTTCTTCATAGGTCATAGCAGTAGGTTTGAAGGAACGATACAGATAAGTTTTAACGGCCAGTATCACAAAATTAAGACTATGCGCTTAAAATGCCACTGGATTCTACGGGCCGTTAGAGTGGAAGCAATGTTGTGTCGATGGCAGTTGCAAAGAGAGTGGTTTGCTCCGATGAAATTGGTTCCTCCATCGCTGTATAGATGTTCCCATCGCTGCTCATAAATTTATCGCCTTGGTTGCTAAAAATATGAACACTGCGATATATGCCTTGTATGTGTAATGCTCACGAAATCTTGAAGTAAAAGGCGCCCGTGTAGTCGACGCCAGAGTAGTCGACACTTCAAAGGCTGCACCAGGTGGGTTAACTCGTTGTAATGGCAGATCCCCCATTAACTGTGAGGCAGGCTTTGGGTGATATTTGAAGCATTGCGCATATTGTCGTAGAATCTTTTTGACTGCTTCTTTCCTATTGAATGTATGCCGGATGGTTACTAAGATGAGCTCGGTGTCTCCGTGAAGAGTGTTTAGGTGTGCATTTCTGATCACGTGCTCAGTATAATTATGTGTTTTGTGTAAAATGATTCGATTTTTCTAAGATTGGGACAGTTCTTGGGCGATCTTTAGTCTATCCAGGCTGTGCCTGGATAGAGATTTTTTTGCCAGGACACGGCTGATTTTTCGAGAAAAGGCTTCTTTCTGCACCATCCTTACAACTTGATGCAGAGCGACTCGTAATTCTGCTACTCGAATTGCGCCGACGAGACGAGACCTTTAGGCGTAAGCCATAACGAATAATAATTTGTTATATGATGAATACGAGGGGATGATTAAGTCGTCAACTGAACAAACATGTGATATGACGTTGGTCTGTTGTCTTCTTTCTTCGTGATGTTGGTCAGGGGGATGAGAGTAAGTGCTCTTCGGCCACCGATTCTCATCATCCTGTGACAATCGGGCCCGAACCACCAGATGTCATGCTGGGCTAGATGGTGAGGCAAAGGACCCCTTGAATCGCAATCAGCTGGGATTTTTCCCGAAATCGCTAGAAGCGAGCGATTACTGAAAGAAAGGAACATTTAACAAAGGAGGCCGGAATGTCAAATTGAACCTTGAAGCTATAGAAGTCCTCGTTTGGGCTCCAAGGGAGTCCCTGAGTTGTAATAGTCTCCTGGAGACTCCTGGAGAATTTACTTCTACATTTTTTTTTTATCCATGTGGTGGTCAGGAATTCCAGATAAGATCTGTGGATATTCCGTAGGAAGTGGTCTATGAAACATTGTAGACCCCCCCGAACTTTGGTGGGCGTATTATCCTTCTTTACCACGGCGTAGTGTGAGAGAAAGCTGAGAAATATCTTAGAGGTCATGCGATGTTGACCTTCTGCGGTAGTTAGAGAGTTGCGCACAGTGGCTTAAGGTCCAAATATTCCTTGGTGGTGGAGTGATATTGTTGTTAAGGTGTGTCGTTTCTCATTGGCTGGCATTCTAAGAGGTGGAGCCTATTAAGTGCGATTTGGTGAGACCTCCGATGACTTGTTCCTTGTCTAATTCAGTTTATCAAACGGAAGGCGGACGGAAGCCGGATGATATTTTCTATTGGCTTGCCTGGTGCAGCTACTTTGGAAATGATATTCACCCCTCTTACTCTGTAGAGATAGGACTCT
Source organism: Drosophila pseudoananassae pseudoananassae (assembly GCA_018153035.1). Classification (NCBI taxonomy): domain Eukaryota; kingdom Metazoa; phylum Arthropoda; class Insecta; order Diptera; family Drosophilidae; genus Drosophila; species Drosophila pseudoananassae. The sequence goes on from JAECXR010000038.1 coordinate 3,054,060, forward strand.
GGATAACTCTTGTGTGACACCGTCTTGTGTGACTTTTTTTTTATATATTTTTTTCTCTTATTTTTTTCAAAGTTGATTCCATTTTCCAGTCACCATTTAATAATCGGTAAAACAAGTTTTTTCTTACTTAAAGTGCAATAATTATTAAAAAGTTCGTTCATTAAATTAGATGCGACTTGATTGCTTAATACTAGTTTCCCATCGATTTGGAAAATCGATCTAGCGTGATATATTCACATTTGTTCTTTATTATTGGGTTTTTTATATAAATTATTGAAAATTCTTTATTAAATGTCATTTTACAAACAAAGATGTCCATTAAGTCAGCGATAATAACTTGTTTTTGTTCATGTTTTGATATTTACAAGATGTCATCATTGCTTAAAATGTTGGTATAAAAAACGTAAATTTTTGCCAGTGTGATTGTGTAAATTAAATTTTGCAGATCAAATTTCAATAATCGTAAGCGATGTTTTCGAAGTTGTAGATCTTGAGCAATAAATAAATTTTTTAAATTATCAGAAAGGGATTCTATTTCTTTAAATAATTGGGAATTGATAATAGACTGCTTATTATTGTTTTCAATTAATTAATTAATATTATTCTGAACTGTCTGATCCGGAGTTCCAGCTAACCATTTACACACGGTACCTAACTCATTTATCCCTCTTTTGGATCTAGTTGATATTAATTGTGATAAAATTAGTTCTATTACTTCTATGTCATATTTAATTTCCCTTTGTGACCTTTTATTAGTCTGCGTAATGTAAAGTTAAATTAAACCTTTTTGAAAAAGATTTGCACAAGGTTTCAGGTGTCTGCGTTTCAGGGGTCTGCGTAATGTAAAGTTAAATTAAACATTCGTGCAAAAGATTTAAATTGGGCCGTGGTAAAGCTTGGTTCATTACCGGTCATTATTACTTTGGCTTGTCGGAAATGTTGTAGAAGTTCCATTACTTTGTTTTCGATATTTAATTTATTTTGGATTTCTTTTACTACTAAAAATTTTGAGTAAGCATCAATACAAGTTATGAAAGTAAGACCTTTCGCCCCTTCTTTACTTGGAATTGGGGCTTTCCCAATTGGAGTTTTTATTGGGTACCTGTTATATTTACTTTCCTTGCAAATTTTACAATTTTTTATATATTCTTTTAATTATTGAACAATTTTGGCCAACAAGTTTGGCCAATAATACAATTCACTAATTTGTTTATAATTTTCTTCAAGTCCCCTGTGTGCTCTACAATGTGTTTCTTTGATTATAAGTGCTTTTTCCTCAGAATTTTCCACATCTTGGACAAATATTCTTGTATTCAAAAATTTATTTAAAAAATTTTCTTTTTTTGTGGTTTTTGAATTCTATAAAAGTCCTCTAAGGTACAATACATTCCTACTGTTAAATATAGAGTAATATCGTAAGATCATATTGTGTCGGGAGTGTCTACTGTATGTCTGGTATTTTCAAATATATTAACCGACTCATGTATTGTATACCTCCCTGTTGCTAATAGGAAATGTATCTTAAACTGGTTTAAGGGTCTCTTGTATTTCATTTTCAAAACTATTTTCAGCTGAATGCTGTGTTTTTTACACAGCTCATACTTTTTTTTTTTTTTTAACGTTGCTTTTATTTCTTGAATCTTCTCTTTGCGAGACTAACAAGAGGTGTATCAAATCTTATATTTTTAACTTAACTAACAGTCATATTGACTGATACGGAGTTAGACGGCCCTAAAAATCGATTGCTGGGTTGGGAGGTCGTTGCGTCTAAGGCGGGATACGCTAGAAACCCGAGTCAATCCCCGAGCGAGAAAATTTGGGTGCGAGGACAGTTTTTCTTTGTATGACTCTTTTTGCTTCTGGATTTCGTCTTTCACTGCGAGGATGCCCAGATCCCGGTGGATGTTTGCGTTGCGAACATACCAAGGTGCCCCTGTGATAGTTCTCAAGATTTTTGATTGTGCGCGCTGTATGATGTCTATGTTGCTGCTGCTCGGGTTCCCCCACAGCTAGGAGCCATACGTCCAGATTGGTTTTAGGTCTGAATTGTACAGTAGTAACTTGTAGTCCAGGCACAGTGGCGATCGTGAGTTTATGATCCAGTGGAGGCTTCTGGCTTTCAGTTTTAGATGCATCTTTTTGCATTCGATGTGCTTACGCCAGGTAAGTCGTCTATCAAGGTGAACGCCAAGGTACGTTACGTCGTTAGCTTGAGGGATCTGCATACCGTTTAGTAAAAGCGGAGGGCATGTTTGTCTATTAAGAGTAAACGTTATATGTTTACACTTTTGTTCGTTTATTTTAATGCGCCAGTCGGACAGCCACCTTTCCACTATTGTGAGATGATTAGCCAGTTGGGTTGTTGCCTGCGTTGGGCATCTGGAGCGACTAAGAATAGCGGTATCATCGGCGAACGTTGACGTTGTTAGTTGTGCGCTCGTAGGAATATCCGCAGTATACAAAACATATAGACACGGCCCGAGTGCGCTTCCCTGTGGAACTCCAGCTTCGATGGTGTAGTCGTCCGAAGTAGCTGCGTTGCATCTCACTGAGAATACCCTATTGAAGAGGTATGATTCCAGTAGCTTGTGGGTGTAAGTTGGCAAATACGTTTTAATTTTGTGCATGAGTCCGATGAGCCAAACTCGGTCGAAAGCTTGAGATACGTCGAGAAAAATAGCGCTGCAGTATTCTCGTTGTTCGAAGGCTGAGCGTATTTCGGATGTTAATCTGTTCACTTGTTCGATGGTTCCATGGTTTCTTCGAAAGCCAAATTGGTGTGCCGGGATGATATTGCAAGCTTCCAGATGTGGTATTATGCGAGTTAACAAGCATTTTTCAAACAGTTTAGACAAACAAGATAGAAGGCTTATTGGTCTGTATGATGACGGAATTGTGTGGTCTTTTCCAGGCTTCGGTATCATTATAATAATGGATTTCTTCCACTTTTTTGGGAAATAGGCAAGATTAATGATTCCATTAAATAGTTTGCAGACGACCTCTATAGCGCATTTTGGAAGTTCGATCAGCATCTTTGGGGTCAATAGGTCACCACCGGGAGCCTTTTTTGGTTTTAGCCCTCTTATGACTTTTTCGATTTCGTTCGGCCGGAATGAAGGTGCGGCTGGCTGAGGGGAGGACTCTGGCTGAATTACTGGCAGGAGGAATGAATTTGAGGCTGGGTTTGGTTGGAAGACACTTTGGAGATGTGTGGCGAATGTTTCAGCTCGGTCTTCGTCGCTGCGAGCCCAGCATCCCGAAGAGTTTCTTATCGGGGTGGTCGTTTCAATTAAGATTTGGGTGGGCCCTCCACAGGGGGTACTTTGTGCTTGTTGGCGAGAGATTCTGGATGTACCTCAGCTGTGCATTTTCTTCCTGTTGGTGAAGAGCCTGGTCGAGTGATCGGGTTGCTTCCTTAAGGCGTTGTTTTGAAGCTGGTGATCTGCTGTTTTGCCAATCACGACGCGTGCGCCTCTTTTCTCGCACGAGCTGTTCGATTTGCTGATTAGATTTGAAGTGTTTGTTTCGGTCTACTTCTTTCCTATGAGGAGTTGAGATTTTAGCTGCCGCAACGAGTACTTCTTCCAGGGCGCTCGTAGTGTAGTCGATGTCCGATTCCATGTTAAAATCCGGGGCGAGTTCTATGTGGGCACTCACGTACTTTTTGTATTTTAGCCAGTTTGTTTTTGTCGTCGTCAGACTGAAGGGGTGTTCGGTTATTTCTGGGCTTTGAAGAAGCGTTAGAAGCACAGGCGAGTGGTCTGATGATAAGTCCGAGACTGCTTTGGCACTTATTAGATTGCGAGGTATGTTTTTTGTCACTGCAAAATCAATAAGGTCTGGGAGCTTTCGTGAGTCTGTTGGCCAGTATGTGGGACTTCCAGGGGAAACGTAGTCCAGTTTATTTTTCACATTTATAATTGCATTGTACAATTGTCTTCCTTTGGGAGTCACTAGACGTGATCCCCAGTGCGTATGTTTGGCGTTGTAGTCTCCTGCGGCTATAAATCGATCCCCAAGTGAATTGTAGAAGTCCATGAATTGTCCTTCCGAGATTGAGAAGCGAGGAGGGCAGTAAACGGCAGCAATTGAAAGGATTCCGTTGCTTGACTGAATTTGTATCGATGTGGCCTGCAAGAAGTTTGTTGCAAACCTTTTGTGAAAATGGTGTTTAATTGATGTTTAATGGTGTTTAATAACACAGCTCATACTGAGGATAAAAGTTCCTTCTTATTAGTTGAATAAGCTTGTTTTGTTTTAGACTAGGTTTTAAAATAAAAGTAATTGGTTTTCGTTCTTGAGATAAAACGGCACCAATTTCGACATCTGACGCGTCGGTGGTCAGGGTAAATTTTTCATTATAGTCCGGTTGAACTAGTTCTACTTGAGCAATGAGATTTGCTTTCAGCTCGTTAAAAGTGTTAATAGCTGGTTCATCCAGCTGAATTAACATTTTTGTTGACATTCCTTTTCAAATTTTTCCATTATGTGCTCCAAAATATTTTTTTGTAGAGGTTTGTCTATGAAGGCGTAGTTTAAAACAACTTTTCTATAATAGCCCGTAAGACCTTGGAAACTTTTTAGTTCCCGAATATATTTTGGAAGCGGATATTTACTAATGATTTCAATTTTTTTTGGGTCTGTCTTGATGACGTTATAGGTACGATGTACCCTAGAAATCTGGTTTTGGGTTTAAAAAACTTAGATTTTTCTAAAGAGATTTTCATGTTTTCCCTTAATATTAATATTATATTTATAATTATGTTTCGATCTTCATAATTTTGTTCAATTGAATTTGAGAATATTATTGTATAATATAATGTAATGTCATCTATATAGACATGAGATGTTTTCCCTATTTGTTCTCTTAGGATATCGTCCATTGCTCTCTGAAAAATTCTTGGGGCATTTGTTAGTCCGAATGACATTCTTAAAAATTCGTATTTTCCATTATTTATTGAAAAGGTTGTTTTTTCGACATAAGATTCTTTCATTAATATCTGACGAAATCCTGACTCTAAATCTATTGTAGAAAAATATTTTGCTTTCCCCAAATTTGATAAAATTACTGATGGGTGTTGCATTGGGTACCTGTCAGGTCATTTCTTTAGTTCAGGTCATTTCGGTACATTCTTTTAGTTCTATCAATGACGAGTCTTATTTTACGGCTTCCGTCTTGATTCTCTCCTTTCTTTGGGACTACCGGAAGTGGTCAGTTGTAAGGGCTTCTGCTAGGCCCTATTATTTTTATACCCTTGCAGAGGGTATTATAATTTTGTCCAAAAGTGTGCAACGCAGTAAAGGAGACATCTCCGACCCTATAAAGTATATATATTTTTGATCAGGATCACCTCCTAAGTTCATATGAGCATGTCCGCCTGTCCGTCTGTCTGTCCGTTTCTACGCGAACTAGTCTCTCAGTTTTTAAGCTATCGTCTTGAAACTTTGCAAACACCCTTCTTTCCTTTGCACGCAGTGCATAAGTATATAAGTCGGAACGGCCGGGATCGGCCGACTATATCCTATAGCTGCCATATAACTGATTGATGGGAAATGGTATAACTTCGGTGTTTTTAAAGCTAGAGAATTCGGATTCGGCACGAATGCTATTTTTGGCAAAATAATACAAAATGCCGAATTTCATAAGGATCAGCCGACTATATCCTATAGCTGCCATATAACTGAACAATCGGAAATTACCCAACTTTCGTGTTTTTGAAGATAGAAAGTTGGAACTTCGTACAGATTCTATTTTTTGATTCTATCAGTTAATACAACTCACCAAATTGCATAACGATCGGCCGACTATATCTTATAGCTGCCATATAACTAACCGATCGGAAATGGTATTTGGTAAAAATACCAACTTCGGTATTTTTGAAGATGGAAGCTTGGTACTTTGTTTTAGATTTTTTTGTATTTTGGTAGCTCGTTTTTATTCTCAAAAATTCCCCTTTTTATATAACAAGCAGTGGCTCCTTTATCTATTAAAATATTTAACTGATTCTTGGTTTTTCGATCTATCCTATTTCAATAAGGCATTCCCGTAAAGGGATCTGGTCTAAAAAATGGTCTTCATTGATATTATTTCATCTGATTACTTTATTAGCTTGCTGACTTTCTGTTGCATCTGATTCCCTTTTTTGAGCTTGATTATGCTCTCTATTTTGATTTGTGCTATATGGTAGAAATTCGAAAGATTTTTATTTTGATAATAATTAGTATTATATCTTCCATGATTATTATTTACCTGCCAATTATTATATCTTCCTTGATTATTATTTGCCTGCCAATTATGATTCGGCTGCCGATTGTTATTAGGTTTATTCTGGAATTGAATCGATAGATCAACATCCATTGGCTCGAAAGGTTGTTGCTTTTGATTGTTATTTTGATATTATTTTGCAATTATTTTTCCCATTTTAGTGGTAATATTATTTTGTCGTATTTGATCAAATCGTAAGTTGTTTCCCTGATATTTATTTTCATTTTTAAATCCATTAAAACTGTTTGTGAATTGAGCAGGGAAATTGTTTGATTCTCATTATTGGACCTTTGCCAAAGCATTGGGCAAATCTGGTGGATTAAATGAGAACAGAGTTTTGAAATAGATTCATTAAGTCCGGATGTAAATATTCGTAGAGCATTGCTCCTTATTGATTTGTTTGTTTCCTTGGTAATTACACTGTTTTTTCCGTGTGTCATTCTGGTTTTGTTTATAAGTAAAGTCATTTTTTATTGACTTTGTTATCGTACTCAGTAATTGTCATTCTTCCTTGCCTGAGGATACTTAGTTCTGACTCGAGAATATGTATTAGTCGTTTATCACTATATATAAAGTCCAATCGCGATAAGATTGCTTTAGAGTTTTAAACTGTGCCATGAATGGTAAGAGCATCATGGGCAGCTCCCATAATTTTATTTCGTAAAAATGTTAAGGCTATTATTCACTTTCACTAAATATTGTTCACTTTCAATTTCTTAGAGACTCATTACAGTTTCTGCAGCTTCCCTCCAACCTTCATATTGTGTTGGTTCCCCTGTGAAATTTGGTAAGGATTTTACCACTTCAAGTGTTGTATCGCATTTTATAGCTGGGTCAATTGTTTGTGTTTTATAATCTTCCACAGTTTTTGCATCTGTGGCTAACCTTCCTTCTAAACATTATATTTTCCTGCTTACTTCATTCAATTGAACATTTATTTATCTATTTATTAATTCCACTGTTACACCGCCGGCTGTGGCTACACTACCTGCAGAAAAATCTGATGCTGAACCTCCGGTTGCCATTGTTAAATTTAATTCACCAAAGCTATTTATCAAATCTTCCAGATTTATTCTTTATATTATTTATTAAATCGCGAATCTTACTTTTTTTGCAATATTTAATTCTTATATTATTTTTCTTAAATTCCCGGATCTTGATTTATAATCTTTAGTTTTATATTATTGTAAATTAATTCCTCACGATACTGTCCCGCTGAGGTCTTCCTTCTGCGTGGTTGGTGGTTGATCTTCCTTCCTGGATTCAGTGGATTAATGGATACCTGCTTTCTTCCTTCCTTGGATTTTCTTGTTGGAGCGAGTTGTCGTTTTATTTGTTTTTGTTGTTTTTTTTTTTTTGTGTGCGTTGATGTATTTATTTTGTGTACTTGTAATTGTTTTGTAATTCATTAATTTATTTCCATTTACTTTGTTGTTAACGATCACTGTCACTTTGTAGTGTCATTTGGTGGATTTTTTAATTTTTCCACTAAAAATATTTAGTTGTTTTGTTTAATTTTTTATTAAACAATTTTTTTAGAATTTATGTGACGCGGCCCCACGTTAGGCGCCAGTAAAATTGATTGTTTGTCGGTAAAATAGAAAAATAAAATTTGTATTTTAAATTATAAACTTGGTGTTAAACCTTTATTTATTAAACTCAAGTATTACAAGACACTTTCGGTACTCTTAATTATTTTCCGTCGACCGTTTGCGGTCTCGGTCAAAATAGGTCTGCCGTTTTAATTCTTAATCTGATCCAAAGAACCTCGGATCAGAGTTTCGAACCATGAGTTTTCTTTTTGAACTTAAAAACTTTAACTTATGTTTAGATTAAATGCTTAAGATGAAACTGTCGCATCTCATTATGAAATTCAATTATGCTGATCGATGCAATTTGGTAGGAACTTGAAACGCAAAAGGCGCAATTGATTGTGCTTCGAACGGAAGCTGATGTTTACTTTTAATTTCGATTTGTTTATGGAAACCGAGATCGGACCTCAGAGCCAAAGGCAATTGCAGAGTTTGAAAATATGGTTTATAAAAGCCATAAGTGGCATGGATTTACGGGTTGGATAACTTGCATGTTAAAGCTCGTATGCTACTATGCATGTAAAGAGTTCGTATGCAAGTGCATTCTCCCCTCACCAACAAGCTCGACGAAAAAAATGTACCTTTTTGGGCCCTGATGTCCCATCTATGTATTGTATAATCTTTGATATAAGTTATTCGAAATTATTTGCAACCAAAAATACAGATTTCTTCTGTACACCTATGTAAATGTTAAAGAAAAATAAGGAAGGAAAGCTAACTTCGGCCAAAGGAGCCGAAGTTGATATACCCTTGCAGTTAAAACCGGGTATTTATCGCAAGCATCGGATAAAGTTGCTCGACCCTTATGAGAATATCATAATATTACCAATTTATTACAATAATAAAAATCTTTAAAAAGTCCAAAGCTTCTATCTTCAAAAATACCAAAGTTGGTATTTCTACCAAATGACATTTCCGTGTACATGTATACCATTACTAACCCTAATGTAGCAGTTATTCGCGATTATGTGCCGACAACAAAGATTTCTTGTAAATACACCTATATGTAAAAAAAGGTAGAAATGCAGTTCGAGGAAGATTAGGGTTAAGGAATGGGTCGAACGGGTCTACCTAAAATAAGGGAAGCGATAGGAAAAAAACACGATAGCTAATTGTAGCCGGATCAGTGGACCAATCAACATGCGGACAATACTCATGGCAGAGTCAGGGCAGACGCAGCGCTGAGTGTCTGACCTAAATATCCTTCCAGGCGAACGCAGTATGGGAAAACTATATTTCACAGAAACGAAACTAAGAATCGAACTAATGGCACTGGCCAAAGAAGCAGATCCTAGTGGATCCACTTAGGTCAGCCATTAGGAACCAAAGAAACAATCGAGATAAAAACCATAAGCCGACATCGCAATCCTCACAAGGGAAAACCCTGTAGACACATAACCTTTACCCTTAAAGTTTCATTAAAAGTCCTACGAAACAAAATCAAACTGGTGGAAATAAAAATAGATATATTAATAAACTGCATAAAACTCTTTCTTTAAATAACTTTAACATATTATATCAGGAGTGCCCAAGCTCTGCATACGGCAGAGCAAACTCTCACGCCAATGCAAAAAATCACCAATACATTGGTGCGAAATTTTTTTCCAATTCATTTTGGTGCACTGTAAGATTAAGTTAAAGTAACATTCACAAGGGGTTTAAAAAAAATATCATTATAAATAAAAAAAATATATAACTATATCAATTTAAAAAAGGTCTTTAATTTTTTTCTACAGCATTTTATTATACTGTGGAAAATAATGCATAGATTCTTACTTAAGGGGCTATATACAGTTGCGATAGATGAAAAAATCTATTTTTTTATTGCATATTTTTTAAGTATGTACTGTTGAGAATACTCTAAAAAAATTCATAACTCTCCCAAAGAAGAAGCGGATACACTCTACTGTGGTCAAGGCTGGTCAAAAAAAATGCTGACATCAACGCCCTCAAGTTCGTTAACTGTAAATTGGGAGTTCCAGAGAAATATTTTCCTTGTCTTTAATAATGACTGATTAAAGTCACCCGGCTTGTGCATAGAGAGCCTGCAAAGGTTATTAACCTCCCAGCTACTCTCCCTTTACCAAAAACGCGATCGTCAAGAAACCCCCAATAAGCGGCGCCGCTGACGTCTATTTTCAAGGCGAGTTGTTTACATCTTATCATCACTTGGGGATGTTCAGCAACAATCGAGACGTTGGCAGCGCATCGCTGCCCATTTTTTCCCTTTTCGCTGGGCCACCTGCTCGTTCTTTCTTTTCGCCGTGGAAGTGGAAGCGTTAAAGTGAATCATTGTTGCGCGTCGATGTGCCAAATTACGAATGAGTTTTCATTTGGCAGTGGATTTTCTTTGTAACTAAACACTCGCAGGTCTACTGTTGAATCTAATAAATCTATGTGGCCTCGTCGGCTATCTTGCAAGCTTTGCGTATTCTATGGATATCCCTCCACATGCACCAGTATCAGTAGTATACTTTCATCATTACCGCCTAGCCGTTCAATTCCCAGTTTGGACTGTTTGGACTGCTCATCCGTCGATCTCTTCGGGCTACATCACTACGCCTTCCGGTGTCCGACCCTCTTATGGTTCAGCTTGCCGTTTCAATCCAAACAGCGCATTTAGTATCTATCATGCGCATATGGAAAACATCCCAGTATCTGTGCTAGAACGTTGGACCCTTCTGCATTGATGGTACTGGATGGATGGATCGAAGCATTGATTTCAGCTTAAGCTCTATCGTGTGGTCTCCGGACCCTGGATGCTACCCAGCCACGTTCACTATAGTCATGAAATTTTAGTTTTATTTAGGTCTGTGTCTCTGCCAAGTAAATAGTATTTTTAATGATTTATCTTAAATTCTTGATTTTATATTTTAAGATCATTATATAAATAACGTGGTGAAGAGTAAAGTAGAATTGCATGAAATGTACCATTAAGTCATGTGAATTTATGTACCACGGGCCGTTAGTAATTTATATTGAGTTTTATAGTTTATTGCATTCTGCTTCACCCATTCTATATTATCATCGGAATGATAATGATATTAATGCCTCTATTTTAGCTTTTGATTGGGTTTCCCTTTGTTCGGATGGCTCAATTGATGATGGTTATACTAAATTTTTGGATGACATTTTTAATATTATTGATATTAAGCGGGAATTTGAATTCCTTTTTAAGTTTCTTTACAACCAGTATATATCCGATGTCGAAGCTAGCCTCCGATCAAATCCTAAAGCTCTTTGGCGGTTTGCCTACAGTAAACCACATCGGAAATACCTTCATCCATATGTTATGGTAATTAAATGCACGACTCGGATCAGGGCGTTTCGGAACTTTTTGCAAAATACTTTGCCTCTAACTTGGAGCCGAAGGTTTCCTGGAGTGATAATGATAATGAAACTCTACTTAGCATTGGGTTTTTTCTCAATGTAAGTAACATGGACTTATTGGACTGTGACCTAGTTGAAACCATAAGACATTTTACCGAGTCGCACACACCTGACTTGGATCTCCCCATTCTTTCTTAAGGCATATCACAGTTGTGATAGATGAAAAAATCGATACTGTTGGGAATATTCTCACAAAAATTCATAACGATCGGAACATTAGAACAGAAGTTGTACCTATTAATAGCGCTATTAATAACTTGAAACTTTAACGCGATTATCTCAGAATTTTGTTTTTTCGAAATTACCTTTGCGGTGGACACGATTACTAAAAAACTGCTAATGTCAACGAAAGATTTTCAATTTTTGTGAAAACTCCTTTTTTAGAGCATAAAAATCGAAAATCTTATACCTTGAAAAAGTACATTTTTTGTTAAAACCGTCGCTATTTTTTTTTAATCAAAATTTTTAGAAATCCTTCGTTCACGGACTAGGCAATACAATATATTAACGAAATTTTTTTGAATTTATGATTTCATTAGAACCGTTTTTGGGATATGATGTCCACCGCAAGACACCATCGAAAAAAGGCGATCTTGGAATTCGGCTAAACCATTTTTATTATTTAATATTTTTTTATGAAAAAATTTAAATAAGTACCCAGAAACAAGTACTAAACAGCGTCGGTAAAACATTTTTAATAAATATTTGCTATGGTGTAAAAAAAAATCGATAAAATTTCGTTTTTTTGCGCGCTACAAGAAGAGTATTGCTTTCCTTTTCCTCCCCTTCAACTACTTTTCGCCTTGTCTCTCTCATCTCGTAGATTCCCCTATCGGTTGAAGATTACTTCTGTAAAGCCTTCTCACAAAGGTAGCAGTAGGTCTAATATTACCAACTATCGACCTATAGCCAAATTTTCAACGTCGCAATAATACTGGAGCGGATAGTTACTAAAAAATTCACATTTCTGGCTCGCTAAGATACTGCAGCGGATAGTTACTAAAAAATTCACATTTCTGGCTCGTAATTTTATATCCCCCAACGAGCATGGTTTCTTGCCTGGGAGGTCCACTACAACTAATTTAGCGGTCTTTTCTTAGCACTGCTTTGAAGCTTTTTAAAAAAGCGACTTCATGTTGATGCCATTTACACTGACTTCTCCAAAGCCTTTGACAAAGTTTGCCCTTCTGGCCAAAATATAAAAATTACGTATTTATTCCTGCCTATTAAGTTTGTTCGAGTCTTATTTGGCTGACCTTCACACGTTTCTATTGGAGACGCTATCTCTAGTCCATTTGTCACCTTCTCTGGTCTTCCACAAGGCAGCTCTCTGGGACCTCTCCTATTTATTATTTTCATTATTGAGATCTCTTCATGCTCTCGTCATTCCTACTTCTTAATGTATGCGGACGACCTTAACATCTATAAAGCAGTGGTGGGCAAACTCTCATTTTACATAGCACGAGTATAGGGTAGGAAATTCTGCCGCAGCGCTGCCGGCACACTGACAGTGTGAGCATTCTCAATTTTTTTTAGAAGCTCTCTCATTTGCTCTCATTTTGACTCATTTGACAGCCCAAACTTAAAAATCAAAATGTTTCCACTGAGAAAAATTTTCTCACAAATTGAAAAATAGAAAAAAGTTTTCTCCATAGAAAATAAAGATAGGGAAGCGTAGTTTTTCATTTTTTAAGAAATATTGCTAGAAAAGATGTTTTTCAAATAAAATACACTATTTTAGTTCCCATTCAAACTTTTGAATAACTAAAAATAGAATAAAAAAATACGTTTTTTTCGCTCAGTGAATTCTCTGCTCTCATTGTTTTTCTCTGCTACGCACACACTCAAATTTTAAACATGTGTTAGTTTTGCCAAAGATTATAAAGTACATAGATAGGACCTCTCATACAAAGAAAAATTTTCTATGGCGGGTTCCAGCGCTGGAACCCGCTGGAACGAGCGGGTTCCATTGCGCGACAAGTTAAGTTTGAGAAATTTTTCGCGCGACAACGAATGAGGGATAGCCTAGTGGTAGAGTGCTTGGCTGATGTGCAGAGTAAAATGAGTTTTAAATCAGGCACGGGAAGTTCACTTTTTTTTTTATTTTAAATCTATTTATATTATACTTTTATTGTTTTAAACTTTTTAACAAAATTTATAATCCAATCAAGAAAAATACAAAATTTTAAAATCACCCTAAAATCACCTTAAAATCGCCTCAGTTCGTAGTGGAACCCGCTGTAAAAATCTTTATAAGTGCGGGTTCTACGGCATATTGGCAGGCCGAGTCGTGCAACCCGCTGTAAAATGAAAATATTTGAGAGCGGGTTCCACGAGAAACGGCTGGCAGATGAGAGAGAGAAAGAGAGAATTCTATTTTTAGAAAGGAACATTTTTGGAACAATGAAAGTTTGAAACGTTCAAATCGAACCAGTGTGAGAGCAAAGAGATCAGAAATATCTTCTACTATCTTCACTCATCAGCTCGGATTGTACTATGGATCCTTGCGTTTTCTTTAATACCAACTTTAACTACCATTAGATCAACTTCGAGGGTAGCCTAGATGGAAAGCGAGCGATCCTCATCCTTCGGGTCCTGGGTTCGATTTTGTTACTGGGCGGTCGTTAAAATCTTTAAAAAGTTTCAGTGTTATGATTATTTTTATATTTTCTTTTAAATTTTTTTATTTTAATTTTCTTAATAATATTTTTTTTCTTTTCATATTTACTTTAATATTATTATTTTTAATTGCATTCTAAGACAATTTTTGTAAAAATAAGTGACGGACGTGTCGGATGACAAAATTCCGGAGGGACTCCCTTGAAATTGTATTAGCCGGACATAGTATTAAATTTTCATTAAAACTACAATTAAAGAAAAAAAAAAAAAAAATAGTAAAAGAAAGAAAAAGTTAGAAGTCCTTACTAGGATTTGAACACAAAAATATTGTACATAAAGTAACTACTCTATGCATTACGCTACCACCCCGTCTTAAGATGCAGCGACTAAAAATACCATTTGTTCTACAGACTACCACATCGGCCCATTGAAAACAGAAACAAGAAATTGAAAATGAAAATTGGAAGCTAAAAAATTTTTACGCCGTCTTGCGAGCAGTCACACATACAAAGACGCACCCTTTTTTTTACGCATACAAGAAACTAGTTCTAAAAATAGAATCGTTTGTATGTGCGTTCCCCCCTCACCAACAAGCTCGACGAAAAATGCCATTTCTTCAGGCAGGAGCTGCTATACTTGGGACACCGAATAACGAGCAAGGGAATCGGCATGGACCCGGGAAAGGTCGCCGCGATTACAGAGCTAAAACCCCCAACAAACGTCAAAGGAATACGGCAGTTCATCGGGATGGCATCATGGTATCGGCGGTTCGTCCCAGATTTCGCAGGAATCGCGAAGCCCTTAAACGATCTGCTACGAAAGGGGAAGAAATGGGAATGGACCCCCAAGCACCAGGAGGCGTTCGAGACCCTAAAGGCGCGGCTGGCGAAAGATCCAGTACTGGCGTGCCCAGACTTTAAGAAAAGATTTCGTGCTGCAAACGGGCGCAAGCGACTACGGCGTCGGAGCGGTCCTGACCCAGGACACCGAGGAGGGCGAACGGGTGATCTCATACGCCAGTCGAACGCTGATTGGAGCTGAAAAAAATTACTCGGCCACGGAGAAGGAGTGCCTAGCCATAGTATGGGCGATTAGGCAGATGAGACCCTATCTGGAGGGGTACCAGTTCGACGTAATCACGGACCACATGGCGCTGAAGTGGCTCAACAACATAGAGAGCCCGTTGGGAAGAATAGCGAGATGGGTGTTCGAGCTGCAACAATATGATTACGTCATCAGCTACCGGAAGGGGAAACTCAATGTAGTCGCCGACGCGCTATCCCGCCAGCCGGTATTGGAGAAACTGAGAAGTGCCACGGAGGCGGAGATCAAAGAATGCGTGTGGATAAGCGCGTTGAAGAAGAAAATGCAGACAAGTCCGCAGAAGTTCCCGGACTACGTCGAAGAGGGCGGTTTAATATACCGACACGTACCGCATAGAGCAGGAAGCGAGGAAGTGGCGTCATGGAAGTTGTGTGTGCCGCTGGAGATGAGGCAGCAGGTCCTCAAGGAAAATCATGACGCACCAACGGCGGGACACTTGGGCGTAAGGAAAACCATAGCCAGAGTGGCCGCCAGATACTTTTGGCCAGGGATGCAGAGAGACATCCGGAAATATGTCAGGAGATGCGAAACTTGCCTGAAATACAAACCATGCCAGATGCAAGCCGCAGGACAAATGCTGACGCAGGTCCCGGAGGAACCATGGGCAACTGTATGCGCGGACTTTGTGGGTCCATTGCCCAGGTCGAAGCATGGAAACACAGTGGTCCTGGTGATGATTGATCGGTTCTCGAAGTGGACGAAGATAGTGCCACTGCGAAAAGCAACAACCGAGACGCTACAAAAAGCGATCCGAGAAAGGATTGTCGCTCGGTATGGAGTACCAAAAATAATGGTGACAGACAACGGCGTGCAGTTCACCAGCCGAAGCTTTAAAAAGTTCCTCGGGGAGCTCGGCGTGCGCCACCAGTTCACCGCGCCCTACACGCCGCAGGAGAATCCCACGGAAAGAGCTAATAGGACGGTCAAAACGATGATCGCCCAGTTTGCTGGAAAGGATCAGAGGGCGTGGGACGAGCACTGGCCAGAGCTAATGCTGGCAGTAAACTCGGCAGTGTCGGAGACCACAGGGTATTCGCCGTGTTTTGTGACGCAGGGCAGGGAGCCAAGGATGCCGCGAGCCCTGTTCGACGAAAATGCTTTGGGCACAGGAGCGGGGCAAGGCACGCCAACCGAGAATGCGACAAAACTAAAATAAATCTTTGAGATAGTGCGGAGGAACAGGGAGCGAGCGGCTCAGGACCAGGCCCGGCACTATAATTTAAGGAGGCGGAACTGGAGTCCAAAGGTCGGGGAGACAGAGAAGGATTCGCGGCGAAATTAGCGCCACGGTATGACGGACCCTACATGGTCGTGGATTTCGTGTCGCCGGTGATTGCCATTTTACGACACAGAGGCACGAACAAAGAGAAGAGGGCACACGTGAGTGAACTAAAATGCCAAGATGTAGAGGAGGCGAAGGCATAACAACATAGAGAAAAATTCAGAACAAAACACCAAAGTGGAGGCAAGCGAAACCCTGAGCCCTAACGGGACAAGTTCAATAACGAGAGCAGGGTTTGCTATAAAAGCGGAGCCGTGAGAGGAGCACGGTCCATTAAGGAAAGCATCAGAATGTCAAGCGCAACAGTAAGGATCTCGTCGGACGAAAGCCACCTGGAGGTGGTCGGCGATCCGACGTGGGACAGCAGAAAACGGATAACGGCATTGGCAGTCAAGCGGGCAACCGGAGGACGGAGGTGGATACCCGTCGGTTGCACCAAGGTGGAGGAGCGTCGCAGGAGTGACGGCCTCATGATGCGCCAGCGTGTGGAGCAGGGACGTCGGAGGCTGGCACTGATGAGGTCAGCCGTGGAACTGGCGCGAGCCAGGGCCGAGCGGGCGTAGCTGGTCCGGCAACGGAACGTCCGGGAGTGGCAGCAGCTACAAATAGACGGGCGCGAACGAGCGCTGACCATGGCCAAGGAGAGGAGGGCACGGCAGCGGCGGACACGGCGGCTGGTGGAGAAGGCCAAGGAGAAGACGGCCACCAGGAGGAAGCGGGAGGCAGCAGAGGCGGCCACCAAAAGGAAGCGGGAGGCAGCAGAGGCGGCCACCAAAGGAAGCGGGAGGCAGCAGAAGCGGCCTCCAGGAGGAAGCTGGAAGAGGAGAAGGCCAGAAGAAAGAAGAAGGCGACGGCGTGGCCCAGGATACCACCGACGCCACGCCCAAGGCCTGAACGCGAGGAGGAGAGGCCGTGTAAGGCGGAGAAGAGGGCCCGGCAGGCGACGCCATGGCCCAAGGTACCGCCTACCCCACGTCCACGTCAGGAGCGGAAGGAAGAGGAGCCATGGGAGAAGGGGCCATGGGTGTGGCCGGAGCCAGAGAAGCCGGCACCGGAGAGGCCGACGCTCGGTCGGCAAATCTCGTGCCCCGAGAAGCGGCCAGAGAGACCGATCCTTATGCGGTCAGCATCGGAAGGAGGCGCGGTGGAGGTCCCCGAGGAGAGATGGCCTCCGGAACTATGCGCGAGAAGTGGCAGGAGAAGTGAAGAGGCGGAGAGGACGGGCCGGCAGATGGTCCATAATGGCCAACGTGGGGAAGAAGAGTTTCCGGGTCAGAGGACGCGCCCAAGGCATAAAAGTGACTCAAAAAATTTAAAAAAAAAAAAAAAAAAAATAAATAAATAATAATAAAACAAAAAAACAAAAAATTAAAAAATTTAATAAGAGGAATTATTATGGAAAAAAAGGGGGGTTTTAAAAAAAAAAAAAAAAGGGAGGAAAAAAAAATAATAAATATTAAAAAATAAATAAAAAAAAACATATTAAAAAAATAAATAGTAAAAAAAAAAAGGAAGGAAAAAACAAATATAAAAAAAAGGAGGTTTTTAAATAACAATATTAATCAAAAAAATTTTTATACATATATAAAAAATTGGTAAGGAAACAAAAAGAAACAGCAAGAGTTAAGGAAAATGGAAAAAAAAGAAGAGGGGACACAAAGGGAATATATATGCAAACATATATGTTAGGTATAGAAACGTATGGATTTTATGTTAGCGAAGAAGGGGGGAAGAGGATATAGTTTATCCACACAACGTCCAGAAGAGATAACAAGCAAGCATCATTTTTTTGGGGGGGGGAAGAGCAGCACGCCGTTCAGCTGTGTTTAGAAAGTGCGGCAGGGTTAGCGTCAACGAAGGAGAAAGGAGTGGAGGGGGTAACGCAGGGCGTAGTGGGCCCTCGAGGTCCGCTTGACGACAACGGAGATCCGTGGCCAAGGGGCACGAGGGGGGCACGGACGGCGACCCGCCAACGGGAGAGTGGCGTGATTTTCGGAGCTGGATTAACGGCAGGAGCAGAACCAGCGAGGATTAACGGGCGCTCCAGTCAGTATATAAGGAGGCCCATTGGAGCAGATCGAGACGAGTCTTTTTAGGAAGCTTGTAGCGTTGAGTTGGAGGACCGCCTGTGGAGAGTCCGCCAGTCAAGTGTTAGAGCGTTTCTAGAAAGAATTCGGTTTGTTTGAGTTGAAGGACCGCCTTTGGAGAGTCCGACAGCCAAGCGCAAGGAGAGCGAATAAACAATAAGGAAAGGATCCATTGCTGGACTTTCCTGTGAAAACCCAGGATCGTGGAGTCGAGTTGGTTCATCCCCGCACACGGCAGGTAGCCTTGCAAGGAAGTGAGGAAGGGATAAGTCTGGCGTATGCCTTACCGACCCCTGAGATCACAACCAACAGGCGTGGTCCTGCGGAACAGGGATAGACCCACTCGGGGACTCACGCCCGGTGTTCCAGGAAGAACGATCCAACAAAGGACCCGTTGTCAGACGGTTCCTCTAAGAGCCCAGGGCATCGGAGTCGAGTGGGGCCATTCCCGACCACGGCAGGCATCCTTGCAAGGAAGTGAGGAAAGGATAAGTCTAGCGTATGCCTTACTGACCCCTGAGATCACAACCAACAGGCGTGGTCCTGCGAAACAAGGATAGGCCTCCTCGTGAACTCGCGCCCAAGCTCAGGTACACCCCGGTCACCCGCAAAACAACTCCCCATTTCGGACCCACTGGTGTGTCTCCGGAGTAGTGGAGTCGCGACACCCGGTCAGCAGGGCAACCTCTAACCCTGGCTCATTAGCGCACGCGCGTGGTGTGTCCAGGTGTAGTGGGGGGCGCATCGTCCACAGGCAACTCCCAAACCCGGCTCGCTAGTGCAAGTACACTGCGTGTCCTGGCGTAGCGGGGGCAGCAGTCGCCAAGAAACTTCCAAACCCGGCTCGCTGGTGTATACGCACTGCGTGTCCCGGTGTAGAGAAGGTGACAGTCCGCAGCCTACTCCCAATTCAGACTCTCTGAAGTATAGGAGCGGACGAGCGTTGTCCTTGACCAGTCGCAGTCGACCCAAGGGGGTGTTCTGAGAGGTAGGAAGGCCTGTTTGTGGCCAACGAAAGGGCGAAGTTTTAGAGGACCTACGTCAACGGTAGCAGCATCGGTAGCCGCGACGGTAGCAGCGACGGAGCAGATATAGAAGGAAGTGCCGGCGTCGGAACAGCAGGATTTCGAAGCGGAGCCCGTGTCCGGGAGCGAGAGTCATATCTGTTGTATCAAGAAAGGCATACGGAATAAAGAATTCATAACGTTTACGCTATTTGTATTATTTCTGGGCTCGGGCAAATCACGTCGAACTATAAATTCGGTGGAACAGACCCGCGAAACTCTGTGAGCTAGCCGCGGCAAACTGTGGCGAGCGGAAGGAGTAGAAACAGTTCGTTACAATAGGGAAGCGTAGTTTTTAATTTGTTTAAAAACTTTTGCTAGCAAAGCTTTCTTTAAAATAAATTAAACTATTTTAGTACCCATTCAAACTTTTGAATTAACGAAAAATGACATCAAAAACTACGTTTTTTATTGCTCAGTGGGTGCTCTGCTCTCATTGTTTTTCTCTGCTACGCATACACTCAAATTTTAAACATGTGTGCTTTTTTCCTATAGGAAATTTGACCACTGCACTATAGGAAATTTGACCACTTTTTCTGGCCAAAAACCATTTTTTGAAAGTTAAAAGATAAAAATAATTTTAACTGCATATCATTCACAATAGATTATTTTGTAATGTTGCATGCCAGAAATTTTCATAGATGGCGCAACTGCGAAAAAGTCATATGTTAAAAACGCTGTTGATGTTAACATTTACATGAGCTTAAAATTTACGATTTTTTTGAACGATTTTAAAAACGCGAATACTGAAAAGTTTATGGACAAAATCAAAAGTTTTGAAATGAATACTTTTCAATGTGGTTTGTATTATGTGTTTGTGTATGTGAAGTGTCCAAAAAACTTGTTTTGTCTTTTTAATAAAGTGAAAATGTATGGAGTTTAGCAAAAGAAATTTTTAGAAATAAATTAGATTTTTAAAAAGAGATTTGAACTAAGTCCGACCGAGTCGGACATTATAATTTAGTCCATGTTGTAGATTGTTTAATTTTCTTCAAATGAGTGAAATATGAATATGCCCTTTTTTGCACTTTCGAATTTCGAATCATAATATAAGGAGGCAACCTCAACACCTTGAATGTGAATCTGTTAGCTGTGAGACTAGTGCAAAACCGAACAGTTAGCATGTTATTTTTAAATAAAAAAAACCGCCCCCCGCGTGGGCGTTGCCACGCCCACAATTTTTTCATTTCTGAGTTCTTTTGACCATATAAACTCAAATCAAAAGCAAAATCTAAATATCTTGCATAGTTTTTGAGTTAGAATGTGTTTCTTAAAAAGTGGTCCGTGCCACGCCAACATTTTTTTAAAATCTTAAATCTATTGACCATGTGAACTCAAATCAAAAATCAGAACTTAAATATCTTGTTTCGTTCTTCGTTCACTGCTCTGAAAGGAGCGCGATGAAGTAGGTTAGTCTGCGCTTAGATTGATCTTTGTATGTATGCGTGGTACAAATTCATGTGTTCATGGGTGCGTGCGATTTCGTTTCGAAGCCAGCACACACAAAATTTTGATTTTTGTAGCTTTTCAGGCTTGCTACCCTAAGATAATTCCGGTATTCGTGATAGGGTGAAATGACGAACGATATTATGTTATTTTTTAAAATATATTTTTAAATATTTCAGCATACATTTTACATTTATTTAGGAATAAGATTAAGTGTTGGCAGTAAATTTTTTTGCGTATATATATTTTTACGAACCATTAAAAATCAATATACTGGGATAGGAACAGGACATATTTCAGTTGTCATCATTTAAAACGCCGATCGCTTTTAAGTTTTTGTTGTTCTTCATGTGGATTGTGCCTGCATACCCTACCGATGGATGATTTTAGGGGAGTGACCAGACACAAAACTTTACTTTGACTTTTTTCAATCTTTTTTCATGGACCTTTTTATACCCTTGCAGAGGGTATTATAATTTTGTCCAAAAGTGTGCAACGCAGTGAAGGAGACATCTCCGACCCTATAAAGTATATATATTCTTGATCAGGATCACCTCCTGAGTTGATATGAGCATGTCCGTCTGTCCGTCTGTCCGTCTGTCTGTCTGTCTGTCTGTCTGTTTCTACGCAAACTAGTCTCTCAGTTTTAAAGCTATCGTCTTGAAACTTTGCACACACCCTTCTTGCCTTTGCACGCAGTATATAAGTCGGAACGGCCGGGATCGGCCGACTATATCCTATAGCTGTCATATAACTGATTGATCGGAAATGGTATAACTTTGGTGTTTTTAGAGTTACAGAGTTCAGATTTTGTACGAATGCTACTTTTGGCAAAATAATACGACCTGCCAAATTTCAAAAGGATCGGCCGACTATATCCTATAGCTGCCATATAACTGAACAATCGGAAATTACCCAACTTAGGTGTTTTTGAAGATAAAAAGCTGGAACTAAGTACATATTCTATTTTTGGTCAGTTAATACAACCTACCAAATTGCATAACGATCGGCCGACTATATCTTATAGCTGCCATATAACTGAACGATCGGAAATGGTATTTGGTAAAAATACCAACTTTGGTATTTTTGAAGATGGAAGCTTGGTACTTTGTTTTAGATTTTTTTGGTTATATAAATTGGATAAATTGGTTATATTATGATATTCTCATAAGGATCGGCCAATTTAATCCAATGTTTGCGATATATATCCGGTTTTAACTGCAAGGGTATATCAACTTCGGCTCCGCCCGAAGTTAGCTTTCCTTTCTTGTTTAAATTGAATTTTTTTTCTTATTTAGTCAACTTTAATTTTTTTAAATAAAAATTTTAAAAATGTATTCCAAAAATTTTCTTTGCTATAATTTGCTCCAAACATCAATTAAAAATAGAGATATGGAATTTTTTTAAATTTTTAAATCATACATTTATTAAATGAAAAGAATATTAATAGCCAGTGTCCCAAAAAAAATTTTTTTTAATAGTTTTTTTGCTGTCTGGTCCTCTAAAAATAATCTATCGGTAGGGTCCTAGTATGGTTAGTGCTAGTATATAACTATTAGAAACTGTCACATAACTGATTGATCGGAAATGCTATAACTCCGGTGTTTTTATAGTTAGATTTTGTGTGGATTGAGTTTGGATTTTTTACGAATGCTATTTTTGACAAAATAATACGACCCAGCAACATTCGTGTTTTTGAAGACACAAAGTTGGAACTTCGTACAGATTTTATTTTGGTTAGTCTTAGTTGATCCCACCTACCAAATTTTATAACAATCGGCCGACTTTATCTTATACCTGCCATTAAACTGAACGGTCGGAAATGGTATTTGGTAAAAATACCAACTTTGGTGTTCTTAAAGATAGAAGTTTGGGCCTTTTTTTTAGATTTTGTGTTGTAATCTATATATATAAAATTCTCGTTTCACAGTTTTTATATATTGAGAGTATTGAGTAGGTCTGAGAATCGGCCAACATATATTTTTCATCCTCTTAAATCCTGTTCGACATACCGAAAATCGAATATAAAGTAAGTTACTACATCATCAGACTGACAAACTCACGCTACCATAGCATTTTACCTCAATTTAAACTGGGGCAAAAATCCTTCATCATTAAGTAAATACATTAATTCTTTTTATTAGTGTTTTGTACAGTGAGCAATGCCAAGAAAACGCAGAGGGGGTGATGTGAGCCGTGATACAAGTAGATCGCGAAACATGCAAAATAAAAGATCCGAAAGAACCGAAGAACAAATCCAGCAAAAAAATACTGATGTACGTGTTAGAATAGAGCAATTGCATCGAGAAGAGCCAGAAGATACACGAGCTGAACGCCGTTTCACATTCAATAGACGCAGAACAAATGACCAACAACGACAACAAGTACATCGAGCATTTATATATGATTCATTCCAGAGTCTAGCTTTCCAGTATGTGCCTGATATTTAGTATTATGCTCACTCAAGTGGTAATCGGTTCTATGGAAATGGAATATCCGCATTGTCATGCTCAATTCATGCTTTCAAATGACATCGTTCGAAGCAAGAAAAATAGTTCGAAATTCTAATGCAAATGGTCAACATTACAATTCTACATTCAAAATCAGAGGACAAGTTTATCAAAAACTTCCGGACGCTCACTTGATAATGGCATCTCATTGGCCGTTGCAGCATCAGACATCGGGCATTGCATCAACTTTATTGGATGGAGGCAGAACAGCTCATTCAGTATTTAAGCTGAAACTAAATATTCAGAATAACCCTGACGCAATATGCAACATTAAAAAACAATCGTCCATGGCTACCGTGCTGAACAGTTTAAATATGAATATACAAATGTTTTTGCCAGGAAACTTGATATCAAGTTTTCAAACTTGGTATCTTGGTATAAATCTATTGATACAGTTTGCAGTAAATTTTCCCACACAGCTTTTGAACTCAGTGGATTCGCAAGGCATCCCAACTTAAAATGTACAATTAAAGGTTGGATCTCCAATTATCCTACTTCGTAGTTTGAATGCGCCCCGACTGTGCAACGGATTCAAAAATGAATGAAAAATCATCGTCATCGAATCCAGCTTTTTAAATGGAAAGTTCAGAGGTGAAAATATACTAATACTACGGATTCCTATTATACTTACAGATGCGCCAATTCAATTTAATTCAAGCATATTCAGTTTCCGATTAGATTGGCATTTGCAATGACTATCAACACTATGTTTTTAACACAGACATGCTTTTGAGTGGGTAAACCATCTAATATGTTTCTAATCAGTTCTGTATATTCGCTTGCCGTACCCGGACGTGTTTCTTCGATCGCTCTTGCCAGTTTGCAATTATTTTCGATCTTGAACTCAAGCTTTCTCCTTCTGCGACAAGTTGAAATATAACAATTAATCCCTAAAAATAAATTCGACTTAATAAGTTCATTGAACTATTTATTCCAATTTATACATTTAATCGGTTATAGTTATCTCTGTTGCGCTTTAACTATACTCTCCAACATAAGTCTCTCCGAGCTGTACTCTCCGGACGTAATCCGTTACATCATAGTTACTGTGGAGTTTGTTATTCTTCACGACGCCGAACCTTCGTTGCACATCTCTTTTGTAACGTCATCTCTTACATAATACCCCTACATCCCATTCTGTACAAGTCGATGAATTTTCAACACCAAACATCTTACCGTCGCCTACTTGTCTACCTACTTATGCTGTTCCAGTACCAAGTGACGCCTTCCTTCAGGGCACTCTAATATTTATCCCTTGAAAGAAGCGATCAGCGTACCAAGTACAAATCTCGAGCCACCTCTCATATTGGAGCCTCCATCGTTGGACATCGTTGGACAACCCCCATCGTTGGACAACATACCCTCTGCTCTAGCTGTGTTGTCTCCAAGGCCTCTGGTTGGTGTGGCGCCTGAAATTAGATCTTCTGAACTTACGCTGAGGGCGGTTGCTCCTCGTAAGGCCGCCCTCGTATTTTTGTCTCTCGGCTTATGCCGGATGCTACTGTTGATGATGTCAGGAGTCACCTGTTAAACCATCTTAAGGTAGCTCCTAATGAAATAGCTGTTTTTAAGTTTAACTTTAAGCATAAGCGTTCTATTTCTTCTTTTAAAATAGTTCTACCTGATTCCTATCTTGAAAAAGCACTTGATCCTGTAGCTTGGCCTGAGCACAGTATCATTCATGAATTCCAAGCAAAAGACGCTCAGAATCCTATCGCTGCAGAAACTGCTTCAAAAAACTGAATAACATAGTATTTTCCTGCTGCTATCAAAACGTTAGAAGTATTCTGGGTAAGCTGAGCCAATTTTTTACAAAGAGTGCTTCTTTTGATTTTGATGCTATCGTGCTTACTGAAACTTGGCTTAACTCCTCTGTCTCTGATTATGAAATTTTTGTTTCCAAATTCATAGTGTTTCGATTGGATCGTCCAACTTTTGCAGGTGGTGTCCTCATTGCTGTTACTAATAAGTACCCTTCTGAAATTATTCCTTTCACGAAGGAGTTCGGAATTGAGTTCATTGCGGTGAAAATTTTAACTGGCTCGTCTCATATTTTCCTGACCTGTTCATACATTCCTCCCATGGCTGAAGATATTGTGTACTTTCACCATCTTGATGCCATTAGGTCTGTTTCTTCGTTGGCCAAGGACCGTGATTTAATCCTAATCATGGGAGATTTCAACCTTCCCATCATTTCTTGGATCCCGTCTGAGGTAGACAATTCCTTGCTTTCCAGTTGTCATAACGACTTTATCGATGGCTTAACCGATCTTGCCCTGCTCCAAATTAATCCAATTCATAACACTCATGGCAGATTTCTGGACCTTATTTTTTCTAATGTGTCATCCTCTGTGACAGTCATTCGGTCCCTGCCGCTATCGCTTCCTGAAGATTTTCACCACCCTACACTATTAGCATCGGTGTTAATTGATGTGCCTCACAATGATGCTTGCTTCAATGCTAAACATCGTTTCAAATGCTTCAGAAAGACTGATTTTATGGCCCTTCGGAATCATTTAGCTGAAATCGATTGGAATTTTCTTTCATCTATAAACACAATTGAAGCAGCTACGGATTCGTTTTCCGAAATAATTCATAATGCCTTGAACCAATTTGTTCCGGAAGTCCCAGTATCATTGTCTACTAAACCACCCTGGTATAATAAACACCTTTCTCGTCTTAAGAACAGGAAATCCAGAGCTTACAAAAAGTTTCTTAAGTCAGGGTCGATGTGCCACCAGTCAAACTTTCTTTATGTTCGCAACCAGTTTATTATTCTCAACGATCAACTCTATAAGCAGTATATCAGGAATTGTAAGGTAAACTTTCGAAATGATCCAAGCTCCTTCTACTCTTTTGTCAATATGAAACGTAAATCAAATCTTTTTCCTCCTTCCCTATCATATAAAAATATTTCACATTCTTCTGAGCAAGGTATTGCTAATCTCTTTGCGTCATTTTTTCAAACCACCTATTCGTCCGATTCATATAACCACAACTCTTCTTATCCTTATAAATTACCACATAGAAACTTTTCAAAATTTCGAATTCAGGATCTGTTCGAAGCTCTTTCAACAATAGATATATCTTTCTCTGCTGGACCTGACAATGTTCCTAGCTGTGTTCTAAGGTACTGTTCTGATATCCTTTGCTATCCTCTCACTATCTTATTCAACTTATCCTTGGAGCTGGCATGTCTTCCCAAGAGATGGAATGAATCTTTTATTATTCCGCTTCATAAGAAAGGCTCTAAAACACTTATTGAGAACTACCGGGGGATTGCTAAGCTATCTGCGATTCCCAAACTGCTTGAGAAACTGGTTACTTTCCAACTGCAACATTTTTGTAAAAGCATTATTTCCACTTCACAGCATGGTTTTGTCAAGCATCGCTCTACCACAACTAACCTTCTTGAATTCACTTCGTTTATCCACCGAGGTTTTCTGAGCCGCATGCAAACTGATGTGGTGTACACTGACTTTAGTAAAGCATTTGACTCTGTGAACCACCATCTCCTCCTTCATAAGCTGTGTCTTTTGGGGTTTTCTCCACATATAGTACAGTGGTTGACCTCTTATCTATCTTACCGCAAGCAGCGTGTTTTGTTTAAAAACAGTTCATCACAGATTATAAATGTTTCATCTGGTGTCCCACAAGGTAGTCACCTAGGACCCCTTCTGTTTGTTCTTTTTGTCAACGATTTACCTAGTGTTGTAAACTATGCTAATACATTTATGTATGCTGATGATGTCAAGTTATGTCTTTCTTTCTCAGACCATTTCCTTCATAGACACCTGCAACTAGACCTTAACGAAGTCTTCTTGTGGTGCTCAAACAATCTCCTTTTGCTTAACTGCTCTAAGTGTAAGGTTATAACGTCTTAGATCGTGTTTTCCTAATTAACGATCTTGGAGTAATTTTTGACAATAAGTTGTCCTTCAACGATCACATATCACTAATAGTTAATAAAGCCAGAGGTGTGCTAGCTTTTATCAAACGTTGGTCTAAAGAATTTGATGATCCTTTCACAACTAAAACTCTATACGTATCGTTGGTTCGACCTATCTTGGAATACTGCTCTAGCGTTTGAGTCCGCAATACTTTGTTCACCAAAGGAGGATTGAATCAGTCCAAAAGCAGTTTCTGCTATTTGCGTTAAAAAGCTTAAACTGGGATACTGCCACTTCCCTCCCGTCGTATAATTGCCGGTTAAAACTACTAAACCTACCTCCTTTAAAAGAGCGCCGTACTTGTGCTGGGGTTATGCTACTTTATGTGCTTATTCTTGGATAGGTTGACTCACAAGTACTTCTTGAAAAATTAATGTTATCTGTGCCTAATAGAGTAACTAGATCCTTCCGACCCCTTTGGTTACCGATTTCTAGGTCTAATTTTGCGGAACACGATCCATTCCGCGTTATTTGAAAAAACTATAACTCGTTGTCCCACTTATTGTCCCCTGAACTATCCCTAGATGTAATTGAATCCAAAATTATGGAATATCTTTTAACTTAATTTATCCTTACTCTTATCCTTATCCTTACTCTTAGTTGTAATAATATAGAAATAACAGATAATTGTTAATAATGAATAAATAAATAAATGTTTGTGTTAGCTAAAGATGGACTGACAAAAAATATTGTTCGCGCTCTAGCACTAAGAGATTGACTTGCTGAATTACGATCAAATAATAACTTAAAAATAATATTTCCCTTTTATTTTTATATTCCTCCATGGTTCACAGCGCTCCAGATGACTTTATAAGTCTAGAACTGAGTAAATTTTGTTCAGAAATTATAAAGTCATCTGGTGGCAAAACAACGTTTGCCAGGTCAGGCAAATCAATTTTAAATGTATGTTGAAATTTTAAAAAATAAAATATAAAAAATAATATATTTCTTTCGGTATTTCACCCAATAACGAATACTCGAATTTTGTTAGGGTAGCAAGCCTTAGAAGCTAGAAAAATCAAAAATTGTATGCGCTGGCTTCGAAATGAAATCACACGCACACTTGCACCAAAGCGCAGCCCAACCTTCTTCATGGTGCTCCTTTCAGAGACAAAAACGAAAAACATTCAATGAGAATGTTTGGTCGTTGAGATTTTTTAATGACCCTAATCCGTACCAAAATACAAAGACGAATTAATTTATTTGAACGTTATATTTGAATGTTTATTCTGCATACAGATGAAGCTGGATGATCAACATAGATAGACCAGCTTATGGTGCATGCAGGGACTTAATGATATGTAGAAAGAGTGCGGCCCGACTAGACATGGCGAAGCTAAAGCTCTCAATAATGGAGAGGGCGGACCGACTTAGACATTGCATTCGCTTAAATTCGCTAAACAAAAGCCCGTTCAAGTCTAGCGGCCGAGAGACAGTCGGCTCTCTCTTCCCTTAACTTTTAAGGGATTCGCTTTTAAGTTTTTATTGTTCTTCATGTGGATTGTGCCTAAACAACAAAAAAACAATTAAAAAAATGTTTTTTTGGGACACTGGCTTTTCATTTAATAAATTTATGATTTAAAAAAAAAAAATTCCATTTCTCTATTTTTAATTGATGTTTGCAACAAATATTAGCAAAGAACGTTTTTGGAATACATTTTTAAAATTTTTATTTTTAAAATTAAATTAAAGTTGAATAAATAAGAAAAAAACTTCACTTTTAAAAAATTTCACTGAAAAAAGTCAAAGTAAAGTTTTGTGTCTGGTCACTCCCCCAAAAATCATCCATCGGTAGGGTCTGCAGGCACAATCCACATGAAGAACAATAAAAACTTAAAAGCGATCGGCGTTTTAAATGATGTGAACTGAAATACACCCTGTTTCTATCCCAGTATATTGATTTTTAATGATTCGTAAAAATGCAAAATATTTTACTGCCAACACTTAATCTTATTCCTAAACAAATGTAAAATGTATGCTGAAATATTTAAAAATATATTTAAAACAAGAAAGGAAAGCTAACTTCGGGCGGAGCCGAAGTTGATATACCCTTGCAGCTAAAACAGGATATATATCGCTAAAATCATAATATCATAATATAGCCAATAAATTACAAGACAAAATCTAAAAAAAAATACCAAACTTCTATCTTGAAGAACCCCAAAGTTGGTATTTTTACCAAATACCATTTCCGATCGTTCAGTTATATGGCAGCTATAAGATATAGTCGGCCAATCCATATGAAACTTGATAAGTCGTTTTATTTTTCCAAAAATAGAATTCATAGAAAATCCCAACTTTCTAGCTCGAAAAACACTGAAGTTATGCTATTTCCGATCAATCAGTTATATGGCAGATATAGAATATAGTCGGCTGATCCTTATAAAAATTGGCATGTTGTATTATTTTGCCAAAAATAGCAATCGCACCAAATTCGAATTCTCTAGCTTTAAAAACACCGAAGTTAAAGCATTTCCGATTGTTCAGTTATATGGCAGATATAGGATATAGTCGGCTGATCCTTATAAAAATTGGCATGTTGTATTATTTTGCCAAAAATAGCAATCGCACCAAATTCGAATTCTCTAGCTTTAAAAACACCGAAGTTATAGCATTTCCGATCAATCAGTTATATGGCAGATATAGGATATAGTCGGCAGATCCTTATAAAAATTGGCATGTTGTATTATTTTGCCAAAAATAGAAATCGCACCAAATTCGAATTCTCTAGCTTTAAAAACACCGAAGTTATAGCATTTCCGATCAATCAGTTATATGGCAGCTATAAGATATAGTCGGCCGATCCCGGCCGTTTCGACTTATATACTGCTTGTAAAGGAAAGAAGTAAAACTGAGAGACTAGTTCGCGTAGAAACAGACAGACGGACAGACGGACGGACGGACAGACGGACAGACGGACGGACGGACAGACGGACAGACGGACATGCTCATATCAACTCAGGAGGTGATCCTGATCAAGAATATATATACTTTATAGGGTCGGAGATGTCTCCTTCACTGCGTTGCACACTTTTGGACAAAATTATAATACCCTCTGCAAGGGTATAAAAATAAAAGCTTGGTCCACCTCCGAGCATCTATTGAATGGAGTGAAGGCGTCTTCCAAATGAGCAGCAAATGCGTCCGCCCTCTCCTGATCGGAGCGGCACCACTCACCGTCGGGTTTCCTAACCTGAGCCACCCTTTTTTTTGGACGCTTGATGTGAATTGTCAGTTGCCACAAGTTGTGCTCGGGGTCGCCGGGCTCAACCTGACGTAGGTATTCTTCAAAAGCACAAGTCCGCAACCTCTGGAGCAGCTCCGTGAGTCTTTTGGTCGCACGATTGAGAGCTGTTTTGTCGGTGGGATACCTAGTTCGGAACCAGATCCTTTTAAGCCGTCGCTTTTCATTGAGCAGTAGAGCTACTTCTGGAGACCACAAATGTAGGTGTCTTTGAAGGATTTTGTTATTGCATGGAGCCCTTGGTGTTGCGACTAAGGCAGCATTGTGCATCTCCTGAGTGAGGTTGATCACGGCATTGTCAATATCAAATCCTGTGTTGAGGTCCGGCTGAGTATTGCCTAGGACGTTATTTAGCCACCCTGTGTAGGTTTCGATGTTGGTACGTGATTTTATCATCCGGGAACTGATGACCTTCTTTTCAACAGGGGTATTAATGTGGAGCTCCACCGCGCTGTGATCCGAAAGGAGATCTGCATTTGACGAGCAGGCAATGAAGTCCGGATGAATTCCGTGGGATATAGCAAAGTCCAGTAGGTCCGGCCGTTTTTGGGGGTCAGTGGGCCAGTACGTAGGCTCTCCGGTTGAATGGCTGTTGAAGGCTCTACGCTGAATACACATGCGTAGATCCTTTAGGGTTAGTCACCCTCGAGCCCCACCATGGGTACTTGGCATTGAAATTACCTGCAAGTATGAATTTGTAAAGCTCTGACTTCTCCAAAGCCTGCGATAAAGGTTATCATGCTGCCCTTCTGGCCAAGTTATATAAATTAGGAATTCATTTCCCATTAAACTTATCGAAGAGTCTGTTTACCCGTTACAGTAAATGGACTCTTGACATCTGCACGGCATATTCTATCAAGAATTATAGTTTGACAGCTAAAGATGAAGTGTTAAATCTGGGTGTATTATTCGACACCAAATTTAAATTTTCTGGTCACTTAGAAAAAAGATAGTGAGCATTGATAGAATTCTGACTCTTCTCTCTTGCATATACTTGTACATACTTCTTCATAATAAATATTTATTCTTACTTGATACTTCAAGCAACACAGTCCTTTTGTTCCCAAGCATTCTTCCAACATTTTCTCGCATATGAGACTTAATCTACTCCTTCGGTCATGGGATTGTAACTTAAGGGGCCCATCCACAGGCGAGCATGTTCGTCGAACATGCTACTTGAATGTTCGCCTACTTGAATTTCATTTTCCCACTAACTAGAGCGAACATTCGTGCGAACATCATTTTTCGATAAATTTTCAAACTATCAACATGTCATTATTACGCAATTGCTTGTTTTTATATGCATCGCTTTTGGCGTGCAATAGCGCAGGCTCATTTTTTAGGCTATCAATAAAATCTAGCAGGAATGTGTTGTTCATTTTGCTCTACCAAAACGTTTTTCCAACTGACGTTCGTGCCAACATTGCCATCTATTTACGAGCATGTTGTTGCCAACGTTGTCAAAATAGAACGATTTCTATCTCATTCGAACATTTTGACGAACACAAAATTTGACAACGAACACTACCATCCACAGGAAAAATTTCGTCGAGCACAACATGTTCGACGAACATGCTCGCCTGTGGATGGGCCCCTTTACGCAAATGTATTATTTGTAGGCCGAGCATTAACATTCTTTTTCAGATGCCATAGGAGTTCAGGACACTTAATTGGAACAAATACTTTGTTCCCGTATGAGGGAGGAATACAGAGAGCAAAGATCAGATCAAAAAATATAAGATGCAACACGTAAAAGAATTTCCTGGACTCAATCTAAGCCACTGCGGATGCCTTTTCTGAACCGATTTTTCTGATTTGGAGTCTTTACGCACTTTCCGGATGGCATAATAATTATTTTATTAAAATTTATAAACATAATTTAATAAAAAGTTTTTAAAGCAAAAACAATATTTTAAATATAGTTTTACTCGATCAACCGTATTAATCTTTATTAGATAGTGCAAAAAAAAATTTTTTTTTTTCGGAAATTGAGGAAGAACAGGTAGAAGCTTGGTCAATGGTTCTAACATGTGGGATTTTTCTTTAAACTTACGGCACTTGGCTGATGTTATTAGACAAAATTTTTTCTGATTTCATTTAGTCCTGTACACCACTACAATTATAGCCACAATATTGGAGACCAGAACTACGTAAAATGGCATGTGAAACTGAGGAAGTGAACCCGGCACACTTCGCGTGCTCAACGATTTCACATAGACAGAAATGGCTGTGATGACGAGATTGAAATATTACAAGACTTTATTAAACAGACCTGTTTGAATTCCATTATAATATTAAAAATATGAAAAGTTTCAAAAACAATGTACCTTAAACCTATATGCCAAAGGGGGAGCTTCGAAGAGAATAATTGTAGTCGAAAGGAAAAAGGCAGAAATAGAGATAAGAACCTCTGTTATAAAAGCAAAAAAAAAAAAGAAAAAGGAGAGCTGAGCTACGGTTCAACTAATATTAAACATATTATTAGTTTGATTCCAAATATATCACAGCATACGCGGTTTTTGTTAAAATTGAGTAAAGTTGATTTAAATTGAAATCCTAAGCGGGTAAACACTGTTTTACAACAAGATTTTTATAAAAACACAGTTCGCACAAAAAAACACGACAGTTTGTTTAAGAACAAGGAAGATAAGTGAGTGTGTTTATCTTATGTTATAGATGACAGTAATGGTGCGTTAGAGCGGGTTAATGATCGAGACATATATCTCTCATTGAAAGATGAGCTTTCAACAGCAGCATTTAAACCGTTTAAAGGGTTTAACCCGTTTCCGCAACTTAGTAATCACCGCAAAGCTTCATTATGTCTTTGTCTCCCCTTTGTAGTAAAGTATTTTTTTAAGAAGAGTCGAAGAGCAAGCAAGGCGATCAGAGTGGTGGAGAAGGTCAGGGTACAAACCACGAGGGATTTTTGCGGACCCATTCAGAAGTTTACAATTGTAATCTAACTAATATAAGCAACCTTAGGTAATAAGCAGGTAAATCAAAAAATTATGTTTAATGCATTAACTCGGAAATAGTCTTTTGGATATGAAGCTCCCCCGAGCAAAACTGTGCTCAACTACATATGGCATTCCGGCCATGGCATTTGTCACAACATTTTTGGTGGCCCATGAGAGGAACAATCCATACACGACATCAGAATCAACAGTCATGTCCGACAGTTCCATCGAAGTTTTTAATGAAAACCTTACCTCATCACTGAACCATTATTATTCTTCTCAACTCCTTCATTCTCTTTGACAAATAGGAAGTAAAAAGAACGGGGTCAAACTTCACATCGCAAGTGTCGCGCAAAACACTAGCCTACACTGGGAAGACCATACATACAAAAGAGGAAAACTTTGTGAAGGGTCACAAAAAGCGTATATTTGTGGTAAACTATGGTTCGTCTAGTGTATAAATTATCCATGTTCAGCAGCTCCAATGTTCATCTGTTAAATTTAGCGATATTTTCACCAATCATGTTGGTCTGTAAAAAAGCACTTTTTGCAGTATGGCATGGGGAAGCAGACGTCACAAAGAAGAGTTCTACATTGTTTGATAGCGATTTGTAGCGATATAATTGATAAATCCAAATGTTCCGAGATGGACTTGACATCTTTAAAAGCACCATTAAAAATTTGTGTAAAATTTTTTGTAAAAGATTTTTGTAAAGGATGGAAAAATGGAATAGGTATAAGGAGCGTTTCGAGAGGAAGAACTCGGATTGGTTAATTTTGGTTCACATTTGGTTCTTCTGGACACCTGGCACCCAAACTTCGTGATTGCATTTAGCCTAGAAAATAAAATAGCAGAAAGATGGGAAAAAAGAATTGGATCTACACATTGAGAAAGGAGGAGCTGAGCGAAGTGTGTAGAGAGCTCGGTCTACCAGCAGACCGTGGAAGCGATGAGATCCTCAGTGGCGAGGTGGGTCGACGAATCCAAGGAAGAGGAGGTACTGGCGTTAACGCACGGCCTAGAGTTAAGGTTTGGACAAAGATCAACCCCCAGGCAGAGAGCAGCCAGCGAAACCGAGAAGTTTATAGAGAGCCTGGCGGTACCAGATCCAAGAATGGGAAGGAGCATAGAGCCGCAATCGAGGAAGTATGTTCCGGCCCCGGTAGATTACGCCAAAGTAGCCAAACAGGTGCGAGACTGGTCGTTTCGTTTCGACGGCACAGGGGACCCGTTAGAGTTCCTGGACCGAGTAACGTGGTCCGAAAAGACATACGGATTAGACATAAACACGATCCCCAGAGCCATGCCAGAACTATTGCAGGGCAGGGCCCAAAGATGGTTCATCATGAACGACGAAGAATGGCCAACATGGGCGATGTTCCAGGCAAGCTTCGAGAATTTTTTCCTGCCGAAAGGATACTTCGAAAAGTTGGCGGACCAAGTTCGACAGCGGAAGCAGCGTCGCGGAGAGCCGTTCAAAGAATACATGGTGGACCTTCAGTCACTAATGAAACCATTAGGGAAAACCACGAAAGAAGTAATCGAGAGGCTCGTCGAAAACTGCATGCCAAGGATGAAGATGTTCATAAGGCCATACGCCTGCGCGTCTTTAGAGAGGTGATGGGCCTAGCAGAGGAGTTTGAGGAATTAGCGCAGGAGGAAGAGGCCTTCAACAGTCAGGTGGCCACAGAACAAAGGTGGAGCCACAGTCAGCCGCCCGTAAACGAGAGGTGGCAGCGAGAAGAACCGCAGCATAGTGAAGCGACAAGGTACCAGAGGGACCAATGGACCCAGAAAGGGCAACGGGACGAGTTCCACCACCAGGCCGTCCAAAACACACAATGGGCACCAAGGTGGCAAAGAGAGGAATCGCGCCGAGGCCCACCGGAGCGACAGAACAGCACGAACCAAAGTTGGATGCCGAGAGGGCAGCATGAGACCCAGCAGAGGTCGGCTCCGCAATAGCCTAATCAGCAGTGGGCAGCAGGGCCAAGGCAGGGTCCGGTCGAGAACCCAGCCCAGGCATGCAACAGATGCGGTGGCATGGGCCATTGGGCCAGCGGGTGCAGGAACCCAAGGCTGCTTTTCTGCAAAATGTGCGGCGCAACAGGAGTTAGAAGCACAGAATGCTGCCAGAGGGCGGGAAACGCGCAGCGGTCTCAGCAACAGGGAGGAGAGCCGGGATCGCACGGTGCTGCCTCTTAAAATTAATAGGAGGACTATCCGAGGAGGAGCAGCAGCTGACGGCAACCATCGAGGTCGAGGGCACGGAGATAAAGGCCATGCTGAACAGGAGCAACGGCGAGTTTTATCTCCGAAGAGCTAGCGGAGAGGCTGGAGGTCACTGGGCAACGAATCGCAACAAGGAGACGAGTGAAGCTGGCTAACGGAAGTCATACGGAGACACGCGTCGTGCTCCAAGCCAGGATAAGTTTCGGCGATCGCACAAAGACCCTAAACCTGCTGGTGATACCAGGCATGGAGGACAATCTGGTGCTAGGATGGGATTTCCTCAGCGAGTTTGGCACAACCTTGACGCAGGGCCACCGGATTTCGATACCCAAAAGGAAAAAGGGCCGGTTGTCTGGAGGATAGACTGTCCGTAGCGGTAGCTGGATGCCCAGAAAAATGGGAAGAGGAACATGTCAAAAGATTCATCGAAAGAGAACTGGAGGCGTTCGCAGGCCAGAAGGGCTGTTCGAACATAACGCAGCACAGGATCACGATGAAGGACGACATTCCCATAAAACAACGGTATTACCCCAAAAATCCGAAGATTCAGGGGGAGATAAACTCAAAGGTGGAGGAATTGCTGGAAAAGAGATGCATCGAGCCCTCAAATAGCGCGTACAGTTCACCCATCGGAATGGTGAAGAAGAAAACGGGGCAATGGAGGATGTGCGTGGTTTTCCGACAAATTAATGCAAAATCAATAAAAGATGCGTACCCGCTGCCTCGCATAAATTTCATTTTGGAGCAGCTGAGAGAAGCAAGGTTCTTCAGCAGTCTCGATTTGAAGGATGGGTATTGGCAGATCCCCCTAGAGGAAAGCAGCAAGAAATTCACCGCCTTCACCGTTCCAGGGAAGGGTCTATACCAATGGAAAGTGATGCCTTTTGGGTTGCACTCGGCCTCGGCAACGTTTCAAAGGGCCCTGGACCAGGTCATAGGCCCGGATATGGCTCCACACGCATTCGCGTATCAGGATGACATTATAGTGATCGGACGCACCAAGGAGGAGCATATGCGGAATCTACAAGAGGTATTCAGGAGGTTGAGAGTGGCAAACCTGCGGATAAATACGGAAAAGTGTCATTTCTTCAGGCAGGAGCTGCTCTACCTGGGCCACCGGATAACAAGCCAAGGGATCGGAATGGATCCGGGAAAAGTGGCCGCGATTACAGAGCTACAACCCCCGACGAACGTCAAGGGAGTGCGCCAGTTCATAGGGATGGCATCGT
This sequence comes from Drosophila pseudoananassae pseudoananassae, assembly GCA_018153035.1. Classification (NCBI taxonomy): domain Eukaryota; kingdom Metazoa; phylum Arthropoda; class Insecta; order Diptera; family Drosophilidae; genus Drosophila; species Drosophila pseudoananassae. Next base: position 3,091,032 of record JAECXR010000038.1, read on the forward strand.
GGTATCGGCGTTTCGTCCCAGATTTCGCAGGAATAGCGAAGCCCCTGAACGATCTTCTGCGAAAAGGAACAAAGTGGAACAAAGTCATGGCTGGCGGAGGATCCAGTGCTAGCGTGCCCAGACTTCGAAAGAAAATTCGTGCTGCAAACGGACGCCAACGACTACGGCGTCGGGGCGGTCCTGACCCAGGACACCGAGGAGGGCGAACGAGTGATCGCGTACGCCAGTCGAACGTTGATTGGGGCCGAGAAAAACTACTCCTCAACGGAAAAGGAGTGCCTGGCCATAGTATGGGCGATAAGGCAAATGAGGCCCTACCTGGAGGGGTACCAGTTCGACGTGATCACGGACCACATGGCGTTGAAGTGGCTTAATAACATCGAGAGCCCACTTGGAAGAATAGCGAGGTGGGTATTCGAACTACAGCAGTATGACTACGTCATCAGCTACCGGAAGGGAAAGCTCAATGTGGTTGCCGACGCTCTGTCCCGCCAGCCGGTAATGGAAAAATTTAGAAAAGCCATGCAGGTGGTCGCCAAAGAATGTGGGTGCATAAGCGCATTGAAGAAAAAGATGACAACAAGCCCACAAAAATTCCCGGATTACGTGGAAGAGGGCGGTTTGATCTACCGCCACGTCCCGCATAGAGCCGGAAGCGAGGAAGTGGCGTCATGGAAGCTGTGCGTGCCGCTGGAGATGAGGCAGCAGGTCCTCAAGGAAAATCATGACGCACCAACGGCGGGACACTTGGGCGTAAGGAAAACCATAGCCAGAGTGGCCGCCCGGTATTTCTGGGCAGGGATGCAGAGGGACATCCGGAAATAAGTCAGGAGATGCGAGACGTGCCTGAAGTATAAGCCGAGTCAGATGCAGATGGCCGGGCAAATGCTGACACTGGTTCCGGACGAGCCATGGGCGACGGTGTGTGCAGATTTCGTAGGCCCACTGCCCAGGTCGAAACACGGCAATACGATGATCCTGGTGATAATCGATCGGTTTTCGAAATGGACGGAGATAGTGCCTCTTCGAAAAGCAATAACCGAGGCGCTGCATAAGGCATTCAGGGAGAGAATTGTCGCGCGGTATGGAGTACCGAAAATAATAATAACGGACAACGGGGTGCAGTTCACCAGTCGCAGCTTCAAGAAGTTCCTCGGAGAACTCGGCGTACGCCATCAGTTCACCGCACCATATACGCCGCAGGAGAATCCCACGGAAAGAGCGAACAGGACGGTAAAAACAATGATCGCCCAGTTCGCTGGGAAAGAACAAAGGAAGTGGGACGAACGCTGGCCGGAGCTAATGTTGGCGGTAAATTCCGCAGTCTCGGAGTCCACGGGGTACTCGCCGTGTTTTATAACGCAGGATAGGGAGGCAAGGATGCCGCGAGCCCTGTTCGACGAGAATGTGTTGGGCACGGGAGCTGAACAAGAAACACCCATGGAAAACGCGGCGAGACTTAAGGAGAAATTCGAGATAGTAAGGAGGAATATGGAGCGAGCTGCCCAGGACCAGGCGCGACATTACAACTTGCGAAGGCGGAAGTGGAGCCCAAAGGTCGGTGAAACAGTGTGGGCAAAGGAGCACCACCTATCAAAGGCAGCTGAAGGCTCAAGACACAGAAGAAAAAGCAAAGGAATAACGAAAGCGAGATAAATACATCGTATCCGCATAACGGGCACACGGGAAAAAAAAAGAAACAAAAAAAAAATATATATATATATAGTACAGTTAGGTTAGTACAGGGGGGTTAGTACAGTTAGCGTTTAAAGAAAAAAAAATGGGTAGCAGCAGACAAATGGGAAGACAAGGTTTCGGCACCCAGTGGGAAGACGGAATCGACGTGGAACGTAACGGTTCCCGGAGCAGCAGCAGACAAATGGGAAGACAAGGTTTCGGCACCCAGTGGGAAGACGGAATCGACGTGGAACGTAACGGTTCCCGGAGCAGCAGCAGACAAATTGGAAAGACAAGGTTTCGTCACCCAGTGGGAAGACGGAATCAACGTAGAACGTAACGGTTCCCGGAGCGACAACGGACGCAGGGAAAGGCAGAGTTTCATCGGCGAGTGGGAAGACGGAGTCAACGTGGAACGTAGCGGTTCCCGAGGCCACGGCGAGGAAGTGAGCACACCGCGCAGCTGCGTTCAGATTGTGCGACGGGACTAGTAGCAGCAAAGGAGAAAGGAGCAACAGGGCACATCGCATAGCAACAACAGGGGTCAGCGGCCGAGAGAAAGGGGGCAACGGCCGCACGGACGGCCACCTGCCAACGGGAAAGTGGCGTGAGATTGGAAGCAGGAGTAACGGCCGCCCGCCAACGGGAATGGGGGCATGGTCGGTGGAACGGGATCCAGGAGGATTAACGGGCGCTCCAGTCAGTATAAAAGGAGGCCCATTGGAGCAGCTCGGGACGAGTCTTTTTAGCAAGCTTGTAGCGTTGAGTTGGAGGACCGCCTGTGGAGAGTCCCCCATTCAAGTGTTAGAGCGTTTCTAAAAAGGATTCGGGTTTGCTTGAGTTTTAAGGACCGCCTTTGGAGAGTCCAACAACCAAGCGTAAGGACACGAACGAGACAAGACAGGATCTGTACAGAAGGATCCGGGACAGGTCTGTGGGAAAAACCGAGGCGACAGGAGACGAGTTGGACCAGTTCCTGGCCCCGAAGGTAACCTTGCAAGGAAGTGAGGAGGGATTCCCGACTCACAACCAACAGGCGTGGTCCTGCCACGGAAAGGACAGGCCTACTCAGGAGCCCAAGCCCGGTTTGCTCCAAAAGACGCGAAAGACGGAACAAGAGAGGATCGTTGTCGGACGGTTTCCTCGACAGCTAGAGGGCATCAGAGTCGAGTTTTGGCCATTCCCGGTCAAAGCAGGTAAGCCTTGCAAGGAAGCGAGGAGGGATTCCTGACTCGCAACCAACAGGCATAGTCCTGCAAGGCACGGATAGGCCGACTCGGGAACTCGCGCCCATTCAGGAAAGCGATCGGGGAAACACCGATCACCCACCGAGCAACTCTTGATCCGGGGCCATTGACGCGTACGCGGGTGGTCACCCGGATAAAAAGCGGAGCACGACTCACGGTCCTGGACAGGCGACTTCCGACCTCGTCGGGACTGACAGGACTTCGGAAACTCAGGCTCGCCGGTGCGGAAAGCGCGGCGTTTCCCTGGCGTAGCGGAGCCGGCTGTAGTCAGCAAACTCCGAACCGGGTCCGCTGGCGCGCGAAGCACGGCGTGTCTTCCTGGTGTTGCAGAGGCGACAGTTAGTAGCTATCTCCCAAGCCGGACTCGCTGGCGCGCGTAGCACGGCGTTCTCTTGGCGTAGCGGAGGCCACAGCCCGCCAACTCCCTAACCGACGGTACAGCGCGTAGGCGCGGTATCCCCAGCAATTTAGGGGAGGCTAGTCAGGGCACTGCCAAAATCCAGACCGAACCGAGTCAGAGAGGTGGAAGGCTCGACGACAGATAATCAAGGAGTTACCCCCGGCAACAAGGCGACAACAACAACGGAGCGGACCACCCGGACGGCGGAGGAATCAAGGATCACGAGTATCCGAAGTGGGGCCCATTCCCATTCGGTGGAACGGATCCGCAAATCTCTGTGAGCTAGCCGCGGCATACTGTGGCGAGCGGAAGCAAAGAAATAGTTCGTTACAGGATAGTAAATTGGATTCCATCCTCGATGCACAAAATTTTAATTCACGGGCGAATATTGTAGAAAATGTACCACTTCCGATCGGAATGATGTCGGAAGAAGCCTTAGAAGCCCGACAGAAAGATTTGAGAAATTTTCGCTTGAGCCATACGCGCAAAAACTCTCGCCAAAACACAATGGAGGATCTTTTGCATTTATTGTTAGTATCGTCAGATCCACTAATTTCAAGCTTTTCCACTAATTTTACTAGCGCTTGGGAGTAAAAGTGCGTAAAAGAAAGGAATAAGCGAAATGGAAGGCCACACTATTGCTCCGGAACGCTAGCAAATTTGCAATAAGTTGTTTTGGGAAAAGAGTTAACTCTTCAACAATTTTCATCATTTCGTAATGAAATTGGTCCCGTTTTATTCAGGATTAATGAGACAATATTGATTAGTGTTAAGAATAATACCATTTCTTCGAAGTTGTTCCGAAAAAATGGCGTCAAGGTTAAAAAAACTCGACAAAAATTCAAAAATGTCAGTTTCTTTTGTAAAATTTTTATCCATTTTGTTTAAATAAATGGAAGATGTATATTTTTTCAAAAGCTACAACATTTAACTATTAAAAAACGTAAAAAAATTTAAAATCGGCATAAAATTTTTAAGAGCAAAACACCCTCGAAAAACCGTTTCTTCTAAATAAATCAAGATTTTGAGGGTGTTCGAAATATTTCAAACACGGTTTTGTACTATATTTGACCTAATAAACAATTCCTACTAGGTTTCTTCAAAAGTTCCAAAACACTGTCGCACTGTGTCCTGTGTCCTGTGTCCAAAACATCCTGAAAATCGTCCCCCATAATCGGAATTTACGAAGAATTCTAAGAAAATTTCACCATGAAACCATGTGTCTAAAATGAATTCCTAGCTCGCGCCGTGAAGATTTCACTATGAGGTACATAAGGTATTTCGAGGTATTTTAATGTATTTAAAAAAAAAAACATACGCATTTTTCATTTATGTTGGAGTCAATTCTGATTCATCTTTTTACAACAAATTTTATAATTTTTTTTTTTGAACTTATTTAACATATAATTTATTTTTTATTTCGAAAAAAAGTGTCAAACTAGCCATGTACTGAGGAGCCTCATATAAGAAAGTAGGAGCAATGCTTCTGTAACTTTTTAACGAAGTACGGTATCGATCTGAAAATTGAAATATATTTTCAAAGGAATTTTAAGCAACTAAATAAAAGTAGGCGTGGCATAATAAAAGGCGGAATTTAATTTTATCTTTTATTATAAAGTTTATTTGCTTTCCAACAAGTAGGTAATTATATTTTAAAAACAAAATATTTTGTGTATGGGCGAAGAATGCATTTTGTTTATTTATTTGTAGAATATTTTGTTAACAATGCTTTTCGATGAAAGAAAAACAGTTCGCGAAAGTTAGTTCAGTTCTAATCTAAATTTTGATTCCTCAGCATTATCTTTTATATTATAAAGGGGTTTTATGATATCTGTGCTATTAAAATGTATTGGTAAATTTGAAGTTTTACCAAAAACTAGCTCATATGAACAATAGTCATGTGCCATAGAGGGGGTCGTATTAAAACAATAGACGAAGTACTATTATAGCCATAAATTTCAATCTGTTTTGTCTACTGAGATGTATGAACGAATGAAGTCATTAAGTGTTCTGTGGCCTCACTCCACGGTACCTACAGTCTGGTTGTGGTGTGCAGTTGAATTTACGCTTTCAATATTTAAGTTTTTACATAGACCTTTAATAATTGAATTGTTATATTCCGTTCCCAAGTCCGAAATAAACGTGTTCATTGGACCGTACTTTAGAATAAAATGTTCAAATATAGCTTTTGCTACTGTATTTGCACATTTAATTGGTATTGGTATAGCTCCCAAGTATTTAGTTAAATCGCAAATGAGTGTTACTGCGTACTCGTTTCCATTATTAAATTTTGAAAGTGGACCAATCGTATTCACAATTACTCTATCGAAAGCTCTTTGCGGAGTTTCGGTTATGGCTAATGGGGTCTTAGTGTGTTTAGTCGTTTTAGAATTTTGCCATTTAGGACATTTCTTTATGTACTCTTTTATGTCTTTAGACATTTTTTTTTCTAGTAATAGGACCTTGGCCAAAGTTTTTGTAATTCCTGTGTGACCACCATGTATTGGATTATCATGGAATTTAGACAATATAGCTTATTTATCTTTATTATTTTTATTACGGTCACTGGGTTGAGTAGCGCTACTCTTAATGATTTTTATATTTTATTGCCCATATTTTTAAAATTATCAATTGAAACATGTTCAAAGATATTTTCCCACGGTGCCACTTTGAGTTGGCTGATTTTGTGAATACGGGCCTTTTCAAGCCTTTGGAAGAACGGACCTAAGTCAAGGATTCCATTAGTATAAAAATCGTCATCATATCTTGCTTTAATTTTTTTTCCGTGGTTAAATAAACACATCTTATTATTTACATGCAAGGTCACTACTTTACGTACTTTTTCAATAGATTGCTTATGCAATTCTTTTTAGTCTTTTCCTGCTCAGGATTTTTGTCTACTTTGGTTTCTGGTAGTGACTTACAGAATATTTAATTGTATGTTTTTCAAGTCTGTGATTGTTATTCTAGAGAGCGCATCGGCTTCATAATTATCTTTACCCCTTAGGTACTCTAACGTAAAATTATATTCCTCTAATTCAAGTCTTATTCGGGTTAGCTTGGAACTGGGATTTACCATTGAAAATAAATAAATAAGTGCTCTGTGATCTGTTTTGACAGTGAAGTGTTCACCATAAATATATGGTCTAAAGTGTTTTATTGTGCCCATTGAATAGCTGCTAGTTCTTGTTCTGTCGTGCTCTTGTTGCTTTCACCTTTCGTAAAGGATCTTGATGCGTATGCAACCGGAAGCTGAAGTCCATTTTTGTTTTGAGTTAGGACTGCTCCACAAGCGTATTTGCTAGCATCTGTGATTATGCAAAATTCTTTGCTAAAATCTGGGTATTGCAACAGAGTTGGATTTATTAATGCTGATTTAAAATGTTCAAAGGCGTTTTAACATTCTGTTATCCATTCGAATTTTACATTTTTCCCGAATAATCTTGTTAAATGTCTGTAATAATTGTAAAATAATAATAATTAATAAACTGTAATAATTTGGTGAGAACCTGACATTAAGTCAAGGCATGAGAAATATTTTGCTCTAACTAGTTGATCCAAAATATCGTCGATTCTAGGGAGCGGAAATTTATCAGAAAATTTTTTATTTCCATTTTTTATTTTCCGAATTTAGAAGTGACTTTTTTGGTACTACTAAAAGTGGGCTATTATAAGGTGATACAGAGGGTTCCACTATTTAATCTCTAATGAGTTTTTGGACTTGTTGACTATGAGGATTTATATAATTTTTTATATATACGGGTTCATCATCAATTAATCTCAGTTTTTGTTTGTCGAAATTATTGGTAGTGATCGATTCGGTTTTTAGTCCGAATACATCACTGTACTGGGTGCATAAAGTTGTGAGTTGTTCGATGAATTGAGGAGGGAAGTTTTTCGAAAGTTGGGATAATACAATTTTTTCTCGGGTTTCTAAGTCAGTTTGTACTACTTTGTAGTTTGAAAGTGGTTCATGCTGAATATTTTTAATATAAGCTACTTGATCCGTATCTGTGGTATTTAATCTATATATATAAAAGAAAGTCGTTTTAGTTACACCACTTATAACTCAAGAACGGCAGAACAGATTTGGCTGAAAATTGGTAGGGAGGTAGCTTAGAGCCAGGAGACGGACATAGGATACTTTTTATCCCGTTCGACAACGGGAATTATACTCCTTCGAAATGGCTGCTTTTATAGTAATGAATAACAATAAGTAGGCTGTGAGCGTAACGTATTGTACATTTATGTGTGTGTCATATGCCCCTGAAATAGGGGTCCGCCGATTACTTATCTACAGTCACCAATGGCAAGAAAACGCAATTGGGCCAATTTTAGTCATCAAACAGTCAATTCTAGAGCTGCGCGAGATAGAAGAATACGAGATCAGGAGAACAAATTTATAAAGGTAATGAAAAGGCGCGTGTAAGCATGGCGCAGTTACGTGAATCACAATCGAAAGATGCACGAGATGAACATAATCAACAAAGACCACTTTTCAAAAAAGAGAAGCACAGATTAATAGTTAGAAGAAGAATTAACTAACAACGGCAACAAATTTTTCGAGGATTCACATCTGGGCAATTTCTTCGACTAGCATTCAAGTAAGAGCCTGATGTTGAAAATTCTGCTTATTCCAAAGTGATTATTGTGAACATTCAAAGTGAAAGTCCCAAAGCGAACATTCCTTATTTCGCTTCTTCCTGCCGAGTTACGATTAAAAAAAAATGGCAACGCATTGGCCATTGCATCTTCTGGCGTTGCAGCAACCTTATTAGATGGAGGCATAACAGCTCATTCAGCACTTAAGCTGTCATTGAACATTCAAAATAATCCAGATGCAGTGTGCAACATAAAAACAATCGTCTATGGGCATAGTGCCCATATTTTGGATGAATGCACTATAGGACGTAAAAATTCGCTTGGGGAATTGGATTGGTCATTTAGGGATATAAGGAACAATGATAAACTATTTTACGGCCCTTTGTTACTCCTTTCAGGTGTTCACGGTTAACGTACGCTGATGAATTCAATGCTTGCTTAAAATCATCGCAACTGTGGCGTAATGTTGAAAAAGAACTGACCAAGAATATGCGCGATCAAATGCTTCAGGATCCATCCTTTCTCTAAACAACTGTTAGATATTGGCGAGGGGAATTTTGTTGTACGTGAAAATACTGGATGTACTTCAAATACTGAAAAACATTTATTAACCAAAATAAATGAAGAAAAAACAGCTAGCCTTTATAGAAAACAAAAAAGGCCAAAACAACGTTTGCCGGGGTCGCTAGTAGCCTTATATATGGATTCTGGGCTGTTGCTATGGTATTTGCTATATATATACCATGCTGAATTTCTTGATTCGGAATTAAAATACTGTCATTTTCTGAATTCATTTCAATTTTTCGGACGACTTGAGATCTTGCTGCCAGAATTAGAGAGTTATTACCAGGATATTGGAGGTTATTTGGTCTTATTATAAGCCAGTCTTCAGACGGCTTGAAGTCTAATTGACAGTTGTATCTTTTAATAAAATCGATTCCTAGTATTCCATCACATGGAATAGCGAATTGCAAATTTCCGATATGGAAATCTGTGGAATTATGTATTTAGAAGTTTGAATTTCAATAGAAGTTTTGGTAACTTCTTGACTTATACCAGTGTTGGGCATTAATCAATTAATTTGTCAATTTTCTTGTTAATTGACTAAAAAAGTAATTGCAATAAAATTAATTAAAATTAAATCAATCGCAATTGAACTTTTATTTGTACCTTGCAATTAAATAATTTGATTAATGTTTGTCAATTGCAACTTACAATTAAAATAATTGCAATTAAATTTTTTAGTTGTTTTATAGAACAATTAAAACTAATAATTAACTTTATGTATCAAAATGAAATTAGTAATGATTTAGGAAAACATAAAAACATAAACTTGTGTTTATGTAGGTTAACATCGGTATCAACAAAAAAATCGAAAAACATCGGAAAACATCGCTAAGAAAAATGTTTTTCGATGTTCGATGCAACGATGTTTTCAGTATCACTAGTTGAGTGTTCATTGCTCGCACGAGTTGCACGTAAACTAACTTCTTTACTTGTGTCATGTACATATTTTGTACATTAACTGTCGACGGTCAAAACATTGTTATCGATAGTTAAGTCAGTATTATTAGGAAATGTAGTATTTTAAGTTATCGGAATTACGGGCCTACTAATAGCGGTAGTGTGAATGCCGCCGAAAAGTGCCTCTCATTGTTTTGTTGATTGTAGGAGGGCACACTGCGGTAAGAAGAAGAGATATATTTGAATTGTAAACTAATTTATGAATTTTATAGAATAAAACGTTCCGTTTGCCACAGCTAAGGCCTTTGAAGTATCCCTTTCTTTGGACCTACGCGTGTGGGGAGCCGTTTAAGGCAACTCCACATGAAACAAAACAACATCTTTTATTCGCAGTCCTAGGGAGACTGCAAGGGCAACTTCCGCTAGAGGACGGCTTGACGACCAGCTAGAGAGTTGCCAGGAGCGCACGGAGCGCAGTTCCCGTACCAGCAGAGGAGTCGCAGCCAGCGACATAGACGGCGCAGCCAGCGCCAAACACTGAGTACGGACGGAGTCGCAGCCAGCGACACGGAGACGCAGCCAGCGTCGGTTCAGGAGACGCAGCCAGCGTCGGTTTAGGAGACGCAGCCAGCGTCGGTTCAGGAGACGCAGCCAGCGTCAGGAGGCGCAAGGAGCGCCAAGCACCAGTGGTCAGGAGGCGCAAGGAGCGCCAAGCATCAGCGGCCAGACGGCACAGGTCCGCCATTTTGGAGCCGGGGCAGCGCCATATTTGGACCATATTATATTTGGATTTGGATATCTCGAGATGCAGCATTCCCCCAGGAGGAGTTTCCGGCTCCACGGAGGGGAAGCCACACCTACAACGCGAGCGGATCAGCAGCCAGTGAGTAGTGCAGCAGAAAACCGGCCGCGGGTGCACATAACCACGGCGGCGGCCATTTCTCGCCCAGCCACTACGGCGACTACAGTAGCGTCCCAACCAAGGAGTACTGCTGTCGCAGCTGCGAGCTCAGAGCCGGAGGTGGGCCAGCCACTCACGGCGTACTTATTGGAGAGGATTACGGCGTTGGAGAACGAGCTGAAGAAGGTGAAAGACTCGGACACAACGAGCACCGCCAATTGCGCGCCAATCGCAGTTGGCCCAAGCGCAAATGGCACCAACAGTGGAGCGTCGGAGCGGCCGCCATCGTGGAGCGGACCGCCATTAGCCGCGACATTAACCGCCACATCGAACGGTGAGGCCCCAACTAACGGGGTCGGGCCGGACCCATATAGCAGTTTCGGTGCGACCAGTGGGGCATACACGCTGCCGCCATCTTGGAGTGGACCACCGTTGCTAACGACTAGCAACCCACTGTGTGCTACAAGTGCTGCGCAGACAGCGCATGGATTCGTGCCACCGGGCGGGAGCATCCACAACGTGGCAACGGCATCACCATTCGTTGGATCCTACGCCTGGATGACGCCGAATGGAGCCCAAGCTAATGGGCCAAGGAGGCTCCCGGACTTGCCGATATTTGGAGGGCAGCCCGAGGATTGGCCCATCTTTAATTGTGCATTTGTAGAGACGACCCAAGCGTACAACTGCACGGATCTGGAGAACAACCAGAGGCTTTTGAAGGCGCTGAAGGATGAAGCACGCGAGACAGTGAAGTCGCTGCTGATTCACCCTGCAAACGTCAGAGCCGTGATGGAGCAGCTGCGGTTTAGGTTTGGCCGACCGGAGCAGCTTATACGCAGCCAGCTGAACAGCGTGCGAGAGGTTCAGCCGATTTCGGAGAAGCAACTGGCGAGGATCGTCCCCTTTGCAACCAGAGTGAGTAACCTCACGGCCTTCTTGCAGTCGGCGAAGGCGGAGCAACATCTGGGAAACCCCACACTCATGGAGGAGCTTGTGGCAAAGCTTCCCACCAGCAAACGAGTGGATTGGGCCAGGCACGCTGCATCGATCCAGCCCTTTCCCACTGTAGCGCACTTCAGCGCGTGGCTACAGGAGTACGCGAACATCGTGTGTACGATTTTGGACGTCGATGGAAAGGAGCCGAGGCGTCGAGTTCTACACGCGAGCGTCGACCAGAACGGATACGAGCAGCGGGATGACCGCCATGGAGGTTGTCCAATTTGTGAAGGTCAACATGCTACGACGAGCTGCAGCGAATTCATTGGAGCTTCGCCACCGGGCAGATGGAGCATGGTGAAGAGGCATCGGCTCGGCTTCACATGCTTACGGAGTGGGCATGCGGCCAAATCCTGCGATGTGCATGGCGAGTGCCAGATCAACGGATGCCGCAGATTGCATCACCGTCTGCTACATGAAGAGGACGAAGGACGAAGACGGCCGGAGCAGCGAGGTGGCTTCAGGCGCCACAACGGAGGAAACCAGATGTCACCAGTTTCCAGACGCAGCCCGGACAGGAGGTCTTCGCCACGAGGTGGTTACAGGGACCACGAGAGGACCCAGGAGTCGGCTGTCCGCAGAAACAGCCTGGAGAGAAGGGCCCCGCAGCCAGCGGAGGCGCCCATGCAGAGAAACTTGAGTATCGACGACGAAGGAGGCCGACGTGGTGAGCCTGGAGATCAGTGGAGCTGGGAAGCCCACTCGTCACCCGTTGAGGAACGTGTACGCCGTTTCGAACCTGAGTCTGCCGATGCAGACGTTATGTCGACGTGATGTCCAGGGCGTTCATAAGGATTCGCGATTGCCGATGAAGCCCTACAGCAACGTGGTGCCGAAGTTACTCATCGGACTGGACCATGGAAATTTGGGATTGCCACTTAGGACGAGGCGGTTTGCCAGAGAGGGACCGTTCGCGGCCGCGACCGAGCTTGGATGGGTTGTGTTTGGGCCAGTAAGTGGACAATCAACTACGCCGTCACCGAGGTCCTGCCTTCTAGCCGTGTCAGTGGAGGACACGATGGAAAAGATGGTGGAGGACTACGTCGAGATGGAAGGCTTTGGTGTGAAGCTCGCGCAACCGGTCGCAGCCAGCGACGACGCGCGGGCCCAAAGGATCCTCGACGACACCACGGTGAAAGTGGGGCGTCGCGAACAGACGGGATTGCTCTGGAAGGATGACCACGCTGTGCTACCATGGAGCTACGAGGCACACAGACGGCCGATCAACGTCGAGGAGTTGAAGCGCAACGGGCCGTTGGCGCTAGGATACGATCGGATCATCAAGGACGTGTCCAAAGAATATGCGAGGAAGTTGCAGCCGGATGAGGTCGCGGTGAAGAGCGACAAGCTATGGAGTTTGCCACAATTCGGTGTCGAAAACCCGAACAAGCCCGGTGAGGTCCGGCTTGTGTTTGATGCTGCAGCCAAGGTTGGAGATCGATGTTCCCAACGATTCCTTTGGAGAGATGGTAACGACGATCGAGACCCGGATGTGTACGAGGTGGGCAAGAACTTCGTGGGAGCCGACAGGGAGGCCAGACGATTTGGAGACGTGTTCGAGACGGAGAGGATACAGAGTGAGTTATCCAGCAGGAGCATTGAAGGGGTGCTTAATTGCCCATCCAACCCGTCTGAGGGCGGAGTATGGAAGCGGATGGTGCAGTGCGTCAAGCGAGTGCTGCGCCATACCGTGCAAGAAGTCGCGCCGAGGGACCATGTGGAGGCCTATCATGGAGTACCTGTCTGTGCGCCGCGAGAAGTGGTGCCGGAGAACGGAGCCCATCCGCCAGGGCGATATGGTCTTCGTCTGCGATCCTGCCTTGCCCAGACGAGAGTGGCGCAAGGGCATCGAGGAGGACGTCTACAGCGGAGCCGATTGAGATGGATGGAGGAGCTAATGGACTATCTTGGACAATGTTTCGGCCCGTCTCTAAACTTGCAGTTTTGAATTTGAGTGAAGCGGGTCTTCACGGGGTCGGGGATGTCGACGGTCAAAACATTGTTATCGATAGTTAAGTCAGTATTATTAGGAAATGTAGTATTTTAAGTTATCGGAATTACGGGCCTACTAATAGCGGTAGTGTGAATGCCGCCGAAAAGTGCCTCTCATTGTTTTGTTGATTGTAGGAGGGCACACTGCGGTAAGAAGAAGAGATATATTTGAATTGTAAACTTATTTATGAATTTTATAGAATAAAACGTTCCGTTTGCCACAGCCAAGGACTTTGAAGTATCCCTTTCTTTGGACCTACGCGTGTGGGGAGCCGTTTAAGGCAACTCCACATGAAACAAAACAACATTAACAAAACATACATATATGTTTTTCACATGTTCGTGTTTTAGTTAAAAATATATTGTTTCTAGACTTGTAACATAAAATGGCGTCGATAAAGACAGTAACGTTTCAGTGACTCTTTCGGTTTGGACATAAATGATTCGCTTATGACACCAACCGACACCGCTGAGAGTTCATCATCGTCGCAAGCGCGGCTTCTTTTACTGGATGGAGCATTTTTCAAATACTTTCCTGAAGAGTGTAAAGCAAGCAACTACGTAGCCTTTGCGCAACTACGGATGCGAACAAAGTTTTAACCGAGCAAGACACGCCCCTGTCGCAAATGCATGCTGCAGTAATGAAAAAATGTAATGTTCTGTGGAAAGCTGCAGGGCGACCAAAAAGTGCCGAAATAATACAGGATGTGTTAGGGCACACGTTAAGCCGACCTGGCGAGACCAGGTGGAATAGCTTGTTTGATGCCCTCCAGCAAATTTTCAACATTAAAGAAAAAAGCTTACTTTTTATTTAACATAAGAAATACTATCAAAGAAAATAAATTTGATTACATACAAGAATATTTGATGTGTATGTTACTTCCCCAGTTGCAGAAGCACTCGATATAATGCATAGTGAGACTATATAACACCTATTATGGGATAACTCTGCCGTGCCTACTTGCACTGAGAAAAAAATTTCAAAAAATTGAAAAGAAAAACAACTTTTCCTTTTGCAACCCGTTAATCAAGGCATACAGAGAGTGTTGAGGCGAGATTTGAAAAAATGTTTGACGTCACTACTCCTGAAGTGGAAAATGCGACTATTGCGGCATTATCTTACCCAAGATTCAAAAATAAATGGTTGGCTTGTTTTGAGCCTAACGATCGTTCTAAGCTTTTGAAAATTTTCAAGACTTGCATTTCCAAACAAATGAGTGAAAATACAGTAGCAACAACAAAAAGTACCCAAGAAAACATTTTTTTTAATTTTGACTCTGACTCAGACTCGGATATTTCCAACTCAGATATAAAGGGATGTTCCTCCGATGCCCCAATGACTAAAGCAGAACTTTTGATGTTGCATTTTTTTGCCGAGGAAAGCCAAGATTTACAACTTCTCAATAGATATCCTGAGATAAAAAGTGTTTTTATTAAATACAACACATCTTTGCCATCGTCAGCTGCAGTGGAACGTCTTTTTTCTTTTGCGAAAATTACAAATCTGCCAAAGATTCACAAACTATCAGACAGTATGTTCGAGAAGAGAGTGGTACTGAAGTGTAATTTAAATTATTACAAGAAATTTTGAATTGTTATTGTCTGTCTAATCATGTTCAATTAAAAGTATTGATTATTATTTGGATCGGTCTTTTATTTTATTCGGTATTTTATAATTGTTATTTTTAATTAAATTCAACAAAACACTTGCAAATTAATAAATTTTTAATTGTTACTAATACAGTTAACAATTCAATAATTGTTAATTGAAAATTTTCACAATTACAGTTGATTAATTGTTAGTTTTTGTAGTTACATGTTGGGGTTACCAATTAATTAATTGTTAATCCTTTATTGATCTTGCAGTTAAAATTTTCCCAACACTGACTTATACGCTGTATGTTTATTATGTGATTATTTTTGATGTTTTGAAAAATATTGGAATTTTACTTTAATATGGATATTTCCACACCTGTATTTAATAGAAAAACTAATTCTTTTCCTGTCGCTACGTTTATAAAACTAACGAATGTACTTTGACTGAGATTTATAGTATGAACTTTGGTGTTTTTTATGCTGTTGTGTACCTAAAGGCGTCTGGGAATTTTTCGAATCCGTATGGACTACCCTGACGTTGTTTTGGTTTTAGTTATTATTTCTATTACCATTGTGGTTTCCACCACGTCTGTTTCCGCCGCTATTTTTTCCACCACGGTTGTTGTTTCCATAGTAATTGTTGATATGTGTGAGGGTGATTTTCACGAGCAAATTTTAAGACAAACAATTTCAGTTGTGTCCCATTGTGCAGATTGCAGTAGTCTCCAAAAGTGCACACTTGCCGTCCCCTTCTTTCCTATGCCTTTTTTCTTTAGAACCGTTAAAGCTCCCTGGCATGTGCATGTAGGTTTGATTTCGCTGCAACGTTAAGCCCAGTTTCACTTTCAAATCGTTCTTTAACTCTAGCGAATTGACCTAAGATTTCACATTTTTTAAAATAAAAAAAAAACACGTGGAAATACCTAATTACACGTGTTCCGCAATATATATTATGTTCCGTTAAATATGTCCAATATACATATGTTTCGCAATATATATTTGAACTAAAGTGAATTTATGAAAGTAGTTGCAACTAAACAAGTGCGACTTTCCAGTGCAATTGAGAGTTGCTGGTTAATTTTCCCTGTGGGTCGGCCAATATCAGGTGAGAAAAGAGACTGAAATTCTTGTGGAAGTTCTAATGGCCATGTATTTCGCAGAGCCATGGTGGCCTGGTATTTCGACCGAGCCCATATATAAAATATATAGAAGACAGAAACGCAGGAATCCGAGATAAGGATTTAGAGCTATTGAGGAGCGTTTTGGAGGAAAAGTAACGGAGCGTCATTAAACCCCCCCCGCTGTTTCCTAACATTACATAAGGACCACGAGGTTTCCATGAGGCGTGGAATCAACTCCCCCCCTCTCCTCACGCCTAGTATAAAAGTAGCTCTCGAGGATTTGTGTTCTGTTTTCTACCATGCTGCATCCGTTATTTCCCCAAGAGAATTAACAGAAAAAAAAATACCATATAACCCCCACAGTTTTAGATGCATAGCTGATCTGCCACTGTAGGGAATGTAAAACTTTAAAGAATTTTGAATCCTAATTGTTATTTTCTATAATTAATAAGTTTTGAAAGTTTTTGCTTTTGTTAAATTAATTACCTACTACATCCTTTAATATCTATATATATATAACTATCTACATTATTATAAAGTAAACTTTAGAAAATACATATAAATACATAGCTGCATCGGAAGTCGACAGGCCTGCTGACCTCGAGGGACGAGCTGTAAGTACGGCATAGCCGCAACAACCTACGAATATGTGTCAGAATAACATATAAACAAGATTTCAATATGTATATAAATATTTTGGATGAAGTAAAATCATGAAGTAGAGCAAAATAGAGTAATTTCCTTAATTTTCTAAATTCAAATCAACATAAATTAAGTAAATCATAAAATTTAAATCAAACTAAATCATTTTATGTTAAGGTTAGGTTAATCCCTTTGAATAATGATGTTGGATTAGGATTAGAATTTGTTATAGTAGGAATGATGTACCAAACATTGAAATATCTAATGAATATAATGAAGTAATGAAATCATAATGAACTGCGTGTAAATATTTCCGTGGGGTTTCCAGAGACAAGCTAATGTAAAATGGGTTGCCCAATGATAATGGTGCAACAAGGCAGGGCGGGTAAGGAGGAGTTCTATAACACCTGAGTTCTCCAAGCTAGTATCCTCATTCTTTCTCTCCCCCACCACTTTGGCCACTCCCTTCCCTTAAGCACTGTCGATTTCTTTTATTTGTTAACCCTGATTTGGGGAAGCACAAGAACCCTCCCTCTGGCCCTGAGCTAGGCCGGCAACAGACAGTGCGTGCTCCCGATCAGAGCCAGGACGTTACAGATAAAATGGTGCCCAACGTGGGGCCGACGTTGGAGTCAACCGTGAAGCCAACGTGGGCAATCGTGGTAAACGTGGTTACAAGGTATATAGTACGAGATGACCAGACGTGAAGAACGATATGTAGATATTTTCCCTCACAACTTCATCCCCGACATCCTTTATGGCTAAAAGTTCACAATTTAAAGCAGGAGATCTTTGGATGACACAGTTTGGTAATAGCCAATCTAGTGGCCAAGACTCACGTTCATTAAATATTTCGTATTTCTTGTATTTCATCAGGCTTTACAATATCAGTCTTGGATTTTTCGTCATGAGTCTATATCGGTTCGTCACCAGCTGAATGTAATTCCTAATATTAATTTCGGAAATCAATTAAAATTGGAGATAATTTTTGCTGAGCATTCTGGGCAAGACTCTCTTTTCATTGACAGTTTCCACAATAGTGCAATAGACCCAAAGTAAAAGAATGTGGGATACCTTAGCTGAATAGTTAAGTTAGCTTGTCTCGGAGTAAAACCCCAACAACAATGAAAAATAAATCACTAACAAAAAATATTTAAGATAAACAAAGCAAAAATAAAATATGAACATAAATAATGGCAGTAAGAAACAAGAATAATGGCTGATGAAGAAATCGTAGCAGAAGTTCGAAACAATCTAAGACCAGAGTTATATCATGAACTTTTGCATGTAGATACCCCATCATTGTCAGCATTGAGACGAGAGTGTCACAAACATGAGGCAATCTTTGGCAACAATAAGTATAAGCAAGGGAATTTACAAAACAATTTTAGACGTACAGTTAATGCCGACTCGTTAGAGGTCCAACAAGATGAAGTTTCGAACTTAGAGACAGATAACCAGAAGGTGTTTGCAATAAAGACTTTCATGAAGTGCTGGAATTGTGATGATCCAGGGCACAGGTATTTGGATTGTCTTAAACCTCGGCGCGTGTTTTGTTACGGATGTGGAGCTTTAGATACCTATCGACCAAAATGTGTTAAATGTAATCCGCATTTGGGAAACGATCCACAGGACATCCGCAATTCACACAAGAGGGATGTCCGCAACTAAATTCAAGCGAAAATCGAATTATACATTCAAATCCAAATAAACCAGAAATGTTGGATGAAGAAGTTAGTCATAAAATCAGGAAGCCATATCACATTAGACTTAAAGAATACGAGTTAAGAAAATCTGAATTGTTTTCAATTAAATACCATAATTTACTATCATCTTGGCGAATGCGAGAATTTTGGAACAGTTTGAAGAAGTCTACAACGTATACAGTATCGAGCCTTTCACAAAATGCTCAAGATAATCGTCCATTTGTTAAACTTTCACATTTTTGATCAATCTTATTATGCGTTATTAGATAGTGGTGCCAACAAAAGCATCATAGGTGGAGAATTAGCAAAAACAATAGTAGATTCAAAGTATTTGAGGGGGGCGCTGCTGCCGCCAAAGACTCCAGAAAAGTTGAAATTTCGAAGTAAAAAGTCGGGGGCGTCTTTCAGTGAATTTAACGCGGTCAGCTTTATTGTGCTTCTTACAAGAGATGACTAACTTAACTTAGAAAGCCTAAACGCTAAACGTAAAAATAAACCAGAGCGGACGATCGATGATGCCCGACGAGAGAGGAAGAATGCATAGAGGGGCGAGCGCGGGTGCGTTCTTCAGCACGGATGAGCTTTTAAGCGCGGGTGCGCTTTTCAGCGCGGATGCGCTCTTAAGTTCAGCTGGCCCCTCACCTAAACATTCTCCCCCCCTTGCAATCGCTCGGGTTGCAACAGATCCCTCGTCGCTAGCTATGCGTCACTGCAGCTAGAGGGCGTACACAGGTCGATGAAGGCCCCCGTGTCGAAGATCCGGGTCCCGGTGTTGACGCTGTTCCGGTTCAGCAGCGACGATAGGGTGGGCGCAGCGACCGCGTCCTGCGAGGGCCCTCGAGGAGAGGCGGAAAATTGCCTAGGCGCGGATGACGCGGGCGGACGAGCGGTGGACGGCACCCGATGGGTGGCGGACGAATGCAGTGGAGCACTTGACGGCTGCCGGCCAGTGGCGGAAGAATACCGAGGAGTTATCGAAGAGGGCCGGGAAGTCGGCAGCCGTGGATCGGTTTGGGAATGCCGGAAAATGGCGGACGCAGGGCGAGAAGCACCCGAACCGCGCCGGGAGTTGGCGGATGACGGCCGACGAGAGAGCGAGACACCCCGTGTACTGTCTCCTGCGGGCGGTGACCGGTGCTCCTTGGTCACGGGGTGCAGCAGTCTCCACGCCGACAGGATCCGTCGGAGTGCTCGTGGGCCAGGCAGCTCGAGCAATAGCGGTTCGCGAGTACCACTCGGAGCCCATAGCAGACTCGGCATCGGTAGGATTGTGTACCTCGAGTACATCTGCTCTCCAGTGACTGGGCATTGCGTGGGCGTGGCGTGGCGATCGTGCTGAATATGATCTTGGAATTTAGAATTTGGCCCGAATCAGACGGATCATCAGCTGATTGCCACCGTGCAGCGTTATGCGATGCGTAAATTAAAGAAGGAATCGAGACAGAATTGTGCTCGCAACCTGAATCCGATTCCGAACTGATCCGTGTGGGCACCTCTCCCTGATTCAGTGAGTCACCGAGGCTGCGGGCAACTCGTGCGGAAAAAACAGACACGCTGCGGGGGTTGACTGGAGATTATGGGGCCGGTCAGCACCCATCCGAAAATGGTCTCCTGACCGAGAAGCGACCCGCAGATGTTAGCCTTGGAATTACCGAGGAGAATGGACGGAAGAATGTCAGCTCCTATTAATACATCGACTTGGGAGCTCTCAAAGAAGTTGGGGTCCGCCAGGGGAATGTCGGGCAGCCCCTTGAGACGATCCTGCGGAATCGGGTAGGATCGTAGATCTCCTGCCAACTGCGGAAGAACGTAGGCCGCAGTCTCTAATTGTAGCCCGGGTCTAGACGGCGACCGAATGGAGAAATGGCACAATTTCGTAGACTGCGCGGAAATGGTCTGATTAAGGCCGGAAACTTGGGCTTGAATCGTCTTGAAAGGAGGCTTGACGAAGTTGAACAGTCGTTCCTTCCGACCTGAAGGTCGCTTCGGACCCTGAGTCTATTAGCGCTCGTGTCTGGACGGTGCACCCCAAATGGCACACGTTGATAAGGGCCGTGCCCAGTAGGACTGCTCCTGACCCGGAAGCGAAACACACCTGCACATTCGACTGATCCTCTGAGCCGTTTGCTGGCGTAGGCGGACTTGGAGCGGTAGGCGGCGTAAGCGGACTTGGAGCGGTGGCGAACGGATTGCCGCGGTGCAGGAGGGTGTGGTGTCGGATGTGGCATGTGAAGCAGGTATGGGCGCTCGTGCAGACTCGCTGCTGGTGCCATCGGGCAAAAAAGTTTAAACATAACTGCTTCCTCCTTATGTAGTCAGAGCGGCCATTTACGTCCATTTCCAGGAACTGCGGACACAAGCGAATGGAGTGGTTCTCCCTCGAACAGAGATCGCAACCCTTAGGGCCCGGAACCACTCGAGTCTCGTATGAATTGAGCCTCCGAGCAGGGGCAATAGGAATTCCCGACCTTGGCGGAAGTTGCCCAGAGCCACTAGGCCTGACGTCGTCGCTTGCCTCTAGAGCGCGATGGCGCTCTGTCAGGAAGTTGTCTAATTCCTTCCATGTAGGAATTTCGGCCTTATTATGGACGGATTGCTCCCACATGGAAAGTGTGACTTTGGGGAGCTTTGACGAAATCATAAACACCAGGAGGCAGTCCCAAGCCTCAACATTGATGACGGACATTGCTAGGGCTGTCAGACAACTCTGAATGGTGGCTTGCAGCTCCTTCAGCGCGACCCCGGACTCTTGAGAAAAAGCCTGGATGTTGAAAAGGATTTTCAACTGGCTGTTGACCAATAGCCGCCGGTTCTCAATGCGGTCTGTGAGGCTTTGCCAAGCGGCGTCAAACCCCTCATGAGTAAGCGGAGCCTTGGAAACAATGGCGTGGGCGTCACCACTTGTTTTGGACAACAAGTGGAACAACCTCTCTACCGGGGTGAGCCGCGAGTTTTGGATGTAAATGGCCGTAAACAAGTCTCGGAAGGTGGGCCACCGAAGATAATCACCCGCGAAGACCTCGGTATCCACCGGAGGTAACCGGCAGCCTGTAGACGCGGGCGTGTGTACATTGACGGAAGCCGGAGTGGTATGGAAAGCAATTTTCTCCCGAAGCTGGGCAATACATCTCGAGTAGACGGAGTAACAGTAGCTGTACTTCGATTCCAGCACTGTCGAGATGGCCGCATTGTCGCCGGACTCGTCTAGCAAATCGGAGCAGCTCTCATAGCTTTTCTCCACCTTCTCCCACAGTGCCCGAATTTGGTTCCGATGGACTTTGACCATGGAATGGCACTGTACGCCTTGGGCTTTAAAAGAGGCGTCCGAGGAGAAGTGGATTGAGATCTGTCCAAACGGATGGTTGGGATCGGACGTGGCTTTTGGTCGTCTCCCGTGGGCATTCTCAGACACCAATTCGCTGGTCAGTGCTTGTCGACTGACGTACGCAATAGGTGGCTCGTTTGAAGCGGTAGCCGGTCACTAATGTGATGAGACCGGTGAGATCTCGGACGAAATGCGATTGCAAGGCCAAGTGGGAATTAGTAGCGCCGATGTCGAGAAGAACGTCGGATGCGGCACAATTCGGATGTGGGAGAAACTTCAGGAAGCCAAAAAAAACCAGATGGGCCAAGGTTTGTCGAAATTCTAGGCGGATGTTGCCAGATGCGGAGTAGAAGCAGCGTTAGGAAAAATGACGGAACGGAAAATGGACAAGGACCGGAAAATTCGTGCTCGTTCGGAAAAATACCTGATGACTGTCTATACATGTATATTTCGACCAGTATGGCTCGTACGTAAATATTTAATTCCTAACTATTTTCGAATTTGCGGAGCCGGAAAGGTGGACTTGACCTTGGCTTGGATTTAACACAGAGAGAAAATAAATAATTAATTTTTGCCTTATTTTCGGATTTAATTATTATGGAGACAGACGGGTGGGGTTGAAAATCTCAAGTTTTTAATCAATTGAGGTTAATTATCCCGAAGCTTGAACGGTGGAATTGAAACCGCGGCTCGATTCTGACAGAAGATCGACAAATAAATTATTTAATTATAATTTTTTGATAATTAAATTTTCGACGAGTGGCCGGAAAGGTGAATTAAAAACCCAGGCCCTTTGCTCGAACGGAAAATAAGAAGTTAATAAATTTTAGTAGTTATAATTATAAATAAATGAATTAATAATTAATTGATTTTTTTTTTTTAATTTATTTGGTTATATATTTCCTGAAATTGGAGGCAGAAAATATTTAGAAATATATGGGCATGCATGCAAGTTGGGCAAGGGCATGTAGGGCATATGATGGCACAGTGGAACGTCGGTAAGTGGACTGTATATGTTAATTTTTTATCGGTTATATATTTCCTGAAATTGGAGTCAGAAAATATTTGGAAATATATGGACATGCATGCAGGTACGGATATATGTAAGGGCATGTGGGCATATATTGGCACAGTGAAGCGGTGTAAAAAATTACACTGCTTGGGGAAAAAAGAAACAAATATTACGACAGCGGCGGACTGTTCGGTGAATTTGGAAATTTCCGGAACTAATTCACACCGCTGGCCAATATTAATTATGCCTTCTTTTTGTCACCACACAATTTCACTGTTCACTTGCGAATTTTTCGCGGATTATTTGCACAAAAACAAAATATGTATGTGTGTATGAGTGTGTATGGATGCTCATATGCCTCGACCGTTGGCAAGCGAATGGATAACGGAGAGGCCGAAAACGGCAAGGAATATGGGCAGCACACAAACGGAGACGACTGGAAAAATTTTCAGAATTTGCAGACGAAGAGTAGAAAATCTCAAACTGCCGTTGTGTCGGAAAACTCGGACGTGAAGTTGACACGGAGGGAAAAACAATCTTGCGGATCACTGCTGAAGACTGGCAGAGAGACGGAGACGGAAAAAATGTACTTATCTTTTGGCGGAACTATGCCGAGAACTGCTGGTAGAATATATCCAAAATATCCAGGATATCCGGCTCGAAGGACCAATGTTTGTAGGGGGGCGCTGCTGCCGCCAAAGACTCCAGAAAAGTTGAAATTTTGAATTAAAAAGTCGGGGGCGTCTTTCAGTGAATTTAACGCGGTCAGCTTTATTGTGCTGCTTACAAGAGATGACTTAACTTAGAAAGCCTAAACGCTAAACGTAAAAATAAACCAGAGCGGACGATCGATGACGGCCGACGAGAGAGGAAGAATGCATAGAGGGGCGAGCGCGGGTGCGCTCTTCAGCACGGATGAGCTTTTAAGCGCGGGTGCGCTTTTCAGCGCGGATGCGCTCCTTAGTTCAGCTGGCCCCTCACCTAAACACAAAGCAATACCAAAAACAAAAAGGAAGAGTTTTTACAGCAGACGGAAAACGTCGAGAAATTGCAGGTTCATTAGTAATATCATTGGTATATAACAACCTTCAAAACGATTTTGAGTTTTTAATTGTTCCTTCTATAGCAGGGGTCGGCACCCCAATACATTAATATGATTTTAACGCATTAGTATTAGTAACTAATAGCAGAAAGTAGGCTGTGAGCATGACGTTTCACACATTTATACTGTGTGTGTGTGGCAGAGCTCGGGCAGAGAAATTTCCTATGCCCCCGAGATAGGGCCGTGCCGACCACTGTTCTATAGCATTAGACATTATATGTGGAGTTGACTTTTAGAATCAATTCGGAATTTCGATAAACTATCAATCCAATCTTCCCGAAGTGCATGCGATAGAAACGAGTAGCGACAAACTATCATTATCAGCCACAGAAAACCGAAAGTTACAGAACGTCATTGAGTTATTTCCTACATCTGAATGTGACGGATTGGGTTTAACAAAGTTGGTAGAGCACGTACTTGACACAAAGGATACGCGTCCTATTAAGCAGCGTTATTATCCTATTTCGCCAGCCAAAGAGAAACTTTTGTGTAGCGAAATTGACCGAATGTTAGAGCTATCGGAATGGTCTTCACCGATTGTCCTGTTAGTAAAACCAGGAAAGATAAGGTTTTGTCTGGATTCAAGAAAATTGAATAGTGTTACCGCAAAGGACACATATCCTATGCCACACTTAGAAGGTTTATTGAGTAGACTGCCCGCAGTTCTTTTACTATACCAGTTTAAGCGCATGCCTTTTGGTTTGTGTAATGCACCCCAAACAATGTGCAGATTAATGGATCAGGTTATACCATATCAATTAAAGTCTCACGTGATGGTTTACCTAGACGACCTATTGGTATTTTATTCTACTTTGGATGAACACCTGACTCACCTAACCGTAGTTGCTTCCCATTTACGTAAGGCAGGGTTGACCATCAATATAGCCAAAAGTCAATTCGGCTTATCTAAAGTGGAATATTTAGGATATGTAGTAGGAGAGGGCACTCTACAACCGAACAACGACAAAGTCCGTGCCATTTCGGACTATCCTGTCCCTGCAACGCAGAAACAATTACGACGGTTTTTAGGCATGACGGGTTGGTATCAGAGATTCATACCACAGTATTCGACAATAGTTTTTCCACTTACAGAATTATTGAAAGGAAAATCGTTAACATGGAATGACTATGCACAGAAATCTTTTCAAGCCATTAAAGACAAATTATGCTCATCGCCAGTATTAATTAGTCCCAATTACGGGAAACCTTTCATCATTCAGTGCGATGCATCCATCTATGGAGTAGGAGGATTATTGGCACAGTGTGACGAAGACGGATACGAGCGGCCAATCAGTTATATGTCCAAAAAGCTCAACAATGCTCAACGAAATTACTCGGTAACAGAATAAAAGTGTTTAGCGTTAGTTTTAGCCATTGAAAGATTTAGAATGTACATCGAAGGACACTCCTTTAAAGTTATCACCGATCATGCTAGTTTAAGTTGGTTAATGAAAAAGAACGACTTGAGAGGTAGACTAGAAAGATGGGCCATGAAACTTCAAGGATACCAGTTGACAATAGCACACCGAAAGGGAAGTGAAAATGTTGTACCCGATGCCATATTTCGATCTTTCGAAGGAGATGTGAACGTTGCCAATGTAGACATCGAAGTATGGCCCGAAATAGATCTTCGTTCGGATGCGTTCCATTCTTCGGAATATAAAGAACTGATCGACAAAATAGTTGCAAATAAAATACCAGACTATCAGGTAGTTGACAACTTGCTTTATCATCGTCGTAACATTTCCACAGGCGATGTGGATAAAGACGATCAGTGCTGGAAGTTGGTAGTCCCAAGGCAATTGAGAACAGAAGTTATTAGAGCCGCCCATGATCAACCATCCGCTTCGCATTGTGGCATGCCAAAGTGCTTAGAATCCGCAGAACTTTCTCATGGCCAGGAATTTTTTTTTTTTTTTTTTTTTTTTTAACCGGTCTTTCAGAATTTGGAAATGGCGTGTTCATCAATAAGAGCATCAGCTAGCATTCCTGTATTCATCATAAAGCTTAGAGGCCCAGACGACCGAGGGGCGCTCAATAAACGATTTGTTAGAATATATTAAGCTATTTTTTTTTTATTATTAAGCTAGGAGGAGTTAGTAAGGAAATTTAAAATTCTATATTTTAAGTTTGAGGGACAGGAAAGAGATGTTATGGCGTAGAGACCATTGTAGTTCGAACATAATACCCTAAAAGGGTCATGCAGTACATATGTCGAACTACAACGGCTAAGGAACAGAGGACTAAAGTTTCGAGTCCTTCTATTAGGAATGTTAAATTTTAAGCGTGTTAGTAAATGCTGGCTATCTACATCCCCGTTAATAAGGTTATGCAGAAAGACTACACCGAGCATTGTCCTACGATTTGTTAAGCTAGGTAAGTTTATGAGTAAGAGTCTACTCTTATAAGATGGAAGGTGAAGATTTGCATCCCAGTTTAGACCTCTAAGTGAAAAAGTTAGGAAATTCTTTTGTACGGATTCTATGCGGTCCTGATGTACTCCATATTGGGGACTCCAGACACATGAACCGTACTCCAGTATAGGACGGACCAAAGAAATGAATAGTGTTTTAGTTATATAGGGGTCATTAAATTCTTTTGACCACCTTTTGATAAAACCAAGGACTCCTTTAGCCTTATTAACCATTAAGGAAATATGGTCGGCAAATTTAAGTTTGATGTCTAATAGGATGCCGAGATCATTAACCTGGGTCAATTTTTCTAAGGCAATCCCATTAATAGAATAAGTAGCTTGCAGAGGGCAAGAACGATAAAAAGACATATGTTTGCATTTAGATCCATTAAGTATTAGATCATTAGCTAAGCACCATTTTTGAAAGTTATCAAGGTCAGACTAAAGACTGCATTGGGCAGAGATGGATTTGTACTGAAGACAAAGCTTTACATCATCTGCATACATGAGAACTAGAGAGTTCGTTAAAGCAGGGGGCAAGTCGTTTATAAAAAGCGTAAATAATAACG
This sequence comes from Drosophila pseudoananassae pseudoananassae, assembly GCA_018153035.1. Classification (NCBI taxonomy): domain Eukaryota; kingdom Metazoa; phylum Arthropoda; class Insecta; order Diptera; family Drosophilidae; genus Drosophila; species Drosophila pseudoananassae. Next base: position 3,117,797 of record JAECXR010000038.1, read on the forward strand.
GGCCAAGATGAGTTCCTTGAGGGACGCCGGATGTAGCACGGACCAGACGGGACTGTATGTTTTTAAATAAGACTCTTTGTGTCCTTCCATCTAGGTAGCTGGAGATCCACGTTAAGAGGTCTTTAGGAAAACCCAGCATATTCAGTTTACTCAACAAGAGTGAGTGATTAACTGAATCGAATGCTTTGCTGAAGTCTGTATAAATTACATCGGTTTGATATCCCTTACAAAAGCCATCTATGACAAAGGATGTCAACGGATGACAAACTCCAATAAGTTTGTGGTGGTGGAGCGACGCTTAATAAAGCCATGCTGACAAGGAGTGATAATCGAAGAGCAAAGGTGTTGCAAATGAGGGGTAATTAATTTTTCAAATAACTTTGGAATTGCCGACAACTTAGAGATGCCTCTGTAGTTGGCAGCCTCGGACTTTTTCCCTTTTTTATGTAGGGGAATTATAAATGATTCCTTCCACATAAGGGGAAAAATCGAGGTTTCCAAAGATAAGTTGAAAAGTCTTAGAAGAGGTTTGCACAGAGCCCTGGCGCAGTATTTTAGCACACAGCCTGGTACTCCGTCGGGGCCTGGCGAATAAATGGGTTTTACCCTTAAAAGACCAGATAATAAGTTATTCTCAGAAAAAAACGGACAGAAAATAAGATTTGCTGCTTGAATGTTATATGCGTAAGGCTGATCAGTCAGTTTAGGAGGAGAATAAGTTGTTTGAAAAAATTCTGCGAATAGATCGGTAATGGCCTGATCCGAAGTCGCAGAAGAATTTTCAAACGTAAGCAGGGGTGAAAAAGATATGTGTTTACGCTTAGTGTTTACAAAATTATAAAACTGCTTTGGATCCTGAGTAAATTGAATCCGGCAGCGGTCAATATAATTCCTATAACATTCAGCGTTATGCACGGTAAAATTCGACCGAGCTAGTAGGTATCTTGCGAAATCCACACTACTGCAGGTTTTTTTTATATTTAAGTAAAAGCTTATTTTTTTTGTTTTTTAAGTTAGTAAGGCACCTTGTAAACCAAGGAGGATTTGCTGAAGCGGACGGATATTTCCAAGGCACACATGAGTCAAAAAATTTATTTAAAGTAAAATAAAATTTTTCTAAAGTGACATTAAGATCAGTGCACGCCAGAATATCAGACCAGTCAAATGTTTCTATAAGGCTATTAAGTTTCTGAAAATCAGCTTTACGGAAACAGCGAATCTTATTTACCACGCTCGGAGACATCTGATCGATACCAGGAGTGGTTTCGATTGAGACCTCCAGCGTGGGGTGATATGGATCCTCTGGGGTTGAAAGGGGGAAAGCTCTGGAGAGAGCAGTACCATCCGGATCAGATACAAAACATAAGTCTAAAAGCCGACCTAGCGAATTTCTAATATGATTGATCTGACCTAGGGACATGTCAAACATGCCCGCGGTGAAGTCATGGTAAGTTGAAAGTGACAAAGATGGTGAGTTGTCGACGTTGGACCACTTTAATTCTGGGATATTAAAGTCGCCCACCGCTACGAGTTGGTCACGATCCGTCATAAGATCCGTCATCCGAGACGTATCGAATGGCGGACAAATGCTGCCAATATGTAGGCGGTTCAGACATAGGAGGTATATATGAACAAGTAATGTATAAAGCTTTAACGGACATAGTGATTTTAACGCAAATAAATTCTATGTCACCAAACTCATGGGATTTCACCTCTTCAGAAGCAAGAGTAGAGACTACAGAAATGAGCACTCCACCTCCTCTTCGCTGAGATCGATCCCGTCTAAAAGTGGTGTACTTACTTGAAAAAACTTCAGAGCTAAAGATCTCCGGATTTAACCAGGTTTCTGTAAATGCTATTATATGGGATGCAAAGAAAGAACTATCAGAATATAGCTTGGGGAGTTTGCTACGTAGCCCCCTAGTATTCTGATAGGTAAGAGTTAGTGAGGAAACTAGTTTTTTGGGTTAGTGGCCAAAGAAGAGGTGGAGGGTTGGTCAGTGGTTTCGATATTGGGAAGTCTCACTCCCACTGGTTTTTGAACTTTTTCTTCACGGAACTAGGCTGATGTTCTTGGACGAAAAGATTCTCTGGCCAAAAACTGGGAGAGCAAATCGTCTTGAACATCAGCGCGGGCACACGAATCTTGAAAGAAGACGTGCGCCTTGTATAACTATATTTAAATTTTTGTATGTCCTCCACCTTTATATCGGCTTTTGTTTTGGCTTTGATATAAGCCGAGATATCAATCTCTGAAGTATCAGGGGCGAGCCGAGAAACAAATATATGTTTCGATGGAGGAATCACCTGTAAGGGTTTTGGTGTCGCAGGTACTAGAACTGCAGCATCAGTCGGTGCCGGTGGTCCGGACTGTGGAATACCCTTTTGGGTGACCCTAATGGGGGTTTCGTTCCCTAGGACTTGTGGCATCACTTGAAGGGATGCCATGGCGGACATATCAGACAATTGCTCATTATCCCTGAGAAATTCTGACGAATTTTTCTCAGTTCTAGCCCTTGGGGTGGCCAGAGATATAAGCGGCTGCATTAATGTCGGCTGAGCAGGATGAGGCGGATCAGAAACAGCGGATTTCTTGCGCTTAGGGGACTCGTTTAGCAGCTGAAGGCCACTAAACTGAGTGTCCAGCGCACAGAGCTGGTCATTGATTTTACGAAAACCAGTGATCAGCTCTTTAAATCCATTTTTGGTCTGTCTCATGAACGACCTCATTTCGCCTTGCACAGCACGACAATTTTCACAACAATAATGTATCCCAGACCTACGGGAAATGGCATCCGAAACTGATGCAGTGAAACCGGCACACTTGGCATGTACGACGTTCTCACATAGCCAGCAATGGATGGCAGGCTGGGATGAGGAAATTGTCTTGTTACAAGACTTAATGGCACAGACAAGTTTAAATTCCATTTTACTTTTATTTATTATAAAACAAAAATTATTATTTAAAAAGTTTAAAAACACAATACCTTGAACCACTGTGCCAAATAGGAAGCCGAAGCGGGAGCTTTGAATAGTGCAAAAGAGAAATGCAGAAATAAAGATAAGCCGGGGAAGAAGCAGAGCTGAGCTATGCTTGGAATTGAAATTATTCAATTTATTAATTCGACTCCAAATATACCACAGCACTCGCGAAGCGATACGGTTTAGGCTTTAAGATTGTTAAGATTCACAAGGTTTAATTCACAAGTATGTAAACACCGGTTTACCAATATTTATAATAAAACGCAGTGCGCACAAAAAAACACGACCGTTCGCTTAAGAGAAAGAGAGGGAAGTCAATGGTGATAAATGTCCGCGATTACATCCGCCAATGTGAGGTATGTCAAAGTTGCAAACATCCCACACAGAAAATGAAAATTCCAATAGGACAGCAAACTAAAAGCGAGAAACCTTTTCAGACCTCAATTCAGAATTCACCTTCTTGAAGGCTGTAAAGAAATTTACATGGGAGATTGTTGTTAAAATCCTTAAAGAGGATATTTTCGATTGCTTTGGAGTTCCACAGGTAGTAGTTACTGACAACGGTAGACAGTTTAAGGGAAATGACTTCTCTGCGTTTTTGAATCGCTACGGAGTCCAACACCTGTGCACAGCAGCATATGCTCCTCAGTCCCACGCTGCAGAACGAGTTAATAGATCTATTAACGCGGCGTTAAGATCTTACATTCGGTCTGATCAGAGGGAATGGGATAAGTACTTAATAGTTAATAGTTAATAGGCGCATTAATAGCGCCTTGCGAAATAATCTACATCAGTCGATTGGAATGCCCCCATATTTAGCCGTTTTTGGACAAAACATGATTACTCATGGTAACGATTACCAACTTTTAAAAAAATCAGGATTAATTAATGAGGGATCCACTACCCTTAATCGACTAGACAACTTTTCCAATATTCGAGGTGACATTCAAAAACATATACAGAAAGCCTATCAGACCAACAAACGTACCTATGATTTGCGAAGCCATCACCGGACATTTAATGTTGGCCAGACAGTAACGAAGAGAAATTTTAAGCTAAGCAATGCCGCAGGTAATTTCAACGCTAAGCTAGCGCCTGTTGGAGTAAAAGTCCGAGTGAAGAAAAAGTGCGGACAATCGCTGTCTTTACTAGAAGACTTATCAGGAAAAGAATTAGGGACGTTTCATGCTAAAGACATTTGGTAAAGATCACCCTTTTTTCAGCTTTGAGCTGAAAAATACATTTTTCATTCCAACCTGTGGGTGTGAGGGTTATTTTCACGAGCAAATTTTAAGACAAACAATTTCAGTTGTGTCCCATTGTGCAGATTGCAGTAGTCTCCAAAAGTGCACACTTGCCGTCCCCTTCTTTCCTATGCCTTTTTCTTTAGAACCGTTAAAGCTCCCTGGCATGTGCATGTAGGTTTGATTTCGCTGCAACGTTAAGCCCAGTTTCACTTTCAAATCGTTCTTTAACTCTAGCGAATTGACCTAAGATTTCACATTTTTTAAAATAAAAAAAAAAACACGTGGAAATACCTAATTACACGTGTTCCGCAATATATATTATGTTCCGTTAAATATGTCCAATATACATATGTTTCGCAATATATATTTGAACTAAAGTGAATTTATGAAAGTAGTTGCAACTAAACAAGTGCGACTTTCCAGTGCAATTGAGAGTTGCTGGTTAATTTTCCCTGTGGGTCGGCCAATATCAGGTGAGAAAAGAGACTGAAATTCTTGTGGAAGTTCTAATGGCCATGTATTTCGCAGAGCCATGGTGGCCTGGTATTTCGACCGAGCCCATATATAAAATATATAGAAGACAGAAACGCAGGAATCCGAGATAAGGATTTAGAGCTATTGAGGAGCGTTTTGGAGGAAAAGTAACGGAGCGTCATTAAACCCCCCCCGCTGTTTCCTAACATTACATAAGGACCACGAGGTTTCCATGAGGCGTGGAATCAACTCCCCCCTCTCCTCACGCCTAGTATAAAAGTAGCTCTCGAGGATTTGTGTTCTGTTTTCTACCATGCTGCATCCGTTATTTCCCCAAGAGAATTAACAGAAAAAAAAATACCATATAACCCCCACAGTTTTAGATGCATAGCTGATCTGCCACTGTAGGGAATGTAAAACTTTAAAGAATTTTGAATCCTAATTGTTATTTTCTATAATTAATAAGTTTTGAAAGTTTTTGCTTTTGTTAAATTAATTACCTACTACATCCTTTAATATCTATATATATATAACTATCTACATTATTATAAAGTAAACTTTAGAAAATGCATATAAATACATAGCTGCATCGGAAGTCGACAGGCCTGCTGACCTCGAGGGACGAGCTGTAAGTACGGCATAGCCGCAACAACCTACGAATATGTGTCAGAATAACATATAAACAAGATTTCAATATGTATATAAATATTTTGGATGAAGTAAAATCATGAAGTAGAGCAAAATAGAGTAATTTCCTTAATTTTCTAAATTCAAATCAACATAAATTAAGTAAATCATAAAATTTAAATCAAACTAAATCATTTTATGTTAAGGTTAGGTTAATCCCTTTGAATAATGATGTTGGATTAGGATTAGAATTTGTTATAGTAGGAATGATGTACCAAACATTGAAATATCTAATGAATATAATGAAGTAATGAAATCATAATGAACTGCGTGTAAATATTTCCGTGGGGTTTCCAGAGACAAGCTAATGTAAAATGGGTTGCCCAATGATAATGGTGCAACAAGGCAGGGCGGGTAAGGAGGAGTTCTATAACACCTGAGTTCTCCAAGCTAGTATCCTCATTCTTTCTCTCCCCCACCACTTTGGCCACTCCCTTCCCTTAAGCACTGTCGATTTCTTTTATTTGGTAACCCTGATTTGGGGAAGCACAAGAACCCTCCCTCTGGCCCTGAGCTAGGCCGGCAACAGACAGTGCGTGCTCCCAAGCTAGTATCCTCATTCTTTCTCTCCCCCACCACTTTGGCCACTCCCTTCCCTTAAGCACTGTCGATTTATTTTATTTGGTAAACCTGATTTGGGGAAGCACAAGAACCCTCCCTCTGGCCCTGAGCTAGGCCGGCAACAGACAGTGCGTGATCCCGATCAGAACCAGGACGTTACATATGGTTATTATTTTTTCCATAGTAACCATTATTTTGGTAATATCCGGTATTGTTATAATTACCTCGAAGCCTCAAAACTGTTGAGTCTTTGAAGGTGTAACCTTTGCCGTCAAATTCTGGGATGGCATTCGATATTTCCCTAATCTATGCTCTTTGGGCAATTGTTTCATCAGCCATTGTGGTAGATTTAACTTCTACAATGCTGTTGTCTAAATCTGAGTCGGTCCTGGTCTGACAATTCAGATTGAATAAGGACTGCCGGAATCGTGATGTTTTTTATATCTTTTTCCTCTATTTCGGGATTTGTAGAGATAGGTATCCCGTAAATCCAGGCCACTTATGGCTTTTATAAACAATATTTTCTAACTCTGAATTTGCCTTTGGCTATGTCGTTGGCTCTGAGGTCCGATCTCAGTGGTAGATCGTGTGGCACAGTGGTTAAAGGTATAGTGTTTTTTAACTTTTTATATATTATTTTTGTATTGTTAATTATAATTAATAATTATGAATATGGATTTTAAACTGGTCTCTTCTATTTTTATTTATTTTTTTTTTGTAATAGCTATATATAGTTATATAGTTTTTGTATAGTTTATTTAAAACTGTTCTTTAGAGACAATCATTAAATGTTATCATATAAACTTTAATTATAAATAAATAATTTTACATATTAATATGGTAGAAATAAATAAGAGTAGTGAGGGGAGGTCCAGCGGGTGTGTCCTTTTTAGTCTTCTAGGCTGCTCGCTGTTGTCCAGCAGGGAGCTGGCCAACAGGTTCGGGTGATTATGAAGCCTCTGCATGTAGCGTGTGCTGCTTCTTTGGATCTCGTCCTTGACCCAAGGAAAATTGAAAACCTCGTGGATGGTGCGATTGTCATGATAGACGTGGGCCCCAGTCGCGATTCGAAGGGCTCTATTTTCGAACTTTTTATAGTTTGGACATTCGTCTTGCTCGCAGTGCCCCAGAGCTGTATGTCACACGTCCAGATTGGGCGTATTATGGCCTTGTAAATGAAAAGTTTGGTGGACGTTCTCAGCTTCGATCTCCCACCCATGAGCCAGTAGAAGGAACGAAGTCTTTGATCAGCCTGTTTCCTCTTCTTAATCAGATGGGGCCTTCAGGTGAGCCTCCGGTCTAGGGTGAATCCCAGGTACTTGGTGTCTTCCTGCGGAATTGGGGAGCCGTTGAGGTTAACTGGAGGGCAGTTGCCTGAGCGGAGAGAAAATGTGGTGGCAGTGGACTTCTCATTATTGACGGCAATTTTCCATCGCTTTTGCCAGTCATTGAGCAAGTCCAGCTGCAATTGCATGGTTTCGGCTGCCCCCATGGCGCTATCGGCGGTGGTAAGGAATGTGGTGTCGTCTGCATAGGTTGCTGCGAGCAGGTCAGCTCCAGGCCTCTGGAGAACAGGGAGGTCGGCCGTGTAACCGTTGTACATCACCGGGCCAATAACGCTGCGATAGGGTACACCCATGGTCGGGATAGGCCAGTCTTTAATTTATATAGAAGACCGGGATGCCAGACTCGGTCAAACGCCTGCTTCACGTCCAGCACGACGCCCATGCAGTACTTCCTGGTTTCAAAAGGGTTCAGGATGCACTGCACCACCCGATGGCACTGCTCCTGGGTACCGGGAATCAGTCCAGCGTCGTCAAATACTGGCAGTGCTCTGCTTAAAAACACTCGTTCCAGTATTTTGGAGAGCATTGGTAACAAACTTATTGGTCGGTAGAACGAAAGGTTCGCTTCGGGTTCCCCAGGCTTATGTATTATAGTAACCTGGGCACGTTTACATGTGGACGGAAAGTACCCTATCTCCAAGCATCTATTATAGATCATCGTAATTAGCTGAATGCTTGGAGGTGGTAACATTTTTAATGTAATTGCATTGATACCATCATCGCCTGGGGCCTTGTTGTTGCTTATGATGGTTATCATGATGGCTTTATGATGGCTCAGCTGTTTCCTCCTCAGTCACTGGTCGTATTGAATCGGCGTCCCTGGAAGGCTCGGTTAGCAGGTCTGGTAATATGCTGCTGCACCGTTGGTAGTGAAGATTTTAATTTGGGCTTATTGCACCTATTCTTTGCACATGGCTGGAAGTGCCTCATACTTGATGAAGCTGCGAATTAGGATGGCAGCGCCCCCGCGAAGGCTCGGGATTCGGGTTGGGGTGGGTCTGACCACAGTCAGACTGTGGTGCTCCGTTTTTGGCTGCGCTAGCATACGGCTGACTGGTGCATTCGGACGATTGGTGCCTATATCCACACTTAACGCATCTGTACCAACTTTGGTATTTTTAAGATAGAAGATTGGGACTCTTTCTTTAGATTTTTTATTGTAATTAATTGGTTTTATTATAATAATCTCATATGGATCGGCCAACTATATCCGATTTTTGCGATATATATCCGGTTTTAACTGCAAAGGTATACCAACTTTATTGAGCGGCAGAATTCCAAGCCACCAAATTCAGAAAAACGTGTGTATGCTTCGGAACTTTATATGCGACTAAATTTATGTTAAGGAAAAATGAAAAAGTTGGTATACATAATGTCTTATTCTCTACTTCTTAGAGAGAGACAATTATACCTTCTTTAAGATCTCTATTGCAACATATTAAAAATATACAGGGTACTTTATTTTGTACACCCTTCCTCAATGCAAGCTTGTTTTCAGAAAATTATTATCAAAAAAAAATTAAACATTTTTGTAAACTCTTCGCGTTTTGTTTTAGAAAGATTTTTTGTCAAAATACCTGCAATCATTTTAGTTGTACATTTGTATTTAAACAAAACTTGTCCTTCCTTCACAACTTCTCTATAAAAATGATAAAGTATATAAAAGTGCGTTGTTCTTGAGTGATAAACAGGATTCTTGGTTAATGCCTGCGCGCTCATATTATCCCTATATACGACGATCGGGGTGTCGTCGTCTCCGCAACCGATTTCCATAATCAGCCTTCGCATGACTATCGCCTCCTTAAATGCCGCCGATAGTGCCATGTACTCAGCCTCGGCACTGCTTAACGCCACACTTCGCTGCTTTTCCGAAGGCCAAGAAATCGGACCATCTCCTAACAGGAAGATGTAACCAGTGTATGACTTCCTGTCAAGCCTATCGCCTGCCCAATCCGCATCCACAGAACGATTGACCACATTGCCGATAGTGTAGTTTCATGTTAATCGTAGATGAGAGGTATCTAAAGATGTGCTTTATGCCAGCCATGTGTTCAGTATGCGGGTTTTGATGAAGATATAGCTTGAGCTCTGCCGCCAGTGCTATAATAAAGCGAACACTCTCCAACCGGCATACCAGCGAAACTGTTGCTTGGTAATTTACGCCAAACTGCTGGGAGCATCCTGTTGCTACCACTCGAGCCTTGAATAGAACGCTATTTGGCCATCTTTATCACGCTTCACGTTGAACACCCACTTGCATCCAATGGATCGCTGATTTTTGGGTAAATCAGTGATTTGCCAAGTCTAGTTGGCAACCAGGGAATCATATTCTCTTTCCATGGCTTCACGCCACTCCTTTGCGTTTGTACTCTCCAGCGCCTCCTTGCAAGTTAACGGAATCGGAACATTTTCCAAAACAAGGGCGCCTAAGATATTCTGAACCAAACCAAAAGTGAAAAGTTTTTGCAGTGAAAAGTTTTCGGCAATACTTCTCTCTCTTCCTCTCACTTCTCTATCTTCCTCTTAAGCTTGTGAATCAAAATTCTTTTTGAGAAACTTTAGTTTTAACTTTAACTGTATCGCTTCGCGTGTGCTGCGGTAGATTTGGTAATTTGTTAAAATAAAATTCAATTCCAAGCATAGCTCAGCCAAGCATCTCAGCCTACCATCCATTGCTGGCTATGTGAAAAGGTCGTGAAACGCCAAGAGTGCCGGGTTTACTGCCTCAGTTTCGGATGCCATTTCCCGTAGGTCTGGTTAACATTATTGTTGTGATAATTGTCGTGCTGTCCACTGGTTTTCGTAAAATCAGCTCTGTGCGCTCGACACTCAGTTTAGCGGCCTTTGACTGCTAAATGAGTCCTCTGAGCGTGACATAGAATTTATTTGCAATAAAATCACTTTGTCCGCGAAATCTTTACACATCACATGTTCATATATACCGCCTTCGTCCGAACCGCCCATATATTGGCAGCATTTGTCCGCTATTCAAAACGTTTTTAATATTATGATTGATCGTGACCAGCTCATAGCAGTGGGCGAATGTAAAAGTGTAAAGTGTAAAATAAAAAATATTTTTAATATCCCAGAGTTAAAGTGATGCAACGTCGATAACTCACCATCTATATCACTTATCGCGCTTCATGACTTCACCGCAGGCATGTTTGACATCAGTGTTGCCGTCAGCTCATTACGGAAAAAGGCTAGATTGATTATAAAACAAGAAAGGAAAGCTAACTTCGGGCGGAGCCGAAGTTGATATACTCTTGCAGCTAAAACCGGATATACATATATCGCAAACATTGGATTAAATTGGCCGATCCTTATGAGAATATCATTATATAACCAATTTATTAAAATAAAAAAATCTAAAACAAAGTACCAAGCTTCCATCTTCAAAAATACCAAAGTTGGTATTTTTACCAAATACCATTTTCGATCGTTCAGTTATATGGCAGCTATAGGATATAGTCGGCTGATCCTTATGAAATTCGGCATGTTGTATTATTTTGCCAAAAATAGCATTCGTACTATTGCTACACCGAAGTTATAGCATTTCCGATCAATCAGTTATATGGCAGCTATAAGATATAGCCGGCCGATCCTTATGAAATTTGGTAGGCCGTATTATTTTGCCAAAAGTAACATTCGTACAAAATCTGAACTCTGTAACTCTAAAAACACCAAAGTTATACCATTTCCGATCAATCAGTTATATGGCAGCTATAGGATATAGTCGGCCGATCCCGGCCGTTCCGACTTATATACTGCGTGCAAAGGAAGGAAGGGTGTGTGCAAAGTTTCAAGACGATAGCTTTAAAACTGAGGGACTAGTTCGCGTAGAAACGGACAGACAGACGGACAGACAGACATGCTCATATCAACTCAGGAGGTGATCCTGATCAAGAATATATATACTTTATAGGGTCGGAGATGTCTCCTTCACTGCGTTGCACACTTTTGGACAAAATTATAATACCCTCTGCAAGGGTATAAAAAGAATAGAAAAGGACAAAAATTAAAAAAAAAAAAATGACAAAAAATAAGACGAAATATTTTTTCCATACATTTTATGTAATATCCCTCTTTGTAGGTTGCTCTTTTTGGTTTTAACCAAATTAGTTTAGCTAAAAACTCGCTGAACTTCTGCATTTGACCGAGTTGTAGAGCAAATGTTGCAAATTTCATAAATGGGTTAGAGCCAGCCGAGTCCTTATAATTTCTCACCTCTGTCCAAAACGCAACTGTGGTATCAATACGACACATCCACTGCACCAGATCCGGATTATTTAGCCAAGAATCACGGAACTTCTGTTTGTAAACTTCTTTTGGCATTTTTCCCGCACAAATTTCACACTGCACTGTATATACGAATCGATATATACGATTTACGATGGCAGCTATAGGATATAGTCGGCAACAGGGTTGCATTAATTTAAAAGTGCTGCTATCGATATAAAAACAAGAAAGGAAAGCTAACTTCGGGCGGAGGATATACCCTTGCAGTTAAATACCGGATATACATCGGTAAAATCGAATAAAGTAGGCCGGGATCAATTGACCAAAAATAGTATCAGTACAAAGTTACATGTTTCTATCTTCAAAAATACAAAAGTTCGTCATTTCCGATCAATCAGTTATATGGCAGCTAAACGATAGTCAACCGATCCCGGTCGTTCCGACTTATATACTGCGTGCAAAGGAAAGAAGGGTGCAAAGTTTCAAGACGATAGCCTTAAAACTGAGAGACTAGTTTGCGTAGAAACAGACAGACGGACAGGCAGACAGACGGACACGCTCATATCAACTCAAAAGTTGATCCTGATCAATAATATATATACTTTATGGGGTCGGAGATGTCTCCTTCACAGCGTTGCACACTTTTGACCAATATTATAATACCCTCTGCAAGGGTTTAAATAGGACAAATAAAATGCTAGGGGATGTTTTAAATTTTTTCCGGCTGACGCATCTAAAAACCGGACAGATCTGTCCGGAAAAAGGATAAAACGGCAACACTGTTTGACATGTCCCTAGGTCAAATTAACCTTATTTGAAATTCGTTAGGTCGGCTTTTAGACTTATGTTTTGTATCTGATCCCGATGGTACCACTCTCTCCAGAGTTTTCGCCCTTTCAGAAGGGGAACCCCAGATCCATATCACCCCCCGCTTGAGGTCTCTTTCGAAACCATTCCTGGTATCAGATGTCTCCATGCGTGGCAAATAAGATTCCCTGCTTCCGTAAAGATGATTTTTACAAACTTAATAGTCTTGTCGATACATATGATTGGTCCGATATTCTGGCATGCACCGATCTTAATGTCACCTTAGAAAAATTGTACTGTACTTTAAATACATTTTATGACCAACACAATTTTGTCAACACAAAGCGTAAACATGTATCTTTTACACCTCTGCTTACGTTTGAAAACTCATCTGCGACCTCTGATCAGGCCATTGCCGATCTATTCGCAGAATTTTTTCAAACAACATATTCTCTGCCTAAATTGACAGATCAGCTTTACGAATACAACATTCAATCAGCAAATCTTTTTTTCTGTCCGTTTTTCTCCGAGAATAGCTTATTATCTGATCATCTAAGGGTCAAGCCCGTTTATTCGCCTGGCCCGATGGAGTACTAGGCTGTGTGCTTAAATACTGTACCAGGGCTCTGTGAAAACCTCTTCTCAGACGTGCCTGGGTTGAGCTCCTAGTAAACTAAGTTTTCCTGGTCGTGCTGCAAGCGTAAAGGGTAAACAAGCCGTGAGGTAAATCCGCGGGAGACACTTTTGGCTTGTAGAGGTTGTGGATCTCTATAACAGCTGATCTCCAGTGCTGGGCAACGAATGTCTGCTACGGGCCTCCCTCTCTCTTCAGAGGTCGCCAGATAGCATTAGCCGACGCCGGCAGAGGGCGCCTGTGCCAGCTTTCTTCTCCCCTAGAGCTAAGAAGAGCATACACCAAGGCGCGGCGCACGCACCTTTAGCACTGGACGCAAGGCGAGGGTGGTGACAATGGTGTTAAAGGTCGCGGAGCTTATTAAATGCCAACCCTATCGCCGCGGCAGTACACACGTGAAATGGGGCACTGGCGACCGAGCAGTTGCAGTATAGCCCCCATCGTAGCTTCGATGGATGCCCCCTCTCCTTCGTCCCTCTCCACCATTCAAAAACCCACGCTGCGTCTGACCTACAGTGGGTGGCGGCGTGGTCTGCGTCTACGCCACAGGCAGCTATGTTACCTGGCAGGAGGCATTAACTGCCAACAAACCTGACAGCCGGTTTTAAACAAAACTACTCCAGGTGGCACCCACAATAGTGGGAATAGTGGGCGCCTAGGATATTCTGAACCAAACCAAAAGTGAAAAGTTTTTGCAGTGAAAAGTTTTCGGCAATACTTCTCTCTCTTCCTCTCACTTCTCTATCTTCCTCTTAAGCTTGTGAATCGAAATTCTTTTTTAAACACTTTAGTTTTAACTTTAACTGTATCGCTTCGCGTGTGCTGCGGTAGATTTGGTAATTTGTTAAAATAAAATTCAATTCGAAGCATAGCTCAGCATTTTTCCTTTGCACTTCGGCTTCTTATTTGGCACAGTGGTTCAAGGTATAGTGTTTTTTAACTTTCGTTAATTAATAATTATCGAATTTAAACTGGTATGTTCTTGTCTTGTATTAAGACAATCTCCTCATCCCAGCCTACCATCCATTGCTGGCTATGTGAAAAGGTCGTGAAACGCCAAGAGTGCCGGGTTTACTGCCTCAGTTTCGGATGCCATTTCCCGTAGGTCTGGTTAACATTATTGTTGTGATAATTGTCGTGCTGTCCACTGGTTTTCGTAAAATCAGCTCTGTGCGCTCGACACTCAGCTTAGCGGCCTTTGACTGAGCAGTAAGAAAGCGTAAGAGTGTAAAGAAGCGTAAGAAATCCGCTGTTTGCTATCCGCCTCAGCCTTCTCAACCGTCAATAACGCAGCCGCTCATATCTTTGGCCACCCCAAAGGATAGAACTGAGCACAATTCCTTCAAGTGATACCCTTTAAGTGATTGAAGGGAACCCTTCAGCTTTTGCCCAGAGAATATGTTCGTCCAAGAACATCAGCCCAGTTGCGTAAAAAAAAGTTTTAAAATCCGTGTGAGTGAATCTTCCCTACATTAAAACCACTGACCAACGTTCTAGCTCTTCTTCGTCCACAGTATCGTCAGTAACACTTATTTATCAGAATACTAGGGGGCTACGTAGCAAACTCCGCAAGCTATATTCTGATATTCTGATATATTCTTTTTGCATCCCATTTTATAGCCTTTACAGAAACTTGGTTAAAGCCGGAGATCTTTAGGTCCGAAGTTTTTCCAAGTAAGTACACCACTTTTAGACAGGATCGACCTCAGAGAAGGTGGGGTGGAGTCCTCATTTCGGTAGACTCTACTCTTGCTTCTGAAGAGGTGAAATCAAAAGAGTTTCGTGACATAGAATTTATTTGCAATAAAATCACTTTGTCCGCGAAATCTTTACACATCACATGTTCATATATACCGCCTTCGTCCGAGCCGCCCATATATTGGCAGCATTTGTCCGCTATTCAAAACGTTTTTAATATTATGATTGATCGTGACCAGCTCGTAGCAGTGGGCGAATGTAAAAGTGTAAAGTGTAAAATAAGAAATATTTTTAATATCCCAGAGTTAAAGTGGTGCAACGTCGATAACTCACCATCTATATCACTTATCGCGCTTCATGACTTCACCGCAGGCATGTTTGACATCAGTGTTGCCGTCAGCTCGTTACGGAAAAAGGCTAGATTGATTATAAAAAAAGAATAGAAAAGGACAAAAATTTAAAAAAAAAAGACAAAATTTTTTTTCCATACATTTTATGTAATATCCCTCTTTGTAGGTTGCTCTTTTTGGTTTTAACCAAATTAGTTTAGCTAAAAACTCGCTGGACTTCTGCATTTGACCGAAGTTGTAGAGCAAATGTTGCAAATTCCATAAATGGGTTAGAGCCAGCCGAGTCCTTATAATTTCTCACCTCTGTCCAAAACGCAACTCAATACGACACATCCACTGCACCAGATCCGGATGATTTAGCCAAGAATCACGGAACTTCTGTTTGTAAACTTCTTTTGGCATCTTTCCCGCACAAATTTCACAATGCACTGTATATACGAATCGATATATACGATTTACGATTACAACAGGGTTGCATTAATTTAAAAGTGCTGCTAAAATAAAACAAGAAAGGAAAGCTAACTTCGGGCGGAGGATATACCCTTGCAGTTAAATACCGGATATACATCGGTTAAATCGAATAAAGTAGGCCGGGATCAATTGACCAAAAATAGTATCAGTACAAAGTTACATGTTTCTATCTTCAAAAATACAAAAGTTCGTCATTTCCGATCAATCAGTTATATGGCAGCTAAACGATATAGTCAACCGATCCCGGTCGTTCCGACTTATATACTGCGTGCAAAGGAAAGAAGGGTGCAAAGTTTTAAGACGATAGCCTTAAAACTGAGAGACTAGTTTGCGTAGAAACAGACAGACGGACAGGCAGACAGACGGACACGCTCATATCAACTCAAAAGTTGATCCTGATCAATAATATATATACTTTATGGGGTCGGAGATGTCTCCTTCACAGCGTTGCACACTTTTGACCAATATTATAATACCCTCTGCAAGGGTTTAAATAGGACAAATAAAATGCTAGGGGATGTTTTAAATTTTTTCCGGCTGACGCATCTAAAAACCGGACAGATCTGTCCGGAAAAAGGATAAAACGGCAACACTGTTTGACATGTCCCTAGGTCAAATTAACCTTATTTGAAATTCGTTAGGTCGGCTTTTAGACTTATGTTTTGTATCTGATCCCGATGGTACCACTCTCTCCAGAGTTTTCGCCCTTTCAGAAGGGGAACCCCAGTTCCATATCACCCCCCGCTTGAGGTCTCTTTCGAAACCATTCCTGGTATCAGATGTCTCCATGCGTGGCAAATAAGATTCCCTGCTTCCGTAAAGATGATTTTTACAAACTTAATAGTCTTGTCGATACATATGATTGGTCCGATATTCTGGCATGCACCGATCTTAATGTCACCTTAGAAAAATTGTACTCTACTTTAAATAAATTTTTTGACCAACACAATTTTGTCAACACAAAGCGTAAACATGTATCTTTTACACCTCTGCTTACGTTTGAAAATTCATCTGCGACCTCTGATCAGGCCATTGCCGATCTATTCGCAGAATTTTTTCAAACAACATATTCTCTGCCTAAATTGACAGATCAGCTTTACGAATACAACATTCAATCAGCAAATCTTTTTTTCTGTCCGTTTTTCTCCGAGAATAGCTTATTATCTGATCATCTAAGGGTCAAGCCCGTTTATTCGCCTGGCCCGATGGAGTACTAGGCTGTGTGCTTAAATACTGTACCAGGGCTCTGTGAAAACCTCTTCTCAGACGTGCCTGGGTTGAGCTCCTAGTAAACTAAGTTTTCCTGGTCGTGCTGCAAGCGTAAAGGGTAAACAAGCCGTGAGGTAAATCCGCGGGAGACACTTTTGGCTTGTAGAGGTTGTGGATCTCTATAACAGCTGATATCCAGTGCTGGGCAACGAATGTCTGCTACGGGCCTCCCTCTCTCTCCAGAGGTCGCCAGATAGCATTAGCCGACGCCGGCAGAGGGCGCCTGTACCTGCTTTCTTCTCCCCTACAGCTAAGAAGAGCATACACCAAGGCGCGGCGCACGCACCTTTAGCACTGGACGCAAGGCGAGGGTGGTGACAATGGTGTTAAAGGTCGCGGAGCTAATTAAATGCCAACCCTATCGCCGCGGCAGTACACACGTGAAATGGGGCACTGGCGACCGAGCAGTTGCGGTATAGCCCCCATCGTAACTTCGATGGATGCCCCCTCTCCTTCGTCCCTCTCCACCATTCAAAAACCCACGCTGCGTCTGACCTACAGTGGGTGGCGGCGTGGTCTGCGTCTACGCCACAGGCAGCTATGTTACCTGGCAGGAGGCATTAACTGCCAACAAACCTGACAGCCGGTTTTAAACAAAACTACTCCAGGTGGCACCCACAATAGTGGGAATAGTGGGCGCCTAGGATATTCTGAACCAAACCAAAAGTGAAAAAATTTTTTGCAGTGAAAAGTTTTCGGCAATACTTCTCTCTCTTCCTCTAACTTCTCTCTCTTCCTCTCACTTCTCTCTTTTCCTCTTAAGCTTGTGAATCGAAATTCTTTTTGAGAAACTTTAGTTTTAACTTTAACTGTATCGCTTCGCGTGTGTTGCGGTAGATTTGGTAATTTGTTAAAATAAAATTCAATTCCAAGCATAGCTCAGCATTTTTCCTTTGCACTTCGGCTTCTTATTTGGCACAGTGGTTCAAGGTATAGTGTTTTTTAACTTTCGTTAATTAATAATTATGGAATTTAAACTGGTATGTTATTGTCTTGTATTAAGACAATCTCCTCATCCCAGCCTACCATCCATTGCTGGCTATGTGAAAAGGTCGTGAAACGCCAAGAGTGCCGGGCTTACTGCCTCAGTTTCGGATGCAGCATTTGTCCGCTATTCAAAACGTTTTTAATATTATGATTGATCGTGACCAGCTCATAGCAGTGGGCGAATGTAAAAGTGTAAAGTGTAAAATAAAAAATATTTTTAATATCCCAGAGTTAAAGTGGTGCAACGTCGATAACTCACCATCTATATCACTTATCGCGCTTCATGACTTCACCGCAGGCATGTTTGACATCAGTGTTGCCGTCAGCTCGTTACGGAAAAAAGCTAGATTGATTATAAAACAAGAAAGGAAAGCTAACTTCGGGCGGAGCCGAAGTTGATATACCCTTGCAGCTAAAACCGGATATATATCGCAAACATTGGATTAAATTGGCCGATCCTTATGAGAATATCATAATATAACCAATTTATCCAATTTATATAACCAAAAAAATCTAAAAAAAGTACCAAGCTTCCATCTTCAAAAATACCAAAGTTGGTATTTTTTACTATAAGATATAGTCGGCTGATCGTTATGCAATTTGGTAGGTTGTATTAACTGACCAAAAATATAATCTGTACTTAGTTCTAGCTTTTTATCTTCAAAAACACGAAAGTTGGGTAATTTCCGATTGTTCAATTATATGGCAGCTATAGGATATAGTCGGCTGATCCTTATGAAATTCGGCATGTTGTATTATTTTGCCAAAAATAGCATTCGTACTATTGCTACACCGAAGTTATAGCATTTCCGATCAATCAGTTATATGGCAGCTATAAGATATAGTCGGCCGATCCTTATGAAATTTGGTAGGCCGTATTATTTTGCCAAAAGTAACATTCGTACAAAATCTGAACTCTGTAACTCTAAAAACACCAAAGTTATACCATTTCCGATCAATCAGTTATATGGCAGCTATAGGATATAGTCGGCCGATCCCGGCCGTTCCGACTTATATACTGCGTGCAAAGGAAGAAAGGGTGTGTGCAAAGTTTCAAGACGATAGCTTTAAAACTGAGGGACTAGTTCGCGTAGAAACGGACAGACAGACGGACAGACAGACATGCTCATATCAACTCAGGAGGTGATCCTGATCAAGAATATATATACTTTATAGGGTCGGAGATGTCTCCTTCACTGCGTTGCACACTTTTGGACAAAATTATAATACCCTCTGCAAGGGTATAAAAAGAATAGAAAAGGACAAAAATTTAAAAAAAAAAATGACAAAAAATAAGACGAAATATTTTTTCCATACATTTTATGTAATATCCCTCTTTGTAGGTTGCTCTTTTTGGTTTTAACCAAATTAGTTTAGCTAAAAACTCGCTGAACTTCTGCATTTGACCGAAGTTGTAGAGCAAATGTTGCAAATTTCATAAATGGGTTAGAGCCAGCCGAGTCCTTATAATTTCTCACCTCTGTCCAAAACGCAACTGTGGTATCAATACGACACATCCACTGCACCAGATCCGGATTATTTAGCCAAGAATCACGGAACTTCTGTTTGTAAACTTCTTTTGGCATTTTTCCCGCACAAATTTCACACTGCACTGTATATACGAATCGATATATACGATTTACGATGGCAGCTATAGGATATAGTCGGCAACAGGGTTGCATTAATTTAAAAGTGCTGCTATCGATATAAAAACAAGAAAGGAAAGCTAACTTCGGGCGGAGGATATACCCTTGCAGTTAAATACCGGATATACATCGGTAAAATCAAATAAAGTAGGCCGGGATCAATTGACCAAAAATAGTATCAGTACAAAGTTACATGTTTCTATCTTCAAAAATACAAAAGTTCGTCATTTCCGATCAATCAGTTATATGGCAGCTAAACGATAGTCAACCGATCCCGGTCGTTCCGACTTATATACTGCGTGCAAAGGAAAGAAGGGTGCAAAGTTTCAAGACGATAGCCTTAAAACTGAGAGACTAGTTTGCGTAGAAACAGACAGACGGACAGGCAGACAGACGGACACGCTCATATCAACTCAAAAGTTGATCCTGATCAATAATATATATACTTTATGGGGTCGGAGATGTCTCCTTCACAGCGTTGCACACTTTTGACCAATATTATAATACCCTCTGCAAGGGTTTAAATAGGACAAATAAAATGCTAGGGGATGTTTTAAATTTTTTCCGGCTGACGCATCTAAAAACCGGACAGATCTGTCCGGAAAAAGGATAAAACGGCAACACTGTTTGACATGTCCCTAGGTCAAATTAACCTTATTTGAAATTCGTTAGGTCGGCTTTTAGACTTATGTTTTGTATCTGATCCCGATGGTACCACTCTCTCCAGAGTTTTCGCCCTTTCAGAAGGGGAACCCCAGATCCATATCACCCCCCGCTTGAGGTCTCTTTCGAAACCATTCCTGGTATCAGATGTCTCCATGCGTGGCAAATAAGATTCCCTGCTTCCGTAAAGATGATTTTTACAAACTTAATAGTCTTGTCGATACATATGATTGGTCCGATATTCTGGCATGCACCGATCTTAATGTCACCTTAGAAAAATTGTACTGTACTTTAAATACATTTTATGACCAACACAATTTTGTCAACACAAAGCGTAAACATGTATCTTTTACACCTCTGCTTACGTTTGAAAACTCATCTGCGACCTCTGATCAGGCCATTGCCGATCTATTCGCAGAATTTTTTCAAACAACATATTCTCTGCCTAAATTGACAGATCAGCTTTACGAATACAACATTCAATCAGCAAATCTTTTTTTCTGTCCGTTTTTCTCCGAGAATAGCTTATTATCTGATCATCTAAGGGTCAAGCCCGTTTATTCGCCTGGCCCGATGGAGTACTAGGCTGTGTGCTTAAATACTGTACCAGGGCTCTGTGAAAACCTCTTCTCAGACGTGCCTGGGTTGAGCTCCTAGTAAACTAAGTTTTCCTGGTCGTGCTGCAAGCGTAAAGGGTAAACAAGCCGTGAGGTAAATCCGCGGGAGACACTTTTGGCTTGTAGAGGTTGTGGATCTCTATAACAGCTGATCTCCAGTGCTGGGCAACGAATGTCTGCTACGGGCCTCCCTCTCTCTTCAGAGGTCGCCAGATAGCATTAGCCGACGCCGGCAGAGGGCGCCTGTGCCAGCTTTCTTCTCCCCTAGAGCTAAGAAGAGCATACACCAAGGCGCGGCGCACTCACCTTTAGCACTGGACGCAAGGCGAGGGTGGTGACAATGGTGTTAAAGGTCGCGGAGCTTATTAAATGCCAACCCTATCGCCGCGGCAGTACACACGTGAAATGGGGCACTGGCGACCGAGCAGTTGCGGTATAGCCCCCATCGTAGCTTCGATGGATGCC
The DNA here is from genome assembly GCA_018153035.1 of Drosophila pseudoananassae pseudoananassae. NCBI lineage: Eukaryota > Metazoa > Arthropoda > Insecta > Diptera > Drosophilidae > Drosophila > Drosophila pseudoananassae. Next base: position 3,138,940 of record JAECXR010000038.1, read on the forward strand.
CCCTCTCCTTCGTCCCTCTCCACCATTTAAAAACCCACGCTGCGTCTGACCTACAGTGGGTGGCGGCGTGGTCTGCGTCTACGCCACAGGCAGCTATGTTACCTGGCAGGAGGCATTAACTGCCAACAAACCTGACAGCCGGTTTTAAACAAAACTACTCCAGGTGGCACCCACAATAGTGGGAATCCAACCGCGGAAACCCCCGCGGTCAAGGCAAGGATCCTTACGTTCCAAAACAAAGTGCGCTTCCGGCGGCGCACTTGGCCGGTGACCCAGCATCAGCTATAAGTGAGACCCTAGAGGAGTTTCAGGCGTTCGGGCGACAAAATAAAGCTTAGAGAAAGCGGTTGTCTGCTCGAGGTGCGTCCATGCTTTTACTGCAAAGGCTGATAAACAGATGAATCCCTATACAGCGCAAGAAAGTTGCAGCACAGACAGATCCGTGATCCACAGACAGAGCCAGGGCAGCCAGGTTCCACCACCACAAGACGTGCAACCAGCCCAGCAAAGGCTCCGAAAATCTGGATAAGACACCATGAGCGCAGGAGTCAGGGGTCAGAGCGTGGCCGCATAGACCGCAGCGTCAGGATCAGGATGGGAAACTGCTACCCGGAAGAAGCCCAGGACGTCCACCCACTACGACGCACTAGTTTTGGAAGCCAAGACGAAGTACTTGAAAACAAGAGACCTCGATGCTCTGGCGACGGAAGTAGACATTCGGATAGCTATGGCCAAGCAGCTCGACGTGGACCGAAAATCTGTTCTGCCTGCGCGCAAGATCTGTGGATATGTACACCGTTATCATTGGACTGCCTAACAAGATTGCGGCTACAGCTGCGAGCAAAGGGAAAGAGAGGATTGACTGGAAATTGGCTACATTGGGTGCAAGTACCGATTGATAGGAGCGAATGCTGCATCCGCTGTAGCGAAAGAGGACATGCATTTGCCAAATGCCTTAATAAGAGCGCCTGCTATGGGTGCGCGACAAAAGGCGAGATGGATGCAAAACACTTAGCAGGAAAATGATGGTGTCCTTACTCTAAAGTGTCAGTTACAGAAAGCGCTGGGTGGAAGTGATTCAGCTTAATCTGAATCAACTGGCAGTTTAACAATCCCAGTGATTTAACGAACGTTGTCCGTAGCTACTTCAGCAGAATAGTGCTACTGTTTGACATGGACATGGTCTCGGAGACACACGACGTTACGGCTGTTGTTTCCCAAGGATCGATCTTAGGACCGCTGCTGTAGAACGTCATATACGACGATATCCCGAGGCTGCAGCTCTCAGCTGGGGCTTCGCAGTCAGCGTAGCGTTGGAGGTTGTAGCCAAGCAAAGAGAGAAAGCAGAGAGAGCGAAACCGGCAACATCCAGCTTGGTAAAACGCCATCCGACAACGCCATCCTGGTCATTGCGGGGATGACCCCGTTAAAGAAGCGCGCACGAGACCTCGCGAAAAAGGCATCTGTGGTGAGATCACTTACCAACTCTAAATGAACCGTTTTGTGGAGAAACAACAGAAAGCTACGATATAAGGTTTGTCTGGTCATTTACCTCGTCTACCCTAGTGTTGAAGAATGTACAATCCTGCGTGACCCTTTCAGCTGTTAAATGATTTGGATCATTTATTTTGTCTTGACTCTCTTGCATCGTACTCAGTTGTGGATAATTCTCCTTGCTATCGTTTTGTCATTGTAGGGATGAAATACAGGATTATTACCGGATAAGAATACAGGAGCCTTAGAATGCTCCATTCTGCCTTCCACACGGATTCAACAATTGGTTGAACAATCGGCTGACGCATGATGATTGTGCGTGCTTGGCTCCAGTTGCCTATGCATAGAGCTTTTGTTGGCGCTCTGTTGGATTTGTAGCAAAATCAAAGCATGAATGCAATAATCCGTTCAATTTGTGAAACGAGTTACTGGGCCGATAGTTATATAATTCTCCTCCGAATACTTCTTTTGTGGCTGCCATGCTGTTAGCCCAGGCGTGTTAGCCCAGTTCTCCCTAGATCCATGCAAGAATTGAAGACCAAAGAACCAAATATTATTATGTTAGCTTACTGTTGGTAGTTCCTCTGGACAATACATCAGCTGCATAATAAGCAGATTGCACGTGGTGATATTGAGATATTGCTCCATTACTTTTTGAATATTGACTATCCGATTTGCCACAAACGTGTGGTAAGTGGAATCCGCTGCATTTATCCAACCCAAAACAACGGAAGAGTCTGTCTAAAAGTATCCAGCACCTTTGTCTTAAGGCAAGCTTAAATTTGTGTGACTCTATGCGTGAGCTCTGAGCTCAAAACTGCTGCGCATTGATTGCTTTGCTGTACGTGCCTCACTAAACTTAGTACTTAATAGCCTTACCGAAGTTTGCTTGTTTTTGACGTTGCTCGTATGTATATCGCTGGCCCATAGGCACTATCTTCAGTATCTTCCTTAGGTAGTTCCTGCAGCAGGTCTACATTGTTAGAGCATCATTTTCGAAGCTTGGAGCCGTGTGGGAGTATTATTTTGTTAAGAACCCTTTTGAGTTGCACTGCTTTTTCGACTGAATTAGCACATGCCAAACAATCGTTTGAAGACGTTTTTGAGTGCTGTCGATCGTAGCGGGTAGTTTTCCCGTAACCGGATTGCTAGATGGCTTAGGCATTTTGTTGCCAGGACAGCCCCCCAGTCTTGGTGACTAATTATCGCCCAACTATGAGTTGATTAAAATTATCATCCGGGTGATCTGGATGATGATCCATACTTGACGGTACATCAATGTCCGCCGTAAATACATACTTATGGGTTTGGAGCCTTAGTAGTATAGATAAAACCTTGCTTTGAACTGTGGGACCCGTATCCACAAATCGTATCGATAATATTTTTTTTTATAAAAAAAACAAATGATAGTATATAAAATATACCGTAAAAATACGGTATAAATATAAATAATTATAAATAAATAATATAAATAATTATATTTTTTGTGTTGATTAAAAAAATGTCCCGCCCAATAAAACGAGAATAAGTTTCTTTAGTTTGATCAGTATTCTTCATCAGGGCCCAGTCTCTGACAGTGCGAAAGCATTACAAGAGCTGTATATAACCACCCTAGAAACGCTTTGGAATTCAAAGTGAAAAAAATATTAAAAAAGGTTAAAAAAATTCTTAAATTGGCCAAAAAAAAATCACGAAATTTATAATTTTTAGAAAAATATATCTATGTATATATTGATATTTTGCTATATTATCAAAAACCGTACTTTCAATCAATGAGTCTGTTTCTTCTCCAACGACGACTCCAACGGAAACGCCCGATTAAATTCTGAACTTCATTCTTCCTGCGACAATCCATTCACGTTTTAATTGTTGGAGCATGAACTGCAACACTTGTAGTTTCTAGTGTTTCTGCACTTATAGTATCTATGATGTTTTTTTCACACCTGACAAATTTTTTTCCTTTGCAATCCCTCGATTTGTGGTTAGTTAGTCTTTCAGTCTTACTTAGTCTTTCGGATACTGATTCAGCGCGGAACTCATCACATTTATATAACGAGGGTTTTGTCGCTTTGCAACAGAAGCACGATGCTTGCCGGATGTACTGGACGCGCAGGCCATATTCTTTGCCTCCCTTTTGGGTAACGGCTTAAGACTGAGCTTGAGACTCTGATTCTTTATTCTAAGAATTGAAGCATTGTCTGCGAAGGCTAGATAGATAGTTTCCTATTTTTTGCTCAAATAAGCCTCTGTTATTACAATAATATTGAGCTTGTCAGTAAGCAAGACCACCAGCAACGCATCCCATGTAGATATATTGATGCCTAGTGATGCCTTTAATGATGCAAAGGTTTCTAGGGTGGTTATATACAGCTCTTGTAATGCTTTCGCACTGTCAGAGACTGGGCCCTGATGAAGTAGCCGACGGATGACTGTATTCACTATGAGCCAAGGATTATGAAAGGATCTCACTATTATGCGCCAAGTATATAAATAGTTTTTGTAGTTGAGCTCAATGTGGTGTAACAGCCGGTCCGCATTGCCAGAAAGCGCGGACTTGATGCACCACATTTTCTTAATATTTGGCCTTGGCCTAACCTTGGCCATAAGGGTGTTCTGCACCTCTACTTGTAGCTTAAGGTATGCCTGCTCTAGGATGCTTTGAACTTTCGTAGATCGATTTTAACAGACTTCTGTAGTTCTTCTTATCGATGACATAGCCCTGCTAATTTTGTATCCATTTGGATAAAGGTGCGGGATTGCTGACACTGATCTTCGACCTGATCTTCAGTGTCATTTTTATGACGCGTGCTTATCACGGCCGTTTATGAAGATGTCTCAATATTTATCAAAGGTGTTCCGGAGAAATGGTCCTTTAAGAAATTTAAGGTAGGATTTAGTTCTGCCCGTCCCTCGGATATTTGTATCATTTGCTAGTAATCGGTCCCACGCTTCTTCAAGGACTGATATCTTTGTTCGAAAGTATGTCAGCCTTTGTCTTTGAGCCGGTCCATCCTTCGCCTATTAATAATGATAGTATTGATACGTTGATATTGTCTGGGACTAGGCTCTGATGAAGTGTGGTGCTACCGATTCCGATTGATAAATCTAGCGATTTATCGGAGAACGACAAACTGGTGGGAAGATCCTATCCCACTTTAGGCAGGAGTCTTCCTTGATTCCGTAATGCAATGTATTGAAATGGTAGAAGTCACTAACAGGAATTTCTCCTTTTCTCCTTATTCGATTAGTGATCCTGGGCTCACAGGATTTTGTGGTGCAGTTTATGACCTAGTATTTTGTTTATTGCCAGAATTTCATAAGGATATTTTTTAATTAAATATTAAATGCTATGATTTAAAATATAGCAACGTTTATAAAAAAAAACTTCTATAGGCTTTGCTGCGTTTCCGAAGGCGTGGCTAATCCTTTTTCTGTTGCCGTTTTATCGAACAGCTCGGGGAGTACCACATGGAGTCTGACACGCTTGAAGTCACCACAAGAACGAGCTCTGGCCCGTCCCATGCCCTCTGGTCTTCTCCTGCAAACTGGGCGGTCATTGACCCATCGTCCTGTTTGTTTTTTAAGTAGGATTTTCCTGCGGTGTCTGCAGTGAACTGATGCCATTCGCCGAGCTCATTAAGGAACTTTTTGACGCTCCTGCTAATAAACTGAACAGCATTATCGGTCACCATCCCCTTCGCTACTCAATACCATGCGCTATCCTGTCGCGGATAGCTTGTGGTTGCGGCTTGGTCATTCCGTCTTGCCTGAGAGACACTATTTGCGTCCATTTTGAGAATCGGTACACCATTTCCAGTAATATTGTGTTTCTATACATCCAAAGCCGTCCCTCGTGGCCCTTTTGTGTCAGAGCAACATAGACCTGAGTAAGTATTTTACCGGCTGCCTGCATCTTGCTTAATTCCTGCATCCCTGGCCAGAAATATCTTGCGGACATTTCTTGTGATTGTTTTCCTTGTGCTTAGGTCCTGCCATCCGTGCGTCATGATTCTCTTTCATGACCTGCTGCCTCATATCCACCGGTTCGCATGTTTCCACGACGCTACATCTTTAAATCCTGGTCTATGCGGGTCGTGGCTGTAAATCAGGCTGGCTTCTTCGGTGAAGTCCCTATACATCTGTGGGTTTGTCTTCATCATTTCACTTAGCGCACACATGCACTCTAAATTACATCTGGTGTTGCATTCTGGTGTAGGCATTCTAGCAATGGATCCTCTTCTAGCCGCGATTTCAGTTTTTCTGTGTGACCTTCTGGTGTCTGGCTGTCCATTCCCTTTTCGTACCTTTCTGTAGAGGATCGTTCTATAGCTTAGAAAGTCCTAAAAAGTCTGGGACGAAACAAGGATACCATAACACAATCCGGATGAACTGGCGTATTCTCATTACGTTGTTAGGGGGTTTCCGCTCCGTTATCGCGTCGACGTTTCTCTGGCTTGCTATTCAACGCACCAGGGACAGCAATTTCGAAATGACACCTGTCTATATTTATGGAAAATTTAAAATTCAGTAGGCTGAAGGCGACCAATCTGGGCTTTAGCTCCTCCTCCTTTAAATTTTAAATGTGCTCCAGCTAGCTCGAATTTATAATTTGACGTGTTTGACCGAGCCCAGAAATAAATAAAAAGGTCAATTTTGAATCAATGCTCTTTTATTATAAGGCCTTGGTTTCTATAATTAAAATACAATACAAATAAAACAAATTCTCTTCTGGCATCTCGTATGCTGCCACTCTCGAATTACTGATCTCGCCCTTACGATGGCTGGCACTTCATCCGGGTGGGTCGCTAATAAGTACACCTTCCAGGCGTACGCCGGCCAGGACTCGCTGTTTAGTGCCTCGGACAGTTAGTCAAGGGCACGAAGGGCATATCTACCATTCGGGAAACATAAACCGCTTGCGTTCCCGACTAGTCGCCACACACCTGGTCTGTACAGGTAGCAATGACTAAGGGTGTGAAGGTTTACGTGCTGTCCTTCAGAGTTCTGGAGATCACGATTATCAGTCTTTTATTTTGGGATTTTTCGCATTGTTTTAAATAGATAAGTGCCACGCCATGAGCTTATTGAGCAACAATCAAAAGAACGAGCGTAGAAGTGAACCAAAAGAACGGCTTCTACTCTTACTTTCCAACTCGCGATACCGAAGTGAAAAAATCGGCGATTAAGAGCAACCCGGCTCTACTGACCGCTGAAACTTAAAGGGCACGGTTTTACTCACCCGCTCTGCTTACTTCGACTCCCATGAGTCATGAAGCTCTCAGTGTAAAACCCCCCCTCCAATATCGGAAACTTCGCACCAATAACAAGCAGTGCTACAATTTCTGCAACCACAGCGACAACCACTGCTATTCAAAGTACCGAGACGTCAACGACTACAGCGATTACAAAAACAACAACTTCGAAAAGTTCCAAAGCGGCCCCGGCCACACAGACTGGAATGGATCGCTACATTCAAATTAAGCGCAAGCTTAGCCGGCAGAGCAATCTGGCATGCAATAAAACAAAAATTAACCCGGTCCTGAAGATCGACGAAGAACCAGACAGATCCACTAGTAACAGATTTGCTCTACTGGAGGAGGTTGAGGAAAACCAACCAGCCCAAGACACCGCAAAAAAAACCCAAGCCACCTCCAATATATATCAAGGAGAAAAGCTCGAGTGTCCTGGTTAACCGAAATGCGGCGTTGATCGGGAACGGTGACAACTTTCATGTTGTCGCGCTTATTAGAGGAAACATCCATGAAACAAAGGTGAAAACCAAGACTGAAGAGCACTTCCGAATTGTGTCCAAATATCTAGACAGTGCTCAGAAAAACAATTAAATGTACCAGCTGAAACGCAGTAAGGGCCTACAAGTGGTAGTAAAGGGAATCGAACCTGATGTTACCGCCGCGGAAATAAAAACCGCCCTTAAAAAAAAGGGCTTCGCCGCTAAGAATGTTATTAACATTCTAAATAATGATAAAAAGCCACAACCCCTCTTCAAGGTCGAGCTCGAGCCAGAAAGCAGGTCGCTGAAGATGATCGAAGTCCACCCAGTCTACAAGTTGCAATATCTTTTGCATCGGAAAATCGAAACGGTCCAGTGCAATGCACTAATTGTTAAGAGTATGGACACACCTGGTCATACTGCACACTTCAGGCTGTCTGTGTAGTCTGCGGGGACGCCCACAACTCTGCTTACTGAACTACAAACAAGGACAGTTCCGTGATGAAATGTGGAAACTGCAGAGGCAACCATACGGCAAACTATAGAGGATGTATGGTGTACAAGGAGTTAAAGAGTCGCATGCGTCAAACGACCGCAACGCGCAACTAAAATCCACAGAATGCGTATATTGCGACAAAAACTACGCCAGACGTCTTCTTCGCCAAACCTGCGAGCTCCTAATTCGGTCCACTAAACGATCTGGACGATCCAGCTCTACGATCTGGAAGGGAAATTCCAATTCAGGCTAACTCTCAAAGCGGAACAAACACTTGTTCAAAACCAGAACATGGTGATACAGCTGCTAGTAGCACAACAGTCTAAATAATATATGCAGGCTTTAGGAATATCAATGTGGAACGCCAATGGTGTCACACGGCATAAACTAGAATTGTCACAATTCTTGAGCGAAAACCATATTGACGTTATGCTGCTGGTGGAAACGCACCTTACAAGCAAATACAACTTTCAAATAAGAGGCTACATAATCTACCGCACAGATCATCCAGATGGGAAAGACCACGGCGGAACTGGATTTCTAATCAGAGAACGCATTAAACACCATTTTCATAAAAGGTTTGCAACAAACTTCTTGCAGGCCACATCAATACAAATTCAGTCAAGCAACGGAATCCTTTCAATCGCTGCCGTTTACCGCCCTCCTCGTTTCTGAATCTTGGAAGGACAATTTATGGACTTCTACAATTCACTTGGGGATCGTTTTATAGCCACAGAAGACTACAACGCCAAACATACGCACTGGGGATCACGTCTAGTGACTCCCTAAGGAAGACAATTGTACAATGCAATTATAAATGTGAAAAATAAACTGGACTACGTTTCTGAACAACAGACTCACGCAACCTTATTGATTTTGCGGTGACAAAAACATACCTCGTAATCTAATAAGTGCCAAAGCCGTCTCTGACTTATCATCAGACTACTCGCCTGTGCTTCTAACGCTTCTTCAAAGCGCAGAAATAATTGAACATCCCTTCAGCCTGACGTCGCCAAAAACGAACCGGCTTAAATACAAAAAGTACGTGAGCGCCCACATAGAACTCGCCCCGGAGTTTAACATGGAATCGGACATCGACTACACTACGAGCGCCTTGGAAGAAGTACTCCTCATGGGAAAGAAGTAGACCAAAACAAATACTACAAATCTAATCAGCAAATCGAACAGCTCGTGCGTGAAAAGAGGCGCACGCGTCGTAATTGCCAAAAAGGGAGATCACCAGCTTCAAAACAACGCCTTAAGGAAGCAATCCGATCACTCGACCAGGCTCTTCACCAACAGGAAGAAAATGCACAGCTGGAGTAAATCCAGAATCTTTCGCCAACAAGCCAAAAGTATCCCCTGTGGAGGGTCCACCAAAGCGCTTCAATTGAAACGACCACCCCGACAAGAAACTCCTCAGGATGCTGGGTTCGCAGCGACGAAGACCGAGCTGAAACTTTTGCTACACATCTCCAAAATGTCCTTCAGCCAAACCCTGCCTCGAATTCATTCCTCCTGCCAGTAATTTAGCCAGAAGCTACCCCTCTGCCAACTGCACCTTCATTCCGGCCGATCGAAATCGAAAAGAATAAAAGGGCTAAAACCAAAAAGGCTCCCGGTGGTTACCCACTGACGCCAAAAATGCTTATCAAATTTCCAAAATGCGCTATAGAGGTCGTCTGCAAACTATTGAATGGGATCATTAATCTTGGCTATTTCCAAAAAAAAATGGAAGAATTCCATCATTATAATTCCAACATCGTACAGACCAATAAGCCTTCTATTTTGTTTATCTAAATTGTTTTAAAAAGCTTGTTAACTCGCATAATACCATATCTGGAAGCTTGCAATATTATCCCGGCACACCAATTTGGCTTCTGAAGAAACCACGGAACCATCGAGCAAGTGCACAGATTAACATCCGAAATACACTCAGCTTTCCAACAGCGAGAATACTGCAGCGCTATTTTCCTAGACGTATTTCAAGCTTTCGACCTAGTTTGGCTCATGTATAAAATTAAAACGTATTTGCCAACATACACCCACAAGCTTCTGGAATCATACCTCTACAATAGAGTATTCTCAGTGAGATGCAACGCAGCTACTTCGGGCGACCACATCATTGAAGCTAGAGTTCCACAAGGAAGCGCACTCGACCCTTGTCTATATGTTTTGTATACTGCGGATATTCCTACGAACGCACAACTCCAGATGGCTCAGCTCACACTTTCCATCACCTATTCTTTATCAATTTGTGTAAGATTAATAACCAGACTTAAAGCACTAACCATACAGCATATAGACAACCCATTTCATACAACGAAAATGGACGCAAAAATTTCTTGCGACAGGCCCCAGCAGGCCCCAGAGAGGATTTCTTACGCTCATCGTTCGTTCATCTTACGCTCATACTCTCATTAAATGCTTTCTGTTTCTCAGTCTTTGAACGGAGCGCGATGAAGAAGGTTGGCCTTCGCTTCGGTTGATCTTTGTATGTATGCGTGTCACACATTCACATACACGGGAGTATTTGTGCGTGCGACTTCGTTTCGAAGGCAGCGCACAAAATTTGGATTTTTCTTACTTTTCAGGCTTGCTACCCTAACAAAATTCGGGTATTCGTTATTTGGTGAAATTTATATTATATTTTTTATTGTTTCAGCATACATTTTAAATTTATTTAGGAATAAGATTAAGTGTTGGCAGTAAAATGTTTTGCATATATATATTTTTACGAATCAATAAAAATCAATAAACTGAGATAGGAACAGGGTATATTACAGTCGACATCTCTTAAAACGCCGATCGCTTTTAAGATGATTTTTAGTAAATTTTAATTTACTAATGTAAATGATTTTAATGTAAATTTAAAAAAGGGTACCAACTTATTCCAAAAATTTTCTTTGATATAATTTGTTGTAAACATCCATTAAAAGTAGAGAAATGGAAATTTGTTTTAAAATTTGTAAATCATACATTTATTAAATGAAAGGAAAATTCATAGCAAGTATTCCAAAAAAAATTTTTTAATATTTTTGTTGCTGTCCGGTCCCCTAAAAATCATCCATCGGTAGGGTATGCAGGCACTGAAATATCGACTGAAATATTTTCAACTGAAATATACCCTGTTCCTATCTCAGTATATTGATTTTTAACGATTCGTAAAAATATATATATGCAAAACATTTTACTGCCAACACTTAATCTTATTCCTAAATAAATTTAAAATGTATGCTGAAATAATAAATAATATAATATAAAAAATAATATAATTTCTTTCGTCATTTCATCAAATAACGAATACTCGAATTTTGTTAGGGTAGCAAGCCTGAAAAGTAAGAAAAATCCAAATTTTGTGCGCTGGCATCGAAACGAAATCGCACGCCCACATACACCCGTGTATGTGAATGTGTGACACGCATACATACAAAGATCAACCGAAGCGCAGGCCAACCTTCTTCATCGCGCTCCGTTCAGAGACTGAGAAACAGAAAGTATTTAATGAGAGAAGGAGCGTAAGATGAACGAACGATGAGCGTAAAAAATCCTCTCTGGGGCCTGCTGGGGCCTGTCGCAAGAAATTTTTGCGTCCATTTTCGTTGTATGAAATGGGTTGTCTATATGCTGTATGGTTAGTGCTTAAAGTCAATGGGTTTAAAAATAGCTGAATTTTTTAGGTTTGAAAGTATCTTAGAAATACCTGGCGTTGAATAGTTATCTGTTATATCTTTCGAACTGAATTTTCGTAAGTATTTTAATCGTCAAACCCGATATATAGGTATCCTTTCCAACACCCTATATTGGGTTTTTATAGGGGGAGCTTGATGGTCGATTCATACCGTTTTTGAGCATATCACTGGTCTCTCGATTTGGAACATCTACAGATCCCATTATTGATGGGTACATTTTCGTTTAAACTGGTTCGTTTTCCTCTGTCCAAATATATGCAACCACTTTTGTGTGAAATGACAAATACTGTCAAAGTATTTGATGTAAAGTATCTTCAAAGATGTGAAGTTTTTTTATTTTTTAATGCTAGAAATGAATACACGTAAGGCATTTTCTCTTTGTGAATCGATCATAATGCAAGCCTGCATATATAATTAATTTATTAATATATCATATATTATTAATATATAATTTAATATATGTATAATAATATAAAATACATAGTTAATATATAGTTCAATACTTAACTCTGTAATTACTTTTCGAATATAATAAAAGGTTATATATCTATAAATAGGCACGATGATGATCCCAGTGCTGTATCAGTGGGACATGATGCGTCTGTGGCTGATACTCGTAAGCATGAAGAACTTTCACACAACTGCCTAAGCTCCTCTGTAGAATATGAGCTGGCAATGATTCTTAAAGAGCTGCGATGGATAACAGATCAGGTGAGAATATTTTTGAGTAAAATATCCTTGGTAGATTAAATTAAATTCAAGCACTCATAATAAATTTAAAAATATGTCACAAAATAAAAAGAAAGGAAAGCTTACTTCCGGCAGAGCTGAAGCTTATATACCCTTGCAGTAAAAATCAAAATGATCGGATATCGTTGTCCGATCGCTATGAGAATTTGACCAACCAATTGTTTTACATTAAAAGATGCCCCACGCTTCTATCTATAAAAAGACATATGTTGGTATTTTAACCATATATCAAATGCTATTTCCAAAAGTAGTTTGGATCCTGAAATTTTGTCGACCGGATCAACTGGCAAAAAATATAATCAGTAGGAAATCTCAACTCTCCAACTCTGAAGTTATAACCTATTCGGATCGATTAGGTATATGGAAGTTATAGAATAAAGTCGGCCGATTCCGGCCGTTGCTAAGGTTATTATACTTTGGTAAAGTGTAAAACACAGTAAATGTGTTTTTTTATGTGTCCTTCCAAAGTAAATCTTTGGAAAAACATCTCCCTATAAAGAAAATATGTATATTCTTCATCAGTATCACCTCTTGAGTTGATATGAGCATGTCCGTCTGTCTGTTTCTACACAATCTAGTCTCTTAGACTTAAAGCTATCGACTTGAAACTTTGCACACACCCTTCTTTCTTTTGTACGTGGTATATACGTCAAAACGGCCTATCCTATAGCTGCGATATAACTGATTGATCGGACCTTTTGGTCACTTTTTGGTCACTTAATACAACCTTTCCAATTGCATAACGATCGGCCGACTATATCTTATAGCTGCCATATAACTGAACGATCGGAAATGGTATTTGGTAAAAATACCAACTTTGGTATTTTTGAAGATGGAAGCTTGGTACTTTGTTTTAGATGTTTTATTGTAATAAATTGGTTATATTATGATATTCTCATAAGGATCGGCCAAATTTATCCGATGTTTGCGATATATATCCGGTTTTAACTGCAAGGGTATATCAACTTCGGCTCCGCCCGAAGTTAGCTTTCCTCTCTTGTTTTCTTTTTATTTTTCTTTAATTGTAGTTTTAATGAAAATTTAATACTATGTCCGGTTAATACAATTTCAAGGAAGTCCCTCCGGAATTTTGTCATCCGACACGTCCGTCACTTATTTTTACAAAAATTGTAATAGAATGCAATTAAAAACAATAATAATAAAGTAAATATGAAAAGGAAAAAAAATTATTATTAAGAAAATTAAAGTAAAAAAAAAAAAAATAAAATATAAAAATAATCATAACACTGAAACTTTTTAAAAATTAAAACGAACGTCCAGGAACAAAATCGAACCAAGGACCTGAAGGATAAGGATCGCACGCTTTCCTTCTAGGCTACCCTCGAAGTTGATGTAACGGTACTTAAAGTTGGTATTAAAGGAAACGCAAGGATCCATAGTAAAATCCGAGCTGAAGAGTGAAGATAGTGGAAGATATTTCTGATCTTTTTGCTCTCACACTGGTTCGATTGGAACGTTTCAAACTTTCATTGTTCCAAAAATGTTACTTTCTAAAAATAGAATTCTCTCTCTCTCTCTCCCATCTGCCAGCCGTTTGTCGTGGAACCCGCTCTCAAATATTTTCATTTTACAGCGGGTTCCACGACTCGGCCTGTCAATATGCCGTAGAACCTGCACTTATAATGATTTTTACAGCGGGTTCCACTACGAACTGAGGCGATTTTAAGGTGATTTTAGGGTGATTTTAAAATTTTGTATTTTTCTTGATTGGATTATAAATTTTGTTAAAAAGTTTAAAACAATAAAAATATAATATAAATAGATTTAAATTTAAAAAAAAGTGGACTTCCCTTGCCTGATTTGAACTCATTTTACTCTGCACATCAGCCAAGCACTCGACCACTAGGCTCTCCCTCAATCGTTGTCGCGCGAAAAATTTCTCAAACTTCACTAGTCGCGCAATGGAACCCGCTCGTTCCAGCGGGTTCCAGCGCTGGAACCCGTCATAGAAAATTTTTCTTTGTATGAGATGTCCTATCTATGTACTTTATAATCTTTGGTACTACATTGTTTTATTATGATATTCTCATAAGAATCGACCAACTATATCCAATGTTTGCGATCTATATCCGGTTTTACTTGCAAGGGTATTGTTTGGTCATTGAGCGTTTTCAATGCCGTAAATAAAAAGACAAATTAATTAATTTTGAACGTTATAAAAAATGTTTATTCCTGCATGCAGATGAAGCCGGATGATCCGCAGATAGACCAGCTTATGGTGCATGCAGGGACTCAAGTAAAGTACCGGCGGCCCGACTGGTCACTGCGAAGCTAAAGCTCTCGAATAATGGAGAGGGCGGCCCGACCTAGACACTGCGAGCTAAAACTCTCTATAGAAAGCCCGTTGAATCGAGCGGCCGAGAGAGAGTCGGCTTGCGATCAACTAATCTTTTGTATAAACTTAAGCCTAATAAATAAACATTACCAAACATTACGTTAACATATTTAAACATTAAAATTACACCGCTGCTGCCTGACCCGACAGGTATTGTTTGGTCATTGAGGGTTTTCAATGCCGTAAATAAAACGCAGAATTTAATTAATTTTGAACGTTACAAATGTTTATTCCTGCATGCAGATGAAGCCGGATGATCCGCAGATAGAACAGCTTATGGTGCATGCAGGGACTCAAGTAAAGTACCGGCGGCCCGACTGGTCACTGCGAAGCTTAAGCTCTCGATAATGGAGAGGGCGGCCCGACCTAGACACTGCGAGCTAAAACTCTCTATAGAAAGCCCGTTGAATCGAGCGGACGAGAGAGAGAGAGTCGGCTTGCGATCAACTAAGCTTTTGTACAAACTTATCCTAATAAATAAACATTACACTAAGCATTGCACTTAACATTACATAAACATTATTTTAACATAAACATTAAAAGTATGGCTGCTGCCTGACCCGACAGGTATATCAACTTCTGCTGCGCCGGAAGTTAGCTTTCCTTTCTTGTTATGTATAAATGAATGATATTCTTTATTCATTTATTCATATGTATTTTTGAATAAATATCCGCGCGGCTCCCACTGCATACGTACAGTCCACCTCCCAGCCTGTTGACACGAGGGACGATCGAAGAGAATAGATTGATTCGCGCTCGAATTGAGGGGAAACCAAACAAATGTTTTTTTTTCGCGGTCCTGCATCAAAGAGCATCAGCTAGCATTCCTGTATTCATCATAAAGCTTAGAGGCCCTGACGAGGGGTGCTCGAGAAACGATTAATTAGTATAGTAATTTTAATTTATAAAGGTAGGAGGAGTTAGTAAGGAAATTTAAAATTCTATATTTTAAATTTTAAGGACAGGAAAGAGATGTTATAAAGAAGAGACCATTGTAGTTCGAACTTAAGACTCTAAAAGGGTCGTGCTGTGTATATGTCGAACTGCTGTGCATATGTAATTAAGAGGTCTGAAGAAAATCCCACCATATTCAGTTTACTCAGCAAGAGTGAGTGATTGACTGAATCAAATGCTTTGCTAAAGTGTGGGTAAATTACATCGGTATGATATTCCTTACGAAAGCCATCTATAACAAAGGAAGTCAACTCCAATAAGTTTGTGGTGGTGGAGCGACGCTTAATAAAGCCATGCTGACAAGGAGAGACGGTCAAAAAGCAAATGTGTTGCAAATGAGGAGTAATTAATTTTTCAAATAACTTTGGAATTGCTGACAATTTGAAGATACCTCTGTAGTTGGAGCATCCGACTTTTCCCTTTTTTATGTAAGGGAATCATGAAAAATTCCTTCCACTCAAGATTCCTTCCCCTAAAAAGGTTTGCATAGAGCCCTGGCACAGTATTTTAGCACACAGCCTGGTGTTCCATCGGAGCCTGGCGAATAAATGGGTTTGACCCTTAGAAGATCTGAAAATAAGCTATTCTCGGAGAAAAACGGACAGAAAATAATATTTGCTGATTGAATGTTGTATTCGTAAGGCTAATCTGTCAATTTAGACGGAGAATAAGTTATTTGAAAAAATTCATGATATGGGGGTGATATGGATCCCCTGGGGTTAAAAGCGGGGAAGCTCTGGAGAGAGCGGTACCATCAGGAAAAAAGCCGACCTGACGAATTTCTAACATGGTTAATTTGACGTAGGGACATGTCAAACATGCCCGCGGTGAAGTCATGGTGCGTGATAAGTGATAAAGATGGTGAGTTACACTTTTACATTCGCCCACTGCTACGAGCTGGTCACCATCAGTCATAAGATTAAAAACGGATTGAATAGCGGAAAAATGCGGTGGCGGTGTGGGCGGTGAATAATGTGGGCGGTTTGTACGAAGGCGGTATATATGAACATGTGATGTATAAAGATTTCGCGGACAAAGTGATTTTAATGCAAATAGATTCCATGTCACCAAAATCTTTCGATTTCACCTCTTCAGAAGCAAGAGTGGAGTCTACCGAAATAAAGACTCCACCCCCACTTCGCTGAGGTCGATCCCGTCTTAAAGTGGTGTACTTACTTGGAAAAACTTCGGAGCTAAAGATCTCCGACTTTAACAAAGTTTATGTAAACTTTCTAAAAATAGAATTCTCTCTCTCTCTCTCTCATCTGCCAGCCGTTTGTCGTGGAACCCGCTCTCAAATATTTTCATTTTACAGCGGGTTCCATGACTCGGCCTGTCAATATGCCGTAGAACCTGCACTTATAATGATTTTTACAGCGGGTTCCACTACGAACTGAGGCGATTTTAAGGTGATTTTAGGGTGATTTTAAAATTTTGTATTTTTCTTGATTGGATTATAAATTTTGTTAAAAAGTTTAAAACAATAAAAATATAATATAAATAGATTTAAATTTAAAAAAAAGTGGACTTCCCTTGCCTGATTTGAACTCATTTTACTCTGCACATCAGCCAAGCACTCTACCACTAGGCTCTCCCTCAATCGTTGTCGCGCGAAAAATTTCTCAAACTTCACTAGTCGCGCAATGGAACCCGGTTCCAGCGCTGGAACCCGTCATAGAAAATTTTTCTTTGTATGAGATGTCCTATCTATGTACTTTATAATCTTTGGTACTACATTGTTTTATTATGTTATTCTCATAAGAATCGACCAACTATATCCAATGTTTGCGATCTATATCCGGTTTTACTTGCAAGGGTATTGTTTGGTCATTGAGCGTTTTCAATGCCGTAAATAAAAAGACAAATTAATTAATTTTGAACGTTATAAAAAATGTTTATTCCTGCATGCAGATGAAGCCGGATGATCCGCAGATAGACCAGCTTATGGTGCATGCAGGGACTCAAGTAAAGTACCGGCGGCCCGACTGGTCACTGCGAAGCTAAAGCTCTCGAATAATGGAGAGGGCGGCCCGACCTAGACACTGCGAGCTAAAACTCTCTATAGAAAGCCCGTTGAATCGAGCGGACGAGAGAGAGAGAGTCGGCTTGCGATCAACTAAGCTTTTGTACAAACTTATCCTAATAAATAAACATTACACTAAGCATTGCACTTAACATTACATAAACATTATTTTAACATAAACATTAAAAGTATGGCTGCTGCCTGACCCGACAGGTATATCAACTTCTGCTGCGCCGGAAGTTAGCTTTCCTTTCTTGTTATGTATAAATGAATGATATTCATTATTCATTTATTCATATGTATTTTTGAATAAATATCCGCGCGGCTCCCACTGCATACGTACAGTCCACCTCCCAGCCTGTTGACACGAGGGACGATCGAAGAGAATAGATTGATTCGCGCTCGAATTGAGGGGAAACCAAACAAATGTTTTTTTTCGCGGTCCTGCATCAAAGAGCATCAGCTAGCATTCCTGTATTCATCATAAAGCTTAGAGGCCCTGACGAGGGGTGCTCGAGAAACGATTAATTAGTATAGTAATTTTAATTTATAAAGGTAGGAGGAGTTAGTAAGGAAATTTAAAATTCTATATTTTAAATTTTAAGGACAGGAAAGAGATGTTATAAAGAAGAGACCATTGTAGTTCGAACTTAAGACTCTAAAAGGGTCGTGCTGTGTATATGTCGAACTGCTGTGCATATGTAATTAAGAGGTCTGAAGAAAATCCCACCATATTCAGTTTACTCAGCAAGAGTGAGTGATTGACTGAATCAAATGCTTTGCTAAAGTGTGGGTAAATTACATCGGTATGATATTCCTTACGAAAGCCATCTATAACAAAGGAAGTCAACTCCAATAAGTTTGTGGTGGTGGAGCGACGCTTAATAAAGCCATGCTGACAAGGAGAGACGGTCGAAAAGCAAATGTGTTGCAAATGAGGAGTAATTAATTTTTCAAATAACTTTGGAATTGCTGACAATTTGAAGATACCTCTGTAGTTGGAGCATCCGACTTTTTCCCTTTTTTATGTAAGGGAATCATGAAAAATTCCTTCCACTCAAGATTCCTTCCCCTAAAAAAGGTTTGCATAGAGCCCTGGCACAGTATTTTAGCACACAGCCTGGTATTCCATCGGAGCCTGGCGAATAAATGGGTTTGACCCTTAGAAGATCTGAAAATAAGCTATTCTCGGAGAAAAACGGACAGAAAATAATATTTGCTGATTGAATGTTGTATTCGTAAGGCTAATCTGTCAATTTAGACGGAGAATAAGTTATTTGAAAAAATTCATGATATGGGGGTGATATGGATCCCCTGGGGTTAAAAGCGGGGAAGCTCTGGAGAGAGCGGTACCATCAGGAAAAAGCCGACCTGACGAATTTCTAACATGGTTAATTTGACGTAGGGACATGTCAAACATGCCCGCGGTGAAGTCATGGTGCGTGATAAGTGATAAAGATGGTGAGTTACACTTTTACATTCGCCCACTGCTACGAGCTGGTCACCATCAGTCATAAGATTAAAAACGGATTGAATAGCGGAAAAATGCGGTGGCGGTGAATAATGTGGGCGGTTTGTACGAAGGCGGTATATATGAACATGTGATGTATAAAGATTTCGCGGACAAAGTGATTTTAATGCAAATAGATTCCATGTCACCAAAATCTTTCGATTTCACCTCTTCAGAAGCAAGAGTGGAGTCTACCGAAATAAAGACTCCACCCCCACTTCGCTGAGGTCGATCCCGTCTTAAAGTGGTGTACTTACTTGGAAAAACTTCGGAGCTAAAGATCTCCGACTTTAACAAAGTTTATGTAAAGGCTATAATATGGGATGCAAAGAAAGGTCTATCAGAATACACTTTGGGGAGTTTCTTACGTAGCCCCCTAGTATTCTGATAGGTAAGTGTTAGTGACGATACTAGTTTTTTGGGTTAGTGGACAAGAAAGAGGTGGAAGGTTGGTCAGTGGTTCCGATATAGGGAAGTTTCACTCTCACTGGAATTAAATAAAGACCAAATTAGTTTTGAGTTAGTTGAAGAGACCTTTGTAGTCTGAATATAATAGCTTAAGGGAGGGGGGACATCTGAGTAGAATTTTGAAAAAATCGAAATTTTTTTTTTTCGCTTAAAAAATTCACTGAAATACAATTTATTAAAAGCGACAGACAAGCTTTTTATAACAGTTGTAATGTGCTAAACCAAAACTAGTGCATTGTTGAAAAAAAAAATACGTACCACGCAATGAGCTCATTGAGCAACGACCAAAAGAACGAGCGTAGAAGTTCAGTGAACCAAAGAAACGGCTTCTACTCTTACTTTTCAACCCGCGATACCGAAGTGGAAAAATCGGCGCTTCAAAGCAACCCGGCTTTACTGACCGCTGAAACCCAAAGGGCACGGTCTTGCTCACCCGCTCTGCTCACTCCGACTCCCGCGTCATGGAGTTCGCAGTGTAAAACCCCCCTCCAATACCGGAAACAAATTTCGCACCAACAACAAGCAGCGCTACAACTTCTGCAACAACAGCGAAAACCCCTGCAACTCAAAGTACCACGACGTCAACGACAACAGCGAGTACAAAAACAACAACCTCGGAAAATGCCAAAGCGGCAACGGCCACACAGACTGGAATGGATCGCTACATCCAAATTAAGCGCAAGCTTAGCCCGCAGAGTAATCCGGCAGGCAACAAAACAAAAATTAACCGTGTCCTGAATAACGATAATGAACCAGACAGATCCACTACTAACAGATTTGCCCTACTGGCGGAGGCTGAGGAAAACCAACCAGCCCAAGACACCGCAAAAAAACCCAAGCCCCCTCCAATCTATATTAGGGAAAAAAGCTCGAGTGCCCTGGTCAACAAAATTGCGTCGTTGATCGGGAACGGTGACAACTTTCATGTTGTTCCGCTTATCAAAGGGAACATCCATGAAACAAAGGTGCAAACCAAGACTGAAGAGCACTTCCGAATAGTTTCAAAATATCTGGACACTGTACAGAAAAACTATTACACGTACCAGCTGAAAAGCAGTAAGGGCCTACAAGTGGTAGTAAAGGGAATAGAACCTGATGTTACCGCCGCGGAAATAAAAACCGCCCTTAAAGAAAAGGGCTTCGCCGCCAAGAATGTTATTAACATTCTAAATAAAGATAAAAAGCCACAACCCCTCTTCAAGGTCGAGCTCGAGCCAGAAAGCAGGTCGCTGAAGAAGAACGAAGTCCACCCAATCTACAACCTGCAATATCTTTTGCATCGGAAAATCACTGTTGAAGAGCCACATAAACGAAACGGTCCAGTGCAATGCACTAATTGTCAAGAGTATGGACACACAAGGTCTTACTGCACACTTCGGGCTGTCTGTGTAGTCTGCGGGGACGCCCACAAGTCCGTTTGCTGCACTACAAACAAGGACAGTACCGTGAAGAAATGTGGAAACTGCGGAAGCAGCCATACGGCAAACTATAGAGGATGTATTGTGTATAAGGAGTTAAAGAGTCGCATGCGTCAAGCGACCGCAACGCGCAACCAAAATCCACAGAATGCGTACGTTTCGTCAAAAACCACGCCAGACGTTTTCTTCGCCAAAGCTGCGAGATCCTCATTCGGTCCACTAAACACCACCAACGGCTTCTCCTATGCCGATGCTCTACGATCTGGAAGGGAAATTCCAATTCAGCCTAACTCTCAAAGCGCTCAACAGGCCCCAGAACAGCCACACAGCAAAACGGAAACTATGATGCTAACCCTCCAACAAAGTATGATGGAGCTTATGTCATTCATGAAAACGACCATGCAAACGCTTGTTCAAAACCAGAACATGGTGATACAGCTGCTCGTAGCACAACAGTCCAAATAATCTATGCAGGCGCTACGAATATCAATGTGGAACGCCAATGGTGTCTCACGGCATAAACTAGAATTGTCACAATTCTTGACCGAAAACCATATTGACGTTATGCTACTGGTGGAAACGCATCTTACAAGCAAATACAACTTTCATATAAGAGGCTACACAATCTACCGCACAGATCATCCAGATGGGAAAGCCCACGGCGGAACTGGAGTTCTAATCAGAGAACGAATTAAACACCATTTTCACAAAAGGTTTGCAACAAACTTCTTGCAGGCCACATCGATACAAATTCAGTCAAGCAACGGAATCCTTTCAATTGCTGCCGTTTACTGCCCTCCTCGCTTCTCAATCTCGGAAGGACAATTCATGGACTTCTACAATTCACTTGGGGATCGATTTATAGCCGCAGGAGACTACAACGCCAAACATACGCACTGGGGATCACGTCTAGTGACTCCCAAAGGAAGACAATTGTACAATGCAATTATAAATGTGAAAAATAAACTGGACTACGTTTCCCCTGGAAGTCCCACATACTGGCCAACAGACTCACGAAAGCTCCCAGACCTTATTGATTTTGCAGTGACAAAAAACATACCTCGCAATCTAATAAGTGCCAAAGCAGTCTCGGACTTATCATCAGACCACTCGCCTGTGCTTCTAACGCTTCTTCAAAGCCCAGAAATAACCGAACACCCCTTCAGTCTGACGACGACAAAAACAAACTGGCTAAAATACAAAAAGTACGTGAGTGCCCACATAGAACTCGCCCCGGATTTTAACATGGAATCGGACATCGACTACACTACGAGCGCCCTGGAAGAAGTACTCATTGCGGCAGCTAAAATCTCTACTCCTCATAGGAAAGAAGTAGACCGAAACAAACACTTCAAATCTAATCAGCAAATCGAACAGCTCGTGCGAGAAAAGAGGCGCACGCGTCGTGATTGGCAAAACAGCAGATCACCAGCTTCAAAACAACGCCTTAAGGAAGCAACCCGATCACTCGACTAGGCTCTTCACCAACAGGAAGAAAATGCACAGCTGAGGTACATCCAGAATCTTTCGCCAACAAGCACAAAGTACCCCCGGTGGAGGGCCCACCCAAATCTTAGTGCCCCAATTGAAACGACCACCCCGATAAGAAACTCTTCGGGATGCTGGGCTCGCAGCGACGAAGACCGAGCTGAAACATTCGCCACACATCTCCAAAGTGTCTTCCAACCAAACCCAGCCTCAAATTCATTCCTCCTGCCAGTAATTCAGCCAGAGTCCTCCCCTCAGCCAGCCGCACCTTCATTCCGGCCGAACGAAATCGAAAAAGTCATAAGAGGGCTAAAACCAAAAAAGGCTCCCGGTGGTGACCTATTGACCCCAAAGCTGCTGATCGAACTTCCAAAATGCGCTATAGAGGTCGTCTGCAAACTATTTAATGGAATCATTAATCTTGGCTATTTCCCAAAAAAGTGGAAGAAATCCATTATTATAATGATACCGAAGCCTGGAAAAGACCACACAATTCCGTCATCATACAGACCAATAAGCCTTCTATCTTGTTTGTCTAAACTGTTTGAAAAATGCTTGTTAACTCGCATAATACCACATCTGGAAGCTTGTAATATCATCCCGGCACACCAATTTGGCTTTCGAAGAAACCATGGAACCATCGAACAAGTGAACAGATTAACATCCGAAATACGCTCAGCCTTCGAACAACGAGAATACTGCAGCGCTATTTTCCTCGACGTATCTCAAGCTTTCGACCGAGCTTGGCTCATCGGACTCATGCACAAAATTAAAACGTATTTGCCAACATACACCCACAAGCTACTGGAATCATACCTCTTCAATAGGGTATTCTCAGTGAGATGCAACGCAGCTACTTCGGGCGACTACACCATCGAAGCTGGAGTTCCACAGGGAAGCGCACTCGGGCCTTGTCTATATGTTTTGTATACTGCGGATATTCCTACGAGCGCACAACTAACAACGTCAACGTTCGCCGATGATACCGCTATTCTTAGTCGCTCCAGATGCCCAACGCAGGCAACAACCCAACTGGCTAATCATCTCACAATAGTGGAAAGGTGGCTGTCCGACTGGCGCATTAAAATAAACGAACAAAAGTGTAAACATATAACGTTTACTCTTAATAGACAAACATGCCCTCCGCTTTTACTAAACGGTATGCAGATCCCTCAAGCTAACGACGTAACGTACCTTGGCGTTCACCTTGATAGACGACTTACCTGGCGTAAGCACATCGAATGCAAAAAGATGCATCTAAAACTGAAAGCCAGCAGCCTCCACTGGATCATAAACTCACGATCGCCACTGTGCCTGGACTACAAGTTACTACTGTACAATTCAGTCCTAAAGCCAATCTGGACGTATGGCTCCCAGCTGTGGGGGAACGCGAGCAGCAGCAACATAGACATCATACAGCGCGCACAATCAAAAATCTTGAGAACTATCACAGGGGCACCTTGGTATGTTCGCAACGAAAACATCCACCGGGATCTGGGCATCCTCGCAGTGAAAGACGAAATCCAGAAGCAAAAAGAGTCATACAAAGAAAAACTGTCCTCGCACCCAAATTTTCTCGCTCGGGGATTGACTCGGGTTTCTAGCGTATCCCGCCTTAGACGCAACGACCTCCCAACCCAGCAATCGATTTTTAGGGCCGTCTAACTCCGTATCAGTCAATATGACTGTTAGTTAAGTTAAAAATATAAGATTTGATACACCTCTTGTTAGTCTCGCAAAGAGAAGATTCAAGAAATAAAAGCAACGTTAAAAAAAAAAAAAAAAAAAAATTCTTTAGGGTCTTAAAAATAACATATCAAAAGATAGAGTCCGGCAAAAGTGTCTAAGTGTCGAAATTTTTCATTCTGCGGCGATGCCTTACAGGTATATCCCACAGTACTTAAAACTTTAAACGCGTTTTTCTCGAAACCGTTATTTTTTAGTTGGCCGAACACATAACTCGAATAACTCTTAACCTATCAATATTCATGCTAATGAATTAAAATCATGTTAATGAATTAAGTGCCGACCACTGCACTGTAGAAAATTTGACATAAATGGCACCACTGCGAATAAGTTACCTTTTAACCACATCAACAACCTGTTAACATCAACAGCGCTAAAGCTTAACGCTTAGTTTAGATTTTGAGTGCTATTTTAAAAACGCAAAAAGTGAAAAATTTATGAACAAATTGAATGGCTTATATATAGTACAGTGGTTTTTATAATGAGTTTGTGTATGTGAAATGTCTGAGAAACTTGTTTTCTCCTTTTAACCCTTTAGGGTGAAAATTTAAGTAGTCTAGCAAACGAATTTTTAGAATTATTCTATGTTGTAAATTGTTTAATTTCCTTTATATGAGTGAAATAACACTGAAATTAATATTAAAGAAAATTTTATTATTAACATTTAATAATAACTAAAATTAATGTTCAGTTAATGATTTGACTAATTTTGACAATGATTTGTAATGATTTCTTTAACTCAATTAGTGTTGAAAAAATTAATATTTTAAGGAGACAGCCTCAAAACCTTTAATGTGAATCTGTTAGCTGTGAGACTAGTTTAAAACTGATTTAAATTTAAAAAAAATAAAAAATTATTTATTCGGTTTGACGATTTATTAGAGACTAAAAAATGCTGCACGCAGATAGAAACAGAACTTAAAGAAGAAAGATAATTCGTTACTCTTTACTTTAGTGTATAACATAAGAGGAATAAGATATACAGTGGTGCATATACACATATTTTCAACACTCCTTCTCACCGCGGTATATCTAATTCAAAAGATTCTTTTTTAGTTTAACCCCAGTGAAGTAATACATTTTGTGTGCTTAACTTTACATAGAGCTTTAGTTAGAACATTTGAAATCATATTATCGGTTGGAACATATTCAATATCAATAACTTTCTTCTTATATAAATCTCTTATGAAATGATACTTGATATCTATATGTTTACTTCTAGCATGAAAACTCGCATTCTTCGCTAAACATTGGGCGCTCTGGTTGTCACTGTAGATAATTAATGTTGGCGCCGTCTCGAAACCCATCTCAGATATCAGCTTTAGCACGTAAGCAGCCTCCTTAGCTGCTGTTGAAAGCGCCACATACTCAGCCTCCGTGCTACTGAGTGCTATGATGCTCTGCTTCTTCGACTCCCACGAAAACGCTGCTCCAGCCAGAAAGAAGGCCCAACCACTGAACGATTTTCGGTCAGAACAGTCACCTGCCCAGTCTGCATCCACAAAGCAGTGAACAGGCACACCAGTTCGAACAAAGTGCAGCTTCAAGCTCGAAGTTCCTCTTAGGTAACGAAGGACGCTTTTAGCGGCCACCTCATGTTTCTTATGGGGGTCACTGCACCTCTGAGCCAACTTTGCCACACAATGAACAATGTCCGGCCTCGTAGTCATTGCAAGGTACAGCAGTGATCCAATAAGCGATTGATACTGCTTCTGGTTGGCTCGTGGACAGTCTTCCAAAATACATAGGTTCTGATAACCAACCTCCAAAGGCGTTGCATTCGGCTTACAGTCTTCCATGCCATAATCTCGTAACAGCCCGTCGATATACTGCTTGTGGCCAATTGCCACACTGCCCGTCTCTCCATCCCGCTCGATCTCCATGCCTAAAAAATGTTTCAGCTCTCCGCCATCTACTACTTCGAATTCCCGTGCGATTTGAAGTTTTATGTCGGCCAGGTCTTCTTTTCTGGAACAGGCAATAATTAGATCATCGACATATACAACAATTAAGTTAAATTTTTCGCCGTTGTTATTGGTATAAATGCATGGCTCACTAGGACATTGTACAAAACCAATACGCTGAAGAGTACAGTCCAATTTCTGGTTCCATTCACGCCCACTCTGCTTCAGACCGTATAAAGACTTGTGTAACTTCAACACCCTTTTTGGATACGCTATGTCCACGATCCCTTCCGGTTGCAGCATGTACAATACATCTTGCAGGTCGCTATTGAGATACGCAGCTGAGACGTCCATTTGATGCATAAACATTTTGTTTTCGACAGCCAGTGCAATCACCGGATAATCGGATAGAAGAATACCGAGCCACTGGGGAAAATGTTTCTGTGTAGTTTATGCCGTACTCCTGTCCACAACCTTTTGCAACTAAGCGAGCCTTGAACCGTTCAACGTTGCCGTACTGGTCTCCTTTAACCGCAAACACCCATTTGCATCCAATAGTTCTCTCGCCAGGAGGAATTACAAGACTCCATGTATTGGTGGACTGTAGTTGAGAATACTCCTTCTGCATCGCAATCTTCCATTCTTCAGCCTGTGTCGAGCTCAAAGCCTCCTTGACTCCACTCGGTACTTGGACGTCGGCAACTCCAATAGCGTTAAGCATATTGTACTCCTTACGTGGTCGTCCTGGCCTTCCAGTACGAATTATCTTAGGCCTACCTGGGCCTCGCTGAACTCGTTCAACGCTATCAACCAACTCGTCTTCACCATCTTCGGCTCTCGACTGTCCGTCCCTTGCATGATCTCCGTCATTTTCATCGCGACCGCCGTTTATCTCATCACCAAAAACGCTTCCGTTTTCTGCCAATTCTACGGTCGATATATCCTCGGTTTTTGTTATATCGTGCTCAAGGAACACCACATCTCTGGCTTCCTTGATAGTTTGCGTATCAGGGTTGAAGAGTCTATACGCTTTGGCAGTTTCTGAATACCCAACCAGGATATGCTCTATTCCTTTCTGAGAAAATTTTCTTTTCATTGTCTTGTCTAGCAAAATTGCCTTTGTACCAAACACCTTAAGATGGGATACGCTGGGCTTTTTCTCAAACCATGCTTCGTATGGAGTCATGTCTGGCAATGTAGACGTTTCTGATCGGTTCCTCAAATACATCGCAGTCATTATGGCTTCCCTCCACAGGTACTCGTTCGCATTAGCATGAACCATCATGCTCCTCGCCATTTCCACTAGCGTCCGATTGGCACGCTCAGCCACGCCGTTTTGCTGTGGAGTATGAGGAACGGTTAGCTGGCTCTTAATCCCATTGCTTACCAGGAAGTTTTCGAATGCTTTATTAATGTACTCTTTACCATTATCGCTCCGTATAGCTTTAATCTGCTGCCCAGTTTGCTTCTCAGCCAACAACATAAATTCTTTGAATTTCTCACAAACTTGGTCTTTTGTTTTAGGCATATACACCGATACATAACGCGTCTTGTCGTCTATGAATGTAGCAAAATAACGCGCTCCACCTTTGGAAACTGTACTCATAGGACCGCACACGTCCGTATGGATCAGCCCCAACACTTTGTTCAAACGATTTTCCGTCACTTTTGGAAATTGTTTCCCGCATATCTTGCTTTTCGCACAAGTCACGCAAATAAAGTCATTCGTGCTACCGGTTACTCCGCGTAGACTATACACTAGTTCTTTTCGAATCATGAATTTTAAACTTTCGAAATTTAAATGTCCGAATCTATTGTGCCACGTTATTACTTGATTTGTTTTTCCTTTTGCAGCAAAAGCCGTTTTGTTCTTGTTTTCGAAAATAAACAGTCATTCTGTTTGTTCGCTTTTAATACCGTTTCGCCGTTCTTATTCTTGACACTAGCACTATTTTTCGAAAAACTTATTTCCAACGTTATTAGTTGCTCTCGACACCAAAATAAAATTACACTGAAGGTTTTGTACGAACAATACAATAACCAATTCAATAATGTTTTCTTGCCAAGACAGTTTTACTGTTCCAATGCCTTCAGCCTCAATGTAATTTTTTCCAACCAGCATTATTTTTTCCTTATGCTCACGAATTGAAACAAATAACGATTTGTTTGCACATAAATGGGCTGTTGCCCCACTGTCAATACACCAAATGTTCTTCGTTAGTCCACTTTGGCTCGCTGCGGCAGCGAAAACCGAGAACGACTTTTTGTTCTCTTAGCGTTTGCTCACACTATTGGTATCCTTTTCTGATCTTGCGTTTTTCTGTTTTGAGTAGCACTTTGCCGAAACATGTCCATAACGACCGCAGTTCCAACATTCCACATTTTTCATGTCTTTCTTTTTTTTGGGCTTTTCCTTTTCGGCACGCGACGAGTACATTTTCTGTTCCGCTTTATTTTCCATTTTGTCTCCCACTTTTCGTCGTTCTCCCTCTTCCAGCAACTTAATTTTTAGAGAAATCAAGGAAGGCAAAGAATCACGCGTCTCCATAGCAATTACGAAATTTTCGTACGAATCAGATAGGCTGGACAACAAAATTATTACAAGCATTTTTCTGGGACTGGTTGATCGATCTCTTGTAATTTCTCGATGACGTCATTGAAATTACTCAAATGCACTGTGACACTGTCTGACTCTGACATCTTCATATACAGCAACTGTTTAAACAACTGTATTTTACGCGCTGGTCCACTAGGCATGTGAACACTACCCAGCTTAGTCCAACCTTCCATCGACGATTTGCAGTGTTTAACATAACTAATCTGGGACGGCTTTATACACAACAAAATACTCGCGAGGGCCTTTTCATCCTTGTTATCAAAGTTTGCCTGCTCTGCAACCGTTCCACTTTCGTTTTTAATTTCACGACCGCACACAATTGACCAAAGTTCTAAGTGTACTAGCACTATCAAGTCACTATCAAGTTTTTCTATTGAGTATTGCGAACTCATCTTGTTCATCAAACACCACCGAATCTCTAATTATTGTATAATCTTTTCGACCTCTATGCAGTAGTGTTCTTGCTAGCCTGGGCCCATAACCTATTCGGTTTGACGATTTATTAGAGACTAAAAAATGCTGCACGCAGACAGAAACAGAACTTAAAGAAGAAAGATAATTCGTTACTCGTTACTTTAGTGTATAACATAAGAGGAATAAGATATACAGTGGTGCATATACAAATATTTTCAACATTATTAATTTACAGCTAAATACAAATATAATTTAAATATATATTACAGCTACTTTTTCGAAAGAAGATTATGGCTTTATAAAACACTAAAAAACAAGAAAGGAAAGCTAACTTCGGGCGGAGCCGAAGTTGATATACCCTTGCAGTTTAAACCCGATATTATCGCAAAAATCGGATTGAATTGGCCAATCCTTATGAGAATATCATAATATAACCAATTTATTACAATAAAAAATCTAAAACAAAGTACCAAGCTTTCATCTTCAAAAATACCAAAGTTGGTATTTTTACCAAAAACCATTTCCGATCAATCAGTTATATGGCAGCTATAGGATATAGTCGGCCGATCCTTATGAAATTTGGTAGGTCGTATTATTTTGCCAAAAGTAGCATTCGTACCAAATTCGAATTCTCTAGCTTTAAAAACACCAAAGTTATACCATTTCCGATCAATCAGTTATATGGCAGCTATAGGATATAGTCGGCCGATCCCGGCCGTTCCGACTTATATACTGCGTGCAAAGGAAAGAAGGGTGTATGCAAAGTTTCAAGACGATAGCTTTAAAACTGAGAGACTAGTTTGCGTAGAAACAGACAGACGGACAGACGGACAGACGGACATGCTCATATCAACTCAGGAGGTGATCCTGATCAAGAATATATATACTTTATAGGGTCGGAGATGTCTCCTTCACTGCGTTGCACACTTTTGGACAAAATTATAATACCCTCTGCAAGGGTATAAAAACCAAAATAAAATATCTGTCTTTGTTTTTGAGCAAGCATGTAATTTTTGAATAGGGCGCGGTGCCACGTCGACTTGCTTAGTTTTTGAGTAAGAATATGTTTTTTTAAAAAGGTGCCACGCCCACATTAATTTTAAATCTTAAATTTATTGACCATGTGAACTCAAAAAAAAAAAAACGGAACTAAACAAGAAAGGAAAGCTAACTTCGGGCGGAGCCGAATTTTCTATACCCTTGCGGTTAAAACCGGATAAATGTATATCTCAAACATCGGATATGGTTGGCCGATCCTTATGAGCATATCATAATAAAACCAATTAATTACAATGAAAAATCTTTTACAATGAAAAAGCTTCGTCCCAAGCTTCTATCTTCAAGTACACCAAAGTTGGTAATTTTACCAAATACCCATTCCGACCGTTCAGTTATATGGCAGATATAAGATATAGTCAATAGGGAAAATATCTTATATATAGTATAAAATATAAGATAAAGACTGATTACACAGTGCGACAGTGATTTGGAACTTTTGAAGAGACCTAGTAGGAATGGTTCATTAGGTCGAGTATGGTATAAAACCATGTTGGAAATTTTTCCTACACCCTCAAATCTTGATTTATTTCGAAAAAACGGTTTTTCGAAAGTGTTTTGCTCTTAAAAACTCCTGAACGCCTAATTTTAGGCCGATTTTCAATTACCAGTATGTAAGTTAACAGAAAGAGAGAAACTCAATGGAAGATCATTCTTGTCAGTCTTATTTTTATTGATTTCATAGCTTTTATCAATTTTTAAAAATGCTAAAAATGTTTGCATGATATTTTGCGTTTATAAGAAGAGTCAACAGTTTCACGTTTAAGTGAAAAAAACGTGAAAACTGTTAACGTTTTTCTGTTAACTTACATACTGTTACGGTGCGCTCGAATTTGAATTGACTTGTTTTGGGAAAAGCGTAATAACTTCAACAATTTTCATAATTTCTTAATGAAATTGGTCTTGTTTTATTCAGGATTAATGAGACAATATTAATATTTGTTAAGAATGATACCATTTTTTGGAAGTTGTACCGAAAAAATGGCGTCAAAGTTGAAAAACGTGACAAAAATTCAAAAATGCCAGTTTCTTTTGTAAAATTTGTATCCTTTCTGTTTAAATAAATTGAAGATGTATTTTTTTTTCAAAAGCTTCAACATTTAACTATTGAAAAACAAAAAAAAATTGAAAATCGGACTAAAATTACGCGTTCAGGAATTTTTCAGGAAAACCCGTTTTTTCGAAATAAATCAAGATTTGAGGGTGTAGGAAAAATTTCAAACATGGTTTTATACTATACTCGACCTAATGAACAATTCCTACTAGGTCTCTTCAAAAGTTCCTCCAACTTTTCTTTTTTTGTCGCACTGTGTTATTATGAAATTTAGTAGGTGGGATCAACTGACCAAAAATAGAATCCGTACAATGTTACATGTTTCTATCTTCAAAAATGCATAAGTTGGGTCATTTCCGATTGTTCAGTTATATGCCAGCTATAGGATACAGCCTAGAAGGGTGTGTGCCAAGTTTTAAGTCGATAGCTTTAAAACATTTTTTTTTTTGTAATAGCAGGATAACGTTTATTTAAAACTGTCCTTCAGGGACAACAATCAAATATTATTACATGAACTTCACTTATAGATAATTATACATATTAATATTGGAGAACTAATTTAGAGTAGTAAGTTAGCTTAGCTTATGGTATTTAAAGATTATGGTTAGGATATCCTGGGGGTGCGTCCTTTTTAGTCTTCTGGGCTGCCCGCTGTTGTCCAGCAGGGAGATGGCCAACAGGTTCGGGTGGTTATGGAGCCTTTGCATGTAGCGTGTGCTGCTTCTTTGGATCTCGTCCTTGACCCAAGGAAAATTGAAAACCTCGTGGATGGTGCGATTGTCATGATAGACGTGGGCCCCAGTCGCGATTCGAAGGGCTCTATTTTTGAACTTTTTATAGTTTGGACATTCGTCTTGCTCGCAGTGCCCCTGAGCTGTATGTCGCACGTCCAGATTGGGCGTATTATGGCCTTGTAAATGAAAAGTTTGGTGGACGTTCTCAGCTTCGATCTCCTACCCATGAGCCATTAGAAGGATCGAAGTCTTTGATCAGCATGTTTCCTCTTCTTAATCAGATGGGGCCTTCAGGTGAGCCTCCGGTCTAGGGTGAATCCCAGGTACTTGGTATTGTCTTCCTGCGGAATTGGGGAGCCGTTGAGGTTAACTGGAGGGCAGTTGCCTGGGCGGAGAGAAAATGTGGTGGCAGTGGACTTCTCATTATTGACGGCAATTTTCCATCGCTTTTGCCAGTCATTGAGCAAGTCCAGCTGCAATTGCATGGTTTCGGCTGCCCCCATGGCGCTATCGGCGGTGGTAAGGAAGGTGGTGTCGTCTGCATAGGTTGCTGCGAGCAGGTCAGGCCTCTGGAGAACAGGGAGGTCGGCCGTGTAACCGTGACCGTAAACCACCGTGAGCTTCTCTTAGACCGGAGATGGCCTCGCCGCATCTTACAGCAAATTTACGGTCTTCCAAGAACGACTTTAGGAACTGGAAGTATGGTCGGAATAGGCCAGTCTTTAATTTATATAGTAGACCGGGATACCAGACTCGGTCGAACGCCTGCTTCACGTCCAGCATGACGCCCATGCAGTACTTCCTGGTTTCAAAAGGGTCAAGATGCAAGGGTTCGGACGATTGGTGCCTATATCCACACTTAACGCATCTGTACTCCAGGTGGCAGTACCGTTTCGTGTGACCAAAGCCCTGGCAGCGATGGCTAAAGGCACATCGTCGAATTTTTTTGGTGGCTCAACCGTAACCACCGTGCTGCATAGCCGCTTGACTTGAAAGGCCTCCTTGTTGTTTTTGGTTAAAAAGGAAAATGTTTAGTGGCTTCTTTGTACCTTTTTGCGTGGGGTTGTGTATATCCCTGACTTTGTGTCTATGGCGGCTGAAACCCTCTTTCAGAAGTGGAGGCCTTTAACGACGATTCGATAAGCGCGCTCGTCTCGGGACTGGAATGTGTGGAATCGATGGTTATTTTCGCTCAGGAACTTTTTCAGAGATGAGTAAGTATCCTTGTCTGGAGTCATGACGTGAATAGTATTGTTGTAAGTCTTTGGAGAGGCCCTTGATCCTGGATACGTCCAGGATAAAAATTGGGGCGGTTTGGTCTTCTTGTCATCTTTTTTCTTCATACCGTCAACATTCATGTCGCTGTCGTGATCTTCATCGTAGAATTGCATTATAGTTTTTTTCAATATTAGCTTTAAATGCAGCTCTGGATGCTTCGCTGGTGGTTGGTTCGTCTTCCATGATGGGTGTTTTAGCAGACTTCCGCTTCATTTCTCCATGCTCGGAGTCGCTGAAATTGTCATCTTGAAATTTAGAATAGGCCTTCTTTTTTGAAGGCGGCTTGATTTTGATATTCTATAGATATCTATATATATATAAATACATATATTCTATATGTATATATATTCTTGATTCTATTCCGTCTGTCTGTCTGTCCGTCTGTCTGTTTCTACTCAAACTAGTCTCTCAGTTTTAAAGCTATCGACTTGAAACTTTGCACACACCCTTTTTTTCTTGGCACGCAGTATATAAGTCGGAAAGGCCGAGATGGGCCGACTACATCCTATAGCTGCCATATAACTGATTGATCGGAAATGCTGTAACTTTGGTGTCAAATTTTAGAGGTAACACTTTTAGAGTTATAACCTTTTAGAGTTCGAGAGCTTAGATTTTGTACGAATGATATTTTTGGAATGCTAAAATAAAACAACATGCTAAATTGAAAAAGGATCGGCTGACTATATCCTAAAGCTGCTATATAACTGAACGATCGGGTCACTTCCGATCTTTTTGTGTTTTTGAAGATAGAAAGTTGGAACTTTGAACGAATTCTATTTTTGGTCCGACTATATATTATAGCTGAAATAAACCTGACTGATCGCAAATGATATTTGATAAAAATACCAACTTTGGTATTTTTTAAGATAGAAGATTGGGACTTTTTTTAGATTTTTTATTGTAATTAATTGGTTATATTATAATAATCTCATAAGGATCGGCCAACTATAAGGTATACAGTTATACAAGGTATACAACTAAAGGTATACAGACTTTATTGAGCGGCAGAATTCCAAGCCACCAAATTCAGAAAAACGTGTGTATGCTTCGGAACTTTTTATGCGACTAAATTTTTGTTAAGGAAAAATGATCTCTAAAGAAATGATTCTTTAAGATCTCTATTGCAACATATTAAAAATATACAGGGTACTTTATTTTCTACACCCTACCTCAATGCAAGCTTGTTTTCAGAAAATTATTATAAAAAAAAATTTAACATTTTTGTAAACTCTTCGTGTTTCGTTTTAGGAAGATTTTTTGTCAAAATATCTGCAATCATTTTAGTTGTACATTTGTATTTAAACAAAACTTCCCCTTCCTTCACAACTTCTCTATAAAAATGATAACGTATATCAATGTGCGTTGTTCTTGAATGATGAACAGGATTCTTGGTTAATGCCTGCGCGCTCATATTATCCCTATACACGACGATCGGGGTGTCGTCGTCTCCGCAACCGATTTCCATAATCAGCCTTCGCATGACTATCGCCTCCTTAAATGCCGCCGAAGCTTATAAAGATGTGCTTTATGCCAGCCATGTGTTCAGCACGCTGGTTTTGATTCCGCTGTGCCAATTTTGACACGGAATGCAATATGTCTGGTCTTGTTGTAAGAGCTAGCCACATAAGCTCTCCTACTACGGACTGATAAGTAGTGGGACCCACCTTTTTGCATTGATGTCTTGTATAGTCTACTTGGAAACCAGCATCCAAAGGTGTCTTTGCCGACTTGCAAAAATCACTCCCATGGGTATGCAATAAGTCCTTGATATATTGATGCTGATGCTGTGAGATGCTGCTCTTGATTTTCAGCAATTTCTCGTGCGATTGGCAAGCTATACGTATATAGTCAACATATACAAGGATTAGTATAATATTACCTTCTTCACAATGTTTGTACAAACATGGGTCGTTATCACAGGCAACGAATCCCATATTAACCAATACGACATTTAGGTTCGCGTTTCAGGCCCTTCCTGATTGTTTTAAGCCATATATTGCTCTCTTCAGAAGGAAACCTTGTCAGGATTTGTTTCATCTGAGTACCCTTACGGCTGCTTCATGTAGACCGTCTCACTCAGATCGCTGTTGAGATACGCGGTGCATAAATCCATTTGATGAAGATGTAGCTTGAGCTCCGCCGCCAGTGCTATAATAAAGCGAACACTCTACAACCGGCATACCAGCGAAAATGTTGCTTGGTAATTTACGCCAAACTGCTGGGAGCATCCTGTTGCTACCACTCGAGCCTTGAATAGAACGCTATTTTTGGCTTTTTTCTTTCAGAATTTGGAAATGGCTTGTGCATCAATAAGAGCATCAGCTAGCATTCCTGTATTCATCATAAAGCTTAGAGGCCCAGACGACCGAGGGGCGCTTAAGAAACGATTTGTTAGAATATATTAAGCTATTTGTAATTTATTAAGCTAGGAGGAGTTAGTAAGGAAATTTAAAATTCTATATTTTTAATTTGAGGGACAGGAAAGATATATTATAGAGTAGAGACCATTGTAGTTCGAACATAATACCCTAAAAGGGTCATGCAGTGCATATGTCGAACTACAACGGCTAAGGAACAGAGGACTAAAGTTTCGAGTCCTTCTATTAGGAATGTTAAATTTTAAGCGTTTTAGTAAATGCTGGCTATCTACATCCCCATTAATAAGGTTATGCAGAAAGACTACACCGAGCATTGTCCTACGATTTGTTAAGCTAAGTAAGTTTATGAGTAAGAGTCTAATATTATAAGATGGAAGATGAAGATTTGCATCGCAGTTTAGACCTCTAAGTGAAAAAGTTAGGAAATTCTTTTGTACGGATTCTATGCGGTCCTGATGTACTCCATATTGGGGACTCCAGACACATGAACCGTACTCCAGTATAGCACGGACCAAAGAAATGAATAATGTTTTGGTTATATAGGGGTCATTAAATTCTTTTGACTACCTTTTAATAAAACCAAGGACTCTTTTAGCCTTATTAACCATTAAGGAAATATGGTCGGCAAATTTAAGTTTTATGTCTAATAGGATGCCGAGATCATTAATTAACCTGGGTTAATTTTTCTAAGGCAATCCCATTAATGGAATACGTAGCTTGCAGAGGGCAAGAACGATAAAAAGACATATGCTTGCATTTTGATCCATTAAGTAATAAACCATTAGCTAAACACAATTCTAGAAAGTTATCAAGGTCAGACTGAAGACTGCATTGGGCAGAGATAGGTTTTGGTGTCGCAGGTACGAGAACTGCAGCATCAGTCGGTGCCGGTGGTCCGGACTGTGGAATACCCTTTTGGGTGACTCTAATGGGGGTTTCGTTCCCTAGGACTTGTGGCATCACTTGAAGGGATGCCATGGCGGACATATCAGACAATTGCTCATTATCCCTGAGAAATTCTGACGAATTTTTCTCAGTTCTAGCCCTTGGGGTGGCCAGAGATATAAGCGGCTGCATTAATGTCGGCTGAGCAGGCTGAGGCGGATCAGAAACAGCGGATTTCTTGCGCTTAGGGGACTCGTTTAGCAGCTGAAGGCCACTAAACTGAGTGTCCAGCGCACAGAGCTGGTCATTGATTTTACGAAAACCAGTGATCAGCTCTTTAAATCCATTTTTGGTCTGTCTCATGAACGACCTCATTTTGCCTTGCACAGCACAACAATTTTCACAACAATAATATATCCCAGACCTACGAGAAATGGCATCCGAAACTGATGCAGTGAACCCGGCGCACTTGGCGTGTACGACGTTCTCACACAGCCAGCAATGGATGGTAGGTTGGGATGAGGAAATTGTCTTGTTACAAGACTTACTAGCAGAGACAAGTTTAAATTCCATATTTTTAATAAATGAAACAAATTTATATATAAAAAGTTAAAAAACACTATACCTTGAACCACTGTGTCAAATAGGAAGCCGAAGCGGGAGCTTTGGAGAGTGCAAAGAAGAAATGCAGAAATACAGATAAGACGGGGAAGAAGCAGAGCTGAGCTATGCTTGGAATAGAATTTAGACAAATTATTAATTCGACTCCAAATATACCACAGCACTCGCGAAGCGATACGGTTTAAGCTTTAAGATTCTTAAGATTCACAATATATTTAATTCACAAGTATGTAAACACCGGTTTACCAAAATTTATCATAA
This sequence comes from Drosophila pseudoananassae pseudoananassae, assembly GCA_018153035.1. Taxonomy (NCBI): domain Eukaryota; kingdom Metazoa; phylum Arthropoda; class Insecta; order Diptera; family Drosophilidae; genus Drosophila; species Drosophila pseudoananassae. The sequence goes on from JAECXR010000038.1 coordinate 3,176,268, forward strand.
ACGCCGTGCGCACAAAAAACCCCGACCGTTCGCTTTAGAGAAAGAGAGGGATGTGATTTTTTTGGCCATTTTTATCACGCTTCACGTTGAACCCACTTGCATCCAATGGCTCGCTGATTTTTGGGTAAATCAATGATTTGCCAAGTCTGGTTGGCAACCAGGGAATCATATTCTCTTTCCATAGCTTCACGCCACTTCTTTGCGTTTGTACTCTCCAGCCTCAAACCCCTTTGCAAGTTAACGGAATCGGAACATTTTCCGAAACAAGGGTGCCTTGGATATTGTACTGCTTTCTTGGACGTCTAGGTTTTTCAGTCCGGATGATCTTAGGGCGGCCGGGGCCCCTGCGTGCCTTCTTCACGAAAAGCTCACCCTTTTTTTCAGCACTCTCATACTGATCTGTACTCTCATCGGAGCTGTCGGCGTTGATGGATAAGTCAGAAACGATTTCTACATCTCCGGGTCCCTGCTGCTGACGGGCCTCCTCCAGTTCCTCCAGATCGATCGTCACCTTGGATGCCATGTCATGATGTTCATCAAATAATACATCCCGTTTCTCGACCAATTGTCCAGTTGATGGGTCATATAGTCAATAACCTTTGGATGCCACAGAGTACCCAACCATAATATACTCTTTGCCCTTAGGTTGAAATTGGCTGCCTCAGACGATTCCATGCTGCCTCAGACATTCGTCAAACTGTTTATTGACAAATTCTCCGCCATTATCATCTTCTTATCTATCCGCCATTCTTCCTGTCTGCCGTTCCACCAGATTCTTGAATTCGTAGATTTTTGATAGCACCTCGTTCTTCCCACGCAGGAAGTTAACAAAAAGCCTCCTGGACTTATCGTCAATGAACGTCAGAAAATACTCCTGGAATACTCCGAAGGACAGTGTTGGGAAAGGTCCACAAACATCTGCGTATATCAGATTTAAAAGCTTCTCAGCCCGATTACTTGTTGCTGATGGAAAAGGTTGAACATGGATTTTGCTAACCATGCACGTTTTGCAATTAATATTCTCTGGCAACCGAATATTATTTATCCCTCGAACTATCCCTTTGGATACCATCTCTTTCAAGCTAAAGAAATTAATATGTCCGTATCTCTTGTGTAGCAAGATTCCATCAACAGCTGACATGGCAAATCATTTACTTCGGCCACCTACAAGTTGCCAATCTTTTTGGTTTTCACTATGCATTCTCTTTCTTGCATCACCTTGGCATCCTCTATGTCAAAGGTCACCTTGCACCTGTTCTGGACAGCACTCACGGAATAGAAATTTCCGGTCATCTTCATTGAGAACATTTTTTAAAGTCAACATGCACTGGCCTGTCTGTATCTTGACGTCACCTATACCTTCTGCTTGAAGAAAAACAGCATTGGCCAGTTCGATCTGATCAGTGTGCTTCTCAAACTTTGTGAATAGCTCCCTTTCGCAACACATATGGCTTGTTGCGCCACTATCCAAGCACCATATTGAATTGTCAATGTTGTTGATGTCACAGGCGTGCAACAGGCTGCTTTGTCGATTCCCCACACTTCTTGATGGCATGCGGTGATCTCCCTCACTTCGACACTGGGACTTAATGTGCTCTGTTCACCACACTTGAAACAAACGATATTTTTTTCATTTCTTCTGTCCATATTTTTTCGTCCATGAGTTGTGCTTGTGCGTTGCAGCGAATAGTGTCGACTCGTTCTTCTGTTATGTCTTTTCTTTCGCTCTCCTCCTTTAACTTTATGGTGAACTTCGAAAGAAGGCAACTGATCTCGTGTCTCCATAGCGACCACGAAATGTTCAAATTGCTTTTGAAGACTTGATAGCAAAACGATAGTGCGAAGTTCGAAGTTTATCTCTATTCCAACTCCAGTTAGACTGGAAATCTAGAATTTCCACAAATTCACTTATGTAGGTCGTCATGCTCTGCCCTTGCTCCATCCGTTTATTAAGCAGTTTCTTGTATAATTTTACTTTTGGTACAGGTCTGATTGGTTGATGAACTTCCTTCAACTTGGTCCATGCCTCCACAGCCATCAAACAATTCTTTATGTAGGCCAATTGAGATGTCTTTACACTCAATGTTATTGTTGCCAACGCCTTACTGTCTAAGGCCGCAAAGTGTTGTCCTTCCGGAACATTCATTCCTGTTAGCTCTCCAGATGTAACACTCCACAAACCGGAATGCACCAATACAGATCGCATCTGTATTTTCCATGTGTCATAGTTCGTCTCCTCTAACTTATTAATTTAATAAAGAGCACTCATTGTGCTTAATCTCGAATCACACACCGAATAATTTGAATTCTCCAGTGCATGGGCCCATAACCTATTGGGCTGCAGAATTCGAAGCCACCAAATTCAGAAAAACGTGTGTATGCTACGGAACTTTATTTGCGACTAAATTTATGTTGAGGAAAAATGAAAATGTTGGTATACATAATGTCTTATTCTCTACTTCTTAAAGAGAGATAATTATACCTACTTCAAGATGTCTATCTCTTTCCTATAACTATACAAGCGTGCATTGCAACATACTAAAAATATACAGGGCACTTTATATTCTACAAACTTCGGCTCCTCCCAAAGTTAGCTTTCCTTTCTTATTTTGCATATTTTTGAGCTTGGGGAAAAAACCAAAGCAATTCAGTGGGGAAGCAGAATAAAAAGTTCTAAAATCTGTAACTCTTTTACAAATCCGATTTGGCTGTATTTTGATTTGTAGGTGTAGATTAGCTATTGAAATAGTTTGGCACAATAGTTTAAAACCAGATTAGCTATTGAAATAGTTTGGCACAATAGTTTAAAACCAGTGGGGGGAAAAACAATGAGAAAACTGAGAAAAACAATGAGAACAGCGCATTCACAGAGCGAAAAAAACGTATTTTTTTATTTCATTTTTCGTTAATTCAAAAATTGGAATGGGCAAAAAAATAGTGTATTTTATTTAAAAGAAAGCTTTGCAGTTTGTGAACAAATGAAAAACTACGCTTCCCTATTTATATTTGCTATGGATAAAAACTTTTTCAATCCAATTTCTGAGAACATTTTTCTCAGTGGAAACATTTGAATTTTAAAGCAGTGGTGGGCAAAACTAACACATGTTTAAAATTTGAGTGTGTGCGTAGCAGAGAAAAACAATGAGAGCAGAGAATTCACTGAGCGAAAAAAACGTATTTTTTTATTTCAATTTTCGTTAATTCAAAAGTTGGAATGGGCACTAAAATTGAGTATTTTATTTTAAAAAAAGCTTTGCTAGCAAGATTTCTTAAGCAAATGAAAAAATACGCTTCCCTAAATATATTCTCCATGAAGAAAACTTTTTCCTACCCAATTTCTGAAAAAATTTTTCTCAGTGGAAAAATTTTGATTTTTAGTTTGGGCTGTCAAATGAATAAAAATGAGAGCAAATGAGAGAGCTTCTAAAAAAAATTGAGAATGCTCACACTGTCAGTGTGCCGGCAGCGCTGCGGCAGAATTTTCTACCCTATACTCGCGTGCTATGTAAAATGAGAGTTTGCCCACCACTGTTTTAAAGTATGGCCTGTCAAATGAGTCAAAATGAGAGCAAATGAGAGAGCTTCTATAAAATTTAAAAGTGCTCACACTGTCAGTGTGCCGGCAGCGCTGCGTCAGAATTTTCTACCCTATGTTGATGGACTTTCTACATTCCTTGTAAGTCGTAAATTGTAACATTTCTAGGCTAAAAATTGTATCCTTTTTGTTTAATAAAATTGAAAATGCATTTTTTTTAAAGCTACAACATTTAATTATTAAGAAACGCCGCAAATTATATCGGTTTAAAATTACGCGTTTAGGAATGTGTAAGAGCAAAAAAGTCCCGAAAAACGGGACAAAAACTCGCAAAATTAAAAAATGTCAGTTTCTTGTGTACAATTTTTATCCTTTCTGTTTAAATAAATTGAAGATCTATGTTTTTTTTTCAAAGCTACAACATTTAACTAATGAAAACGTCCGACATTTTAAAAACGGCCTAAAAATACGTGTTTTGGAATTTTTAAGAGCAAAAAAGTTCGGATAAAACGGTTTTACAAATATTGTTACAAATATTTGAAATACGGTTTTGTATATTCGATCTCATAAACAATCATATTTTGTGACTTTAAAAGTTCCTCCATTTTTTTTGTCCAATGTGTAATATGTATACATATTTTTGACACGTGAACATAAGTTGAAGGAGACATCTCCGACCCTATAAAGTATATTTATACTTGATCAGGATCACCTCCTGAGTTGATATAAGCATGTCCGTCTGTCCGTCTGTCTGTTTCTACGCAAACTAGTCTCTCAGTTTTATAGCTATCGTCTTGAAACTTTGCACACACCCTTCCTTTGCACGCAGTATATAAGTCGGAACGGCCGGGATCGGCCGACTATATCCTATAGCTGCCATATAACTGATTGATCGGAAATGGTATAACTTTGGGGTTTTTAAAGTTACAGAGTTCAGATTTTGTACAGAAGCTATTTTTGGCAAAATAATACGATCTACCAAATTTCTACCAATCTACCAAATATAGCTGCCATATAACTAAACGATCGGAGATGGTATTTGGTAAAAATACCAACTTTGGTATTTTTGAAGATGGAAGCTTGGTACTTTGTTTTAGATTTTTTATTGTAATAAATTGGTTATATTATGATATTCTCATAAGGATCGGCCAATCCAATCCGATTTTTGTGATATATATCTAGTTTTAACTGCAAGGGTATATCAACTTCGGTTCCGCCCGAAGTTAGCTTTCCTTTCTTGTTATTTATATTTTTATTAAATTTTTACTTATTCAAATTTGTATTACTTTTATTTTTCAGAACTTTCAGAATATTTAGGTCACTACTGTATTATTATGAAATATCCAGATTTACATGTCGTTGGCTATGGCCGATTGAAACCAGCGGACACTGGGGAATTTGCCCTGTTTTTGTGGCATAAATGTGTTTTTTAAAAGTATTCAAATTTGGATATATAAGTTTTACTGTATCAACAATACACCAATATATAATCTTATATACCAAAAATGGTATTTTTTCAGTCAAATATTAAAATACCAACGATTAAAGTTAGCTGTTGGCAATGACGTTTCGTGTTTGCATTTCAAATTTGCCGAATTTCAAAATGTTGGTTTGTTTTTAAGTTATTAATTAATGCACCAAAAACGGAAAATTCCCCACTGTGCAGCGGGCCGACGGGTAAGGGGACACCAAATGACCGCCCAATCGAGGAGTGAGCGCGCCGAAGACAAATGGAGTTTGAGGAGCGGAAATCAATTCTGCTATGCTCTGTGAGGCTACGACTTAAAATTGGTCAAAAGAAAATTATGAAAATAAATTTAAATTAGTTTAATAAATATTAAGTCGATAAAATAAGTCGATAACAGTTGCACTGAAATAACCAATTTAAAGCTGTTAAGCGCAAACTTTCTGTCACCTCGATCGTCTATCAAATTAAGATGCTTTTGATATAAATCATCTTTTGCAATTAAAGTTCAAAAGAGAACCCGGGAAAAATAATAGCCCCAAAGTAAAGTGACAACGCAATAAAATCAGTGGCTCAACAGCAAAGAAGAATTGGTTGTGTTGTGTTTGTGATTTCTCGCGCCGAACTTTATGTCTACATAAGCTTGCATTGGCTACATACGAGTGCAAGCCAGAATTTCCCTCTCGTCCATTATGACAAAATTTAGGAAACAATATCAACTACAACGATGGAAAGAACGTATGATTAGAAGGAAGGAAAGATCCTGATTAGGAAGTAACCCAACCCCCTGGACTCTTCACTGAGCTAGGCCGGTCCCGAAGGCAGAGTATGCTACCAATCGGTATCCACTTCGCCGTGTTCGTCACAGAATAAATGGCGCCCAAAGTGGGGAAACCTGCAGGCAGACAAGCAAGCGAAAACAAAAGCAAAACCAAAATACCACCATGCTTTTCCGAACTTTCCCCAACATACCCTTACAGTCACCCCTCTAGAAAAGTTGTTTTAGTTTCCGTAATCCTTTGCTTATTCTTTTAGGCTTGCTGCATTTTGGGAAACACCTCAAAAGCAGACCAAGGAATAAACTAAATGTGTAGAACGTTAGATCCTATATATTTATTCAAGTGAAAAGAAATCGAGATTGTACTCATTGGAAAATTCAGTGGTAACTCTTTCTTAAACACTTGAAACCCTATTACAACCCATTCATATTTCTAGGAGTAAGAAAATCGTAGTTGTTGGAAAATTCAGCAGTACCTCATTCCAGAATATTATGGTTTTTTAAGTTAAGTTAAGTTAAGTTTCTTAAGTTTCTTCTAGATCTTGGTTAAGTTTCTTAAACGAAATCGAGATTTATTCTGGCTGGAACGATTCAGCAGGATACTCTTTGATTTACAGCAATGAACACATCAGGTACTTTTTAGATTCAGTATAAAAGTGAAGATGCAGAAAAAGCTATTGTAATATCAAAAAGGAAATCGTTATAGCAATGGATAAGACCCAGATAATCAATTGAAAATTTAGGCTTCCTAATTTTATTAGAAGTACTAATTAGTAGTAGTTAGTAGTATTAGTAACTGCATATAAATATCCTTTGTTGTGGTAAAATAATGAAAATACTTCGAGATTGCCCGTTGAGTTGGTGCAATGCTCCGTATGCGATGAATTCAATGCGGATACAGAATTTGTTGCAGCTAACTAATAGCGCATGGGAAATACAGGACACTAATTTAGAAATTTTAAGGGTCCAAAACGGATCTATTCAAACTCGCGAATAGGTGCCATCCCAAGAAATCGACCCAATACTTGACCAACCACAAGATCAACAACTACTGGATCCAATAATCTTCCAAGCACAAGTTCTCAAACTCAGCGCTCACCACGTGTAGGAGGTTCGCAAAGAACAAATAGCGTTTCAGAAGGGAGAATTCAGGAACTCATAGCAAATGCGTTGAAATCTTACCAAACCCAACTCTCTTCAACGTTATCAGAACAAATTAGCCTGGCGATGCAAAACCTTAATATGCCTTCCGTCCAAAGACAATCCCTTAAATGGGATACGAAGCTGCCTCCGGCAGACCCCCTAATAAATCAGCCTTCTGATCATCACGCGTCCGTTAACCATAATATCTCAGGTAATCGTAGAGAGGACCACATCATCCGACCAGACCAAATTTTAAGCTTAATGGTTCACTGGAAACTACAGTTTTCTCAATTTCACTACAGAAGGAAGCAAGGAAATAATGAATGTTTTGATGATATTCTCGACTCAATCTTGGCCATTGCGGATGCCTTATCCGAGCCTATGACAGACTTTGATTTAGTTCAGGCAGTTAGAAACAACTTAAGATCGGACATAGGACACGAAATCTTGCATGTAGAAACCCCAACTATAGCCGCGTTACAAAGACACTGTCACCGTCACAAAGAGTTTTATAATTCTCTAAGAGCTACAAATAACTTCCGTAACCCAGTTGTAAGGCGAAACATAAATGAAATATCGATAGACGAAGAATCCGAAGTATCCTTTCAAGAAAACGAACCACAGATTTCGGCGATTCGAAATGAGAATCGAACGAAATGTTGGAACTGTGAGACTATAGGTCATAGATTTAAAGATTGTCCCCAGCCGCACCGAGTATTTTGCTATGGCTGTGGCACTGTAAATACGTATAAGCCATCATGTCCAAAATGTTCAAAAATATCGGGACTCTTCCAATCGGACAACCGTGCCAGTCCAAGAACGGATGCCCGAATGTAGACTCGGACGAAGACAAGAATAAAACGACTGAACATGTATCAATCCACAAAGGATCAGTACAGTCACCTGACCATTCTTACACCCGGATTTTTAAGCCTTGTCATGTTTCACTTAAAGAATATAGCGAAACAAGGCGAAGAATCTTTACAAACGATACCGATAGAAAAACTAGAAGTCGTTCAGCAACAAGACAGCGGGACTTCTGGAAATCAAAGCATCAATACAATAGTTGTTTAATATCAGCGATAAGTAAAGTAAGCAATGACATACTGCATTTCAAAAATTGACTTGAATGATGCCTTTTGGCAAATCAATTTAGACCCGAAGTCTCGACCAAAAACCGCATTCACAGTTCCAAATAGGCCATTATAAGCCATTAATTTAGGCGTATGCCATTTGGACTGTGCAACGCCCCTTAGACGATGTGTCTTCTTTTGGATCCGGTCATACCCTACCAACTGAAATCTCACGTGTTTGTCTATTTGGACGACCTTCTGGTTATGTCATCAAGACGATCATTTAAAACATCTATCAGAAGTTGCGACTCGTTTACGGGATGCCGGCCTAACGATCAATATCAAAAAGGAGCCAATTTGGTCTTCGGAAGGTCGAAGGAACTCTACAAGTGAACCCGAAAAAGATCAGTGCGGTATCGGATTTTTCCTGTCCCTAAAAGCCAAACGCACCTAAGACGCTTTCTTGGCATGTGTGGATAGTATTGTCGATTTATATCTCACTATTCAACAATAACAGTTCCTCTTACAGACCTACTTCGAGGAAAGACTCTTACTTGGAACGAGGACGCACAAACTTCGTTCGACGAAATCAAGCATAAGCTTTGTTCCGCTCCGCTCCTAGTCCATCCAGACTATGACTAGCCGTTTATAATACAATGCGAAGCGTCTAAGTGCGGAGTCGGCGGAGTTTTGGCACAGTGCGACGAATTAGGCAACGACAGAAATCGCAGAGATAGATGTAGACATAGATAGTTTGGTGACGTCAAAACTTTGCTTATTAACATGGGCCTGAAATGCATTGAGGTTAAAACAATTGAAAAAACAACAAAAAATGACAATAAGCTATTGCTTTATGTAGTCTATTTCGCTAATAAAAGCATCACTCTGCACCAGCTATGATATGCAAAGACAACATATATATAAACCATACCAAAGTACGATGGGAGTACAAATCAAAACCAAGCAGCAAACTGACAAAATGCTACAATTGCCAGCTTTATGGACATGGATCCATGCATTGCGCTGTAAAGACCTCTTTCGCCCACTGTGCCGGCCCACACAAGAATGCACTAACAGCACCAAACTAAAATGCGCAAACTGCAAAGAGAATCACCCCTCCTCCGACCCTCAGTGCCCTTGCCGACTATCTTATCAGTCGCTTCTCCAGCGGTAATCGTTTCATCAAACCGAGGTACGAGAACCAAACAGCTCGTGGAGCAAACCAAAATATGCTCGTATCAGCCGCACCAAGACAGCACTCAAATAAATGGTGCCCAACGTAGGGCAAGCAAGCAAGCTAAAAGCAAACCAACATACCACCATGCTTTTCCGAACTTTTCCCCAATACACCCTTACAGTTAGAAAAGTTGTTTTAGTTCAAAAAGCAGTTTTAGGTAAAAGTTTTAGGTATTTATTCAAGTTAAAAAACATCAAATTTGTATTTGTTGGAACATTCAGCGGTAACTCTATCCAGAATATTATGGTTTCAACTATTGTCACAATGCATTTGATTAGTAAAGTTGCTTAAAAAAATCGAGAATGATTCTGGCTGGAACGTTTCAGCAGGAAACTCTTTCATTTAGTTATTAATTAGGAATTAATTAGGCAATGAACGCATCTGGTTCTTCAGAACAAAAGCTATTGTAATATTAAAATGGAAATCGGTATAGTAATGGATAAGACCCAGATTATCGCTTACAAATTCTGGCCTCCTAATTTTGTTACTAATACAGTAGTATTAGTAGCTGCATATAAATATCCTTTTTCGTGGTAAAATATTGAAAACAAAATTATTTCAGTCAGGCGCAGTCCAGACAATAATTCTAGATTGCCCGTTGATTCTATATACAATAAATCCAATGCGGATACAGAATTTGTTGAAACCCCCTGTAAACACCGTTTTCATTGCAAGTGTGTAACTGCCTGGTTATAGCAAAATGTTTACCTTCGCAGCTAACTAATAGCGCAAGGGAAGTAGAGGACTCTAATTTAGAAATTCCGAGGTTCCAAATCGGACCTACTTCAAACTCGCGAACCATCCGCAGAAATCGGACCAGACCTATACCTATCACCTTTTACTAATACCAGACCTATCACAAGATCAACAACCACTGAATCCAATAGTCCTCCAAGTACAAGTTTGCAAGTTCAGCGCTCGAATTTTCTCGACTCAATCTTAGCCATTGCGGGTGCCTTATCTGAACCTATGACAGACTCTGATTTAGTTTAGGCATTTGGGAACAACTTAAGATCTGACATGGGACACGACATCTTGCACATAGAAACCCCAACCATTCCCGCGCTACGCAGAGACTGTCACGAAGAGTTTTTCAATTCTCTAAGAGCTAAAAATAACTTATCGTTATGAAATATCGATAAATGAAATGTCCGAAGTACCTTTTCAAGAAAACAACCAAAGATTTCGGTGATTCGAAATAAGAATCGAACGAAATGTTGGAATTGTGAGAATATAGGTCATAGATTTAAAGATTGTCCCCAGCCGCACCAAGTATCTTGCTAATATTGTGGCGCATTAAATATGTATAGGCCTTCATGTCCAAAATGTTCCAAAAAATCGGGAAGCTTCCAATCGGACAACCGTGCCAGTCGAAACAGTCACCTGACCATTCCAATACCACACGACCTTTTAAGCCTTATCATGACTAAAAGAATAGAAAAAAATGACATATGTCCTTTTGCAAATCTAGTTCTGCTCGATAACCGTAGATACTAAATAGTGTAGCTAAAAGTATTACTTCCGGAATGTATAATTACTCTAGGTCGCATGGCAACGAACTACAGACAGAACGAAACAATCCAATAATTATAATAAGACAAAAAAATAAATTGAATTTTTAGAATAAATTGAACACAAGAATATATTGAAGTTTTCAGTTCAGTCAACATAGTATTAAATTAATTTAAGGCCCATATGCAAGGAAACGGTTCTATTTATGAATAGTAATGCAATAAGTTAATCGTCGGAAATTTTTAATTGAGACAATTCAAATTTAAACAAAAAAAAAAGAAAAAAATTAATAAAATTTTAATATAAAAAAAAAAAAATATATAGGTTCTCAGTTCAGTTAAAAAAAATTTTTTTTTGAATAAAAAAAAACCAAATCTTAAATCCCAATAAAAAAAGAAAATTTGAAATTTTAATATAAAAACTTTATAAGTTTTCAGCTTAGTCATTAAATAAAAAAAATTTAATTAATTAATTAAATTAAAGGCCATATGAAAGGAAACGGTTCTATTTATGAATAGTAATGCAATAAGTAAATCTTCGAAAGATTTTCTAATTGAGACAATTCATAATTCTAAAGAACTTCCCGCTCTTTCTCTGAAGCGAACGGTCGGGTTTTTTTGTGCGCACTGCGTTTATGATAATTATTGCTAACCTTTGTCTAAATTCGATTCCAAGCATAGCTCAGCTCTGCTTCTTCCCCGTCTTATCTGTATTTCTGCATTTTTCCTTTGCACTCCCCTAAACTTCTGCTTTGGCTTCCTATTTGGTACAGTGGTTCAAGGTATAGTGTTTTGTAAGTTTTTATATATAAATTTTGTTTTATTTATTGAAAAAAATATGGAATTTAAGCTTTTCTGTTATATGAAGTCTTGTAACAAGACAATTTCCTCATCCCAGCCCACAATCCATTGCTGGCTATGTGAAAACGTCGTACACGCCAAGTGTGCCGGGTCCATTGCATCAGTTTCGGATGCCATTTCCCATAATTGTCGTGCTGTGCAAGGCGAAATGAGGTCGTTCATGAGACAGACAAAAAATATATTTAAAGAGCTGATTCATCACGGCGATCAAAGCAAAGTGTGTTCGCAAATTACAAAAGCTCGACTGGCTCCTGGGATCCAAAAGCCTCCAGCTTTCAACAAAAGTTTTGCTGCTCAAAGCAATCCTCACGCCAACCTGGACGTATGCGGTCGAGGTATGGGGAACCGCATCCGAGCACCAACTAAACAGGCTGAGGGTAGTGCAGGCACATGCTGCTCGAAGGGCATCCGGACTTCCCTGGTATGTGACAAACCAGGACATCCAAAACGACCTACCGCCTTGTCCCGGTGGGCGACCTCCTAAACCAACACAGCCGACGGTATTCGGACAGGCTAACGAGTCACACAAATCCACTGGCTAGCAGGCTGGCCGACCCGCAAACTCTTAGGCATTTAAAGAGATTTCACCCCAGCGATCTGTCTTCCCGTGTTGTTCAATAATATGGTAAACTAATGTAAATAATTTTAAATTATTGTATATAGTCTAGGTTCATACCCCATATGTACCATACGCAACCCATCTTCTAAGCGCCCGGTTATGTTCAAATGGTTCTGAACGATTCCGACGGCTACAATAAAATTTAACTTGTTTAAAAAAAAAAAAGAGATGATCAGGGGTTTTCATAAAATCAATGACCAGCTCTGTTCGCTTGACACACAGTTTAGTGGCCTTCAGCGGCTAAATGAGTCCCCTAAACGTAAGAAATCCGCTGTTTCTGATCCGCCTCCGCCTTCTCAGCCGGATTATTAATGGAGCCGCTCATATCTCTGGCCACCCCAAGGGCTAGAACTGAGAAAAATTCGTCCAAATTTCTCAGGGAAAATGAACAATTGTCTGATACGTCCGCCATGGCATCCCTTCAAGTGATGCCACAGGTCCTAGTGAACGAAACCCCCATTAGAGTCACCCAAAAGGGTATTCCACAGTCCGGACCACCGGCACCGACTGATGCTGCAGTTCTCGTACCTGCGACACCAAACCCCTTACAGGTGATTCCCCCATCGAAACTTATATTTGTTTCTCGGCTTGCCCCTGATACTTGGGAGATTGATATCTCGGCTTATATCAAAGCCAAAGCAAAAGCTGATATAAAGGTGGAGGACATAGCTAAATTTAAATATAATTATATACGGCGCACGACTTCTTTCAAGATTCGGGTGCCCCCGCTTATGTTCAATGCGATTTTTTCACCCAGTTTTTGGCCAGAGAACATCTTCGTCCAAGAGCATAGGCCTAGTAAAGCAAAGCTAAAAGTTTTAAGACCAGTGGGAGTGAAAATTCCCCATATCGGAACCACCGACCAACCTTCCACTTCTTCTTTGCCCACTAACCCAAAAAACTAGTATCGTCACTAACACTTACCTATCAGAATACTAGGGGGCTACGTAGCAAACTCCCCAAGCTATATTCTGATAGTTTTTTCTTTGCATCCCATATAATAGCATTTACAGAAACTTGGTTAAATCCTGAGATCTTTAGCTCCAAGTAAGTACACCACTTTTAGACGCGATCGATCTCAGCGAAGGGGAGGTGGAGTCCTCATTTCGGTAGACTCTACTCTTGCTTCTGAAGAGGTGAAATCCCAAGAGTTTGGTGACATAGAATTTATTTGCGTTAAACTCACTATGTCCGTGAAAGCTTTATACATTACATGTTCATATATACCGCCTATGTCTGAACCGCCCACATATTGGCAGCATTTGTCCGCTATTCAATCCGTCTTTAATCTTATGACGGATCTTGACCAACTCGTAGCGGTGGGCGACTTTAATTAAAGTGGTCCAACGTCGATAACTGACCATCTTTGTCACTTATCACTTACCATGACTTCACCGCGGGCATGTTTGACATGTCCCTAGGTCAGATTAACCATGTTAGAAATTCGTTAGGTCGGCTTTTAGACTTATGTTTTGTATCTGACCCTGATGGTACCGCTCTCTCCAGAGCTTTTTCCCTTTCAACCCCAGAGGATCTATATCACACCTCGCTGGAGGTCTCAATCGAAACCACTCCTGGTATCGATCAGATGTCTCCACGCGTGGTAAATAAGATTCGCTGTTTCCGTAAAGCTGATTTTTACAAACTTAATAGCCTTATCAATACATATGACTGGTCCAATATTCTGGCGTGAACTCTGAATATCTTACACAGACTTCAGCAAAGCATTTGATTGAGTTAATCACTCACTCTTGTTGAGTAAACTGAATATATATTTTTTTTTATAGCTTTGCTTTTATTTATTGCTTAATTTTGAGACTAACAATAAGTTGAAGAATCTTAACATTAAAATTTAACTAACAGTATACTAAGAATGCATTCTGGTTGCGCGTTCTGGTTGTTCAGGTCGGTCGCTAGGTGGGTAAGTCATTGCGACGAAGTCGTGATTGGTTAGAACCTTGTTAGACCTCTCGCCAGGTGGTTAGGGTGCACCGATAGCTTGGTTAAGTACTTTACCTTCTGTTCTGCGATCGCTTCTTTGACTTGTAGAATGTTTAAGTCGCGTTGTATGTTTTCGTTGCGAACATACCACGGTGCCCCGGTTATTGTTCTCAAGATCTTCGACTGAACTCTTTGAATTATGGCAATGTTGCTATTGCTGGCGTTCCCCCATAACTGGGAGCCGTACACCCATATAGGTTTTAGTACCGAGTTTTACAGCAGGACTTTATATTCAAGGCTAATAGGTGACCGAGCGTTGATAAGCCAATGAAGGCCGCTGGCTTTTAGCTTTAGGTGTGTTCTTTTGGCTTCAATGTGCCGGCGCCATGTGAGTCTTCTGTCGAGATGTACTCCTAGGTATGTTACTTCGTTTGCTTGTGGGAGTAGAGTGTTTTTTAATGTTATCGGTGGGCAGTTTTGCCTGTTCAGAGTGAACGTAACATGCTTGCATTTTAGTTCGTAATCTGACAGCCATTTTTTGACATCGACCATATAATGAGCTAGCTGCACAGTTGCTTGAATCGGGCATTTTGAGCGGCTAAGAATAGCTGTGTCATCGGCAAACGTGGATGTTGTTAGACGTGTGCTTGTCGGGATATCTGCTGTGTAAAGGACATATAATATTGGCCCTAGCACGCTACCTTGAGGAACTCCAGCTCCAACAGTGTAATCATCGGATATAGCGGTGTTGCACCTCACGACAAATTTTCTGTCGTGAAAGTAAGACTCCAAAATCTTGTGGGTGCTGTAGGGGAGCATTGTCTTGATCTTGTACATTAGACCTTCCAGCTAGACTCTATCGAATGCTTGAGAGACATCTAAAAATATGGCAGTACAGTACTCTCGTTTTTCGAACGCGTTCCGAATTTCGGATGTTATCCGGTTGACCTGCTCAATTGTTCCATGATTTTCACGAAACCCAAATTGGTGTGACGGGATTCCTTCCTGGATTCTCAGGTATGTGTTTATCCGAGTCATTAGGCATTTTTCAAAGAGTTTAGATAGGCAAGAGAGTAGGCTTATAGGTCTATACGACGTGGGGATAGTGTGTTCTTTGCTATCATTATTATAATTGACTTTTTCCATCTCACTGGAAAGTGGCCAAGTTTTGCATTTGATGGCAAGATTTTGCATGATGGCATTAAATAGCTGGGTGAGAGTGCAAACGGCGCAGTATGGGAGCTCAATGATCATTTTGGGAGTTATGAGGTCGCAGCCTGGGGATTTTTTCGGATTCAATTGTCGTTTGATGATGTTAACGATTTCGTTTGGGCGAAACTCAATCGGCTCATGTTGAGGCTGGAGCTCATCTGATAGAGTCGGCAAAGTAAACGCATTGGTGGCAGGATTTGGTTGGAAGACATTTTTAAGGTGTTTGGCAAACGTGCTGGCTCTGTCTGCGTCGCTGCGCGCCCACCCGCCTGTGGAATTTCTAATAGGCATCACGGTTTCTTTCGGTGAGCTCAGAGTTGGGTGAGCTCTTCATAGTGAGTGTTTCGTACTGTTAGTTGACAATTGCTCTATGTAGCGGTGGTGGACATACGTTTCTTCTTGCTGTAGAGCTTGATCAAGTTGACCTGAGACATGTTTAAAGCGTTGCTTAGAAGATGGCGATCTGTGACATTGCCATTCTCGACGTAAGCGTCGCTTTTCGAGGACGAGCTGTTCGATTTGTAGATTTGTCTTCTTTTGAATGCGTTGTGTGTTCATAGTTTGAGGTGTTGAAGCTCGAGGTGCAGAGACGAGTACAGACTCCAGCGAATTAACAAAGCTGTCTACGTTGGCTTTGTCGCTGAGGTTAGGACTCAGCTCAATGTGTGAGCTTATGTACTTCCAGTACTTAACCCAATTGGTTTTATGTGAGGTCAGATTTGATTATTGATCCCATGTTCCTGGGTATTGGAGTAGAGTAAAAAGGACAGGCGAGTGATCAGTTGAAAGATCCGAAAGGCATTCGGCGCACATCAGATTTTTAGGAATGTTTTTGGTAATCGCAAAGTCAATTAAATCGGGAAGTTTCTTTGGGTCTGCGGCCAGTATGTTGGTGTGCCAGAAGAAGCATAGTCTAGCTTGTTTTTAGCTTTGATAATTGCATTATAGAGCTGCTTTTCTTTTGGGGTCACGAGACGAGATCCCCAGTGTGTGTGCTTGGCATTGTAGTCTCCTGCCGCTATGAAGTGGTCTCCGAGTAAGTTGAAAAACTGCATAAACTCATCTTCGGCTATGGTGAAGCGTGGGGGGCAGTATACGGCAGCTAGAGTTAATTGCTTGCCAGTATTTAGGTGTATATTTATTGATGTGGCCTGTAGGTAGTTTTTTGCAAATTTCGTATGATAATGGTGCTTATTACGGCTTCTGATTAAAATTCCAGTCCCGCCGTTTGCTTTACCGTCTGGATTATTTGTTCCATAGAATGAATATCCTCGTAGTTGAAAATTGTATCTGTTCGTAAGATGTGTTTCTGAAAGCAGCATTACGTCGATTTGATTGTCTAGTAGGAATTGCGATAACTGGAGTTTATGCTGC
This sequence comes from Drosophila pseudoananassae pseudoananassae, assembly GCA_018153035.1. Classification (NCBI taxonomy): domain Eukaryota; kingdom Metazoa; phylum Arthropoda; class Insecta; order Diptera; family Drosophilidae; genus Drosophila; species Drosophila pseudoananassae. The sequence goes on from JAECXR010000038.1 coordinate 3,193,017, forward strand.
GAAACGCCGTTAGCGTTCCATGTAGATATTCGTAGGGAAGTCATTATTTGGATTGTTGTGAGACCAGCATTTGTATTAATAGATTTTGGTTTCGCATTAGATCTTGCATAGTTGTACGCATAATCGACATGAACTCCGTAAGGCTTTGTTGTAGACGTGTTCGGTTCTTGGTGTGCTGATTGAGGCAGTGAGCTTTTTGAGGCTGGGATAGCCGGTCCTAATTTTAAAGCGCTTGCGTATGTGAAATTTTTGTCAGAGCTTATGGGTCCTAGTGAGGATCTGGCTGCAGTCGAGAAGAAGACTTTAGGGTTTGACCTGGAGGCTATGAACTGATTATTTTGGGTGCGGGCAGTAAATCCCCTCTGGTGGATGAGACTTTTTAGCTCCTTATAAAGTTGATAAACTAAGTCGATAACAGCTGCACTGTTATCCAAATAAGAGCTGTTAAGCGCGAACTTTCTGGCACCTCGATCGCGTCTCAACTGTTGTACGGCAACCTTTTTCACTGCCATTTTAAGATGCGCCGGATACCGGCCGGATACCGTTCTTTTGCATTTAAGCTTCGGAAGAGAAAAGACGCAAATTAAAAGAGTGCACCTCAAAGTAAAACCCAGAAAAATAATAAACCCCAAAGTAAGGGTACAACGCAGTCGAAATAGTGCCACAAAAGCAACACAGAATTGGTCGTGTTGTGCGCAGATTTCGGCAACTGCACGTGGGTGGGAAAACCTACAGGTGGGCAGGGAAAATATTCAAGGTGACTAACAAAAGCCTTTTAAGCAGAACTCGGACTGGTAGTGCCAGGGAAGCCTCCGGCGAGCGAAAAGTACCCACGCCAAGTGGTCAAGTGCGAACATATCTCGATCAGTCCTTAAACGTGCATGGAGCCGGACCGCCGCGAACGCCGCGAACGGCGAGGAGTTCATGCAGCTTCCGGGACGTGTGCAGAAACGCCGAAACCTCACTAACTCGTGCCGAACCTCATGTCGACATAAGCTAGCATTGGCCATGGGCAAGCCCGACTTCCATTCTCGTCCATACTGACAACATCTAAGAATCAGTATCAGCCAAAAGGATGGAAAGAGCGTACCGAAGCGTCGCCAGAATTAGCGCGGATCATTAAGTTGAATAGAATACATATATTTTTATTTTTTTTGCTTAAATCATTTTTTTTGTTGAATCAGACCTGTACTCATACCCTTTTTCTATAGAGCATAATTCGTTTGTTGGTATCATGGTTAGGGAGACCCCAAAATTTTACTTTGAATTTATCCCCATTCATCAAGCCATACAGCGCTCCCGTCTACAGGCCTGCAGACGTCGAGGGATTGGTTTGTGAGTACCCATATAATCTTGATTGCCTAACTATGCTATTAAAAAAGAAAGCGTATGAAAAATTAATCTAGAAAACTATTAATTTAACTTGATGTAAGATCACGAAATAGTCATTTTTAATTTACCCCTTTTACTTTTAATCTCGCTATTCAAACCATATTAAATATTATTATAAGCAGCTATGAAAAATTAATTTAAATTGATTAGGATCAGCGAAAATCAGTAGGAGTAAGGATTTAGGTTAAATAGATTGTAAGGAGAAAGATGAAAATTTAAATGCTTACGTAATGGAACGTGAACTGAAGGACAGTTAAAAATAAAGTAAAGTATATTATTTGTATAGGCACCTGAGCTAAACGATTTCTCTTTAAATGGGTAAAGGCAGAAATAAGTAGTAAGTCTTTACAGGAAGGGCGGGCCAAGCAGAAGAACTACCCCACCTCAGTTCTTCAATAACAAAGTCTGTTAGTCTCATAATCATGTCCACCCGAAATGACTGTATCCCCTCCTAATCCTTTCCACCTCTGTCTACAAAATTTTATTGTGTGGCGGTGATCCTGATTAGGAAGTAACCCAACCCCCTGGACTCTTCACTGAGCTAGGCCGGTCCCGTAGGCAGAGTATGCTACCAATCGGTATCCACTTCGCCGTGTTCGTCACAGAATAAATGGCGCCCAACGTGGGGACCACTTGAAACCCTATTACAAGCCATTAATATTTCTAGGAGTAAGAAAATCGTAGTTGTTGGAAAATTCAGCAGTACCTCATTCCAGAATATTATGGTTTTTTAAGTTAAGTTAAGTTAAGTTTCTTAAGTTTCTTCTAGATCTTGGTTAAGTTTCTTAAACGAAATCGAGATTTATTCTGGCTGGAACGATTCAGCAGGATACTCTTTTATTTACAGCAATGAACACATCAGGTACTTTTTAGATTCAGTATAAAAGTGAAGATGCAGAAAAAGCTATTGTAATATCAAAAAGGAAATCGTTATAGCAATGGATAAGACCCAGATAATCAATTGAAAATTTAGGCTTCCTAATTTTATTAGAAGTACTAATTAGTAGTAGTTAGTAGTATTAGTAACTGCATATAAATATCCTTTGTTGTGGTAAAATAATGAAAATACTTCGAGATTGCCCGTTGAGTTGGTGCAATGCTCCGTATGCGATGAATTCAATGCGGATACAGAATTTGTTGCAGCTAACTAATAGCGCATGGGAAATACAGGACACTAATTTATAAATTTTAAGGGTCCAAAACGGATCTATTCAAACTCGCGAATAGGTGCCATCCCAAGAAATCGACCCAATACTTGACCAACCACAAGATCAACAACTACTGGATCCAATAATCTTCCAAGCACAAGTTCTCAAACTCAGCGCTCACCACGTGTAGGAGGTTCGCAAAGAACAAATAGCGTTTCAGAAGGGAGAATTCAGGAACTCATAGCAAATGCGTTGAAATCTTACCAAACCCAACTCTCTTCAACGTTATCAGAACAAATTAGCCTGGCGATGCAAAACCTTAATATGCCTTCCGTCCAAAGACAATCCCTTAAATGGGATACGAAGCTGCCTCCAGCAGACCCCCTAATAAATCAGCCTTCTGATCATCACGCGTCCGTTAACCATAATATCTCAAGTAATCGTAGAGAGGACCACATCATCCGACCAGACCAAATTTTAAGCTTAATGGTTCACTGGAAACTACAGTTTTCTCAATTTCACTACAGAAGGAAGCAAGGAAATAATGAATGTTTTGATGATATTCTCGACTCAATCTTGGCCATTGCGGATGCCTTATCCGAGCCTATGACAGACTTTGATTTAGTTCAGGCAGTTAGAAACAACTTAAGATCGGACATAGGACACGAAATCTTGCATGTAGAAACCCCAACTATAGCCGCGTTACAAAGACACTGTCACCGTCACAAAGAGTTTTTTTAATTCTCTAAGAGCTACAAATAACTTCCGTAACCCAGTTGTAAGGCGAAACATAAATGAAATATCGATAGACGAAGAATCCGAAGTATCCTTTCAAGAAAACGAACCACAGATTTCGGCGATTCGAAATGAGAATCGAACGAAATGTTGGAACTGTGAGACTATAGGTCATAGATTTAAAGATTGTCCCCAGCCGCACCGAGTATTTTGCTATGGCTGTGGCACTGTAAATACGTATAAGCCATCATGTCCAAAATGTTCAAAAATATCGGGACTCTTCCAATCGGACAACCGTGCCAGTCCAAGAACGGATGCCCGAATGTAGACTCGGACGAAGACAAGAATAACACGACTGAACATGTATCAATCGACAAAGGATCAGTACAGTCACCTGACCATTCTTACACCCGGATTTTTAAGCCTTGTCATGTTTCACTTAAAGAATATAGCGAAACAAGGCGAAGAATCTTTACAAACGATACCGATAGAAAAACTAGAAGTCGTTCAGCAACAAGACAGCGGGACTTCTAGAAATCAAAGCATCAATACAATAGTTGTTTAATATCAGCGATAAGTAAAGTAAGCAATGACATACTGCATTTCAAAAATTGACTTGAATGATGCCTTTTGGCAAATCAATTTAGACCCGAAGTCTCGACCAAAAACCGCATTCACAGTTCCAAATAGGCCATTATAAGCCATTAATTTAGGCGTATGCCATTTGGACTGTGCAACGCCCCTTAGACGATGTGTCTTCTTTTGGATCCGGTCATACCCTACCAACTGAAATCTCACGTGTTTGTCTATTTGGACGACCTTCTGGTTATGTCATCAAGACGATCATTTAAAACATCTATCAGAAGTTGCGACTCGTTTACGGGATGCCGGCCTAACGATCAATATCAAAAAGGAGCCAATTTGGTCTTCGGAAGGTCGAAGGAACTCTACAAGTGAACCCGAAAAAGATCAGTGCGGTATCGGATTTTTCCTGTCCCTAAAAGCCAAACGCACCTAAGACGCTTTCTTGGTATGTGTGGATAGTACCGTCGATTTATATCTCACTATTCAACAATAACAGTTCCTCTTACAGAACTACTTCGAGGAAAGACTCTTACTTGGAACGAGGACGCACAAACTTCGTTCGACGAAATCAAGCATAAGCTTTGTTCCGCTCCGCTCCTAGTCCATCCAGACTATGACTAGCCGTTTATAATACAATGCGAAGCGTCTAAGTGCGGAGTCGGCGGAGTTTTGGCACAGTGCGACGAATTAGGCAACGACAGAAATCGCAGAGATAGATGTAGACATAGATAGTTTGGTGACGTCAAAACTTTGCTTATTAACATGGGCCTGAAATGCATTGAGGTTAAAACAATTGAAAAAACAACAAAAAATGACAATAAGCTATTGCTTTATGTAGTCTATTTCGCTAATAAAAGCATCACTCTGCACCAGCTATGAAATGCAAAGACAACATATATATAAACCATACCAAAGTACGATGGGACTACAAATCAAAACCAAGCAGCAAACTGACAAAATGCTACAATTGCCAGCTTTATGGACATGGATCATGCATTGCGCTGTAAAGACCTCTTTCGCCCACTGTGCCGGCCCACACAAGACCATTGAATGCACTAACAGCACCAAACTAAAATGCGCAAACTGCAAAGAGAATCACCCCTCCTCCGACCCTCAGTGCCCTTGCCGACTATCTTATCAGTCGCTTTTCCAGCGGTAATCGTTTCATCAAACCGAGGTACGAGAACCAAACAGCTCGTGGAGCAAACCAAAATATGCTCGTATCAGCCGCACCAAGACAGCACTCTACTCCGATTCAGCCGCCAAATCTTCCTCAAGTTTCATACCAGAGCTACAGAAATGCAGTCGTAAACAACGACTCAAATCCATCGAGTTCTCCCGACCTTTTTACCATCGACGAAATCACAGCTCTTACGACTGCAGTGAAGTGAGCAGTTCAATATAATAACTCAACTTGCTATCAAATATGTGTACTCCAATAAGTAAATCACTCACTCATATTAATATCATGGCATGGAACGCTCGTGCCGTCAGTAGTAAACGTCTTGAGTTAGTTAGCTTCGTCACTAAAAACAAAATCCATGTTTATCTTGTTAGCGAAACATGGCTAACGGATAAAAAAAAAACTGTCTATACCAAATTATAAAGTTTATCGAAATGATCGTGGTACCATAAAAGGTGGAGGTGTTGCGATTATAGTAGAGAACTGTAATCAGCATGAACAAATCATAAGTATAAAGACCCATCTTATAGAAAACATTGCTATATAGATAAACATTGACTCCAATAATTCTCTCAAAATATATTCAGCCTATTTTCCTGGTGCTTCAGCTAAATACCTAAACAATCCATGCAACTTTCCTTTAACAAATAAATACATAAAAACAATGTTCAGGGCCGACCTAGTAAAATTTTCACAAATTGATGGCTATTACATATTGGGTGGTGACTTGAACTGCAGAAATCGATTGTGGAATTGTGTCAGAGCAAACTCATTTGGAAATTGCCTTCATGAGCTTTTGTCAACGGGAAAATTTTCGCTTTATACTCCAAAGATCCAACCTATATACCAGCTAACTTTAGTAGCAAGCCTTCAACTCTTGACATTTTCCTTACAAATTCACCGATAAATTTCTCTGAGCCAATTGTGCATACTGATCTCTCATCGGACCATTTACCAGTTCTTTATAAGTTTACTAAAGGAGTTCATTGCAAAAATGTTACACACTTGCAATACTCCAAAGCAAACTGGAAAAATTTAAGCATATCCTCAATGTTGCTACCTTAGCCAATCTCGAAGCTCTTTCGGATTTTGAAGCGGAGCAAGAAGTAGTAGATTTAATGGTCAATATTCTTCAAGCTGACATACATAATGCAATAAACCAGTGTGTACCCGAAGCGCCTGTTAGGCCCATAGTTTTGAAAATTCCACGGTGGATAAAAAATATAATCAGTGATAGAAACACAAATCAAAGAAAATGGATTAGAACCAGACAACCCATCTTTAAGGCTAGGGTAAACTATTTGAACTACATGATTAGCCAGAAACTATTTGAGCTTAACAATGAAAAATGGAATCTTAAACTGTCGAAATTGGACATGAATTCCAGACCATTTTGGAAGCTTACAAAAATTATTAAGAACAAAAAACAGTTTATCCCAAGTTTCCTTCAGAATAATATAGTGTTTACCACAAGAGCAGAAAAAGCAGATATCTTAGCAGAAGTTTTTGAATCAAAACATCACATTACTGACAGTTTCTCAGACTATAATAGCTCAACTGAAGTCCAAAACACTTTAAGCGAATTTAACAATTTGAATGACCTAACATTCACACCTGAAATCACTTCTAAGGATATTGACGTCATAATAAAGTCATTAAAAAATAACAAATCACCTGGCATTGATAAAATTCCAAACATTTGTCTAAAAAATTTACCAAAAAATGCGATAGACTTTCTTGCTCTAATCATGAATAAATGTCTTCAAATTGGTTATTTCCCCAAAAATTGGAAAATTGCAAGAATTATTCCAATTCCTAAGCCAGGGAAGCCCCCGGATTGTCCAAACAATTACCGTCCGATAAGTTTGCTATGTGGTTTTTCAAAAATTTTTGAAAGATTAATTAAATCTAGGCTCAATCTGCATGTGGAAGATAATAACATTCCACCCCCAGTCCAATATGGCTTTCGTGCTTTTCTGAACTGTATTCACCCACTTGATCAAATCACTAACTATATAAAGGAAAGTTTTGCACGAAAAGAGTCAGTTGGCATGGTAACGCTCGACATAGAAGCTGCTTTTGATACTGTTTGGCACCATGGTCTAATCCATAAGCTTATCACTTGTAACAGCCCAATATATTTAACAAAGATCATCCAAAGTTTTCTCTCAGATAGGTACTTTTACGTCAGTCTTGATGGTACCAATTCGAATAAAAAAACTAATCAAAGCAGGTGTCCCATAGCTATGCAACGATCGTTGCAACGATTCAATCCTTAGGAAAGAAAACAGACGAAATAAATGAACACCCAGATTTTCCGTACACAGAGTTTTAAAAGATAGAGGTACAACTCTTATTACAACTAGGAACCAAAAGTTGCATAAATCAAAAATAAGGAAAAGAATTCTTAAAAGGGAATAGATGAGGGTTATTTAATGAACAGTAAGGGTTGTTGCTGGAAATAAATAAAAAAAAAAAATAAATAAATTAAAAAAAAAAAAAAAATGAAATTAAAATATATTTTAATATTGTCGCAAATTAATAAGACATACAGGAGTTAAATAATATTAAATCAATATCGTAAACAAATCGGTTAAATTAAAACAAACAAAAATAAATTGGAAAATTGTACTTTGAAATTTCTAAATATTAAGTTACTACCATTATTACTACCACTATTGTTTAAATAAATTATGTATATTATTTAAGCATTGCCTTGTTGCACAACTAATAACGAAAGTTGTCAGTATTAAATACAAACACCACTTGTACTTTGAAGTTCCTAAATATTATTTTATTACCATTATCACTATTGTTTAAATCAACTATGTACATTATTTAATCATTGCCTTGTTGCACAACTAATAACGAGAGTTGCGAGTATTCATCACAACATCATTTGACATAATTGGACCCCATACACCCTGTTCGGCGACGTACACAACACACCGTCAATATGCAACCAATCCATGTGCTACGCGTTTTCAGTACCACCAGTACGGCCGTCGCTTCGGACAGGGGGGGGAGGAGTTACATAAAACACCCTACCCTGCCTCTGTACCCCCGTCGCTACCAGCAACCGAACAAAAGGAACAAGAATAGAAGGCTCATGCATAGACCGGAGACATGTTCGCCGATTCTCACTCTCTCGCTCTCAGTAACGGGATCAAAAGCGCACCTCTTACTTTAAGTCAACCAGGTACATATAATTCTAGGGAATAAAGCTTTTTCACTCTTTGTTATACATATCACCAAATTGGAAACACGTATTTTTGATCTTGAGGAAAACGCTGCGGCATAGGAGGAACTTAAAGAAACGGAGGATTCGTTACTCCTACTCCTTTGACCACGGCCAACTGGTAACTCGCGCATAACAGGAGTACACGACATTTTAATATTCCGATTTAGCGTTGTCCTGCGAGCATCGGCTTGTGGAAATTATTTAAATTCGGATGCATTCGGATCGTACGCTATGGAAACTGCAGAAATTTTTGTAAATGAATACCCCTGGTTTTACATGCCATCGTCTGTTGACAAAATCTTAATTCATGGAGCAGACATCATAAACAGTTTTTGTCTTCCAGTTGGTATGATGTCAGAGAAAGCGCTTGAAGCAAGGAATAAAGATTATCGAAACATACGCGAGAATAATACAAGGAAAAATTCAAGAAAAAACACAATGGAGGATATAATGAATACCCTTTTTGTTTCTTCTGATCCTCTAATATCTTCAATGTCCAATGGCTCTTCAATGTCGTCATCAAAAAATATTATTATGGACAAAGAAGTTAAGAGCTTGCTTTCAGCAGAAAATCTTGAAACCGATTAGTCCGGTTTTGAAAGTGAAATGTGCGGGTCTGTATAGGTTCTAAACAGAACCAAGATGCAAGGTGTTCTGCAAGGTCCAGAGGATATACCATGGGGACGTATGGATGGGAGTGAAGGGCGTGCACTTCTTGTGGTCTTAGACTTAGCTCGACGGATGGGGGAGGTTCTTTTCACGTATCCATACTACACATCATCAAAATAAATTAAGTGCACTTGCTCGAAAATTACTAAAGAAACCCGGATGATTTTACTATATAATCCAATCCGTAAACAAAGAAACAAATCCCCTAAAATACAAATAGCTTCAGAAGAGAGAGAGTGATTTCGATCAGTTGTAGGGTAATTTGATGTTCATTATACCCTAGTCTTAACCCACCCGACCTTGGCGAGATCTACGACGTTTGATTCGCGCCATATCATAATCCTATATGATACTTATTGTGGTTCCAGCATGGCTATTTAGGGGTTCGGCGGCGGAACGGTTAGAGCCTTAAGCCTTCATAACGTTCAAAATATTCAAAGAAATAGTCTTATAAAATTGATTCATTTTAACAATTAGGGTTTTCTATTTAGATAAGTAATATTTCCTTAAAATCTAGTACAAATAATTTGATTATACTTCATGATTTATAATAGTATATATACATATATATAAGAATAATTAATATTATTAGGTTAAGTTCAAGAATTAAATTATAATTACATTTTAATATTAAATATTAGGAAATTTGCAATAATATAAAGTCAAATTATTTAAGATTCATGGCTCATAAATTTAAGGTATAAATCAAAAGACTGAGTAAATTCTTTTAGTGGTATCCACTTACCGAAGTCCACCGCTGTTGAGCTCAAGGACAGGAATGCTATAGATTTTATAATAATAATTAATAAAAAAAATAATACAATAAATTTGCTTGGCCATGCTCAAATACTATTGCAAAGTTCGTACTTCAATTTCAATTAAATTTCAACTCTTTCTCTTTAAAATCAATCGTAACTTATATATATATAAATGTATATTTATTTATACTAAAATAATCAAGAAAATTTATATACTAATCGTTTGAATTTATATCATTAAATAATTTGCAAAATTAAAATTAAAAATAATAAGTGGGAGGGAAATTTTCTTCCGTGAAAACTCCATAATATTTTAAAAAATATAAACAAAATATTAACTGAAAAGCTTTGTAATATTTAAGCAGGCCAATGGTTATAAAAATTCACTGCTGATAGCACAACCAGATATATATGATTCGCAGGAGTTTTCTCTCCGTGTAGCGAAATTAAGGTGTCCAATATATCCCCGGAAAGCTGCAGCCGCCTTTCGACTCCAAAATTGATCAAACTGATTCTATCCGATTCTGTCGGAATTAACCCAGGTCTAATATTGCTGCATTCCTTAGCTCCTTCACTAAGCTAGCCGATTACGTAACTCGGTACTAGCCGTTACGTAATTCGGTACTAGCCGCACTGGCACGTGGCACTGGAGAAAATAGTTCTTTATAGAAAACTGCACTACATTAACTGCAAAACATACCTGGCTTAAAAATCACTAAATCACTATTCACTGATATCCACAGCTAATTCCGCTGGGATTTAATAAATTCTTCCATAGATTTTGATTATAATAAAAACGAGTTTAAATATAGGCTTAATAATGCAGCCTTATCTCTTCAGCGTCTGCAAGTTAGTCTCTCAGCTTCCCTATGCAAATCTAGCCCTAGCTATGCTAGCATTAAAAGCTCTAAAAAGCTTTCACCTAACTGCTGCTGCACTATTATCTTGATATACCCAAAAACCCAATAGATAAGATCGCGTGATATTTTTCGTTCACTTATCCAAGGTGACCGGAGAATAATAGATACAACCATTTTAAGCTTTTTTAAAAAGATCTTAATTTCTATGTTTTTCTGTGATATGAATGCCCTGTTGGAAATTCACACACTACAAAAGTCAAGATTTAGAATTATAATTTTTTTTTTTTAATTTTTGTATATGATGTATGTATATGTTTATTATTTCCTGCTTGTATAATATAAGTTATAATTCTATTTCTTACTCTTTTTCTTTAGAATACAAAAAATGCAATAAAAGTCTTTTTTTTTTAAATAAATTTAAAATAAAACACTATAAATTTCATTTTTGTACACATAATGCAAAATTGAGTAACAAACCGAAAATAAAAAACCGATTGAAGGTATCTCTAATATTTCAGAAGTTATTAATTTAATGCCGCTAGCGAGACCGAATCGACCACTGTGCTGTGGCGCAAATAGCGGTGAGCGCCGAATTTTGTTGCTCTTTTTGAACGGGTCTCCTGTTTTGACACTCTTTGGATCTTCTGCACTTGTAGTTTTCTTTTCCAGGGCGGCCAAATGAGTCACCGCCTTGTCAGGTTGGTTTGGAATGTTCGGCGCAGTGGTTCCAGATATAGTGCTTTTTATTTTTTTTTATATATTTTTGTATATTCTTTATTATTAAAATTGAATTTAAGCTAATCTGTTCAATGAAGTCTTGTAACAAGACGATATCCTCCTTCCTACCATCCGGGTTCACTGTCTCAGTTTCGGATGCCATTTTTCGTAAGTCTAGATTACATTATTGTTGTGATAAGTGAACGGAATAGACTAAGAACAGATCTAACGAGTTGATCACTGGTTTTCACTGGCTTGACACTCAGCTTAGCGGACTTCGGCTGCTAAATGAGTCCCTAAGCGAAAGAAATCCACTTTTTGTGATCCCCCTCAGCCTGCTCAGACGACATTACCGCAGCCGCTCATATCTCTGGCCACCCCAAGGGCTAGAACTGAGAACAATTCGCCGTCTGAATATCTCAGTGCAAATGGGCGATTGTCCGATATGTTCTCCGTGGCATCCCTTCAAGTGATGCCACAGGTCCTAGTGAATTAAACCCCCGTTAGACACCCACCGGCACCGACTGATGTTGATATAAAGGTGGAGGACATAGATAAATTTAAATATACTCATATAAGGCGCACGTCTTCTTTCAAGATTCGGGTGCCTGCGCTAAAGTTGAAGACGATTTGTTCACTCAGTTTTTGGCCAGAGAACATTATTGTTCAAGAACATCAGCCAAGAGAAAAGTTTTAAAACTAGTCGGGGGGGGGATGCGGAGTCCTCATTTCGGTAGACTCCCAAGTTGCTTCTGAAGAGGTCAAATCACAAGAGTTTGGTGACATAGAATTTATTTGTCTGCTAAATCTTTTATACATTACATGTTCATATATATGCCTCCGTATATATGTAGCTGTGAGTGACTTTAATATCCCAGAACCATGACTTCACCGCGGTTAAGTTTGACATGTACCTCGATCAAATTCACAATGATAGAAATTCGTTAGGTCGGCTTTAAGACTTAAGCTTTGTATCTGTCCTGATGGTACCACTCTCTTCAGAGCTTTCTCCCTTGCAACCATAGAGGATCCATATCACGTCTTGCGTGAGGTTTCAATCGAAACCATTTCTGGTATCGATCAGGAGTTTCCATGCGTGGCAAATAAGATTCTCTGTTTCCGTTAGGCTGATTTTCACTAACTTAATAGTCTTATCGACACATTTGATTGGTCCGATGTCTGACATGCACCGATCTAAATGTTACCTTAGAAAAATTTTACCGTTCTTTAATTACATTTTTTGACTCATGTGTGCCATGGAAGTATCCGTCCGCTTCAAAAAATCCTCTTTGTTTTACAAGATGCCTCATGAACCTAAAAAATACTAGAAACAGGCTCCTACTTAAAAATAAAAAACCTGCAGTAGCATAGATTTTTCAAAATATCTACTAGCTCGGTCAAATTTTGCCGTGCATAACGCTGAATGTTACACGAATTATATTTGACGCTGCCGGATACAATTTACTCAGAAAAGTTTTATAACTTTGTAAACACTAAGCGTAAGCATGAATCTTTTCCAACTTTGCGTACGTTTGAAAATTCATCTGCGACTTCTGATCAGGCCATTGCCGATCGATTCGCAAAATTTTTTCAAACAACTTATTGTCCACCTAAAATGACTGATCAGCCTTACAAATAAAATATTCAATCAGCAAATCCTTTTTTTGGTTCGTTTTTCTCCGAGAATATCTTATGATCTGATCTTCCAAGGGTCAAACCCGTTTATTCGCCAGGCCCCGATGGAGCACCAGTCTGTGTGCTAAAATACTGTGCTAGGGCTCTGTGCAAACCTTTCCATAGACTTTTAACTTATCTTTGGAAACCTCAATTGTCCCTTTAAGTAGAAGGAATCTTTCATAATTCTCTTACATAAAAAAAGGAAAAAGTCGAATGCTGCCAACTACAGAGGCATCTCTAAATTGTCGGCAATTCCAAAGTTATTTACAAAAAAAAATTACTCCTCATTTACATCACCTTTGCTCTTCGATCGTCTCTCCATTTCAGCATAGCTTCATTAAGCGTCTCTCCACCACCACTAATTTACTGAAGTTGACATCCTTTGTCATAGATGGCTTTTGAAAGGAATTTCACAGCACGACCCATTTAGGTTTTTATGTTTTTCGGTTTTATGCATTTTCCCTTTTTCGGAGCTTATCTTGGGCGTGTTTTATCTTATCCTGTATCGCATATTGTGGGTCATTCGAATGTGTTTAAACCACATTGGCTGGCCTTTTGTCGATGTCTGAATAGATAGATTTGTTTTATGTGGCAGTGGCCAGCAAAATTAGCTCAACGGTGTCACTAATGCCTTTATTAATTTTAAGATATCTAACAAGCTCTACCATAGTGCTGTGGAAACATTTGAGATGCTAACGCTGAAATAGTTTTCCAGCATGGTCCAAATAGTGTGCGAGTGCCACGATGGTTCGTTGTCGCAATATATGGCCTTGGCTCTAGGGAAAACATTCATAAAGTGAGAATTTCTTGCCTCTCTTGCCTCTCAGCATACGTTACACGGCTTTTACAGTACCACAACTTGGTGGCTGGGAATTGCCGAACAAATTTATCCTGTATCCTATCGTGTGCGAATTGCAATGAATGGCGTTTACGCCTTTAGGAACAATAATGCCCGCGAGCTCCTCCAGCAATGACTCCTTGCATATGAAGTCAATGTTATTAGCTTCCCCCTCCCATCCACTCCGTCTCTTTTTACGGGTCTGGTGAGACGGTAGTTATTAGCAGGAGAGATTCTCAACAATTCGGGCGTACATTATTTTTCATCGAATGCACCCCTTTTGGGATTAGCGGCGAAGTAGCGCAGACATGGGAGGCATTGCCATTGCCATTATAAAAATGAGTAATGCAGGAGGAGTAAATTGACTATGTTTTCTTCACCGTAAGATTTTTTCATTTTATATATGGTTCAATTGTTAGGACAAAAATATTGTTTTAGCTTGTGTTTTTTGGATTCACATAAATTGTAAGTCGTCTGGCGACCGTAAAGCATCTATACAGGCTAGCCAAGCGTATTAATGATCTGATTTCAAATATGTTCTTAGGCTCCGGCAATTTCTGGATGGTCCTGACTTTTTCTGGTTCTGTGTTGTTTCGTTGTTGAAGAGTACACTCATAATAAAATTTACCCTAAAATTTAGAAATTCGCCCTATTTTCAATGGCACAGCACCATAAAATTTAGGGTAAATTTTTTCTAAAATTTATGGCATTTTCTTTCTTAAATCTAATGCAAAATGCCCTAAAAATAAGAAAAGCTTTTCTAAAAAATAGAAAGAGATTTCTTAATTTTAGGGTACGTTTTTCTAGGTTTAAGAAACTACTTTCCTAAAACTAAGGAAAAAAATTATTGATTTTATGGCGACTTTTTTCTAAAATTCAGGGCAAGACGCCCTAAAATTAAGAAAACTCTTTCTAAAATATAGACAAATATTTCTTAAATTGAGGGTGAACTTTTGTAAATACTAGAAATTTTCGTACATTTTACATTTTACATTTACATATTTCTACATTTGTTTCCTTTGATAGCTCTCTTTAGTTTTTAATTTCACATAAGCCTGCAGCTCTCCAACGCTGCTCTGGTTATAATAAAATAGTGCCTCGAATCTTGAATTGTATAGTTATAGATTTCCAGAAGCACCACGTTTTCCCCTTTTGATGGGGACGAGAATAGCCTGTGGAAAAATAAAGAAATTAATATTGAGATACAAGTATATCAATATAATATTTAATAGTGAATAAAAAAAAATGTAAAGTCGTGTTATTTTTGCCTTAACTTTGCTTTGTTGAGGGAATGTTCTTAGTAAGTAAACACTCTGGACTTCCTTTACTTACACTTTCCAACAAATTCTTCGCATTTATTTAGATAAAATCGGTCATAGTCTGCCACAATCTAAAAATTTATTCAATAAATGCATTAAACAAAACACAATTAATGTATACAAAATATTACCAATTTTTGTCTCAAATGATAAATTTTGCTTGACTGCAGACCTCCTGGCCGATGTTAAGATCTACCATGCACTTCCACAATTAGCTCTAGTTTAATTAAATGATCGTTTTTAGTAACTTACAACGAATAAGGAAGCAAACGCATCTCCGTTTAACTTTTTCAGCAAGGAATCCATTAGCACTTGTTAAGTAAACTTTTTAATAAGCTTTTATTGTCAACATTGAGAGATGGAAGTCTCCGTTATTTGTGGGATATTTGATAGTTCACATATCGTTACATTATTTCTTAAAAAGGTTTTTTTTGTATTTAACATGTTAAAACTTTATATATAAATATAATATTTCTCTCCCCGAGCTCTGCCAGACTCACACAGTGTAAATGTGTGAAACGTCACCCTTCAGTACCAAAATTCCTTACCCCGACGTTTCGTGGCGACATTGTCGAAAAACAAAAACAAATTGCATGGGCTTCGTTTACTCAAGTCCGAAACGAAAGGGAAAACGAAACTTCTACCTGCTTTCGGTTTTCGACAATGATTGTCGATTGTCTCGCAGCTTTTACGTCATATTTTCGGAGCAGCGGGACGCGACAGAGAGACAATTAGAGAGATGTAGATGGAGGGAAGGGAGAGAAAAAAAAATCGGTGTCGAAAACCATTGTGAAATTCCTTACAGATTCCTCACGGTATACCCCAGAGATTCCTTGGGGTATTTCCTCAAAGATTCCTCAGAGTATACCCCAGGGATTCCCCCAGGGATAGAGGTTTCTTTGAGGAATCATTGACGTATGGTACTGAAGGGCATGCTCACAGCCTACTTTCTGCTATTCGTTGTTAATACTAATGTAGAAATTGTTTTCCACTTATTTGGGTTAGGTTCTTTTTATGAGCATTTCTATTATTAAAAAAATAGTTCAGGAAAATAAGTCATAATTTTACTTAAATATAGAACAATTTTCTTGTTTTTAGGGCGATTTCATTTTATGGTGACTATTTCTATATATAAGAAAAACTTCTTTAATTTAAGAAAATTTATTTATTGATTAAGAAGATTTATTTGATTTATCTACTACATATTGAGTTATTGTAGGGGAACTTCGACTTCTTCTTTAGCAGATTTTGGATTTTGCCGTTGATAAAATTGGCTGCTCCTTTTGAAAATGGGTGAAGTTTGGCATAAATGGGATCCTCATTAACTATTCTAATGGTGACCAATGTTTTGAAAGGTAGGGCCCCGTTAGAGTTGCGAAGACTTTTTTCCTGCCGCTAACCATTTTCCAAAGTGCATTCGAGCAGTCCACTTAAGTCAAATTTACATTGTAGCTTCCCCATGAACCATGTCACCCCACGCTTGGTTTTATCGAAACCATGTGTGGTATAGTTCAGAAGTTTCTATGCGTGGCACTAATTTACTGGAGTTGACATCCTTTGTCATAGATGGCTTTTGAAATGATTTTAAAAAATATGTTATTTACATAGACTTAAGTAAAGTATTTGACTTAGTCAATTACTCACTCCTGTTGATTAAACTGAATCTCCTGGGATTCCCTGCAGACCTCATAAAGTGGATTTCCAGCTACTTAGATGGAGGAACACAAAGAGTCTTATTTAAAAATGTAAAATCCCGTGTGGTCCGTGCTACATCTGGCTTCCCTCAAGGAAGTCATCTTGGCCCGTTATTATTTACTTTTTTTTTATTAATTATTTGCGCCCTGCTTTAACGAACTCTTTAGTTCTTATGTATGCATATGATGTTAAGCTTTGTCTTAAATATAAATCTATTTCTGCCCAGTGCAGTCTTCAATCTGATCTTAAAAACTTTCAAAAATGGTATTTAGCAAATGATTTAATACTTAATGGTTCAAAAGACAAGCTTAAGTCTTTTTATTGTTTTTGCCCTCTGCAGGCTGCGTATAATCTCTATGCGATTGTCTTTGAGAAATTAACTCAGACTTAATGATCTCGGCATCCTATAATACACTAAACTTAGAGTTGCCGACCATATTTGGTCAATGGTTATTAAGACTAAAGGTAGTTTCATTAAAAGGGTGTCAAAAGAATTTTTCGACCCCTGCGTTACTAAGAACTTTTTCATTTCTTTTGGGCTGTCCGATGATGGAGTACGGTTCATGTGTTTGGAGTCCCAATATGGAGTACATCAGGACCGCATAGAATCCGTACAAACGAATTTCTTAACTTTTTCACTTAGAGGTCTTAGCTGGGATGCAAATTTTCACCTTCTTTCTATCTTATAAAAATACTTATGAATCGTTTCTCGAGCGCCCCTCGGTCGTATGGGCCTCTAAGCTTTATGATGAATATAGGAATGCTAGCTGGTGATTTATTTGATGCACCAGCCATTTTCTGAACTCTGAAAGACCGCGAAAAAAATAAAAAAAAAAACAGAAAACTTTACATCGTTCCATGAAAAATTGAAGCTAAGCAACACAGAACTAACCCACTTACTATTTTAGCCAAAACCAAACTGCACAAAAAAATGTGCTATACCCACTAGGTTAGATTAGTTATGTAAACTTCTCTACCTAAAAGAATAATAATTATTAATAAATAATTTATTCTAACACCTTTATTAATGACATATTATTTAAAAAGGCTATCTATTTTTATAAAACAGCTCAAAAAAGAAGACGAGACGGGCGACATTACACGTGATTGGAAGTTTGCAGCTATGGTCGTCGATCGATTGTGTCTTATAATTTTTACATTATTTACCATTATAGCGACCCTAGCAGTATTATTTTCAGCACCACATTTCATTGTAAGTACCTTATAATTGTTGAAGAAAATTTCTAATTCTTTCTATTTGCAGTTTCCATAATCAGATGAATTTAAATAAATGATTTATTATTCGCAGTTTTTTTTAAAGATGTAATATTTTATTTGTATTTTGTATACATTGAAATAAACTTTAAATAAAAGTTATGCATAATTAAATAATCAATCAATCTTTTATTAGGTATGTTTCACGGTATCAACCGTTTTTGAAGGAAAAACAAGAAAATAACTAATAAAAAGAAAAGAAAGCTAATTTCGGGCGGACCGGAAGTTGATATACCTTGCAGTTAATACCGGATATACATCGGTAAAATCGGAAAAAGTTGGCCAATCCTTATGAGAATATCATAATATAAGCAATTTATTACAATAGGAATCGAAAAAAAGCCCCAAGCTTCTATCTTCAAGAATACCAAAGTTGGTATATTTACCAAATTCCAAATACCAATTCCGATCGTTTAATTAAATGGCAGCTTTAAGATAAAGTCGGCGGATTGTTATGAAACTTGGTAGGTGGGATCAACTGACCAAAAATAGAATCCGTACAAAGTTACATGTTTCTATCTTCAAAAATACAAAAGTGTGGTCACTTCCGATTGTTCAGTAATTACAGCAATAGGATATAGTCTGCCGATCCTTATGAAATTTAGCATGTCGTATTATTTTTACAAATTCGTACTAAATCCGAATTCTCCAACTTTAAAAACACCGAAAATATAGCATTTCCGATCGATCAGTTACAGCTATCCACATACGCCAGCTATAGGATATAGTCGGCAGATTTCGGCCGTTACGACTTATATACTGCGTGCAAAGTTTAAAGTCGATAGCTTTAAGACTGAGAGACTAGTTTGCGTAGAAACAGACAAACAGAGTGATCAAGAATATATATACTTTATAGGGCCGGAGATGTCCCCTTCACTGCGTTGCAAACTTTTGACAAAAATTATAATATCCTCTGCAAAGGTATAAATATGCATTCCCACTTTGTCTGTGCTACATCTGGCGTCCCTCAAGGAAGTCATCTTGGCCCGTTACTATTTACTCGTTTTATTAATTTTTTGCCCTCTGCTTTAACAAGCTCTAGTTCTTATGTATGCAGATGATGTTAAGCTCCGTCTTTAATAAAAATCTGCTTCTGCCCAATGCTTTATGGTCCAGAAGTCAATTTTTTTTGGCATAAATTCTAAAAATAGAGTTACAGACCTAAAAGTTTGCACATTGTGTTTTTATAAAAATTTAAAAAAAAAATCCCAAGTCTGTGCAGACACGCCTCTTATTGCCTCCCATACAAAACGATTCGAAGTGTTATTGTTAGAAATATTTTATTTATTATACACTTGTATCTATATAAGCCCTTGACGTCTGCATTAAATTTTTCGTTCAATAAAAAAAGGCAAGAATCGTCCCTTAGACTGACTGCTAAAAAAACTTCAGCCCCATTAACTTTTTCACTTTAATAAATTTTCATTAATTGAATGACGGTTTAGCAATCACACATTTTATTTTAATATAAAATTTATAAAAACATTTTTGGGATATTTATTTCTCAATATTGTTTGCATTTCTTTGTTGTGTGAATAAGTAAATAAATAAATAAAAAATTGGATTGGAAATTTCTCTGAGCTTCTCTTAGACCAGAGATGGTCTTGCCGCATCTTACCGCAAATTTACGGTCTTCCAAGAACGACTTTAGGAACTGGAAGTATGGTCGGGGTAGGCCAGTCTTTAATTTGTATAGTAGACCGGGATGCCAGACGCGGCCGAACGCCTGCTTCCTGCCCTGATACTTAACAAATATATGTTTCGATGGAGGAATCACCTGTAAGGGTTTTTGTGTCGCAGGTAAGAGAACGGGGTTTCTCGGCTTTCCCCTGAAATCTAGAAGGAAAAGACCCTCGAAAGACCCTCGACCCATGTTAAATAAAAAAAAAAAACAACGCGCCGTTAGACCCTCGAGCTTTGTACGAAAAAACGCGATCGTAAGACCCTCGATTCGACGTTTTAATAAAAAAATTAAATAAAAAAATATATAAAACGCGTTCAATCCGTTAAAAAAAAAAAAAACAAAAAGCTACAAAACTACGTAAATCCAACAAGACCAGGTAACAACAACAACACAACGAAATAAAAACAAACCAGGATCGACTACAAGAGCGCAACTGAAATAAAAGAAGGAAGATACCCGACAGCGGCAACGACATTTTGCTCTATAATTAAATAAAAATCATGTAAGTAGAGCAGGGGTGCCCAAGCTTAGCATAAGGCAGAGCAAACTCGAACACCAATGCAAAAAATCACCAATACATTAAAACTAGAATTTTTTTTTGCAAGTCATGTCAGTGTATTGAAAAAAAATTATAGTACAATTTTCAATGGAAAAAAGTAATACAAAAATATTTATGAAATAAAAATTAAAAACTATAATAAAGTTATAAATAAAATAAATTCATAGCTTAGATGTTAACCATTATTTTTGAGATCTCAACCAAAAGTAATTTTTTGCAGTGAAAAGTTTTCGGTAATACAAAAAACAAAGTGCCTTCGTATTAGTACGAAAAACTGAGACACTATACAATTGTTGTTGCTTAACTCGAAAAAACGAAAAATTGTTTTTGTATTTAGCGCTTGCCTATACTACGAGCCACACACGTACATATATGAAATTTCAATTCCCATATAACGAGCGATTCCAACAACAAAGGAGCTCCGAGAGCAATAGGGCTGGGCACCCCTGAAGTAGAGTGTTCATACGCCCAGTATTTTCCAATTGCAACATATTTTTAAAAAAATATTAAAAAAGTGATTTTCTAAGAGTCTCGGTTAAAAAAAAAAAATAATAAAGGCACAAGATCGAAATTTTTTTTAAATTGTGAAAATGTAAACAATGGAAATAGGAAATTTACGAAGGATTAAATTCCTCCTCCATAAATCTCATATTAAGGAACGCTTTTAGGGAAATTGACTTACCAAAATATATGTTTCAACAATTATTTTATATATTTTTGAAAAACACACTTTTTTGTCACTGGTAAAAAATAAAACAGTGTTAAATAATTTTAACACTGGCAAAAAAATACTTTTCACGCACTTTAAATTTTCTGAATTTCAACTGGCAGAGTAACGTCGTCACTCGATTAAATTTTTTTAGACTGATCTATGGATTAGTGGTTTTTTCAATATATATAGTCAAGTTAGGTTAGGTTAGGTTGAGGCGGCGATGTGGTGCCGGTGACTGACACCCCCATCCACTTGAGCCGCTGGGGCTCGTTGTGATACCACACAGGCAAAGGTCCTACAAGAGGACCTCTCCCTTCCTATCTACTGATGTGCCCAAAAGTGTTCTATCCTTCCTGAGGTGGTTCGCGTTCCCATCCAGATTTACGGTCTGTTAGATCCGTGAGTATTGCTGCGCCCAGGAATTTGAGTCGGCTGCGCCCCAGCGCAGGGCATTGACACAGGAGGTGTGCGACTGTCTCTTCCTCTTCTACATCTCCAAAGCAGTAGTCATAATGTAGCACCGCTAGTCTAGCCGCGTGTGCTCCTATTAACCAGTGTCCCGTAATGGCCTTGACTGGCAGACTACAGTCCTGCCTATTAAGGGCGATAAGCATTATTGACCTCTTCCTAGAGCGGCTGGGCCATATCATGCGTGAGTTTCTGCAGTTTTTGAGATTTTTCCATTTCCTCAGTGATGCGCGGTCAAAGTGATCCCTGCTTTTTAGCCTACATGTAGCTAAGGGGATACCTACTGGTTCCTTCGTAGGAGAGGATTGGTAGTACCTGCTCCTGCTAGTTCTTCGGCGGCGCATTTACCCTCGTGGTCTCAATGTCCGGTAATGAGGTGGATGTCATACTGTTCTGCCATCTCGTTAAGAGATCTGTGACAGTCATTTACTGGCCTGGAATTGGATAAAAGTCCGTCAAGAGCTTTGAGTGCCGCTTGACTGTCTGAAAAGATTGCCAGTAAGTGCTGGGGATCTAAGTGCTTCCCCGATAGCTATTACTTCTGTTTGGAACACACTACAGTGGTCGGGGAGTCTGAAGGACTCATTTAGACACAGCCGTTCGCAATGGAAACCGCCTCCCACCTGGCCATTCAATTTTAAACCGTCTGTGTAGATATGGAGGGAACCGGCTGGTCCCGGGATTTGTGTAGCCCATTTCTCCCTTGTTGGAATGGAGACCTTGTATTTTAAGGTGGGATGATCGACAGGTACGCAGTAGTCTGTAGACCCCGTTGGCGTGCAGTGGTGTAGGTCTAACTTTGTATGTCCATAGTCAGTCCATTTCCATATGCCCGTGTCGCGTAGCCTGATTGCCGATAGCGTGGCTATCTTGACCCCCATTATCTCTACCGGTAATAGGTTGAGTATGAAGTGTAGGGCATCCGTCGGTGTGGTACGTAGGCTGCCTGTGATACAGACCTCCGCCATCCTTTGCGTTTTCCTAAGTTTCTCTCTTATTGTGGACTTTGTGAGAGCAGGCCACCAGACCACCACCCCGTAGAAAAGGATGGGTCTTATGACCGCTGTGTAAAGCCATCCTACTATTTTTGGGGACATTCCCCATTTAACGCCAATGGCTTTTCGCCATGTATAGAGCGCGATTGTTGCCTTGTTAGCTCTATCCATAGTGTTTGACTTCCAGTTCAGTTTCCTGTCTAGCGTAATCCCTAGGTACTTGGCGCTACCGCAAAGGGATAGTGTTTCTCATAATAGTTGGAAGCCTGAACTTTGGTATTTTGTACTTCCTGGTGAAGAGGACGAGCTCGGTTTTGGACGGGTTTACACCTAGTTCATTTCTAACTGCCCATGTTGAGAGGACCCTAACTTTGTCCGTCATGCGGGCAATTTTCCGGAAAAGGCAATTGCGGCATCATCCGCGTAAGCGATAACTTTGCAGCCACCACCTTTTGGGGATCGCAGTAGGCTATTAACCGCCACGTTCCAGAGTAAGGGTGAGAGTACGCCTCCTTGCGGAGTGCCTCTTCTGACGTATCCATGAATAGATTCTAATCCTAGTGACGCCTCAATAGTCATGTTTACCAGGATGTGCTTTATAAGGCGTACGGATTGATCGTCTATTCCCAGTTCCGTCAGCGCATTGATTATCGATCTTGGTAGGATGTTGTTGAACGCACCTTCTATGTCTAGACAAGCAATGAGTGCGTACTCTTTGTCACTAAGTGCCTTTTCGACGGAAGTAGTGATCTCGTGGAGTGCCATCTCCGTGGATCGGCCCTTCCTATACGCACGCTGTAATTCCGATTCAATCTGGGTATTAATACGACCCGCCCATTCCCGCCTTCGGTATAAATACGACTTCCGTCCGCAACCACATTGCGGGTACGATGCCTATTCTGAAAATTGCTGAGAATGCTTTCTTGACCCAAGACCTCAAATTGGGTCCGGCTTTAAATAGTTGAGCCGGGACAATGCCATCTGGGCCTGGGGATTTGAAGGGCTTGAAGCTATTTATCGCCCAGTTGAGATACCTGTCACTCAATAGGTGTTCGAATTGGTTAATAAGGGAGGGGCTATTCCCCTGTCTCTGCATTTCCAGGGTTGTTTCTTCTAGAGAGCATCCCGGGAAATGTGCCTCTGTGAGAGCCTCTAGGGTTTCTCTGCTGGACGATGTCCAGTTACCCTCTGAGGTTTTAATATATCCTACATTTGGTGCAGTAGTTGCGAGGACCTTCCTGAGTCGGGAGGCCTCTGATGTTTTCTGAATGTTCGTGCAGAACTTGGCCCAGGCATTCCTTTTTGCCTTACGAAATTGTTTGTTGAATTGCCTAAGGTCCGTTTCATACGACTCCCAGGCTGTCTCCGAGTTTGTTTTGCTGGCAAAATTAATGGCCTTGCGGGCCTTGGTTTTAAAGCGCGCAAGTGTTTGCGACCACTATTGTGGTTTCTTTCGCTTGCTATTGCCCGATCTGCTTTTGGGACAAGCTTTATTGAATTTCCTGGCGCACGCTGCCGTAAGCGTGTCCACCATGGCATCCAGGGCTTTTCTACTGTCAGCGTCCCCTGTTGGAGGTTGGAACTTTTTAGTTTTTTCCTGTATAACTCCCAGTTCACTTTCCTCGGGTTGCGTACCGTTAGTCGATTAAAGTTCTCAAAGTTGACCACTAATTCTCTGTATCGGTGGTCCGAGAAGGAGTGTTTCTCTAGAACTCCCCATCTAACAATCTTGTCTTCTAGGGATTCAGAGTAAAGAGTGACGTCAAGTACTTCCCTTCTGTTCTTGACTATGAAAGTGGGTTCTATACCCCTGTTACCCACCAGAAGGTTATAGCCTAGGATAAAATCGAAGATTGACTCACCCCTCTCGTTCGTGTCAGTGCTTCCCCACTGATGATGATGGGCGTTAGCATCGCAACCTATGATCAGGTCGGTCTTGTGCTTCTTGCTGTCTTCCACCAGCTGTTTGAGTAGCGGGTGCGGGGGGAGGGCCTCCTGGTCCTGGCCCATATATGCGGAACATATCCTTAGAGGGCCATTTGGACCGCGAACATATCCTAGAGGACCGCTTGTAGGTCCCTACCGATCGCGCGTCTTGGCAGGCAATTACCTTGACGCTACCCTGATACCATCCTGCGTCTTCGCATTCTGGTGGGGGTCCTCCGCATCGCAGCATCTCCTCCACGAAGCGCCCATGCAACTCGTTTACCACTCGTCGCCGAAGGTCCTTGGGGATGAGCCCATTCTTGGAGCCCTTATCCAGCACTCCAATTAGGGTTCTTTCCTTCGTCACTTCGGCGAACGAGCTGTTGGACGGCTGCGGCTGGGCCTTCCTCTTCTTAGCCTGGGGGGCTTCTCCCTCCGTGGACCTTTGCCTTTTCGAGCTTTGCGCGACCTCCTTGGCAGGGTCTGATCCAGTACGTTTGTTCGGATCCAGCCTCACTCCCGCCTTTTCCGGATTAAAGTCGGGCAGGATCTCTTTAATAAGCTTTTAAAACAATATTTAAATAGTTTTAGTTAAAGCCATGTGCTTGTATATATTTAACCATCTTCCGCCACGCTTACTAGTGTGACCATACTTCGATAACATTATAATACTTAATATCTATTAAACTATAAAAATACTTTATTTACACTATTATTACACCTTTTTTTTTTTTTTATAATCTTAACTCAATTCCATCCGTATCTTTGAGGAGGCTTTATGGATCTTCCAGATCATGAAACTTGTATCTCGGTTCCAATTTTAGAATTATCCTCGTCTACCAATTCGTCTTCATTTTCAATTTCTTCAAAATTCAATTCATTTTCAATACTTTCATTAATAATATTCTCAGTCTTACTTATCTAACATCATTTTCCGGTTGTCTTAAATTACTATAAGTTATTGGAATCTCTTTGTTTTCACTTAAGTTTATACTTATACTATCATGAAAATAGTCAATATCTTTACAGGCGTTTCCTCCACTTATTTTATTCATAAATCTTTTATTTCTTCTGAAGTAGTTATTAAAATCATCCCTTATGATATAAGACTTTTCATTTACTCTTTTTTCGACTACTCCTTTAACCCATTCATTTTCTTTTTTTTTAAACTGAACCCTATCACCTTTAACAAATGGACGCAGGCTTCTTGAGTGCATGTCGTAATATTTTTTTTGTTTCTTTTTTTTCGATAAGCTTCCGTGAGATTCTTTCTTCATTAATTATCTTTCTATATAACGCAGTCTTCTTTATTGGTAATTTGGTCTTGCACATTCTTCCAAAGAATAATTCGCATGGTGCTAGATCTAAGCTTGCTACTGGGGTAGCGTTGTATTCAAGAATCCTATATTGATAATCATTTACTTGTGAGCAACGTTTTAGGATATTTTTTGCTATTGCCACTCTTTTTTCTGCTAAACCATTGCTCTGAGGATAATTAGTGCTTGAAAACTGGTGTGCTGCATTACATTCATTGGCAAAAGATCTGTACATAAAGGAATTAAATGGGCTGTTGTCACACTTTAATTTTGATGGGTAACCATATTTATTAAAATTCTTTCTGAGTTCTTCAATAATGTGGGAAACCGATTTTCTCTTGAGCTGACTAACTGACTAACTTTCTATTTGAGCCCATTTTTGCTCAGTTTTTATAAGAGTTCGCAAGGCAAAACTAACTGGGTGTCCGTTCTGTAGGATAACGCATCCAAGACCATCTTTTGAAGCATACGTTTGAATAACAACAGGCATAGTTTTATCATACACTGCCAACACTGGGTCACTGGTTATAGTTTTAAGTAAGTCATTAAGTTCGTTTTGATGTTCTGTTGTCCATTCAAAAGGAGTGTCAAGTCTGGTAAGATTCCTAAGCTTTGCGGTTCTTGAGGACAAGTCCGGGATAAACTTAGCTAAATACTTATATAGTCCCAGAATGCGTAACACTCCAGCTTTGTCGCTTGGTGTTTTAATTTTTTCAATTGCTTCCAAATGCTTTCTTTGTGGTTGTATTGTTCCTCCGGAGAGGACGTGACCCATAAACTCAATTTCCGCTTTCCTATATTGAACCTTGTCGGGGTTGAAACGTATACCATTTAGTTCTGCGCGTTTTAAAACTTTCAAAAGTGTTTCATCATGGTCTTCAAAACTTTCCCCTAAAATTCCTATGTCATCAAAGTATATAATGACATTCGGTAAGTCCCCAAAAATTTGTACCAAATTCCGTTGAAACATTTCAGGAGCACTATTAATTCCAAAAGGGACTCGATTGAATTTGAATCTACCAAAGGGAGTCATAAAAGTTGTTAGGTCAGAGCTGGCTTCGTCTAATTCCATTTGCCAAAACCCATGGGAAAGGTCTAGAACAGTAAAAACTTTCTTACGGCATAGCTGTGCCATAAAATCTTCTATTGTTGGTATTAAGTAATGTTCTAGTTTAATTGCATTATTCAGTGGCTTGGGGTCTAAACAAAGTCTTAGTTTCCCATTGGATTTTTCTACTACTTGCAGGTTATTTACCCAACTGGTAGGATATGTCACAGGGGATATAATTTTTTCTTGTACCATATTGTTCAGTTCTTTTTCCAATCTTCCCAGTAAGGTTTGGGGAAACCTTTTTTTATAATGACAAGACAATTGATTGCTTACTTGGCAGTTTGCCAAGCCCTTGAAATAACAGTTTAAATTTTTCTAAAAAGTCATCTTTTTTAGTCGGTAATTTACAGAGTAAGTCTATATTTAAATGTTTAATCAGATTTAATTCAATCAACGACTTAAGACCTATTAAGGGTTCACAGTTTGAATCAACAACTAAAAATTCGATATTTTTGCTACTTTTTGAGTTTAGATCAATACAATTTGCCCTAGCCAATCCATAGTTATTAACTTCGACATTGTTATAATCAAAAACTAGGAACTTTTCTTTCTTAATTTCTACTATACTCTACTATATTCATTGGGATGCAGTTGACGTCTGCTCCAGTATCTACCTTAAATTTAATATCTGTTCCATTTATTCGAAAGGTTTTCGTCCACCGTTCACCACTGCGTCTGCACTCACTTATTCTAGAACTATTAGTTGAAACAAGATCATTTGCTTTCTCAAATTTCCAGCTTTACCTGACTCTAGCCAATAATTGAAGATCCAGAGGATTATTGTTCATCTCGTTTCTTCTGCTGCCTACAGTATCTCGCAAAATGTCCGCGTTTTCCACACGCATGACATGTCGCCTCATTGGCGCGGCACTCGACCAGATGATTTCGGTTAAATGTAGCTCTACAATTATAGCATTTGCGAGCAACCGCATTGATTGTACTGCTCTCCAACAAAACACGTTGCTGATTTTGTAAAGTGGCGTTGTTTTCCGTAGCAGCTTCATAGGCTTTGCACTCGTTTAGCACATCCTCTAGCTTCTTATTTTTTGAGTCCAGAAACTTTAGTTGTAGCCTTTTGTCGTTTATGCCAAAAATGATACGATCCATTAGCATCCTTTCTTCGTACTTCTGGCCAAAGGTACACTCAAAATCGCACGACTGCACTTGCTTGCGTAGTTGCGTTTCGAATTCAATAAAAGGCTGTCCATCTGCGTGTATAATATTATTGAATTTAAAGGTGAATTTACTACAAAGGATTGTAGTATTTCGAAATGGAATACTATGTTTGTCGAATGCTTTCAGTACATCGTCCAGTGAGCGACCAACAGCTTTTGATGATGAAGGGTCTGTTGACGTTGCTGCAGTTCCTAACATACTGTTTGTTGTTCCATCGTTGGGAAACAGTGCATTGTAGATTCCCGTTGCTTTAGATCCCGCCAACCACAAGAATGTGGCTATCGTCTTAGGCTCTGGATCCGCATCTTTTCCAGAAGCCAACATGTACATCAGAAAGCTTTGTTTCCACTTTGGCCATTCTTGTGCCAATATTGAGCAATCCAACTCTGATAGTGCTCGATCCATTCTAACAATTAATTCTTTACTTCTGACACCATGTAATAGGCAAAACAATATTTAAATCAGGGGTGCCCAGCCCCATTGCTCTCGGAGCTCCTTTGTTGTTGGAATTGCTCGTTATATGGGAAATGAAATTTCATATACGTGTGTGGCTCGTAGCATAGGCAAGGGCTAAATACAAAAACAATTTTTCGTTTTTCGAGTTAAGCAACAACAACTGTATAGTGTGTCAGTTTTTACTAATACGAAGGCACTTTGTTTTTGTATTACCGAAATTTTTTCACTGCAAAAAATTACTTTTGGTTGAGATCTCAAAAAGAATGGTTAACACCTGAGCTTTGAATTTCTTTTATTTATAACTTTAATACTGTTTTTAATTTGTATTTCACAAATATTTTTGTATTACTTTTATCCATTGAAAATTGTACTATAATTTTTTTCAGTATACCGACATGACTTGCAAAAAAAATGTCTAGCTTTAATGTATTGGTGATTTTTTTCATTGGTATTCGAGTTTGCTCTGCCGTATGCTGAGCTTGGGCACCCCTGATTTAAATAGTTCTAGTTAAAGCCATGTGCTTGTTTATATTAAACCATCTTCCGCCACGCTTACTAGTGTGACCATACTTCGATAACATTATAATACTTAATATCTATCAAACTATAAAAATATTTTATTTACACTATTATTACAATCTCCCACTATTATCTACAATCTAAAGGCTGCTCTTCTCCTGTCTTTGTAAGAGCCTTTACGCTGCGTCGAGTGAGACGCTCCCGGGCCGGGGTTCGCCTTAGGGGCCACGCCGGTTGGTTTAGAGGTTGACCCGGAAGTCTTTCTCTCCACGCGGTTTGGTGGTCCCATGGCTAGCCCCGCTTTGGAAGAAGAAGCCTTGGCAACCTCCTCCGCACCGACGCGTCCCGCCTCCAGATGTTGCCCCTCTGTGGGGGGCTTCTCCATCTCAGCAACCCTTGGCTTTTGAGGGCCTTGGAGCTTGACCCTGACCACTGACCCCATTTCCGGACTTTTTTTAGGGAGTTCCGTTCTCCACTTAGGTTTTTGGTTTGATTGGTAGAATTCATTTTTTGGTCCCACGAGTAGGCGGGAAGGTGTTCGTCCATCGTGACATAGCCCGCTTGTCACAATAAGCCTGTTTAAAACTGGGAGGTTGGCCGGTCCCCCAGAGTTTGCATATTAGCGTCCGAGCCACCCCTCGGACACGCATCCTTCGGCATATGCTGTTCCACCTTGGATTGGGGTGATTTAAGGAAGGGAGTGTTCTTCTCCCCGCCCGACTACCATTAGCCAGCATCCTCGGCAGAGACATGACCTTACGGGACCTGTTACCAGCCGCCCTCACGTGGAGAGTATAGTCGCACTACCAGCGGTGTACACAGTTACGGCACGCAATTGCTTGCGCGTGGGTCCCCCTGTTGTACCCGTTGGCTGACGACCATAGTCAAGTTAGGTAATATTAAAAAATAACGTATAATACCATAAATCTTTAAGGTAACACAGTTTTACCATTTTTGTCAAGGCAATAAAATATCAGGATCATTTTATATACCTGCTTTACGTGTTGTGTTATGAATTTAGGCGTTACGAATATTTCCAACCCAAATTTGAGGTTGTTGTCCCCTTGGAATGGAAACCTTGCATTTTAAGGTGGGATGATCAACAGGTACGCAGTAGTCTGTAGCCCCCGTTATCGTGCAGTGGTGTAGATCTAACTTGGTATGTCCATAGTTAGTCCATTTCCATATGCTCGTCTCGCGTAGCCTTATTGCCGATAGCGTGGCTATCTTCACCCCCATTATCTCTACCGGTAATAGGTCGAGTATGAAGTATAGGACATCCGTCGGTGTGGTACGTAGGCTGCCTGTGATACAGACCTCCGCCATCCTTTGCGTTTTCCTAAGTTTCTCTCTAATTGTGGAGCTTGTGAGAGCAGGCCACCAGAGCACCACCCCGTAGAAAAGGATGGGTCTTATGACCGCTGTGTAAAGCCATCTTACTATTTTTGGGGACATTCCCCATTTAACGCCAATGGCTTTTCGCCATGTATAGAGCGCGATTGTTGCCTTGTTAGCTCTATCCATAGTGTTTGACTTCCAGTTCAGTTTCCTGTCTAGCGTAATCCCTAGGTACTTGGCGCTACCGCAAAGGGATAGTGTTTCTCCTAATAGTTGGAAGCCTGAACTTTGGTATTTTGTACTTCCTGGTGAAGAGGACGAGCTCGGTTTTGGACGGGTTTACACCTAGTTCATTTCTAACTGCCCATGTTGAGAGGACCCTAACTTTGTCCGTCATGCGGGCAATTTTCCGGAAAAGGCAATTGCGACATCATCCGCGTAAGCGATAACTTTGCAGCCACCACCTTTTGGGGATCGCAGTAGGCTATTAACCGCCACGTTCCAGAGTAAGGGTGAGAGTACGCCTCCTTGCGGAGTGCCTCTTCTGACGTATCCATGAATAGATTCTAATCCTAGTGACGCCTCAATAGTCATGTTTACCAGGATGTGCTTTATAAGGCGTACGGATTGATCGTCTATTCCCAGTTCCGTCAGCGCATTGATTATCGATCTTGGTAGGATGTTGTTGAACGCACCTTCTATGTCTAGACAAGCAATGAGTGCGTACTCTTTGTCACTAAGTGCCTTTTCGACGGAAGTAGTGATCTCGTGGAGTGCCATCTCCGTGGATCGGCCCTTCCTATACGGACGCTGTAATTCCGATTTAATCTGGGTATTAATACGACCCGCCCATTGCCGCCTTCGGTATAAATACGACTTCCGTCCGCAACCACATTGCGGGTGCGATGCCTATTCTGAAAATTGCTGAGAATGCTTTCTTGACCCAAGACCTCAGATTGGGTCCGGCTTTAAATAGTTGAGCCGGGACAATGCCATCTGGGCCTGGGGATTTGAAGGGCTTGAAGCTATTTATCGCCCAGTTGAGATACCTGTCACTCAATAGGTGTTCGAATTGGTTAATAAGGGAGGGGCTATTCCCCTGTCTCTGCATTTCCAGGGTTGTTTCTTCTAGAGAGCATCCCGGGAAATGTGCCTCTGTGAGAGCCTCTAGGGTTTCTCTGCTGGACGATGTCCAGTTACCCTCTGAGGTTTTAATATATCCTACATTTGGTGCAGTAGTTGCGAGGACCTTCCTGAGTCGGGAGGCCTCTGATGTTTTCTGAATGTTCGTGCAAAATTTGGTTCAGGCATTCCTTATTCCCTTACAAAGTACTTTGTTGAATTGCCTAAGGTTCGCTTTATATGTCTCCTAGCCTGTCTCCGAGTTTGTCTTGCTGGCAAAATTAATGGCCTTGCGGGCCCTGGTCTTAAAGAGCGCAAGTGTTTTCGACCACCATGGTGGTTTTTTTGACTTGTTATTGCCCGATCTGCTTTTGGGACAAGCTTTATTGAGTGACCTGGCGCACGCCGTAAGCGTGTCAACCATGGCATCCAGGGTTTTCCCTACTGTCAACGTCCCTAGTTGGAGGTTTCCCCAAAGAACTTTCTAGTTCTTTCCTGTATAGCTCCCAGTTCGCTTTTCTCCGGTTATAGTTAGTCGACTAAAGTTCTTAAAATTGACCACTGATTCTATGTATCTATGGTCCGAGAAGGAGTGTTTCTCTAGGACTCCCCATCTAACAATCTTGTCTTCTAGGGATTCAGAGTAAAGAGTGAGGTCAAGTACTTCCCTTCTGTTCTTGACTATGAAGGTGGGTTCTGTTCCCCTGTTACCCACCAGAAGATTGGAGCCTAGGATAAAATCGAAGATTGACTCACCCCTCTCGTTCGTGTCAGTGCTTCCCTACTGATGATGATGGGCGTTAGCATCGCACCCTATGATCAGGTCGATCTTGTGCTTCTTGCTGTCTTCCACCAGCTGTTTGAGTAGCGGGTGCGGGGGAAAGGCCTTCTGGTCCTGGCCCATATATGCCGAATATATCCTTAGATGGCCATTTGGGCTCTCTATGACTGCGGCTACGTGGTCTTCATTGCTAAAATTGGGTAGCAAAAAGAGTTTAAGGTTCTTTTTTGCGAGGATGCAGGCTCCTTTTTACCTGTTGTATCGGCTTTGCAGAGCCTAAACTCCGACGCCCCCAACCCAAGAATCCTGTCTCCTAGGATCCAGGGTTCCTGGATGAGGGCCACATCAGCTCCACTCTCGGCGAGGTGGAGTAGGAGGGCAGCTGACGCGGCTTTACTGTGATGGAGGTTTATTTGCAAGATCGTCAGCGACATCCTTACAAATCTCCACCACAGTAATTTCTGCCTCCGTCTCGGAGCTCAGCAGAGAGTCCTCCTCCATTCCGACTCCACTAAGTGCCCTTGCCAAGTTGCTTTCCTCCGAGGTGTACCCTTCCAGGATTTCCTCCTCCTCATCCGACATTCCTTTCGGGTGCCCCTCTTCGGTCGGCTCCTCCAAGTCTGGGTCTTGCGTGTCTGCCTCCAGCCCGATACCTCCTGGCTTGGCCTTCGCATCGGATTTGTAGATTTGTAGAATCCGGACTTCAGCCGGTGCTCCGACCTTTCCAGGGCTTTTACGGTCTCCTCATTGAGTGTGAGGACGACCTGCCTCCGTAGTCCCATCGCCTCCTCGACCTTGGCGACTCTCCAGTCCGCCGTGGAAAGCGTCGGATTACACATCCCAAGCATAGTTAAGATGGTCTTAGGGTCGGCTGGCTTTTCAGTGAGCCACAAACGCGCCCTCGGTTTGCTTGGGATTTCCTCCCAGTCAACCTCCGCCAACTTAGCTCCAGGGTAGTCCTCTCCAAGCGATGCAACCATCCGCTTGTAGGTCTCTACCGATCGCGCGTCTTGGCAGGCAATTACCTTGACGCTACCCTGATACCATCCTGCGTCTTCGCATTCTGGTGGGGGTCCTCCGCATCGCAGCATCTCCTCCACGAAGCGCCCATGCAACTCGTTTACCACTCGTCGTCAAAGGTCCTTGGGGATGAGCCTGTCCTTGGAGCCCTTATCCAGCACTCCAATTAGGGTTCTTTCCTTCGTCATTTCGGCGAACGAGCTGTTGGACGGCTGCGGCTGGGCCTTCCTCTTCTTAGCCTGGGCTTCTCCCTCCGTGGACCTTTGCCTTTTCGCGCTTTGCGCGACCTCCTTGGCAGGGTCTGACCCAGTACGTTTGTTCGGATCCAGCCTCACTCCCGCCTTTTCCGGTTTTAAGTCGGGCAGGATCTCCCTTGCCCACTTAATGATCGCGGCCTGGTCCGGGTTGGCTTCGGCCGATGGGTCCGCCGTCATCAGAATGAAGGCTGCTCTTCTCCTGTCTTTGTAAGAGCCTTTACGCTGCGTCGAGTGAGACGCTCCCGGGCCGGGGTTCGCCTTAGGGGCCCCGCCGGTTGGCTTAGAGGTTGACCCTGAAGTCTTCCTCTCCACGCCGTTTGGTGGTCCCATGGCTAGCCCCGCTTTGGAAGAAGAAGCCTTGGCAACTTCCTCCGCACCGGCGCGTCCCTCCTCCAGATGTTGTCCCTCTGTGGGGCGCTTCTCCATCTCAGCAACTCCTTGGCTTTTGAGGGCCTTGGAGTTTGACCCTGACCACTGACCCCATTTCCGGACTTTTTTAGGGAGTTCCGTTCTCCACTTTGGTTTTTATTTGGTAAATTCGAATTCATGTTTTGGTCCCACGAAAAGGCGGGATGGGGTTCGTCAAACATGAAATAGCCCGCTTGTCACGATAAGCCTGGTTAAAACTGGGAGGTTGGCCGGTCCCCCAGAGTTCGCATATTAGCGTCCGAGCCACCCCTCGGACACGCATCCTTCGGCATATGCTGTTCCACCTTGGATTGGCGTGATTTAAGGAGGGGAGTGTTCTTCTCCCCGCTCGACTACCATTAGCCAGCATCCTCGGCAGAGACATGACCTTACCGGGACCTGTTACCAGCCGCCCTCACGTGGAGAGTATAGTCGCACTACCAGCGGTGTAAACATAATATTAAAAAATAACGTAAAATCCTTTAAATCTTTAAGGTTACACAGTTTTACCATTTTTGTCAAGGCAATAAAATGTCAGGATCACTTTATCTACTTTATCTACTACTTTAATTTATTATATCACTTTATCGCGGCGTCTCGAACCCGTTCCGGATTTCGGTAATCTGGAATAGTCCTCCGTGTCGCATGGTCAGCAGTATTTTGCACCTGCTCTTGTCGCCGCTCCTCGGAGTCCTCTCGACGAATAGCCCGCGCTGTGGCGTCCCGAACCCGTTCCGGATTTCGGTATTCCGGAATAGTCCTCCGTGTCGCATGGTCAGCAGTATTTTGCACCTGCTCTTGTCGCCGCTCCTCGGAGTCCTCTCGACGAATAGCCCGCGCTGCGGCGTCCCGAAGCCGTTCCGGATTTAGGTACTCCGGAATAGTTCGACGGTTTGCACGTGCTTCCATCTGCCGAATCCTCTCTGGAATACGTAATTTTTGATCCAGTCCCCGATCAGCATGTGCTTCAGTATCACGAAGGCGCTCTACAGAGCGAATCCTTTCGCTGCGTCTCCTCTGAGCCCGTGCTGCGGAATCCTGCGCCCGACTTTCCTCCCGTAAGTCTGGGTTGCTTGTGTTGCGAGTTCCTGTTTCTTATTTGCACCGCATTTTGTTGGTAGCGGGCTCTGCTGCGGATTAAAGCAGCTTGTCGGCGTTGCTCCTGGGATGTGCGTGAAACACGTGGCATTTTTTTCGTGCTGTTTGAAAAAATTCAAATTAAATTGTGAAAATGTAAACAATGAAAATAGGAAATTTACGAAGGATTAAATTCCTCCTTCATAAATCTCATATTAAGGGACGCTTTTAGGGAAATCAACTTACCAAAATATACATATGTTTTAACAATAATTTTATATATTTTTGAAACACACACTTTTTTGTCACTGGTAAAAAAAAAAAATACACTCTTTAATTTTAACACTGGCAAAAAAATATTTGTCACGCACTTTAAATTTTCGATTAAATTTTTTAGACTGAATTTTTTAGACAAACCACTGTGGATTAGTGGTTTTTTCAATTTATATAGTCAAGTTATGTAATATTAAAAAATAACGTGTAATCCCTTAAATCTTTAAGGTTACACAGTTTTACATCCCAAATTTAAGGGATAAAATTATTCCGATCCAACCGATCAGAAAAAAGGTAATACCTGATATTTTAAAGTGACTCAGTCCCCATAAAAATTGCATTCATATCAGCTCTACCTGTTACGCAATTGAAAACCCTTGCACGTGTTCATTCAACGAAGGAGGATTTCCATTGGGTCATCATGGGATAATCCCATGGTTTTCTCGTAATAAAAATTCGGGTGTTATTTAAAAAGTAAAGGGTTGTAAACTTAACTATGAAAATGAACACAATTTTATGGTCTTTAATAACCTACTACCCGGTATCCCAGTATAACTTATGAATATGTTAAATCACTTGCATAGTGTTGTTAAAAATGATAAAAAGGCTAACTATATCCAATTTAAAGTATACTAGGTATACTAAATCGTTGCAGTATATATGTATGTATATGTATATGTATGGCCATACGTGATATATTTATGAAATTAAAATTGATTATGAAATTAAAAGTTTTAATCTATCTTTATGTACTAGTTGTTTTTTATTCTTATTATTTGATATTGTTTTGTTATCTCTATCTCCTATTTGTTCTACCTTATAAGGACCAGTATATTTAAAATATGAACTAGTAAAATTTTTTTTTAGCTTATGGGCTTCTAGCATTAGTCTAGCTCTCTTAAATGTCTGTTCTAATCTAAATTTTGATTCCTTAGCATAATCTTCTATATTATAAAGAGGTTTTATTATATCTATGCTATTAAAATGTTTTGGTAGATTTGACGTTTTACCAAAAACTAACTCATATGGACAATTGAAACAATAGGCGGAGTATTGTAGCCATACATCCCAATCCGTTTTGTCAACTGAGATATATAAACGAATAAACTCATTGAGTGTTCTGTGGCGTCGCTCCACGGTACCTACAGTCTGGTGATGATGTGCAGTCGAAGTTATGTTTTCAATATTTAAATTTTTACATAAATTCTCAATAATTGAATTTTTATATTTCTTTCCCATGTCCGTAATGAACGTCTTCATTGGATCGTACTTCAGAATAAAATTTTCAAATATAGCTTTTGCTACTGTATTTGCACTTTTATCTGGTATTGGTATTGCTACTGTTTAGAGGAGCCCCAAAATCCGGATCTTACTCCAATGAGCTCCTTTTGGAAACTCTTTTTCTGTGTCCCTTACTACTTGGGGGAAACAACAGACGATCAGAGGACCAAATGTTAAGAGGAGCCCCAAAATAAGAAGGTCGCACTCCAATGAATTCCGTTTAGAAAAATTTTATTCTGTACAATTCTCGTATAAGTAAGATACATGAAAATCTTTAATCTATTTAAAACTACTTATCAACGCACTGCACCTGCTATGCGACCCTTTCTCAAGTGCGATAAGCGCACCACATGATTTTGTGTAATGTTTTTGTGGCTGCAGTGGATCGGTTTTAGACCATGCTGTTTGTCTCATACCCCTTTACATGGTGGTGATGCAGATCTGCATCATACCGTTTAAATTCAATTATTTATCAAACTGCGTTACAAAACTGTATAAAAACTTTTTGATGCAGTTCAGCAACTTTCGTTTTTTGTATAAAAAGTGTTGATCACTCAGAATTCTGTCCAATAGTCAACAGGTGATTACTTTTCCCGCCAATTTGGTGAATGTGGTAATCTGAATTGGTTTTGCAGTTTCTCATCCAAAATATAAAAAAACAAAAAAAAACTGTATAATTGATTCAATTAATGTTTAAAAACAGGAAAATATTATATTTAGTTGTATATTATTGAGTTTTTGTGTTTGTTGCATTATAATACAATTAAATCATTAATATCGCTTAGTTTAAAAAATTCGTTTTTTTTTTGCTTTTTGTAAAAAAAATTAAGAAAAACCACCCTTAAAAAAAAAATAAAAAGAAGTGTATTTTTTATTTTCACTTATCTACCGAACAAAAAAAATCAAGAAAATCGGAGTTATTGCCATGTAAAGGGATATTTCCATGGGTCCGACCCCTTGAAACTCTATCTTTGGAATTTATTCCTACAATCGTGTACAATGCTTGAACATTCTGTAAAGGGCCACAAAAAAGTGTGTGTTGTTTTAGATTAAAATTTTATTTAACATCATCACTTTCTTTACTTTATATCTTTTAACAGATTATATGTGTATTTTTGTGTTTGTATTACATTTATAAATTTTATTTCTTTGATATTAGAAAATTATTATAATTATAATTGTTCGATAACAAAATGTAGTAGACTGTATAGATGTATGGGTAATTTATTTTTGAATTTTAATATCTTAAATATTTTAAAATTGTTTAAGTTTTTATTTATTATGTTCAACCAGGCCAAACGACTTTTACAACGAGGAGAGGCGACTGTCCTGGAGTCAGTCTCGGAGGCACTCCAATTCCAGCAAGCCCTACACTCAAATATCTGGGTATGACCCTGGATAGAAGGCTCACCTGGAGAACCCACCTGCAGCGCAAACGGACGCAAATCGGGATCAAGCTGCGTAAGCTCAACTGGCTCATTGGAAGAAGGTCCAGGCTGAAGCTAAGAGTCAAGCTTCTTATATATAAGGCCATTGTAAAGCCAATCTGGACCTTTGGTATCCAGCTATGGGGGACGGCGTGTCTAAGCAACCGAAGGATCATCCAGATCGCCCAAAACAAGGCCCTAAGAACTTTAATTGGAGCTCATCCGTTCCACGACAACGCGACAATCCACGCTCAACTGGGAGTTCAGCGATTCGCCAATAGGTACGTGGAAAGGCTGGACCGACATCCTAACCCTGAGGCCATCAATCTTCTGGACAACAGCTACACCATAAGGAGGCTGAAACGGACCCACCCACTGGACCTCTGCTACTCGGGCGTACGGGACTGAGCTGCAGTTGTAAAAGCAACAAGGCCCACGAAAGGGCCCGACAATAAATAACTTGAATTCTATCGCTAAGGTTTACTGTTAAAATTAGTTTCCTAGGATAAGCAAACATTGTACTACTCAATATTTCATTAAGTTAAGGTCCCAAGGTCCCGGACAGATTTTAAATATAACTACTGATTGATTGATAAAAAAAAATGTTCAACCTAATGTTTGAACATCCACGAAACCTAAATACTCTACATTTTCTTTAAAAAAATTACATTTCTCGCGCGAAACTCTCATGTTGGCCTCATATAATTTGTCCAAGACCCATGCTATGTGTTTCACATGCTCGTGCATATTTTCCGAAAAAATAATTACGTCATCGACGTAGACATAGCATGATTTACCTATTTGTTTCCTGAGCACATCGTCGATGGCTCTCTGAAAAATGCTGGGTGCATTTTTCAATCCAAAGGGTAGTCTACAGAACTCATATTTCCCATTTCCTACTGAGAAGGCCGTTTTTTCTCTATCGCTCTCGGCGAGTAGTATCTGGTGAAAACCAGACTTTAAATCTAAATCTAAATTCCCTGTTCATCGGTCCCTTTTTTATCTACAACCCAAACGGGGTTGTTATATGGAGACCGAGATGGCCGTATTATGCCGTCTCGTAACATCGCTTGTGTTTCTGTGTTTACAAAGTCGGACACGCCCATCGGGTATGGATACAGTTTTGAATATATCGGATCTTCGTTCTCTGTCCGCATAGTACCAACAATGTTA
This sequence comes from Drosophila pseudoananassae pseudoananassae, assembly GCA_018153035.1. Taxonomy (NCBI): domain Eukaryota; kingdom Metazoa; phylum Arthropoda; class Insecta; order Diptera; family Drosophilidae; genus Drosophila; species Drosophila pseudoananassae. Next base: position 3,232,188 of record JAECXR010000038.1, read on the forward strand.
GTTTGCGGTTTCCTAACATTTCCTGGAATTTTTCTAATATTTCCTGTGGTACCACTATATCCTCGACTTTTGTAAAATTTACATTTTCACACTTCAAAAATTTAATTTCCTCCGAACTGCTGTTAGTTATTAACTTTTTTTCTTTTAGGTCAAGTACGACGTCAGTCTCTTTTAGTAGGTCCAGTCCAATAATTCCATCAAACGTTGTTAAGTTTGGTAGCAAGAAAAATGTTGTATTTGTATTAAAAATGTGCAATATACAAGTTATCTAGTTGAACGTTTCTCGATGGTAAGGCTGCTCCAGATCCGCCGGTGACGAGGTGGCACCGGCAAGATACTTGATGAGTAGAAGCGGTTGAGAGTTGGCGGCAGGGCTGCTAGTCCCAGGTGGCCGCTGATGGTGTGCCACTGGTAGGATGGTTGATGAAGTATAAAATAAAGTTTATGTCGAGAGGGTGACTGCCCCCCCCTACCCCTGGCCTAAAGCTCAGTGGGCGAATGCAATAATAAGACGGCGATAGCCGGAGTAAAGTTTACGGAGCTAAGTGCTCTTTATTTAAAAGATTATAAAACAGAACTGAGGAACTTAGCAGTAGGTCTTAGTCGGCAGGCCGACCGCGTGACAGTGGGAAATGCTGACGATCGAAAAATGAGCATAACTCACCATACCGGGAACCAATGGGATCCAGGCACTGCCCCCAAAGGCAGGCTATGCTGAGTCGGCATCTAGAAGGAGTAGGGTGATCCAAGTGTTACCCCTCAGAAGTGTTAACTACTCCCCCCTTAGGCGTAAGACCGTCCTCGGTCGCCTTGAATGTTTCGGCAACTTGTTGCATTTCCCATGCATCTCGCTTTCTCCTCCACACGAGATGGAGCAGGACGAAAGTGCTGATCAAAAAGCTTACTCCCATGACGACAGCGATCCAGATGTCCGTTGATCCAGCCGACCTTACTTCGTTTTTGAGGGTTTGGATCGTTTCCAGGTTTTGGTTGTTCATCCTCTGAAGCATTGGCATACTAGGGGAGCACGTGGTTATGCCCGATAATGTTTCTATATTGGGGCCGTCATCCGTGCTGACTATTGCCGGACACTCATTGACTATCATTATACCATCGTCTACCAGCGTTATGGGGCTTAGGTGGCTGACCTGCGTTTCGCAATGCACCGTGACCCCTGCGTGCAGACCTCGAGCGCAAGTGTTCTGGGTTGCCAGTTTGCAGAATGCTCCGTACATCGTCGACACGCAATCAGTGATCGCCAAGACTTCTTGGTTGCACTCAGCTACCACGTTGTCCCGTAGTTGGAGAACGGTGTGTTGGTGAGGAAACGGGAAGACGGACCTCTATGGGATGATCAACTAAAACGGACTTCAAATCTTCATGGTTAAAAATGGCAGAGTTTATGATATTTGATTTTGCAAGTGTGACCGTGAGCATCAGATTCTGTACCTCTGAAATTAGCATTCTATTTCTGTCCAAAAGAACTTCGTATAAATGTGGTGTGTCATCTAGGTTATTCTTTTTTGCCTTAATGATTTCGTTAACAGCATCGGTTAGTTTGATAATCTGCTTTTGCGTTTCGGACTACTTGTTAATAGACTACTTGTCTATTGTTTGATTCGATTAACCGGGACTCGGACATTTTTAACATCTCGAGGTCAGCGGCATCAAGTGTGCCCGCTACCACTTTTAACGCGGTGCCTAAAAAGTCTAAGCTTCTGGCAATTCGGTGGTGTACCTCTAGTACGGATAATATATTTCTAATATGATCAATATCAACGTCTAACAATTTTCGCATGTGCAATTGTGGGAAAAAAGCTGTAAAAAAGCTGGAAAAAAGCGGACAATATAGCTGTTTCGTCTATCATAATTGAAAACTCTGTCAAATTGCTCGAATGCCTAAGAACCGCTGTCCCCAGGTCCGCTTCTACGCGTTTTTCCGTGTATAACGGAGTTAACTTATTGTCTAGTCTTTTATTGTTCTTTAAGTAGACTCTTTCTCCTACCTCAAATATTCTATTTTGTCTTGATGGGTTACACCTGTCAAGATTATCCCTCTGTGCTTTTTCAATATTCATTTTTCCTTTACTTTTTCGGAAGCAGAGTGGATTACATCAATCGGTTTTTGGTTAATGACCGAATGTAATGTCTTATTATATTCAACGGTCGCCCGCATAACTAGCTCCACTGTATCATTAATTTGTTTATCCATTTTTATGCACCCCGCTATTTCTGTTAGGGTGCTGTGGAGGCGTTCGATTTTTCCGTTTGAACTACTGTGCAGCGGGGGTGAATTTACAACATCTATGCCATACTGATTCTTGAGTAACGATGTGATCGTTTCAGAGCTGAAAGACGCTTCGTTATCACAGTATATTGTCTTTATATTTGGGAATAAGTTTATTAACTGAAGGATAGGGATTTTCACGTCTACTATTGCCCTAGACACTGTTCAACGAGATTGATTTATCTCACACTTGCAAACTAATCAAAAAAAAGGGGTGGCTGCTAAATATTTAAAAATGCGAAAAAAACGATAACGAAAAGAAATGGTCGTGCCTCATCAACGTTATAAATTTGAATGTATTTCTCTCTAATCTTAAGCCTAACTTATCTATTGCGGCGAAGCGGGGCGAATTCGCACAAGAGCGAATATGAGCTTTCGCTCCCGCTCCGCCCCAAGCTATCTTAGAGTAAATTTACAGACTAACAACTACAAAATATAATTCAGCTATAAACTATAATTCACAATTTTCGACAACTTCAATAAACTAACAAATCAATTCACAGACATTATTGGTTGTACTACCGCATATTTGGAGAATTTGTCGATGGCCTTTAATGAAAGTTACAATGAATAGCGTTGACAACTTTTGGGTTAATGATTGGTTTTAATGTTTCGAAAAGGGTCTATTTTTCCGTGAAATGTATAATATAAAAAATATAAAGTATCGCTTTAAGGAATACTTTGCCTCTTCTAGGATTATCACATTTCTGAAACAATTTAGAGGCTTTTCCGTTGTTTCTATCGTATAAGTGCTAGATACTTCACTGGGAACTGTTGCACAATCAGATTCGGGTTCGTTCTGAAGGCCGTTGATGTTTTGTCTTGCGACAGTACTGCCTCGATGCCGTAAGCTGACGCATCGGTTGTCAGATCGAACGGTTTTCTAAAATCTGGGTATTTGAGGGTGACATCTTCTGATGCCAAAATGTTTCGCAGTCTATCGAACGCGTCTCTTTGCTGATCGTTAAAATTTATTGGTATTTTCCTAGACATGTGTTAACTTACGGAACCGTTTTCTCCCTTAAAGAGGTTGGTTAGTGGCCTGGCTAATGTAGCGAAATCTTTTATAAAACACCTATAATAGTTGGCAAGTCCTAAGAATGATCTTAGTGAGAATAATCTTGTCGGTTCTGCGTATTCCTTAATGGCTGCTACCTTTTCAGGGTCAGTTGTTGCCCCGTTTCGGGTTACTACGAAGCCGAGGTATTGGACACTTTCTTTAAAAAAATGGGTTTTCTCTTTCGAGATGGTCATATTGGCTTGGCCAATTTTTTCAGGACCCAGTCAATGTGACTGACATGCTCTTTTTCGTTTTCCGAAAAGATTATGACATCGTCAACGTAGACGTAACACGACTTCCCTATCTGCTCTCTCAATACGTCATCGATTATCCTTTGAAAAATGCTACCAGCATTTTTTAATCCAAAAGGCAAACGGCAGAATTCATACTTGCCTCCGTTGACTGAAAAATAGGTTTTTTCGCGATCTTGTTCCGCAAGGAAAATTTTGTGATAACCAGATTTTAAGTCTAGAGTTGTAAAATATTTGGCTTTGCCAAGGGTTGCTAGTATTAACTCGATACTTGGCAAGGGGTATGTATCAGGAATGGTTTTTTCGTTCAGTTTTCTAAAGTCGATTACCAAACGCTTTTTCCTACCACCTGAGGAAAAAGGTCTCATCTGACCCTTTTTTATCGACCACCCAAGTTGGATTATTATACGGTGATCTCGACGGGGTTATGATATTAGAATTCAGCAGGTCTTTTATTTCTCTATTAACGAATTCTGCGATACCCATTGGGGTGGGGGTACACTTTAGAGTACACTGGGTTGTTATCCTCAGTGCGAATAGTAGCCACAACATTAGTGTTGTACGGCAAGGTTTGAGTTGCGTCGGAGAAGACTTTAGATCTTTTTCGATATCATCATTTCGATAAACTCCTTTTTTACTGACTCTGGAACGACTATGTCCTTTATGTTGGTAAAGCTTACATCGTCGCAATCAAGAAACTGCAGGTTCTCAGACCCGGAACCATACAATATTTTTTTTTTTTGCATATTGAGGGTGGCTCCCACTTGCGTTAGCAAGTCAAAGCCTATGATCCCGTCAAATGTTGTTAGGGAATCTAATATGAAAAATGGGGAAGTTTTGTGCTGTTGGACCTGTGAATTGTATTCACGCGAAACGGTGAGGCTTCTGGCGTTATGTTTTTAAGCTTCTTTGCGGGCTTTATATAACTTTTCGCTGCCCCTGTGTCAATAAGAATTTTTAAAGTTCTTCCAGCCAACCGTCGTTCGATGAACGGTAGCCGGGACCGCTCTCTAAAAAATTCAGCAGGTCATGGGAGTCGAGCGAGTCGCTGGCGTCTTCGATTGCGCTCATCGCAGCTATCGCAGCATTCTTATACTCTTGGTCTTTGGCACTAGCGGTCTATTCGATGTTGTTAAACCGCTGACGCCTTTGATCAGTTATCCTATCAGAGGAGTTGGGTCTTTTTACACTTTTTTCCTGCATATTTTGAGGTTGTGATACATTTTGGTTTTTTTTAAAATGTGGCTGTTGCCTAGTCTTAGAAGACGATGGGTTCCAGTCCATGGGCTCTGCTGCCTGACGTGGGTTGCCATGGTCGGCCCAGTCCCCTGGCTTACGCCCAGAACCATTTTGTTGGTTTTTATCTGGTTTTTAGAGTAATGAGGGTTCTTTTCGTTTCCTTGTTTATTAGGAAAGCGGTACTGAGTCTTACGGAAGTCAGAATTCTGTGTCTTCTGTTCCATTGCCTTAGCATACGTTGCCGCGAACTGGCTTCTTTCGATGCTTGCTTCAGCATCTTCAGATCTTCAGCATTTCTTCGACTAACATACCAGTACGAACCTGATGTTGACTATTCTGCTCATTCCATGTTGACTATTCTGCTGCCTGTCTTCCGTATCCCTTTGTCGCTGTCGGTGCTCTCCAGTGTTCCTTTCCTGTTCCCTTGCACGTTCTTCTGGGTCCTCGCGATTTTATCAGTATTTTGCACCTGATATCGTCGCCGCTCCTGTCCCATGTTGTTCCAGATTAGATCATTTTGGGCTTTCATGTGATTACTAATGTATTTTAGAGTATCGGGTATGTTGTAGTTTTTTTCTGATATTCGTGGCTTGTTCTGCAAGCTCGTTGCCCTTTAGTGTCCTGGGACCCTGGGATATCAGTTTGAATTTATATTTTTATTTTGACATAATTTTTCTGATTTCTAATATGTACTACGTAGAGTTATTTGGGTTTTCCAGTGCTGTTAGGGCTGAGAATGAGTCAGTTTTTTTTATTTGATATGAGGACAGGGTGTAGTAGCATTGCTTTGCAGTGGTCAAAAGTATCTTTTATTGTTGATGTCAGTTTTGGGATTCGTTTTGCTTTCGAAACTTTTTTAATAATGTGATAATGAGGCGTTTTCTTTGCGGTAGATATCATTTTAATGTTTTTTAATATAGCATGTTTAGTTCTTTGTTCTATTGGTCTTATGTTAGATTTGTATGGTAGGTTGTTTATCGGTGAGGAGCGAAAGGGCCGGAGGCTATTCTAATTGCTGAATGGTATATTGTTTTTATTTTGTTATGTTTTGATTTGGGTGCCTTTCCGTATAGAAATAACCCATAATCAATTTTGACATGTTAATTGAGTATTTTGATTAATTGAGTATCTTGATTAATTGAGTTCATATACATATATAGATCAGTGGGGGGCAAATACTTATTTTACATAGCACGCGTGCATAGGGTAGGAAATTCTGCCGCAGCGCTGCCGGAACACTGACAGTGTGAGCACTATACATTTTTTTAGAAGCTCTCTCATTTGCTCTCATTTTAACCCATTTGACAGTCCAAACATAAAAATCAAAATGTTTCCAGTGAGAACAATTTTCTTAAAAATTGGGTTGAAAAAGTTTTCTCCATAGAAAATAAAGGGAAGCTAGGGTAGTTTTAGGGTAGTTTTTCATTTGTTTAAGAACTTTTTCTATCAAAAATTTCTTTAAAATAAAATACACTATTTTAGTGCCCATTCAAAGTTTTGAATTAACGAAAAATGACATCAAAAAATACGTTTGCTCAGTGGATGCTCTGCTCTCATTGTTTTCCTCCGCTACGCATTCAAGTTATCTTTTAGTTGGTTGCTCGGTGATAAGGTTGCTCCAGATCCGGCTGATGACGAGGTGGCACCGGCAAGATACTTGATGAGTAGAAGCGGTGGGAGAGTTGGCGGCTGGGCTGCTAGTCCCAGGTGGCCGCTGATGGTGTGCCACTGGTAGGATGGTTGATGAAGTATAAAATAAAGTTTATGTCGAGAGGGTGACTGCCCCCCCCTACACCCCTGGCCTAAAGCTCAGTGGGCGAATGCAATAATAAGACGGCGATAGCCGGAGTAAAGTTTACGGAGCTAAGTGCTCTTTATTTAAAAGATTATAAAACAGAACTGAGGAACTTAGCAGTAGTCTTAGTCGGCAGGCCGACCGCGTGACAGTGGGAAATGCTGACGATCGAAAAATGAGCATAACTCACCATACCGGGAACCAATGGGATCCAGGCACTGCCCCCAAAGGCGGGTATGCTGAGTCGGCATCTAGAAGGAGTAGGGTGATCCAAGTGTTACCCCTCAGAAGTGTTAACTACTCCCCCCTTAGGCGTAAGACCGTCCTCGGTCGCCTTGAATGTTTCGGCAACTTGTTGCATTTCCCATGCATCTCGCTTTCTCCTCCACACGAGATGGAGCAGGACGAAAGTGCTGATCAAAAAGCTTACTCCCATGACGACAGCGATCCAGATGTCCGTTGATCCAGCCGACCTTACTTCGTTTTTGAGGGTTTGGATCGTTTCCAGGTTTTGGTTGTTCATCCTCTGAAGCATTGGCATACTAAGCACGTGGTTATGCCCGATAATGTTTCTATATTGGGGCCGTCATCCGTGCTGACTATTGCCGGACACTCATTGACTATCATTATACCATCGTCTACCAGCGTTATGGGGCTTAGGTGGCTGACCTGCGTTTCGCAATGCACCGTGACCCCTGCGTGCAGACCTCGAGCGCAAGTGTTCTGGGTTGCCAGTTTGCAGAATGCTCCGTACATCGTCGACACGCAATCAGTGATCGCCAAGACTTCTTGGTTGCACTCAGCTACCACGTTGTCCCGTAGTTGGAGAACGGTGTGTTGGTGAGAAACGGGGAAGACGGACCTCTATGGGATGATCAACTAAAACGGACTTCAAATCTTCATGGTTAAAAATGGCAGAGTTTATGATATTTGATTTTGCAAGTGTGACCGTGAGCATCAGATTCTGTACCTCTGAAATTAGCATTCTATTTCTGTCCAAAAGAACTTCGTATAAATGTGGTGTGTCATCTAGGTTATTCTTTTTTGCCTTAATGATTTCGTTAACAGCATCGGTTAGTTTGATAATCTGCTTTTGCGTTTCGGACTACTTGTAATAGACTACTTGTCTATTGTTTGATTCGATTAACCGGGACTCGGACATTTTTAACATCTCGAGGTCAGCGGCATCAAGTGTGCCCGCTACCACTTTTAACGCGGTGCCTAAAAAGTCTAAGCTTCTGGCAATTCGGTGGTGTACCTCTAGTACGGATAATATATTTCTAATATGATCAATATCAACGTCTAACAATTTTCGCATGTGCAATTGTGGGAAAAAAGCTGTAAAAAAGCTGAAAAAAGCGGACAATATAGCTGTTTCGTCTATCATAATTGAAAACTCTGTCAAATTGCTCGAATGCCTAGAGAACCGCTGTCCCCAGGTCCGCTTCTACGTGTTTTTCCGTGTATAACGGAGTTAACTTATTGTCTAGTCTTTTATTGTTCTTTAAGTAGACTCTTTCTCCTACCTCAAATATTCTATTTTGTCTTGATGGGTTACACCTGTCAAGATTATCCCTCTGTGCTTTTTCAATATTTCATTTTTCCTTTACTTTTTCGGAAGCAGAGTGGATTACATCAATCGGTTTTTGGTTAATGACCGAATGTAATGTCTTATTATATTCAACGGTCGCCCGCATAACTAGCTCCACTGTATCATTAATTTGTTTATCCATTTTTATGCACCCTCGCTATTTCTGTTAGGGTGCTGTGGAGGCGTTCGATTTTTCCGTTTGAACTACTGTGCAGCGGGGGTGAATTTACAACATCTATGCCATACTGATTCTTGAGTAACGATGTGATCGTTTCAGAGCTGAAAGACGCTTCGTTATCACAGTATATTGTCTTTATATTTGGGAATAAGTTTATTAACTGAAGGATAGGGATTTTCACGTCTACTATTGCCCTAGACACTGTTCAACGAGATTGATTTATCTCACACTTGCAAACTAATCAAAAAAAAGGGGTGGCTGCTAAATATTTAAAAATGCGAAAAAAAACGATAACGAAAAGAAATGGTCGTGCCTCATCAACGTTATAAATTTGAATGTATTTCTCTCTAATCTTAAGCCTAACTTATCTATTGGGAAAATAATAGGCGGGGGAGTTGATTTCGCACAAGAGCGAATATGAGCTTGTGCTCTGCGTTATTTCTCCGCCACTTTATAGACTATCTTAGAGTAAATTTACAGACTAACAACTACAAAATATAATTCAGCTATAAACTATAATTCACAATTTTCGACAACTTCAATAAACTAACAAATCAATTCACAGACATTATTGGTTGTACTACCGCATATTTGGAGAATTTGTCGATGGCCTTTAATGAAAGTTACAATGAATAGCGTTGACAACTTTTGGGTTAATGATTGGTTTTAATGTTTCGAAAAGGGTCTATTTTTCCGTGAAATGTATAATATAAAAATATAAAGTATCGCTTTAAGGAATACTTTGCCTCTTCTAGGATTATCACATTTCTGAAACAATTTAGAGGTTTTCCGTTGTTTCTATCGTATAAGTGCTAGATACTTCACTGGGAACTGTTGCACAATCAGATTCGGGTTCGTTCTGAAGGCCGTTGATGTTTTGTCGCGAAAGGGGCGAAAAAATTTTTTTTGGGGAAAAATTATTTTAAAAAAAATTATTTTATTTTGTTTTTGGGGGAGAAAGAAAAAAGTAGAAAAAAGGAAAAAAAAAAAAATTTTTTAAAAAAAATTTTTTGTCTTGCGACAGTACTGCCTCGATGCCGTAAGCTGACGCATCGGTTGTCAGATCGAACGGTTTTCTAAAATCTGGGTATTTGAGGGTGACATCTTCTGATGCCAAAATGTTTCGCAGTCTATCGAACGCGTCTCTTTGCTGATCGTTAAAATTTATTGGTATTTTCCTAGACATGTGTTAACTTACGGAACCGTTTTCTCCCTTAAAGAGGTTGGTTAGTGGCCTGGCTAATGTAGCGAAATCTTTTATAAAACACCTATAATAGTTGGCAAGTCCTAAGAATGATCTTAGTGAGAATAATCTTGTCGGTTCTGTGTATTCCTTAATGGCTGCTACCTTTTCAGGGTCAGTTGTTGCCCCGTTTCGGGTTACTACGAAGCCGAGGTATTGGACACTTTCTTTAAAAAAATGGGTTTTCTCTTTCGAGATGGTCATATTGGCTTGGCCAAATTTTTTCAGGACCCAGTCAATGTGACTGACATGCTCTTTTTCGTTTTCCGAAAAGATTATGACATCGTCAACGTAGACGTAACACGACTTCCCTATCTGCTCTCTCAATACGTCATCGATTACCCTTTGAAAAATGCTACCAGCATTTTTTAATCCAAAAGGCAAACGGCAGAATTCATACTTGCCTCCGTTGACTGAAAAATGAGGTTTTTTCGCGATCTTGTTCCGCAAGGAAAATTTTGTGATAACCAGATTTTAAGTCTAGAGTTGTAAAATATTTGGCTTTGCCAAGGGTTTGCTAGTATTAACTCGATACTTGGCAAGGGGTATGTATCAGGAATGGTTTTTTCGTTCAGTTTCCTAAAGTCGATTACCAAACGCTTTTTCCTACCACCTGTCTCATCTGACCCTTTTTTATCGACCACCCAAGTTGGATTATTATACGGTGATCTCGACGGGGTTATGATATTAGACTTCAGCAGGTCTTTTATTTCTTTATTAACGAATTCCGCGATACCCATTGGGGTGGGGGTACACTTTAGAGTACACTGGGTTGTTATCCTCAGTGCGAATAGTAGCCACAACATTTGTGTTGTACGGCAAGGTTTGATTTGCGTCGGAGAAGACTTTAGATCTTTTTGATATCATCATTTCGATAAACTCCTTTTTTACTGACTCTGGAACGACTATGTCCTTTATGTTGGTAAAGTTTACATCGTCGCAATCAAGAAACTGCAGGTCCTCAGACCCGGAACCATACAATATTTTTTTTTTTGCATATTGAGGGTGGCTCCCACTTGCGTTAGCAAGTCAAAGCCTATGATCCCGTCAAATGTTGTTAGGGAATCTAATATGAAGAATGGGGAAGTTTTTTGGCCTTTTTATTTATGCTATTGGACCTGTGAATTGTATTCACGCGAAACGGTGAGGCTACTGGCGTTATGTTTTTAAGCTTCTTTACGGGCTTTATATAACTTTTCGCTGCCCCTGTATCAATAAGAATTTTTAAAGTCCTCCCAGCCAACTGTCGTTCGATGAACGGCAGCCGGGACCGCTCTCTAAAAAATTCAGGAGGTCATGGGAGTCGATCGAGTCGCTGGCGTCTTCGATTGCGCTCATCGCAGCTACCGCAGCACTCTTATACTCTTGGTCGTTGGCACTAGCGGTCTATTCGACGTTGTTAAACCGCTGACGCCTTTGATCCGTTATCCTATCAGAGGAGTTGGGTCTTTTTTACATTTTTTCCTGCATATTTTGCGGTTGTGATACATTTTGGTTTTTGTTTAAAAAATGGCTGTTGCTTAGACTTAGAAGACGATGGGTTCCAGTCCATGGGCTCTGCTGCCTGACGTGGATCTGCCATGGTCGGCCCAGTCCCCTGGCTTACGCCCAGAACCATTTTGTTGGTTTTTATCTGGTCTTTTAAAATAATGAGGGTTCTTTTCGTTTCCTTGTTTATCAGGAGTGCGGAACTGAGTCCTACGGAAATCAGAATTCTGTGTCTTCTGTTCCATTGCCTTAGCATACGTTGCCGCATTGCCGCAAACTGGCTTCTTTCGATGCTGGCTTCAGCCTCCTTAGCTAATGCCAATGCCGAAGGAAGTGTCTTTTGGCTGATGCCATGTGGAAAACGACTGCTCTCAGGTTTTTTTTTAGGCCTAAGATAACACATGTAGTGCGTCCGCCCTTACCTCATTGTTGAGCAGTGTGGTCCTCTTTCAATGTCATGGGACATGACAATTTTGTTCGTGACGAGGGTTAGCTTACGCTCCAACCTCGTCATAGTATTGTTGAGGCTTTGGTCACTTTGGCGAACTGCCTCAAGGTGTTGTCGTAACAGCCTCAACGAAGTTTTGTCTGTGTAGGAGCAGTCTAATCTTGCCAGAATGGCATCGAAATTAAGCACAGTGTTGTGTGATACCAGTTCAACGCTCGCGCTGGACCCTAATTTTTAATTTTCCTGATTATGGTAACGGCTTGATAATGGGTTTCACAGCTGCCCTGGTAAGGTTTGAAAGAGTTTGTATTCGATCCGTGGCGGACTGCCTCCACGCTACGTACCCGCCTTGCTTTCACCGTTGAAATCTGGTACTGACTTAATTATTGTGGAGCGGTATGTCGCATGGGGGGCGCTCCTGGCTGTACCGACACTCTTAATGTGATGAGGCCTCCACCTGTGGGGTCTCTACGCGCATGTTTTGTAATCTGCACGTTAACGGAATTGATTATTGAGCTTCAAATTCAGTTTCTTGGGAGCCTTGCTTTCGTGTTGCGCTAAGGGCGCCCTGGATAATACTTTGCAATTCGTTCGCGTTCATTTTTTTTCTTTGTCTTCGATTTGAGCCTGCCCCGGTCTAGAAATACCCCGGATCTCTTCTTCTTCACTATCACTCACGACTTTTTTTTAATTTCTCTTATACGGACCTGGAAAGTTCATATAAAAACTTGAACTTATGCCACCTAATTTATACAGAGGTTCACCATACATATGGCCGAATATTCTGTCCGGCTGGCATAAGACTTTAATATATTTTATATTTATTCAATTTATTAAAATATATTTTCAGCCAAACATAAAAATAAAAAATCTTATAGTGAGCTTGCAGGTCAAAAATGCAGCTTTATTATTATATATGTATAATAATTGTTTTGGTTTTTTTTTTTTTAAGTTTTTTTTTTACGTGTGCAAGTTATATTTGTTTTTGCCAATTATAAGGTGTACTTTTTATTGTATATGGTATATGTTTTTTGAAGCCGTATTAATTAATTAGCCCACTTACATGTTTGCAAAATTTTTGGGTCGCTATTTTTTTGCTCCGTTAGGCGCCAGTTATCTTAGTTGAACGTTTCTCGATGGTAAGGTTGCTCCAGATCCGCCGGTGACGAGGTGGCACCAGTAGGGTGCTTGATGAGTAGTAGCTGGTTGGCACGATTTGGCGGCAGGGCTGCTGGTCCCAGGTGGCCACGGATGGGGTGCCACCGATATGGTGGTTGATGACGTGTAAAATAAGGTTTATGTTGAGAGGGTGACTGCCCCCTACACCCCTGGCCTTAAGCTCAGTGGGCGAATGCAAATAATAAAACGGCGATGGCCGGAGTTAAGTTTATGGAGCTAAGTGCTCTTTATTCCAATGATTATAAAACAGAACTGAGGAACTTAGCAGTAGGGTGCCTAGTCGGCAGGCCGACCGCGTGACAGTGGGAAATGCTGACGATCGCAAGATACCGGAAACCAGTGGGATCCAGGCACGGCCCCCAAAGGCGGGTATGCTGAGCCGACATTATAAAGACTAGGGTGATCCAAGAATCACCCAAGATTTCTACCGACTGTTTGTTACCCCTCAGAAGTGTTAACTTACATTTGTTATTTATTGTGTTATGACCATGGATTGATTTTATAGAAAATGGTTTATTTACGAAAACAACGTTTTTTAATTCTTTAATAGGTTTGATGTAATTTTTGGAAGCCCCTGTGTCAATTAAAAGTTTTATTTTTCTCCCTGCGATATCCCTTTCTATGAATGGAAGCAGGGAGTTATGCCTAAAAAATTTATTTCATCGTATTCTACTAGGTCATCGTCGATGTTCTCACATTCCTCTTCGGCTACTGTCGGGTATTCGTTATTGGTTTCATTTGGTGGGTCGTTTCCTACAGCCAGATGATTTATCCTCTGGTGTTTTGGTCGTGTATATCTAGCGCTACTACTAGTTGGCCTTTTAATCGTCTGTCCCTGATTATTGCTACCTTTCGGTTGAATATCTTGGTAGGTGCTTTGAATTTGTCTTGAAAACGGCCCACTTTGTTGGTTTAGGGTTGGTTGTCTAAAACGGGATAATGAAGGATCGACGTCCATTGGTTGGGTCGGTTCCTGTCTGGGTGGCTGACTTTGTGGTATTTTTTAAAACGGGGATTTTTACCATTTGGGTTAAACTTAGCGTCTGTCGATGCATTTCTTTGTTCAGCACTTTGGTGTTTTTCCTCCGTGCTACGTGCGAAACTACTTGCGAAGATGTATCGCTCGTGATTAGCGTCTACTTCCTGCGCTAATGCTAAAGCGGAAGGAAGATCGGTTGGTCTTGACGAAAAAAGAACGTCGCTAAGCGATTTTCTTGTGCCCGAAATAAATACTCGTAGTGCATCCGCTCTGTATTTTTCGTTCAGTGAGGCAGCTACGGTGTTGTCGTAGGTCATAATTGTCTTGTTTATAAGCAGAGTCAGTTTTTTCTCGACTTCGTCATAGTACTGCAGAAGTGTCATGTTTCCTTGACGTAGTGTTGACATCTCCTGTTCTATTAAATATATCGGTCGTTTGTCCGCGTATGTAAAGTCAAGCCTGTTGTTGTTCCTTTTGTATTTAATTTTTTCTAAAAAAAAATTTTGATCTTGTGCCTTTATTATTATTTTTTTTTAACCGAGACTCTTAGAAAATCACTTTTTTAATATTTTTTTAAAAATATGTTGCAATTGGAAAATACTGGGCGTATGAACACTCTACTTCAGGGGTGCCCAGCCCTATTGCTCTCGGAGCTCCTTTGTTGTTGGAATCGCTCGTTATATGGGAATTGAAATTTCATATATGTACGTGTGTGGCTCGTAGTATAGGCAAGCGCTAAATACAAAAACAATTTTTCGTTTTTTCGAGTTAAGCAACAACAATTGTATAGTGTCTCAGTTTTTCGTACTAATACGAAGGCACTTTGTTTTTTGTATTACCGAAAACTTTTCACTGCAAAAAATTACTTTTGGTTGAGATCTCAAAAATAATGGTTAACATCTAAGTGAATTTATTTTATTTATAACTTTATTATAGTTTTTAATTTTTATTTCATAAATATTTTCGTATTACTTTTTTCCATTGAAAATTGTACTATAATTTTTTCAGTACACCGACATGACTTGCAAAAAAAATTCTAGCTTTTAATGTATTGGTGATTTTTTGCATTGGTGTTCGAGTTTGCTCTGCCTTATGCTAAGCTTGGGCACCCCTGCTCTACTTACATGATTTTTATTTAATTATAGAGCAAAATGTTATTGCCGCTGTCGGGTGCCTTCCTTCTTTTAATTAAGTTGCGCTCTTGTAGTCGGTCCTGGTTTCGTTTTATTGGGTTGTGTTGGTGTTGTTGGTTTCGTTGGGCTTACGTAGTTTTGTAGCTTTTTGTTTTTTGAAACGGATCGAACGCGTTTTATATATTTTTTTTATTTAAACGTCGAATCGTGGGTCTTACGATCGCGTTTTTTCCGTGCAACGGTCGAGGGTCTTACGACGCGTTGTTGTTTTTGTTTTTTTTTTAACACGGGTCAAGGGTCTTTCGACGCGTTGGGTGCCAATTAACAAAGAGTCCTTTTTAGGATTCTTTTAAGACGCGATTTTATTTCGCGAATGAGAAGACTTTGTAATTGTGAGGTTTGACCGTCACCGTTTATTTCCAAAATTCAATTAACTGCTAAGTACATTAATTCTTTTAACGGAAGCTAGCCCTATGCCGTAAAAGTGCTGACCCGGCTGCCTATGCATGGTTAAGGTTACACAGTTTTAGCATTTTTGTCAAGGCAATAAAATGTCAGGATCATTTTATATACATACCTGCTTTACCTGTTGTGTTATGAATTTAGGCGTTACGAATATTTACATCCCAAATTTGAGGGATAAAATTATTCCGATTCAACCGATCAGAAAAAGGTAATACCTGATATTTTAAAGTTACTCAGTCCCCATATAAATTGCATTCATATCTGCACTACCTGTTACGCAATTGAAAACCCTTGCACGTGTTCATTCAACGAAGAAGAATTTCCATTGAACCATATTGGTGGCATTACCTGGAATGGGTCATCATGGGATAATCCCATGGTTTTCTCGTAATAAAAATTCGGGTGTTATTTAAAAAGTAAAGGGTTGTAAACTTAACTATGAAAATGAACACAATTTTATGGTCTTTAATAACCTACTACCCGGTATCCCAGTATAACTTATGAATATGTTAAATCACTTGCATAGTGTTGTTAAAAATGATAAAAAGGCTAACTATATCCAATTTAAAGTATACTAGGTATACTAAATAGTTGCAGTATATATGTATGTATAAGTTTGGCCATACGTGATATATTTATAAATTAAAATTGATTATGAAATTAAAAGTTTTAATCTATCTTTATGTACTAGTTGTTTTTTATTCTTATTTGATATTGTTATGTTATCTCTATCTCCAATTTGTTCTACCTTATCCTGTTTCATTTTTCAATAAAACCTGATCTCCTATTTTTAAATCAAAATCTGAACTAGTTTTGTCGTAAAAAATTTTTCTTAGCTTATGGGCTTCTAGCATTAGTCCAGCTCTCTTAAATGCCTGTTCTAATTTAAATTTTGATTCCTTAGCATAATCTTCTATATTATAAAGAGGTTTTATTATATCTATGCTATTAAAATGTTTTGGTAGATTTGACGTTTTACCAAAAACTAACTCATATGGACAATTGAAACAATAGGCGAAGTATTGTAGCCATACATCCCAATCCGTTTTGTCAACTGAGATATATGAACGAATAAACTCATTGGTACCTACACGGTACCTACAGTCTGGTGATGATGTGCAGTCGAAGTTATGTTTTCAATATTTAAATTTTTACATAAATTCTCAATAATTGAATTTTTATATTTCGTTCCCATGCCCGTAATGAACGTCTTCATTGGACCGTACTTCAGAATAAAAATTTGAAATATAGCTTTTGCTACTGTAATTGTACTTTTATCTGGTATCGGTATTGCCACTAAGTATTTAGTTAAATCGCAGATGAGTGTTACCAAGAGAGATGGCACGACGACAAGTGTGGCAAAAGTTATATTTACCGGACGGACTGGGAAACTTCCTTGACAACTAAAATGCGATGCCAACGTTTAGGAGAGGAAATTTAGAGGAGATAGCGAGGATGTATAATCCACTTACCTGCAAACTGAACCATGTTCCTCCACAGCAAATACAAATTTCCGTTGGTCCTTCCTTTATGTTCCTGTGATAAAGATCCCTCGCTGATACTTGAATCCTATTTCGCTGTTGCGAAAATCCGTTCCTGTTCCAGTTCGTCGTCCGAAAGTTGAGCTCTAGCGTCCATGTTTCGTTAAGACTGCCTTTGGGAGGCCTCTAGTCGATTTTGGGGGTCCATCCTGAAGTTTATTAATCGATCCTCTGCCTTTTGCCGAATTTTTTCTTCCCGAATCCTCCGCTGTTGTCGTGTTTCCCGGCGTTGTGATGTGTTTATCCGTTGCTTCTGTGTTCTTGCGATGGGATTTCTCCTGGTTGCTCTACTGTAATCGGCGTCCCTTTCCCGTTCTTGCTGCCTGTCTTTCGTATCCCTTCGTCGCTATCGGTGTTCTCCAGTGGTCCTTTCCTGTTTCCTTGCACGTTTTTCTTGCACGTTTTTCTTGCACGTTTTTCTTGCACGTTCTTCGAACCCGTTCCGGTTTTAGGTATTCCGGAATAGTCCTCCTTGTCGCATGATCAGCAGTATTTTGCACCTGCTCTTGTCGCCGCTCCCCGGAGTCCTCTCGACGTATACTGTGAGTAGCGGGTGCGGGGGGAGGGCCTCCTGGTCCTGGCCCATATATGCCGAACATATCCTTAGAGGACCATTTGGGCTTTCTATGACTGCGGCTACGTGGTCTTCATTGCTAAAATTGGGTAGCAAAAAGAGGTTAAGGTTCTTTTTTTCGAGGATGCAGGCTCGCTTTTTACCTGTTGTATCGGCTTTGCAGAGCCTAAACTCCGACGCCCCCAACCCAAGAATCCTGTCTCCTAGGATCCAGGGTTCCTGGATGAGGGCCACATCAGCTCCACTCTCGGCGAGGTGGAGTAGGAGGGCAGCTGACGCGGCTTTACTGTGATGGAGGTTTATTTGCAAGATCGTCAGCGACATCCTTACAAATCTCCACCACAGTAATTTCTGCCTCCGTCTCGGAGCTCAGCAGAGCGTCCTCCTCCATTCCGACTCCACTAAGTGCCCTTGCCAAGTTGCTTTCCTCCGAGGTGTACCCTTCCAGGATTTCCTTCTCCTCATCCGACTTCCTTTCGGGTGCCCCTCTTCGGTCGGCTCCTCCAAGTCTGGGTCTTGCGTGTCTGCCTCCAGCCCGATACCTCCTGGCTTGGCCTTCGCATCGGATTTGTAGATTTGTAGAATCCGGACTTCAGCCGGTGCTCCGACCTTTCCAGGGCTTTTACGGTCTCCTCATTGAGTGTGAGGACGACCTGCCTCCGTAGTCCCATCGCCTCCTCGACCTTGGCGACTCTCCAGTCCGCCGTGGGAAGCGTCGGATTGCACATCCCAAGCATAGTTAAGATGGTCTTAGGGTCGGCTGGCTTTTCAGTGAGCCACAAACGCGCCCTCGGTTTGCTTGAGATCTCCTCCCAGTCAACCGCCGCCAGCTTAGCTCCAGGGTAGTGCTCTCCAAGCGATGCAACCATCCGCTTGTAGGTCTCTACCGATCGCGCGTCTTGGCAGGCAATTACCTTGACGCTACCCTGATACCATCCTGCGTCTTCGCATTCTGGTGGGGGTCTTCCGCATCGCAGCATCTTCTCCACGAAGCGCCCATGCAACTCGTTTACCACTCGTCGTCAAAGGTCCTTGGGGATGAGCCTATCCTTGGAGCCCTTATCCAGCACTCCAATTAGGGTTCTTTCCTTCGTCATTTCGGCGAACGAGCTGTTGGACGGCTGCGGCTGGGCCTTCCTCTTCTTAGCCTGGGCTTCTCCCTCCGTGGACCTTTGCCTTTTTGCGCTTTGCGCGACCTCCTTGGCAGGGTCTGACCCAGTACGTTTGTTCGGATCCAGCCTCACTCCCGCCTTTTCCGGTTTTAAGTCGGGCAGGATCTCCCTTGCCCACTTAATGATCGCGGCCTGGTCCGGGTTGGCTTCGGCCGATGGGTCCGCCCTCATCAGAATGAAGGCTGCTCTTCTCCTGTCTTTGTAAGAGCCTTTACGCTGCGTCGATTGAGACGCTCCCGGGCCGGGGTTCGCCTTAGGGGCCCCGCCGGTTGGTTTAGAGGTTGACCCTGAAGTCTTCCTCTCCACGCCGTTTGGTGGTCCCATGGCTAGCCCCGCTTTGGAAGAAGCCTTGGCAACTTCCTCCGCACCGGCGCGTCCCTCCTCCAGATGTTGCCCCTCTGTGGGGCGCTTCTCCATCTCAGCAACTCCTTGGCTTTTGAGGGCCTTGGAGTTTGACCCTGACCTCTGACCCCATTTCCGGACTTTTTTAGGGAGTTCCGTTCTCCACTTAGGTTTTTATTTGGTAAATTCGAATTCCCACGTTTTGGTCCCACGAAAAGGCGGGATGGGGTTCGTCCAACATGACATAGCCCGCTTGTCACGATAAGCCTGGTTAAAATTGGGAGGTTGGCCGGTCCCCCAGAGTTCGCATATTAGCGTCCGAGCCACCCCTCGGACACGCGTCCTTCGGCATATGCTGTTCCACCTTGGATTGGCGTGATTTAAGGAAGGGAGTGTTCTTCTCCCCGCCCGACTACCATTAGCCAGCATCCTCGGCAGAGACATGACCTTACCGGGACCTGTTACCAGCCGCCCTCACGTGGAGAGTATAGTCGCACTATCAGCGGTGTAAACATAATATTAAAAAATAACGTAAAATCCTTTAAATCTTTAAGGTTACACAGTTTTACCATTTTTGTCAAGGCAATAAAATGTCAGGATCACTTTGTCTACTTTATCTACTACTTTAATTTATTATATCACTTTATCGCGGCGTCTCGAACCCGTTCCGGATTTCGGTAATCTGGAATAGTCCTCCGTGTCGCATGGTCAGCAGTATTTTGCACCTGCTCTTGTCGCCGCTCCTCGGAGTCCTCTCGACGAATAGCCCGCGCTGTGGCGTCCCGAACCCGTTCCGGATTTCGGTATTCCGGAATAGTCCTCCGTGTCGCATGATCAGCAGTATTTTGCACCTGCTCTTGTCGCCGCTCCTCGGAGTCCTCTCGACGAATAGCACGCGCTGCAACGTCCGGAATCCGTTCCGGATTTCGGTATTCCGGAATAGTCCTCCGTGTTGCATGGTCAGCAGTATTTTGCACCTGCTCTTTTCGCCGCTCCTCGGAGTCCTCTTGACGAATAGCCCGCGCTGTGGCGTCCCGAACCCGTTTCGGATTTCGGTAATCCGGAATAGTCCTCCGTGTCGCATGGTCAGCAGTATTTTGCACCTGCTCTAGTCGCCGCTCCTCGGAGTCCTCTCGACGAATAGCCCGCGCTGTGGCGTCCCGAACCCGTTCCGGATTACGGTATTCCGGAATAGTCCTCCGTGTCGCATGATCAGCAGTATTTTGCACCTGCTCTTGTCGCCGCTCCCCGGAGTCCTCTCGACGAATGGCCCACGCTGCGGCGTCCCGAACCCGTTCCGGATTCCGGTAATCCGGAATAGTCCGACGGTTTGCACGTGCTTCCATGTCCCGAATCCTCTCTGGAATACGTAATTTTTGATCCAGTCGCCGATCAGCATGTGCTTCAGTATCACGAAGGAGCTCTACATAGCGAATCCTTTCGCTGCGTCTCCTCTGAGCCCGTGCTGCGGAATCCTGCGCCTGACTTTCCTCCCGTAAGTCTGGGTTGCTTGTGTTGCGAGTTCCTGTTTCTTATTTGCACCGCATTTTGTTGGTAGCGGGCTCTGCTGCGGATTAAAGCAGCTTGTCGGCGTTGCTCCTGGGATGTGCGTGAAACACGTGGCATTTTTTTCGTGCTATTTGAAAAAATTCAAATTAAATTGTGAAAATGTAAACAATGGAAATAGAAAATTTACGAATGATTAAATTCCTCCTTCAAAAATCTCATATTAAGGGACGCTTTTAGGGAAATCAACTTACCAAAATATACATATGTTTTTACAATTATTTTATATATTTTTGAAACACAAACTTTTTTGTCACTGGTAAAAAATAAAACGTGCACTCTTTAATTTTAACACTGGCAAAAAAATATTTGTCACGCACTTTAAATTTTCGATTAAATTTTTTAGACTGAATTTTTTAGACAAACCACTATGGATTAGTGGTTTTTTCAATATATATAGTCAAGTTAGGTAATATTAAAAAATAACGTGTAATCCCTTAAATCTTTAAGGTTACACAGTTTTACCTATTTTGTCAAGGCAATAAAATGTCAGGATCATTTTATATACCTGCTTTATCTTTCGTGTTATGAATTATGCGTTACGAATATTTACATCCCAAATTTAAGGGTTAAAATTATTCCGATCCAACCTATCAGAAAAAAGGTAATACCTGATATTTTAAAGCAGTGGTGGGCAAACTCTCATTTTACATAGCACGCGAGTATAGGGTAGGAAATTCTGCCGCAGCGCTGCCGGCACACTGACAGTGTGAGCATTCTCAATTTTTTTTAGAAGCTCTCTCATTTGCTCTCATTTTTATTCATTTGACAGCCCAAACTAAAAATCAAAATTTTTCCACTGAGAAAAATTTTTTCAGAAATTGGGTTGGAAAAAGTTTTCTTCATGGAGAATATATTTAGGGAAGCGTATTTTTTCATTTGCTTAAGAAATGTTGCTAGCAAAGCTTTTTTTTAAAATAAAATACTCAATTTTAGTGCCCATTCCAACTTTTGAATTAACGAAAATTGAAATAAAAAAATACGTTTTTTTCGCTCAGTGAATTCTCTGCTCTCATTGTTTTTCTCTGCTACGCACACACTCAAATTTTAAACATGTGTTAGTTTTGCCCACCACTGTTTTAAAGTAAACTCATATTTCCCATTTCCTACTGAGAAGGCCGTTTTTTCTCTATCGCTCTCGGCGAGTAGTATCTGGTGAAAACCAGACTTTAAATCTAATGTGGTAAAGTATTTTGCTTTTCCTAAATTTGCCAATATAAAAACTACGTTCGGGATAGGGTATTTGTCATCTATTGTCTTCAAATTAAGCTTTCTGAAGTCTATTACTAGTCGTTTTTTTGTGTTTCCCTGTTCATCGGTCCCTTTTTTATCTACAACCCAAACGGGGTTGTTATATGGAGACCGAGATGGCCGTATTATGCCGTCTCGTAACATCGCTTGTGTTTCTGTGTTTACAAAGTCGGACACGCCCATCGGGTATGGATACAGTTTTGAATATATCGGATCTTCGTTCTCTGTCCGGATAGTACCAACAATGTTAGTTTGCGGTTTCCTAACATTTCCTGGAATTTTTCCAATATTTCCTGTGGTACCACTATATCCTCGACTTTTGTAAAATTTACATTTTCACACTTCAAAAATTTAATTTCCTCCGAACTGCTGTTAGTTATTAACTTTTTTTCTTTTAGGTCAAGTACGACGTCAGTCTCTTTTAGTAGGTCCAGTCCAATAATTCCATCAAACGTTGTTAAGTTTGGTAGCAAGAAAAATGTTGTATTTGTATTAAAAATGTGCAATATACATTTGTTATTTATTGTGTTATGACCATGGATTGATTTTATAGAAAATGGTTTATTTACGAAAACAACGTTTTTTAATTCTTTAACAGGTTTGATGTAATTTTTGGAAGCCCCTGTGTCAATTAAAAGTTTTATTTTTCTCCCTGCGATATCCCTTTCTATGAATGGAAGCAGGGAGTTACGCCTAAAAAATGTATTTCATCGTATTCTACTAGGTCATCGTCGATGTTCTCACATTCCTCTTCGGCTACTGTCGGGTATTCGTTATTGGTTTCATTTGGTGGGTCGTTTCCTACAGCCAGATGATTTATCCTCTGGTGTTTTGGTCCTGTATATCTAGCGCTACTACTAGTTGGCCTTTTAATCGTCTGTCCCTGATTATTGCTACCTTTGGGTTGAATATCTTGGTAGGTGCTTTGAATTTGTCTTGAAAACGGCCCACTTTGTTGGTTTAGGGGTGGTTGTCTAAAACGGGATAATGAAGGATCGACGTCCATTGGTTGGGTCGGTTCCTGTCTGGGTGGCTGACTTTGTGGTATTTTTTAAAATGGGGATTTTTACCATTTGGGTTAAACTTAGCGTCTGTCGATGCATTTCTTTGTTCAGCACTTTGGTGTTTTTCCTCCGTGCTACGTGCGAAACTACTTGCGAAGATGTATCGCTCGTGATTAGCGTCTACTTCCTGCGCTAATGCTAAAGCGGAAGGAAGATCGGTTGGTCTTGACGAAAAAGAACGTCGCTAAGCGATTTTCTTGTGCCCGAAATAAATACTCGTAGTGCATCCGCTCTGTATTTTTCGTTCAGTGAGGCAGCTACGGTGTTGTCGTAGGTCATAATTGTCTTGTTTATAAGCAGAGTCAGTTTTTCTCGACTTCGTCATAGTACTGCAGAAGTGTCATGTTTCCTTGACGTAGTGTTGACATCTCCTGTTCTATTAAATATATCGGTCGTTTGTCCGCGTATGTAAAGTCAAGCCTGTTGTTGTTCCTTTTGTATTTAATTTTTTTCAAAAAAAATTTCGATCTTGTGCCTTTATTATTATTTTTTTTAACCGAGACTCTTAGAAAATCACTTTTTTAATATTTTTTTAAAAATATGTTGCAATTGGAAAATACTGGGCGTATGAACACTCTACTTCAGGGGTGCCCAGCCCTATTGCTCTCGGAGCTCCTTTGTTGTTGGAATCGCTCGTTATATGGGAATTGAAATTTCATATATGTACGTGTGTGGCTCGTAGTATAGGCAAGCGCTAAATACAAAAACAATTTTTCGTTTTTTCGAGTTAAGCAACAACAATTGTATAGTGTCTCAGTTTTTCGTACTAATACGAAGGCACTTTGTTTTTTTGTATTACCGAAAACTTTTCACTGCAAAAAATTACTTTTGGTTGAGATCTCAAAAATAATGGTTAACATCTAAGCTATGAATTTATTTTATTTATAACTTTATTATAGTTTTTAATTTTTATTTCATAAATATTTTCGTATTACTTTTTCCATTGAAAATTGTACTATAATTTTTTTCAGTACACCGACATGACTTGCAAAAAAAAATTCTAGCTTTAATGTATTGGTGATTTTTTGCATTGGTGTTCGAGTTTGCTCTGCCTTATGCTAAGCTTGGGCACCCCTGCTCTACTTACATGATTTTTATTTAATTATAGAGCAAAATGTTATTGCCGCTGTCGGGTGCCTTCCTTCTTTTAATTAAGTTGCGCTCTTGTAGTCGGTCCTGGTTTCGTTTTATTGGGTTGTGTTGGTGTTGTTGGTTTCGTTGGGCTTACGTAGTTTTGTAGCTTTTTGTTTTTTGAAACGGATCGAACGCGTTTTATATATTTTTTTTATTTAAACGTCGAATCGTGGGTCTTACGATCGCGTTTTTTCCGTGCAACGGTCGAGGGTCTTACGACGCGTTGTTGTTTTTGTTTTTTTTTTAACACGGGTCAAGGGTCTTTCGACGCGTTGGGTGCCAATTAACAAAGAGTCCTTTTTAGGATTCTTTTAAGACGCGATTTTATTTCGCGAATGTCACCGTTTATTTCCAAAATTCAATTAACTGCTAAGTACATTAATTCTTTTAACGGAAGCTAGCCCTATGCCGTAAAAGTGCTGACCCGGTTGCCTATGCATGGTTAAGGTTACACAGTTTTAGCATTTTTGTCAAGGCAATAAAATGTCAGGATCATTTTATATACATACCTGCTTTACCTGTTGTGTTATGAATTTAGGCGTTACGAATATTTACTTCCCAAATTTGAGGGATAAAATTATTCCGATTCAACCGATCAGAAAAAGGTAATACCTGATATTTTAAAGTTACTCAGTCCCCATATAAATTGCATTCATATCTGCACTACCTGTTACGCAATTGAAAACCCTTGCACGTGTTCATTCAACGAAGAAGAATTTCCATTGAACCATATTGGTGGCATTACCTGGAATGGGTCATCATGGGATAATCCCATGGTTTTCTCGTAATAAAAATTCGGGTGTTATTTAAAAAGTAAAGGGTTGTAAACTTAACTATGAAAATGAACACAATTTTATGGTCTTTAATAACCTACTACCCGGTATCCCAGTATAACTTATGAATATGTTAAATCACTTGCATAGTGTTGTTACAAATGATAAAAAGGCTAACTATATCCAATTTAAAGTATACTAAGTATACTAAATAGTTGCAGTATATATGTATGTATATGTATGGCCATACGTGATATATTTATAAATTAAAATTGATTATGAAATTAAAAGTTTTAATCTATCTTTATGTACTAGTTGTTTTTTATTCTTATTTGATATTGTTATGTTATCTCTATCTCCAATTTGTTCTACCTTATAAGGACCTGTATATTTAAAATCAAGTTTATGTCCTGTTTCATTTTTCAATAAAACCTGATCTCCTATTTTTAAATCAAAATCTGAACTAGTTTTGTCGTAAAAAATTTTTCTTAGCTTATGGGCTTCTAGCATTAGTCCAGCTCTCTTAAATGCCTGTTCTAATTTAAATTTTGATTCCTTAGCATAATCTTCTATATTATAAAGAGGTTTTTATAAAGAAAAGTCTTATAAAGAAAGATTATATTAATATATATTGTTTACATACATATATATATATAAATATATCTATATATATATATATTAATATATATATTAATATATATCTATGCTATTAAAATGTTTTGGTAGATTTGACGTTTTACCAAAAACTAACTCATATGGACAATTGAAACAAATGGCGAAGTATTGTAGCCATACATCCCAATGCGTTTTGTCAACTGAGATATATGAACGAATAAACTCATTGGTACCTACACGGTACCTACAGTCTGGTGATGATGTGCAGTCGAAGTTATGTTTTTAATATTTAAATTTTTACATAAATTCTCAATAATTGAATTTTTATATTTCGTTTCCATGCCCGTAATGAACGTCTTCATTGGACCGTACTTCAGAATAAAAATTTGAAATATAGCTTTTGCTACTGTAATTGTACTTTTATCTGGTATCGGTATTGCCACTAAGTATTTAGTTAAATCGCAGATGAGTGTTACCAAGAAAGATGGCACGACGACAAGTGTGGCAAAAGTTATATTTACCGGACGGACTGGGAAACTTCCTTGACAACTAAAATGCGATGCCAACGTTTAGGAGAGGAAATTTAGAGGAGATAGCGAGGATGTATAATCCACTTACCTGCGAACTGAACCATGTTCCTCCACAGCAAAAACCATGTGAACCATGTTCCTGTGATAAAGATCCCTCGCTGATACTTGAGCTCTTGCGTCCATGTTTCGTTAAGACTGCCTTTGGGAGGCCTCCAGTCGATTTTGGGGGTCCATCCTGAAGTTTTTTAATCGATCCTCTGCCATTTGCCGAATTTGTTCTTCCCAAATCCTCCGCTGTTGTCGTGTTTCCTGGCGTTGTGATGTGTTTATCCGTTGCTTCTGTGTTCTTGCGATGGGATTTCTCCTGGTTGCTCTACTGTAATCGGCGTCCCTTTCCCGTTCTCGCTGCCTGTCTTTCGTATCCCTTCGTCGCTATCGGTGTTCTCCAGTGGTCCTTTCCTGTTTCCTTGCACGTTTTTCTTGCACGTTCTTCGAACCCGTTCCGGTTTTAGGTATTCCGGAATAGTCCTCCGTGTCGCATGATCAGCAGTATTTTGCACCTGCTCTTGTCGCCGCTCCCCGGAGTCCTCTCGACGAATGGCCCACGCTGCGGCGTCCCAAGCCCGTTTCGGATTCCGGTAATCCGGAATAGTCCGACGGTTTGCACGTGCTTCCATGTCCCGAATCCTCTCTGGAATACGTAATTTTTGATCCAGTCGCCGATCAGCATGTGCTTCAGTATCACGAAGGAGCTCTACATAGCGAATCCTTTCGCTGCGTCTCCTCTGAGCCCGTGCTGCGGAATCCTGCGCCTGACTTTCCTCCCGTAAGTCTGGGTTGCTTGTGTTGCGAGTTCCTGTTTCTTATTTGCACCGCATTTAGTTGGTAGCGGGCTCTGCTGCGGATTAAAGCAGCTTGTCGGCGTTGCTCCTGGGATGTGCGTGAAACACGTGGCATTTTTTCGTGCTGTTTGAAAAAATTCAAATTGAATTGTGAAAATGTAAACAATGGAAATATAAAATTTACGGAGGATTAAATTCCTCCTTCATAAATCTCATATTAAGGGATGCTTTTGGGGAAATGGACTTACCAAAATATATGTTTCAACAATTATTTCATATATTTTTTAAACACACACTTTTTTGTCACTGGTAAAAAATAAAACTTGCACTTTTTACTTTTAACGCTGGCAAAAAAATATTTTTCACGCACTTTAAATTTTTGATTAAATTTTTGTAGACTGATCTATGGATTAGTGGTTTTTTCGATATATAAATTAACAAAGAGTCCTTTTTAGGATTCTTTTAAGACGCGATTTTATTTCGCGAATGAGAAGACTTTGTAATTGTGAGGTTTGACCGTCACCGTTTATTTCCGAAATTCAACTAACTGCTAAGTACATTAATTCTTATAACGGAAGCTAGCCCTATGCCGTAAAAGTGCTGACCCGGCTGCCCATGCATGGTGTTGGGTAGTCGCC
Organism: Drosophila pseudoananassae pseudoananassae; assembly: GCA_018153035.1. Classification (NCBI taxonomy): domain Eukaryota; kingdom Metazoa; phylum Arthropoda; class Insecta; order Diptera; family Drosophilidae; genus Drosophila; species Drosophila pseudoananassae. The sequence continues at coordinate 3,259,566 of JAECXR010000038.1, forward strand.
GTTGCATCGGAGTGCATTGCCCGCTGATTGCGCTGACCGAAGCTTGGGATTTCGGCAACGTCGTTGTGCAACGTCCGCAGGTGTCGCGAGCCTTGCATTATTTTATGCTGTGAAGCATTATTAGCCTGGGAACTTCCGTTTTGCTGGGAGACCGTGTTAACTCCTCCCTTACTTAGATGAAGGACGTCCTCGGACTTCTTGAAGCTGTCAATGATAACTTGAAGGTCACGCTGACGTTGGTCTCGCTGGCATTTCTGATAGAGCCTGTAAATAGTAAAGCAGATGACCAAAAAGGCGATCGCGGCCACTCCAGATATTATAGGCCGTGTTTCCAGTGCCTTCTCTATTTTCCCAATGTAACGTACATAGGTTTGCCATATTTAATTTTTGTAAGTATGGTAAGCTTAGTATTTCTTGATGGTCCGTAATGTTAAGGACTGTTGATGCAGCGGGGGCTGGTGATTTTTTAACGTAGCTCTTCAAGTTTTGGTATATGGTGTTATTTATTTTTAACTCGACGTCGAATGTAACGAGGAACGTTCCGGTTACCAGTTGTCCATTGATCGTAGCTGTTCCGTCATTGAGAATGATGACGCCATCATCGATGATTGTTAGGGGTTCAAGGTGGCTGGTGCGAGTCGAGCAGTGTGCGTTGCCTCCTGAGTGAAGTTGCTGGGCACAGGTTGTGTAGGGCATTTCTCTGCAAAATGTTGTTGTAAGTGCGGTGGTGCAGTTTCCAATCGGCATGATTTTGTTACCACAGTCAGCTATAGTATTATCTTCAGCAAAATTAAGAATAGTGCCGTTGTTTTCAACGGGGTGCAAGATTATCTGCTTACAAGCTACGTACGGCTTAGGATACTTTAATATAAAGTGCAAAAAATTATTATTTAATAAAACTTTAATTTGAGCAACTTCCATTAGATCAGTAACAGTAACATTTGTAGAATGTTCATTGATTAAATTTTGTAAATCATTTGAATCTAAAATTGCAGGGTTGATTATTCCAATATTCGCAAGTGTAACTGACAACATTAAGGCTTCGAGTTCGGAAATAATTATTCTATTTCTTGATAGAAATTTTTCATACAAATTTTCTGTATTTATCTGTTTTACTTTAGCATTTTTTACCAAAACGTTTACTGTGTTTGTTAGGATATTTATTTGTTTCTGGGTCTTTGTGTTAATGTTTATCTGCCTGTAATGTTTATCTGTTTATCTTTATTTAGTTCTTTCTGTGTGAATTTAATTTTCTCGAAGTCATCGAAATCTGTAGTACCGGCTACGATTTTTCATGCGGTGCCCAATAAGTTGATGCTTCTAGCGTGTCTATGGTGAACGTTTACTGTATCTATGAGAGTTCCAAATTGTCCTTATGGACCACCCTCTCTTTTATTAAGACTGTGGTCCCCAAGTCTGCTTCAATGGTTTCCTCGGTGTACAAATTTAATAGTTTGTTTCCCAACCTCTTATTTGATTTTACGAGAACTTTGTATCCTACTTGAACATTTCTGTCTTGTCTAGTTTTATTTAATCTTTGTAGTTGAATGTTCTGTGCATTTGAGACTTTATCTCTAATTTCTGCGTTAAGCTTTATAGTTGATGAGTGAGTTATGTCGATGGGTGGTTTATTTGTTACAGAGTGAATGGTTCTATGGTATTCTATAGACGCGAGTAGTATAAATTCAACCGTGTCCTCAATACCTTTTTCGATTTTTAAACACCGTGCAATTTCTGTTAGTGTACTGTGGAATCTTTCCACTTGTCCGTTCGATGTACTGTGAAGCGGCGGTGCATTAACGATTTGCACGTTAAACCGGTTGCTTAAAAGAGACCTAATTGTTTCAGATTTTATAGAGGGCTCATTATCGCAATATATTGTTTTCGGTCGCCGGTAGAAATTAATAAGTTGTAAAATCGCGGTTTGCACGTCTGCAATGGTACTGGAAGCGATTGGTTGAACAATTGAAAATTTTGAAAATTTGTCTATGCAAGTTAAAAAGTATATTTTATCTGTCGAAAATATGTAAATGTGTAGGATTTCGCCTGTGTATGAGGGAATGGGTGTTTCTCCGAGAATTTGTTTCTGAGGGTGTCTATCGTATTTTGCCTTCTGGCAAATTTTACAATTTGCGACCACCTCATTTGCCATATGAGTCATTTTTGGAAAAAAATAATCCTTCAGAATCTGTTTTACGTTTTCCTGAGCGGCTCTATGAGCCCTGTTATGTTCTGACACCGTCATTTCTTTATGTTCGTTTTTGTCTAGGATGTCAGTCACGATACGATACGATAACTATCTAGTCCGAGAAATGATCTGACATTAAATAGTGTGGTCGGTTGTTCGTAGTTACGGATTGTATCTACTTTGTTAGGGCATGTTCTTATGCCTCCACTTGAAACCACGAAACCTAAATACTCTACATTTTCTTTAAAAAAATTACATTTCTCACGCGAAACTCTCATGTTGGCCTCAAATGACGAAAGAATCATATCGGCCGAGCCTTTTATTTTGTTTCGGAGAATGCCTAAAGCTTGGTAGTGTTTGGAACTACCATCATATTTCTCAAATACTTTATAGGCGGTATGCGCCGCTTTCCATCAAGAAACGTATGTCTCATTCTTTCCCTCAAAGTCCGGCAGGGACTTCATAATATCTAAGGTTTCGCAGTATGCGATACCTGTTATAATTTCGGCATCCCTATACGTTTCTACTTCTGGTGTGCCGATATTTACACCACCTAATCGCTTCTGAACTTCTTGTAATTTTTGTTCAAAGCTTTTTTCCTGCGCGGCGAGTGCGCTCGCAACTGCGCCTTCTATAATGGATTTTAATTGTTCACTGGTCAATGCCATGTTTGAACTATTTTGTTGTAAGCTTCCCGCGGTGTTTAGCTTTTGAAATTTGGCTAACAAATCTTCTATCTCACTAACACTCATAGGATTTTAACACAAAGAACAAAGAATTTTGTTCCTTTTGTATTTAATTTTTTCTAAAAAAAAATTTCGATCTTGTGCCTTTATTATTATTTTTTTTTTTTAACCGAGACTCTTAGAAAATCACTTTTTTAATATTTTTTTTAAAATATGTTGCAATTGGAAAATAGTGGGCGTATGAACACTCTACTTCAGGGGTGCCCAGCCCCATTGCTCTCGGAGCTCCTTTGTTGTTGGAATCGCTCGTTATATGGGAATTGAAATTTCATATACGTGTGTGGCTCGTAGCATAGGCAAGCGCTAAATACAAAAACAATTTTTCGTTTTTTCGAGTTAAGCAACAACAATTGTATAGTGTCTCAGTTTTTCGTACTAATACGAAGGCACTTTGTTTTTGTATTACCGAAAACTTTTCACTGCAAAAAATTACTTTTGGTTGAGATCTCAAAAAGAATGGTTAACATCTAAGCTATGAATTTATTTTATTTATAACTTTATTATAGTTTTTAGTTTTTATTTCATAAATATTTTCGTATTACTTTTTCCATTGAAAATTGTACTATAATTTTTTCAGTACACCGACATGACTTGCAAAAAAAATTCTAGCTTTAATGTATTGGTGATTTTTTGCATTGGTGTTCGAGTTTGCTCTGCCTTATGCTAAGCTTGGGCACCCCTGCTCTACTTACATGATTTTTATTTAATTATAGAGCAAAATGTTATTGCCGCTGTCGGGTGCCTTCCTTCTTTTAATTAAGTTGCGCTCTTGTAGTCGGTCCTGGTTTCGTTTTATTGGGTTGTGTTGGTGTTGTTGGTTTTGTTGGGCTTACGTAGTTTTGTAGCTTTTTGTTTTTTGAAACGGATCGAACGCGTTTTATATATTTTTTTATTTAAACGTCGAATCGTGGGTCTTACGATCGCGTTTTTTCCGTGCAACGGTCGAGGGTCTTACGACGCGTTGTTGTTTTTGTTTTTTTTTTAACACGGGTCAAGGGTCTTTCGACGCGTTGGGTGCCAATTAACAAAGAGTCCTTTTTAGGATTGTTTTAAGACGCGATTTTATTTCGCGAATGAGAAGACTTTGTAATTGTGAGGTTTGACCGTCACCGTTTATTTCCAAAATTCAATTAACTGCTAAGTACATTAATTCTTATAACGGAAGCTAGCCCTATGCCGTAAAAGTGCTGACCCGGCTGCCCATTCATGGTTAAGGTTACACAGTTTTAGCATTTTTGTCAAGGCAATAAAATGTCAGGATCATTTTATATACATACCTGCTTTACCTGTTGTGTTATGAATTTAGGCGTTACGAATATTTACATCCCAAATTTGAGGGATAAAATTATTCCGATTCAACCGATCAGAAAAAGGTAATACCTGATATTTTAAAGTTACTCAGTCCCCATATAAATTGCATTCATATCTGCACTACCTGTTACGCAATTGAAAACCCTTGCACGTGTTCATTCAACGAAGAAGAATTTCCATTGAACCATATTGGTGGCATTACCTGGAATGGGTCATCATGGGATAATCCCATGGTTTTCTCGTAATAAAAATTCGGGTGTTATTTAAAAAGTAAAGGGTTGTAAACTTAACTATGAAAATGAACACAATTTTATGGTCTTTAATAACCTACTACCCGGTATCCCAGTATAACTTATGAATATGTTAAATCACTTGCATAGTGTTGTTAAAAATGATAAAAAGGCTAACTATATCCAATTTAAAGTATACTAGGTATACTAAATAGTTGCAGTATATATGTATGTATATGTTTGGCCATACGTGATATATTTATAAATTAAAATTGATTATGAAATTAAAAGTTTTAATCTATCTTTATGTACTAGTTGTTTTTTATTCTTATTTGGTATTGTTATGTTATCTCTATCTCCAATTTGTTCTACCTTATAAGGACCTGTATATTTAAAATCAAGTTTATGTCCTGTTTCATTTTTCAATAAAACCTAATCTCCTATTTTTAAATCAAAATCTGAACTAGTTTTGTCGAAAAAAATTTTTCTTAGCTTATGGGCTTCTAGCATTAGTCCAGCTCTCTTAAATGCCTGTTCTAATCTAAATTTTGATTCCTTAGCATAATCTTCTATATTATAAAGAGGTTTTATTATATCTATGCTATTAAAATGTTTTGGTAGATTTGACGTTTTACCAAAAACTAACTCATATGGACAATTGAAACAATAGGCGAAGTATTGTAGCCATACATCCCAATCCGTTTTGTCAACTAAGATATATGAACGAATAAACTCATTGAGTGTTCTGTGGCGTCGCTCCACGGTACCTACAGTCTGGTGATGATGTGCAGTCGAAGTTATGATTTCAATATTTAACTTTTTACATAAATTCTCAATAATTGAATTTTTATATTTCGTTTCCATGCCCGTAATGAACGTCTTCATTGGACCGTACTTCAGAATAAAAATTTGAAATATAGCTTTTGCTACTGTAATTGTACTTTTATCTGGTATCGGTATTGCCACTAAGTATTTAGTTAAATCGCAGATGAGTGTTACCAAGAAAGATGGCACGACGACAAGTGTGGCAAAAGTTATATTTACCGGACGGACTGGGAAACTTCCTTGACAACTAAAATGCGATGCCAACGTTTGGGAGAGGAAATATAGAGGAGATAGCGAGGATGTATAATCCACTTACCTGCGAACTGAACCATGTTCCTCCACAGCAAAAACCATGTGAACCATGTTCCTGTGATAAAGATCCCTCGCTGATACTTGAGCTCTTGCGTCCATGTTTCGTTAAGACTGCCTTTGGGAGGCCTCCAGTCGATTTTGGGGGTCCATCCTGAAGTTTATTAATCGATCCTCTGCCATTTGCCGAATTTGTTCTTCCCGAATCCTCCGCTGTTGTCGTGTTTCCCGGCGTTGTGATGTGTTTATCCGTTGCTTCTGTGTTCTTGCGATGGGATTTCTCCTAGTTGCTCTACTGTAATCGGCGTCCCTTTCCCGTTGTCGCTGCCTGTCTTTCGTATCCTTTCGTCACTATCGGTGTTCTCCAGTGGTCCTTTCCTGTTTCCTTGCACGTTTTTCTTGCACGTTCTTCGAACCCGTTCCGGTTTTAGGTATTCCGGTGACACTCCGTGTCGCATGATCAGCAGTATTTTGCACCTGCTCTTGTCGCCGCTCCCCGGAGTCCTCTCGACGAATGGCCCACGCTGCGGCATCCCGAACCCGTTCCGGATTCCGGTAATCCGGAATAGTCCGACGGTTTGCACGTGCTTCCATGTCCGGAATCCTCTCTGGAATACGTAATTTTTGATCCAGTCGCCGATCAGCATGTGCTTCAGTATCACGAAGGAGCTCTACATAGCGAATCCTTTCTTTTAGGTCAAGTACGACGTCAGTTGTTAAGTTTGGTAGCAAGAAAAATGTTGTATTTGTATTAAAAATGTGCAATATACATTTGTTATTTATTGTGTTATGACCATGGATTGATTTTATAGAAAATGGTTTATTTACGAAAACAACGTTTTTTAATTCTTTAATAGGTTTGATGTAATTTTTGGAAGCCCCTGTGTCAATTAAAAGTTTTATTTTTCTCCCTGCGATATCCCTTTCTATGAATGGAAGCAGGGAGTTATGCCTAAAAATTTATTTCATCGTATTCTACTAGGTCATCGTCGATGTTCTCACATTCCTCTTCGGCTACTGTCGGGTATTCGTTATTGGTTTCATTTGGTGGGTCGTTTCCTACAGCCAGATGATTTTTCCTCTGGTGTTTTGGTCCTGTATATCTAGCGCTACTACTAGTTGGCCTTTTAATCGTCTGTCCCTGATTATTGCTACCTTTGGGTTGAATATCTTGGTAGGTGCTTTGAATTTGTCTTGAAAACGGCCCACTTTGTTGGTTTAGGGTTGGTTGTCTAAAACGGGATAATGAAGGATCGACGTCCATTGGTTGGGTCGGTTCCTGTCTGGGTCTGGGCTGACTTTGTGGTATTTTTTTAAAATGGGGATTTTTACCATTTGGGTTAAACTTAGCGTCTGTCGATGCATTTCTTTGTTCAGCACTTTGGTGTTTTTCCTCCGTGCTACGTGCGAAACTACTTGCGAAGATGTATCGCTCGTGATTAGCGTCTACTTCCTGCGCTAATGCTAAAGCGGAAGGAAGATCGATTGGTCTTGACGAAAAAGAACGTCGCTAAGCGATTTTCTTGTGCCCGAAATAAATAATCGTAGTGCATCCGCTCTGTATTTTTCGTTCAGTGAGGCAGCTACGGTGTTGTCGTAGGTCATAATTGTCTTGTTTATAAGCAGAGTCAGTTTTTTCTCGACTTCGTCATAGTACTGCAGAAGTGTCATGTTTCCTTGACGTAGTGTTGACATCTCCTGTTCTATTAAATATATCGGTCGTTTGTCCGCGTATGTAAAGTCAAGCCTGTAATAATAGCTTTAAAGTTTAAAGGCGTGTCAAATGACGAAAGAATCATATCGGCCGAGCCTTTTATTTTGTTTCGGAGAATGCCTAAAGCTTGGTAGTGTTTGGAACTACCATCATATTTCTCAAATACTTTATAGGCGGTATGCGCCGCTTTCCATCAAGAAACGTATGTCTCATTCTTTCCCTCAAAGTCCGGCAGGGACTTCATAATATCTAAGGTTTCGCAGTATGCGATACCTGTTATAATTTCGGCATCCCTATACGTTTCTACTTCTGGTGTGCCGATATTTACACCACCTAATCGCTTCTGAACTTCTTGTAATTTTTGTTCAAAGCTTTTTTCCTGCGCGGCGAGTGCGCTCGCAACTGCGCCTTCTATAATGGATTTTAATTGTTCACTGGTCAATGCCATGTTTGAACTATTTTGTTGTAAGCTTCCCGCGGTGTTTAGCTTTTGAAATTTGGCTAACAAATCTTCTATCTCACTAACACTCATAGGATTTTAACACAAAGAACAAAGAATTTATTTCCTTTTGTATTTAATTTTTCTAAAAAAAATTTCGATCTTGTGCCTTTATTATTTTTTTTTTTTTTTAACCGAGACTCTTAGAAAATCACTTTTTTAATATTTTTTTTAAAATATGTTGCAATTGGAAAATAGTGGGCGTATGAACACTCTACTTCAGGGGTGCCCAGCCCCATTGCTCTCGGAGCTCCTTTGTTGTTGGAATCGCTCGTTATATGGGAATTGAAATTTCATATACGTGTGTGGCTCGTAGCATAGGCAAGCGCTAAATACAAAAACAATTTTTCGTTTTTTCGAGTTAAGCAACAACAATTGTATAGTGTCTCAGTTTTTCGTTCTAATACGAAGGCACTTTGTTTTTGTATTACCGAAAACTTTTCACTGCAAAAAATTACTTTTGGTTGAGATCTCAAAAAGAATGGTTAACATCTAAGCTATGAATTTATTTTATTTATAACTTTATTATAGTTTTTAGTTTTTATTTCATAAATATTTTCGTATTACTTTTTTCCATTGAAAATTGTACTATAATTTTTTTCAGTACACCGACATGACTTGCAAAAAAAAATTCTAGCTTTAATGTATTGGTGATTTTTTGCATTGGTGTTCGAGTTTGCTCTGCCTTATGCTAAGCTTGGGCACCCCTGCTCTACTTACATGATTTTTATTTAATTATAGAGCAAAATGTTATTGCCGCTGTCGGGTGCCTTCCTTCTTTTAATTAAGTTGCGCTCTTGTAGTCGGTCCTGGTTTCGTTTTATTGGGTTGTGTTGGTGTTGTTGGTTTTGTTGGGCTTACGTAGTTTTGTAGCTTTTTGTTTTTTGAAACGGATCGAACGCGTTTTATATATTTTTTTATTTAAACGTCGAATCGTGGGTCTTACGATCGCGTTTTTTCCGTGCAACGGTCGAGGGTCTTACGACGCGTTGTTGTTTTTTTTTTTTTTTAACACGGGTCAAGGGTCTTTCGACGCGTTGGGTGCCAATTAACAAAGAGTCCCTTTTTAGGATTCTTTTAAGACGCGATTTTATTTCGCGAATGAGAAGACTTTGTAATTGTGAGGTTTGACCGTCACCGTTTATTTCCAAAATTCAATTAACTGCTAAGTACATTAATTCTTATAACGGAAGCTAGCCCTATGCCGTAAAAGTGCTGACCCGGCTGCCCATTCATGGTTAAGGTTACACAGTTTTAGCATTTTTGTCAAGGCAATAAAATGTCAGGATCATTTTATATACATACCTGCTTTACCTGTTGTGTTATGAATTTAGGCGTTACGAATATTTACATCCCAAATTTGAGGGATAAAATTATTCCGATTCAACCGATCAGAAAAAGGTAATACCTGATATTTTAAAGTTACTCAGTCCCCATATAAATTGCATTCATATCTGCACTACCTGTTACGCAATTGAAAACCCTTGCACGTGTTCATTCAACGAAGAAGAATTTCCATTGAACCATATTGGTGGCATTACCTGGAATGGGTCATCATGGGATAATCCCATGGTTTTCTCGTAATAAAAATTCGGGTGTTATTTAAAAAGTAAAGGGTTGTAAACTTAACTATGAAAATGAACACAATTTTATGGTCTTTAATAACCTACTACCCGGTATCCCAGTATAACTTATGAATATGTTAAATCACTTGCATAGTGTTGTTAAAAATGATAAAAAGGCTAACTATATCCAATTTAAAGTATACTAGGTATACTAAATAGTTGCAGTATATATGTATGTATATGTTTGGCCATACGTGATATATTTATAAATTAAAATTGATTATGAAATTAAAAGTTTTAATCTATCTTTATGTACTAGTTGTTTTTTATTCTTATTTGATATTGTTATGTTATCTCTATCTCCAATTTGTTCTACCTTATAAGGACCTGTATATTTAAAATCAAGTTTATGTCATGTTTCATTTTTCAATAAAACCTAATCTCCTATTTTTAAATCAAAATCTGAACTAGTTTTGTCGTAAAAAATTTTTCTTAGCTTATGGGCTTCTAGCATTAGTCCAGCTCTCTTAAATGCCTGTTCTAATCTAAATTTTGATTCCTTAGCATAATCTTCTATATTATAAAGAGGTTTTATTATATCTATGCTATTAAAATGTTTTGGTAGATTTGACGTTTTACCAAAAACTAACTCATATGGACAATTGAAACAATAGGCGAAGTATTGTAGCCATACATCCCAATCCGTTTTGTCAACTGAGATATATGAACGAATAAACTCATTGAGTGTTCTGTGGCGTCGCTCCACGGTACCTACAGTCTGGTGATGATGTGCAGTCGAAGTTATGTTTTCAATATTTAACTTTTTACACAAATTCTCAATAATTGAATTTTTATATTTCGTTTCCATGCCCGTAATGAACGTCTTCATTGGACCGTACTTCAGAATAAAAATTTGAAATATAGCTTTTGCTACTGTAATTGTACTTTTATCTGGTATCGGTATTGCCACTAAGTATTTAGTTAAATCGCAGATGAGTGTTACCAAGAAAGATGGCACGACGACAAGTGTGGCAAAAGTTATATTTACCGGACGGACTGGGAAACTTCCTTGACAACTAAAATGCGATGCCAACTTTTAGGAGAGGAAATTTAGAGGAGATAGCGAGGATGTATAATCCACTTACCTGCGAACTGAACCATGTTCCTCCACAGCAAAAACCATGTGAACCATGTTCCTGTGATAAAGATCCCTCGCTGATACTTGAGCTCTTGCGTCCATGTTTCGTTAAGACTGCCTTTGGGAGGCCTCCAGTCGATTTTGGGGGTCCATCCTGAAGTTTATTAATCGATCCTCTGCCATTTGCCGAATTTGTTCTTCCCAAATCCTCCGCTGTTGTCGTGTTTCCCGGCGTTGTGATGTGTTTATCCGTTGCTTCTGTGTTCTTGCGATAGGATTTCTCCTGGTTGCTCTACTGTAATCGGCGTCCCTTTCCCGTTGTCGCTGCCTGTCATTCGTATCCTTTCGTCACTATCGGTGTTCTCCAGTGGTCCTTTCCTGTTTCCTTGCACGTTTTTCTTGCACGTTCTTCGAACCCGTTCCGGTTTTAGGTATTCCGGAATAGTCCTCCGTGTCGCATGATCAGCAGTATTTTGCACCTGCTCTTGTCGCCGCTCCCCGGAGTCCTCTCGACGAATGGCCCACGCTGCGGCGGCCCGAACCCGTTCCGGATTCCGGTAATCCGGAATAGTCCGACGGTTTGCACGTGCTTCCATGTCCGGAATCCTCTCTGGAATACGTAATTTTTGATCCAGTCGCCGATCAGCATGTGCTTCAGTATCACGAAGGAGCTCTACATAGCGAATCCTTTCTTTTAGGTCAAGTACGACGTCAGTTGTTAAGTTTGGTAGCAAGAAAAATGTTGTATTTGTATTAAAAATGTGCAATATACATTTGTTATTTATTGTGTTATGACCATGGATTGATTTTATAGAAAATGCTTTATTTACGAAAACAACGTTTTTTAATTCTTTAATAGGTTTGATGTAATTTTTGGAAGCCCCTGTGTCAATTAAAAGTTTTATTTTTCTCCCTGCGATATCCCTTTCTATGAATGGAAGCAGGGAGTTATGCCTAAAAATTTATTTCATCGTATTCTACTAGGTCATCGTCGATGTTCTCACATTCCTCTTCGGCTACTGTCGGGTATTCGTTATTGGTTTCATTTGGTGGGTCGTTTCCTACAGCCAGATGATTTATCCTCTGGTGTTTTGGTCCTGTATATCTAGCGCTACTACTAGTTGGCCTTTTAATCGTCTGTCCCTGATTATTGCTACCTTTGGGTTGAATATCTTGGTAGGTGCTTTGAATTTGTCTTGAAAACGGCCCACTTTGTTGGTTTAGGGTTGGTTGTCTAAAACGGGATAATGAAGGATCGACGTCCATTGGTTGGGTCGGTTCCTGTCTGGGTGGCTGACTTTGTGTTATTTTTTTAAAATGGGGATTTTTACCATTTGGGTTAAACTTAGCGTCTGTCGATGCATTTCTTTGTTCAGCACTTTGGTGTTTTTCCTCCGTGCTACGTGCGAAACTACTTGCGAAGATGTATCGCTCGTGATTAGCGTCTACTTCCTGCGCTAATGCTAAAGCGGAAGGAAGATCGATTGGTCTTGACGAAAAAAGAACGTCGCTAAGCGATTTTCTTGTGCCCGAAATAAATAATCGTAGTGCATCCGCTCTGTATTTTTCGTTCAGTGAGGCAGCTACGGTGTTGTCGTAGGTCATAATTGTCTTGTTTATAAGCAGAGTCAGTTTTTTCTCGACTTCGTCATAGTACTGCAGAAGTGTCATGTTTCCTTGACGTAGTGTTGACATCTCCTGTTCTATTAAATATATCGGTCGTTTGTCCGCGTATGTAAAGTCAAGCCTGTAATAATAGCTTTAAAGTTTAAAGGCGTGTCAAATGACGAAAGAATCATATCGGCCGAGCCTTTTATTTTGTTTCGGAGAATGCCTAAAGCTTGGTAGTGTTTGGAACTACCATCATATTTCTCAAATACTTTATAGGCGGTATGCGCCGCTTTCCATCAAGAAACGTATGTCTCATTCTTTCCCTCAAAGTCCGGCAGGGACTTCATAATATCTAAGGTTTCGCAGTATGCGATACCTGTTATAATTTCGGCATCCCTATACGTTTCTACTTCTGGTGTGCCGATATTTACACCACCTAATCGCTTCTGAACTTCTTGTAATTTTTGTTCAAAGCTTTTTTCCTGCGCGGCGAGTGCGCTCGCAACTGCGCCTTCTATAATGGATTTTAATTGTTCACTGGTCAATGCCATGTTTGAACTATTTTGTTGTAAGCTTCCCGCGGTGTTTTGTAGCTTTTTGTTTTTTGAAACGGATCGAACGCGTTTTATATATTTTTTTATTTAAACGTCGAATCGTGGGTCTTACGATCGCGTTTTTTCCGTGCAACGGTCGAGGGTCTTACGACGCGTTGTTGTTTTTTTTTTTTTTAACACGGGTCAAGGGTCTTTCGACGCGTTGGGTGCCAATTAACAAAGAGTCCTTTTTAGGATTCTTTTTAAGACGCGATTTTATTTCGCGAATGAGAAGACTTTGTAATTGTAAGGTTTGACTGCTAAGTACATTAATTCTTATAACGGAAGCTAGCCCTATGCCGTAAAAGTGCTGACCCGGCTGCCCATTCATGGTTAAGGTTACACAGTTTTAGCATTTTTGTCAAGGCAATAAAATGTCAGGATCATTTTATATACATACCTGCTTTACCTGTTGTGTTATGAATTTAGGCGTTACGAATATTTACATCCCAAATTTGAGGGATAAAATTATTCCGATTCAACCGATCAGAAAAAGGTAATACCTGATATTTTAAAGTTACTCAGTCCCCATATAAATTGCATTCATATCTGCACTACCTGTTACGCAATTGAAAACCCTTGCACGTGTTCATTCAACGAAGAAGAATTTCCATTGAACCATATTGGTGGCATTACCTGGAATGGGTCATCATGGGATAATCCCATGGTTTCTCGTAATAAAAATTCGGGTGTTATTTAAAAAGTAAAGGGTTGTAAACTTAACTATGAAAATGAACACAATTTTATGGTCTTTAATAACCTACTACCCGGTATCCCAGTATAACTTATGAATATGTTAAATCACTTGCATAGTGTTGTTAAAAATGATAAAAAGGCTAACTATATCCAATTTAAAGTATACTAGGTATACTAAATAGTTGCAGTATATATGTATGTATATGTTTGGCCATACGTGATATATTTATAAATTAAAATTGATTATGAAATTAAAAGTTTTAATCTATCTTTATGTACTAGTTGTTTTTTATTCTTATTTGATATTGTTATGTTATCTCTATCTCCAATTTGTTCTACCTTATAAGGACCTGTATATTTAAAATCAAGTTTATGTCATGTTTCATTTTTCAATAAAACCTAATCTCCTATTTTTAAATCAAAATCTGAACTAGTTTTGTCGTAAAAAATTTTTCTTAGCTTATGGGCTTCTAGCATTAGTCCAGCTCTCTTAAATGCCTGTTCTAATCTAAATTTTGATTCCTTAGCATAATCTTCTATATTATAAAGAGGTTTTATTATATCTATGCTATTAAAATGTTTTGGTAGATTTGACGTTTTACCAAAAACTAACTCATATGGACAATTGAAACAATAGGCGAAGTATTGTAGCCATACATCCCAATCCGTTTTGTCAACTGAGATATATGAACGAATAAACTCATTGAGTGTTCTGTGGCGTCGCTCCACGGTACCTACAGTCTGGTGATGATGTGCAGTCGAAGTTATGTTTTCAATATTTAACTTTTTACACAAATTCTCAATAATTGAATTTTTATATTTCGTTTCCATGCCCGTAATGAACGTCTTCATTGGACCGTACTTCAGAATAAAAATTTGAAATATAGCTTTTGCTACTGTAATTGTACTTTTATCTGGTATCGGTATTGCCACTAAGTATTTAGTTAAATCGCAGATGAGTGTTACCAAGAAAGATGGCACGACGACAAGTGTGGCAAAAGTTATATTTACCGGACGGACTGGGAAACTTCCTTGACAACTAAAATGCGATGCCAACTTTTAGGAGAGGAAATTTAGAGGAGATAGCGAGGATGTATAATCCACTTACCTGCGAACTGAACCATGTTCCTCCACAGCAAAAACCATGTGAACCATGTTCCTGTGATAAAGATCCCTCGCTGATACTTGAGCTCTTGCGTCCATGTTTCGTTAAGACTGCCTTTGGGAGGCCTCCAGTCGATTTTGGGGGTCCATCCTGAAGTTTATTAATCGATCCTCTGCCATTTGCCGAATTTGTTCTTCCCAAATCCTCCGCTGTTGTCGTGTTTCCCGGCGTTGTGATGTGTTTATCCGTTGCTTCTGTGTTCTTGCGATAGGATTTCTCCTGGTTGCTCTACTGTAATCGGCGTCCCTTTCCCGTTGTCGCTGCCTGTCATTCGTATCCTTTCGTCACTATCGGTGTTCTCCAGTGGTCCTTTCCTGTTTCCTTGCACGTTTTTCTTGCACGTTCTTCGAACCCGTTCCGGTTTTAGGTATTCCGGAATAGTCCTCCGTGTCGCATGATCAGCAGTATTTTGCACCTGCTCTTGTCGCCGCTCCCCGGAGTCCTCTCGACGAATGGCCCACGCTGCGGCGGCCCGAACCCGTTCCGGATTCCGGTAATCCGGAATAGTCCGACGGTTTGCACGTGCTTCCATGTCCGGAATCCTCTCTGGAATACGTAATTTTTGATCCAGTCGCCGATCAGCATGTGCTTCAGTATCACGAAGGAGCTCTACATAGCGAATCCTTTCTTTTAGGTCAAGTACGACGTCAGTTGTTAAGTTTGGTAGCAAGAAAAATGTTGTATTTGTATTAAAAATGTGCAATATACATTTGTTATTTATTGTGTTATGACCATGGATTGATTTTATAGAAAATGGTTTATTTACGAAAACAACGTTTTTTAATTCTTTAATAGGTTTGATGTAATTTTTGGAAGCCCCTGTGTCAATTAAAAGTTTTATTTTTCTCCCTGCGATATCCCTTTCTATGAATGGAAGCAGGGAGTTATGCCTAAAAATTTATTTCATCGTATTCTACTAGGTCATCGTCGATGTTCTCACATTCCTCTTCGGCTACTGTCGGGTATTCGTTATTGGTTTCATTTGGTGGGTCGTTTCCTACAGCCAGATGATTTTTCCTCTGGTGTTTTGGTCCTGTATATCTAGCGCTACTACTAGTTGGCCTTTTAATCGTCTGTCCCTGATTATTGCTACCTTTGGGTTGAATATCTTGGTAGGTGCTTTGAATTTGTCTTGAAAACGGCCCACTTTGTTGGTTTAGGGTTGGTTGTCTAAAACGGGATAATGAAGGATCGACGTCCATTGGTTGGGTCGGTTCCTGTCTGGGTGGCTGACTTTGTGTTATTTTTTTTAAAATGGGGATTTTTACCATTTGGGTTAAACTTAGCGTCTGTCGATGCATTTCTTTGTTCAGCACTTTGGTGTTTTTCCTCCGTGCTACGTGCGAAACTACTTGCGAAGATGTATCGCTCGTGATTAGCGTCTACTTCCTGCGCTAATGCTAAAGCGGAAGGAAGATCGATTGGTCTTGACGAAAAAGAACGTCGCTAAGCGATTTTCTTGTGCCCGAAATAAATAATCGTAGTGCATCCGCTCTGTATTTTTCGTTCAGTGAGGCAGCTACGGTGTTGTCGTAGGTCATAATTGTCTTGTTTATAAGCAGAGTCAGTTTTTTCTCGACTTCGTCATAGTACTGCAGAAGTGTCATGTTTCCTTGACGTAGTGTTGACATCTCCTGTTCTATTAAATATATCGGTCGTTTGTCCGTGTATGTAAAGTCAAGCCTGTAATAATAGCTTTAAAGTTTAAAGGCGTGTCAAATGACGAAAGAATCATATCGGCCGAGCCTTTTATTTTGTTTCGGAGAATGCCTAAAGCTTGGTAGTGTTTGGAACTACCATCATATTTCTCAAATACTTTATAGGCGGTATGCGCCGCTTTCCATCAAGAAACGTATGTCTCATTCTTTCCCTCAAAGTCCGGCAGGGACTTCATAATATCTAAGGTTTCGCAGTATGCGATACCTGTTATAATTTCGGCATCCCTATACGTTTCTACTTCTGGTGTGCCGATATTTACACCACCTAATCGCTTCTGAACTTCTTGTAATTTTTGTTCAAAGCTTTTTTCCTGCGCGGCGAGTGCGCTCGCAACTGCGCCTTCTATAATGGATTTTAATTGTTCACTGGTCAATGCCATGTTTGAACTATTTTGTTGTAAGCTTCCCGCGGTGTTTAGCTTTTGAAATTTGGCTAACAAATCTTCTATCTCACTAACACTCATAGGATTTTAACACAAAGAACAAAGAATTTATTTCCTTTTGTATTTAATTTTTTCTAAAAAAAAATTTCGATCTTGTGCCTTTATTATTATTTTTTTTTTAACCGAGACTCTTAGAAAATCACTTTTTTAATATTTTTTTTAAAATATGTTGCAATTGGAAAATAGTGGGCGTATGAACACTCTACTTCAGGGGTGCCCAGCCCCATTGCTCTCGGAGCTCCTTTGTTGTTGGAATCGCTCGTTATATGGGAATTGAAATTTCATATACGTGTGTGGCTCGTAGCATAGGCAAGCGCTAAATACAAAAACAATTTTTCGTTTTTTCGAGTTAAGCAACAACAATTGTATAGTGTCTCAGTTTTTCGTACTAATACGAAGGCACTTTGTTTTTGTATTACCGAAAACTTTTCACTGCAAAAAATTACTTTTGGTTGAGATCTCAAAAAGAATGGTTAACATCTAAGCTATGAATTTATTTTATTTATAACTTTATTATAGTTTTTAGTTTTTATTTCATAAATATTTTCGTATTACTTTTTTCCATTGAAAATTGTACTATAATTTTTTCAGTACACCGACATGACTTGCAAAAAAAATTCTAGCTTTAATGTATTGGTGATTTTTTGCATTGGTGTTCGAGTTTGCTCTGCCTTATGCTAAGCTTGGGCACCCCTGCTCTACTTACATGATTTTTATTTAATTATAGAGCAAAATGTTATTGCCGCTGTCGGGTGCCTTCCTTCTTTTAATTAAGTTGCGCTCTTGTAGTCGGTCCTGGTTTCGTTTTATTGGGTTGTGTTGGTGTTGTTGGTTTTGTTGGGCTTACGTAGTTTTGTAGCTTTTTGTTTTTTGAAACGGATCGAACGCGTTTTATATATTTTTTATTTAAACGTCGAATCGTGGGTCTTACGATCGCGTTTTTTCCGTGCAACGGTCGAGGGTCTTACGACGCGTTGTTGTTTTTTTTTTTTTTAACACGGGTCAAGGGTCTTTCGACGCGTTGGGTGCCAATTAACAAAGAGTCCTTTTTAGGATTCTTTTAAGACGCGATTTTATTTCGCGAATGAGAAGACTTTGTAATTGTGAGGTTTGACCGTCACCGTTTATTTCCAAAATTCAATTAACTGCTAAGTACATTAATTCTTATAACGGAAGCTAGCCCTATGCCGTAAAAGTGCTGACCCGGCTGCCCATTCATGGTTAAGGTTACACAGTTTTAGCATTTTTGTCAAGGCAATAAAATGTCAGGATCATTTTATATACATACCTGCTTTACCTGTTGTGTTATGAATTTAGGCGTTACGAATATTTCCATCCCAAATTTGAGGGATAAAATTATTCCGATTCAACCGATCAGAAAAAGGTAATACCTGATATTTTAAAGTTACTCAGTCCCCATATAAATTGCATTCATATCTGCACTACCTGTTACGCAATTGAAAACCCTTGCACGTGTTCATTCAACGAAGAAGAATTTCCATTGAACCATATTGGTGGCATTACCTGGAATGGGTCATCATGGGATAATCCCATGGTTTTCTCGTAATAAAAATTCGGGTGTTATTTAAAAAGTAAAGGGTTGTAAACTTAACTATGAAAATGAACACAATTTTATGGTCTTTAATAACCTACTACCCGGTATCCCAGTATAACTTATGAATATGTTAAATCACTTGCATAGTGTTGTTAAAAATGATAAAAAGGCTAACTATATCCAATTTAAAGTATACTAGGTATACT
Organism: Drosophila pseudoananassae pseudoananassae; assembly: GCA_018153035.1. Taxonomy (NCBI): domain Eukaryota; kingdom Metazoa; phylum Arthropoda; class Insecta; order Diptera; family Drosophilidae; genus Drosophila; species Drosophila pseudoananassae. The sequence continues at coordinate 3,278,078 of JAECXR010000038.1, forward strand.
AAATAGTTGCAGTATATATGTATGTATATGTTTGGCCATACGTGATATATTTATAAATTAAAATTGATTATGAAATTAAAAGTTTTAATCTATCTTTATGTACTAGTTGTTTTTTATTCTTATTTGATATTGTTATGTTATCTCTATCTCCAATTTGTTCTACCTTATAAGGACCTGTATATTTAAAATCAAGTTTATGTCATGTTTCATTTTTCAATAAAACCTAATCTCCTATTTTTAAATCAAAATCTGAACTAGTTTTGTCGTAAAAAATTTTTCTTAGCTTATGGGCTTCTAGCATTAGTCCAGCTCTCTTAAATGCCTGTTCTAATCTAAATTTTGATTCCTTAGCATAATCTTCTATATTATAAAGAGGTTTTATTATATCTATGCTATTAAAATGTTTTGGTAGATTTGACGTTTTACCAAAAACTAACTCATATGGACAATTGAAACAATAGGCGAAGTATTGTAGCCATACATCCCAATCCGTTTTGTCAACTGAGATATATGAACGAATAAACTCATTGAGTGTTCTGTGGCGTCGCTCCACGGTACCTACAGTCTGGTGATGATGTGCAGTCGAAGTTATGTTTTCAATATTTAACTTTTTACACAAATTCTCAATAATTGAATTTTTATATTTCGTTTCCATGCCCGTAATGAACGTCTTCATTGGACCGTACTTCAGAATAAAAATTTGAAATATAGCTTTTGCTACTGTAATTGTACTTTTATCTGGTATCGGTATTGCCACTAAGTATTTAGTTAAATCGCAGATGAGTGTTACCAAGAAAGATGGCACGACGACAAGTGTGGCAAAAGTTATATTTACCGGACGGACTGGGAAACTTCCTTGACAACTAAAATGCGATGCCAACTTTTAGGAGAGGAAATTTAGAGGAGATAGCGAGGATGTATAATCCACTTACCTGCGAACTGAACCATGTTCCTCCACAGCAAAAACCATGTGAACCATGTTCCTGTGATAAAGATCCCTCGCTGATACTTGAGCTCTTGCGTCCATGTTTCGTTAAGACTGCCTTTGGGAGGCCTCCAGTCGATTTTGGGGGTCCATCCTGAAGTTTATTAATCGATCCTCTGCCATTTGCCGAATTTGTTCTTCCCAAATCCTCCGCTGTTGTCGTGTTTCCCGGCGTTGTGATGTGTTTATCCGTTGCTTCTGTGTTCTTGCGATAGGATTTCTCCTGGTTGCTCTACTGTAATCGGCGTCCCTTTCCCGTTGTCGCTGCCTGTCATTCGTATCCTTTCGTCACTATCGGTGTTCTCCAGTGGTCCTTTCCTGTTTCCTTGCACGTTTTTCTTGCACGTTCTTCGAACCCGTTCCGGTTTTAGGTATTCCGGAATAGTCCTCCGTGTCGCATGATCAGCAGTATTTTGCACCTGCTCTTGTCGCCGCTCCCCGGAGTCCTCTCGACGAATGGCCCACGCTGCGGCGGCCCGAACCCGTTCCGGATTCCGGTAATCCGGAATAGTCCGACGGTTTGCACGTGCTTCCATGTCCGGAATCCTCTCTGGAATACGTAATTTTTGATCCAGTCGCCGATCAGCATGTGCTTCAGTATCACGAAGGAGCTCTACATAGCGAATCCTTTCTTTTAGGTCAAGTACGACGTCAGTTGTTAAGTTTGGTAGCAAGAAAAATGTTGTATTTGTATTAAAAATGTGCAATATACATTTGTTATTTATTGTGTTATGACCATGGATTGATTTTATAGAAAATGCTTTATTTACGAAAACAACGTTTTTTAATTCTTTAATAGGTTTGATGTAATTTTTGGAAGCCCCTGTGTCAATTAAAAGTTTTATTTTTCTCCCTGCGATATCCCTTTCTATGAATGGAAGCAGGGAGTTATGCCTAAAAATTTATTTCATCGTATTCTACTAGGTCATCGTCGATGTTCTCACATTCCTCTTCGGCTACTGTCGGGTATTCGTTATTGGTTTCATTTGGTGGGTCGTTTCCTACAGCCAGATGATTTATCCTCTGGTGTTTTGGTCCTGTATATCTAGCGCTACTACTAGTTGGCCTTTTAATCGTCTGTCCCTGATTATTGCTACCTTTGGGTTGAATATCTTGGTAGGTGCTTTGAATTTGTCTTGAAAACGGCCCACTTTGTTGGTTTAGGGTTGGTTGTCTAAAACGGGATAATGAAGGATCGACGTCCATTGGTTGGGTCGGTTCCTGTCTGGGTGGCTGACTTTGTGTTATTTTTTTAAAATGGGGATTTTTACCATTTGGGTTAAACTTAGCGTCTGTCGATGCATTTCTTTGTTCAGCACTTTGGTGTTTTTCCTCCGTGCTACGTGCGAAACTACTTGCGAAGATGTATCGCTCGTGATTAGCGTCTACTTCCTGCGCTAATGCTAAAGCGGAAGGAAGATCGATTGGTCTTGACGAAAAAGAACGTCGCTAAGCGATTTTCTTGTGCCCGAAATAAATAATCGTAGTGCATCCGCTCTGTATTTTTCGTTCAGTGAGGCAGCTACGGTGTTGTCGTAGGTCATAATTGTCTTGTTTATAAGCAGAGTCAGTTTTTTCTCGACTTCGTCATAGTACTGCAGAAGTGTCATGTTTCCTTGACGTAGTGTTGACATCTCCTGTTCTATTAAATATATCGGTCGTTTGTCCGCGTATGTAAAGTCAAGCCTGTAATAATAGCTTTAAAGTTTAAAGGCGTGTCAAATGACGAAAGAATCATATCGGCCGAGCCTTTTATTTTGTTTCGGAGAATGCCTAAAGCTTGGTAGTGTTTGGAACTACCATCATATTTCTCAAATACTTTATAGGCGGTATGCGCCGCTTTCCATCAAGAAACGTATGTCTCATTCTTTCCCTCAAAGTCCGGCAGGGACTTCATAATATCTAAGGTTTCGCAGTATGCGATACCTGTTATAATTTCGGCATCCCTATACGTTTCTACTTCTGGTGTGCCGATATTTACACCACCTAATCGCTTCTGAACTTCTTGTAATTTTTGTTCAAAGCTTTTTTCCTGCGCGGCGAGTGCGCTCGCAACTGCGCCTTCTATAATGGATTTTAATTGTTCACTGGTCAATGCCATGTTTGAACTATTTTGTTGTAAGCTTCCCGCGGTGTTTTGTAGCTTTTTGTTTTTTGAAACGGATCGAACGCGTTTTATATATTTTTTTATTTAAACGTCGAATCGTGGGTCTTACGATCGCGTTTTTTCCGTGCAACGGTCGAGGGTCTTACGACGCGTTGTTGTTTTTGTTTTTTTTTTAACACGGGTCAAGGGTCTTTCGACGCGTTGGGTGCCAATTAACAAAGAGTCCTTTTTAGGATTCTTTTAAGACGCGATTTTATTTCGCGAATGAGAAGACTTTGTAATTGTGAGGTTTGACTGCTAAGTACATTAATTCTTATAACGGAAGCTAGCCCTATGCCGTAAAAGTGCTGACCCGGCTGCCCATTCATGGTTAAGGTTACACAGTTTTAGCATTTTTGTCAAGGCAATAAAATGTCAGGATCATTTTATATACATACCTGCTTTACCTGTTGTGTTATGAATTTAGGCGTTACGAATATTTACATCCCAAATTTGAGGGATAAAATTATTCCGATTCAACCGATCAGAAAAAGGTAATACCTGATATTTTAAAGTTACTCAGTCCCCATATAAATTGCATTCATATCTGCACTACCTGTTACGCAATTGAAAACCCTTGCACGTGTTCATTCAACGAAGAAGAATTTCCATTGAACCATATTGGTGGCATTACCTGGAATGGGTCATCATGGGATAATCCCATGGTTTCTCGTAATAAAAATTCGGGTGTTATTTAAAAAGTAAAGGGTTGTAAACTTAACTATGAAAATGAACACAATTTTATGGTCTTTAATAACCTACTACCCGGTATCCCAGTATAACTTATGAATATGTTAAATCACTTGCATAGTGTTGTTAAAAATGATAAAAAGGCTAACTATATCCAATTTAAAGTATACTAGGTATACTAAATAGTTGCAGTATATATGTATGTATATGTTTGGCCATACGTGATATATTTATAAATTAAAATTGATTATGAAATTAAAAGTTTTAATCTATCTTTATGTACTAGTTGTTTTTTATTCTTATTTGATATTGTTATGTTATCTCTATCTCCAATTTGTTCTACCTTATAAGGACCTGTATATTTAAAATCAAGTTTATGTCATGTTTCATTTTTCAATAAAACCTAATCTCCTATTTTTAAATCAAAATCTGAACTAGTTTTGTCGTAAAAAATTTTTCTTAGCTTATGGGCTTCTAGCATTAGTCCAGCTCTCTTAAATGCCTGTTCTAATCTAAATTTTGATTCCTTAGCATAATCTTCTATATTATAAAGAGGTTTTATTATATCTATGCTATTAAAATGTTTTGGTAGATTTGACGTTTTACCAAAAACTAACTCATATGGACAATTGAAACAATAGGCGAAGTATTGTAGCCATACATCCCAATCCGTTTTGTCAACTGAGATATATGAACGAATAAACTCATTGAGTGTTCTGTGGCGTCGCTCCACGGTACCTACAGTCTGGTGATGATGTGCAGTCGAAGTTATGTTTTCAATATTTAACTTTTTACACAAATTCTCAATAATTGAATTTTTATATTTCGTTTCCATGCCCGTAATGAACGTCTTCATTGGACCGTACTTCAGAATAAAAATTTGAAATATAGCTTTTGCTACTGTAATTGTACTTTTATCTGGTATCGGTATTGCCACTAAGTATTTAGTTAAATCGCAGATGAGTGTTACCAAGAAAGATGGCACGACGACAAGTGTGGCAAAAGTTATATTTACCGGACGGACTGGGAAACTTCCTTGACAACTAAAATGCGATGCCAACTTTTAGGAGAGGAAATTTAGAGGAGATAGCGAGGATGTATAATCCACTTACCTGCGAACTGAACCATGTTCCTCCACAGCAAAAACCATGTGAACCATGTTCCTGTGATAAAGATCCCTCGCTGATACTTGAGCTCTTGCGTCCATGTTTCGTTAAGACTGCCTTTGGGAGGCCTCCAGTCGATTTTGGGGGTCCATCCTGAAGTTTATTAATCGATCCTCTGCCATTTGCCGAATTTGTTCTTCCCAAATCCTCCGCTGTTGTCGTGTTTCCCGGCGTTGTGATGTGTTTATCCGTTGCTTCTGTGTTCTTGCGATAGGATTTCTCCTGGTTGCTCTACTGTAATCGGCGTCCCTTTCCCGTTGTCGCTGCCTGTCATTCGTATCCTTTCGTCACTATCGGTGTTCTCCAGTGGTCCTTTCCTGTTTCCTTGCACGTTTTTCTTGCACGTTCTTCGAACCCGTTCCGGTTTTAGGTATTCCGGAATAGTCCTCCGTGTCGCATGATCAGCAGTATTTTGCACCTGCTCTTGTCGCCGCTCCCCGGAGTCCTCTCGACGAATGGCCCACGCTGCGGCGGCCCGAACCCGTTCCGGATTCCGGTAATCCGGAATAGTCCGACGGTTTGCACGTGCTTCCATGTCCGGAATCCTCTCTGGAATACGTAATTTTTGATCCAGTCGCCGATCAGCATGTGCTTCAGTATCACGAAGGAGCTCTACATAGCGAATCCTTTCTTTTAGGTCAAGTACGACGTCAGTTGTTAAGTTTGGTAGCAAGAAAAATGTTGTATTTGTATTAAAAATGTGCAATATACATTTGTTATTTATTGTGTTATGACCATGGATTGATTTTATAGAAAATGCTTTATTTACGAAAACAACGTTTTTTAATTCTTTAATAGGTTTGATGTAATTTTTGGAAGCCCCTGTGTCAATTAAAAGTTTTATTTTTCTCCCTGCGATATCCCTTTCTATGAATGGAAGCAGGGAGTTATGCCTAAAAATTTATTTCATCGTATTCTACTAGGTCATCGTCGATGTTCTCACATTCCTCTTCGGCTACTGTCGGGTATTCGTTATTGGTTTCATTTGGTGGGTCGTTTCCTACAGCCAGATGATTTATCCTCTGGTGTTTTGGTCCTGTATATCTAGCGCTACTACTAGTTGGCCTTTTAATCGTCTGTCCCTGATTATTGCTACCTTTGGGTTGAATATCTTGGTAGGTGCTTTGAATTTGTCTTGAAAACGGCCCACTTTGTTGGTTTAGGGTTGGTTGTCTAAAACGGGATAATGAAGGATCGACGTCCATTGGTTGGGTCGGTTCCTGTCTGGGTGGCTGACTTTGTGTTATTTTTTTAAAATGGGGATTTTTACCATTTGGGTTAAACTTAGCGTCTGTCGATGCATTTCTTTGTTCAGCACTTTGGTGTTTTTCCTCCGTGCTACGTGCGAAACTACTTGCGAAGATGTATCGCTCGTGATTAGCGTCTACTTCCTGCGCTAATGCTAAAGCGGAAGGAAGATCGATTGGTCTTGACGAAAAAGAACGTCGCTAAGCGATTTTCTTGTGCCCGAAATAAATAATCGTAGTGCATCCGCTCTGTATTTTTCGTTCAGTGAGGCAGCTACGGTGTTGTCGTAGGTCATAATTGTCTTGTTTATAAGCAGAGTCAGTTTTTTCTCGACTTCGTCATAGTACTGCAGAAGTGTCATGTTTCCTTGACGTAGTGTTGACATCTCCTGTTCTATTAAATATATCGGTCGTTTGTCCGCGTATGTAAAGTCAAGCCTGTAATAATAGCTTTAAAGTTTAAAGGCGTGTCAAATGACGAAAAAATCATATCGGCCGAGCCTTTTATTTTGTTTCGGAGAATGCCTAAAGCTTGGTAGTGTTTGGAACTACCATCATATTTCTCAAATACTTTATAGGCGGTATGCGCCGCTTTCCATCAAGAAACGTATGTCTCATTCTTTCCCTCAAAGTCCGGCAGGGACTTCATAATATCTAAGGTTTCGCAGTATGCGATACCTGTTATAATTTCGGCATCCCTATACGTTTCTACTTCTGGTGTGCCGATATTTACACCACCTAATCGCTTCTGAACTTCTTGTAATTTTTTTCAAAGCTTTTTCCTGCGCGGCGAGTGCGCTCGCAACTGCGCCTTCTATAATGGATTTTAATTGTTCACTGGTCAATGCCATGTTTGAACTATTTTGTTGTAAGCTTCCCGCGGTGTTTAGCTTTTGAAATTTGGCTAACAAATCTTCTATCTCACTAACACTCATAGGATTTTAACACAAAGAACAAAGAATTTATTTCCTTTTGTATTTAATTTTTTCTAAAAAAAAATTTCGATCTTGTGCCTTTATTATTATTTTTTTTTTTAACCGAGACTCTTAGAAAATCACTTTTTTAATATTTTTTTTAAAATATGTTGCAATTGGAAAATAGTGGGCGTATGAACACTCTACTTCAGGGGTGCCCAGCCCCATTGCTCTCGGAGCTCCTTTGTTGTTGGAATCGCTCGTTATATGGGAATTGAAATTTCATATACGTGTGTGGCTCGTAGCATAGGCAAGCGCTAAATACAAAAACAATTTTTCGTTTTTTCGAGTTAAGCAACAACAATTGTATAGTGTCTCAGTTTTTCGTACTAATACGAAGACACTTTGTTTTTGTATTACCGAAAACTTTTCACTGCAAAAAATTACTTTTGGTTGAGATCTCAAAAAGAATGGTTAACATCTGAGCTATGAATTTATTTTATTTATAACTTTATTATAGTTTTTAGTTTTTATTTCATAAATATTTTCGTATTACTTTTTTCCATTGAAAATTGTACTATAATTTTTTCAGTACACCGACATGACTTGCAAAAAAAATTCTAGCTTTAATGTATTGGTGATTTTTTGCATTGGTGTTCGAGTTTGCTCTGCCTTATGCTAAGCTTGGGCACCCCTGCTCTACTTACATGATTTTTATTTAATTATAGAGCAAAATGTTATTGCCGCTGTCGGGTGCCTTCCTTCTTTTAATTAAGTTGCGCTCTTGTAGTCGGTCCTGGTTTCGTTTTATTGGGTTGTGTTGGTGTTGTTGGTTTTGTTGGGCTTACGTAGTTTTGTAGCTTTTTGTTTTTTGAAACGGATCGAACGCGTTTTATATATTTTTTTATTTAAACGTCGAATCGTGGGGCTTACGATCGCGTTTTTTCCGTGCAACGGTCGAGGGTCTTACGACGCGTTGTTGTTTTTGTTTTTTTTTAACACGGGTCAAGGGTCTTTCGACGCGTTGGGTGCCAATTAACAAAGAGTCCTTTTTAGGATTCTTTTAAGACGCGATTTTATTTCGCGAATGAGAAGACTTTGTAATTGTGAGGTTTGACCGTCACCGTTTATTTCCAAAATTCAATTAACTGCTAAGTACATTAATTCTTATAACGGAAGCTAGCCCTATGCCGTAAAAGTGCTGACCCGGCTGCCCATTCATGGTTAAGGTTACACAGTTTTAGCATTTTTGTCAAGGCAATAAAATGTCAGGATCATTTTATATACATACCTGCTTTACCTGTTGTGTTATGAATTTAGGCGTTACGAATATTTACATCCCAAATTTGAGGGATAAAATTATTCCGATTCAACCGATCAGAAAAAGGTAATACCTGATATTTTAAAGTTACTCAGTCCCCATATAAATTGCATTCATATCTGCACTACCTGTTACGCAATTGAAAACCCTTGCACGTGTTCATTCAACGAAGAAGAATTTCCATTGAACCATATTGGTGGCATTACCTGGAATGGGTCATCATGGGATAATCCCATGGTTTTCTCGTAATAAAAATTCGGGTGTTATTTAAAAAGTAAAGGGTTGTAAACTTAACTATGAAAATGAACACAATTTTATGGTCTTTAATAACCTACTACCCGGTATCCCAGTATAACTTATGAATATGTTAAATCACTTGCATAGTGTTGTTAAAAATGATAAAAAGGCTAACTATATCCAATTTAAAGTATACTAGGTATACTAAATAGTTGCAGTATATATGTATGTATATGTTTGGCCATACGTGATATATTTATAAATTAAAATTGATTATGAAATTAAAAGTTTTAATCTATCTTTATGTACTAGTTGTTTTTTATTCTTATTTGATATTGTTATGTTATCTCTATCTCCAATTTGTTCTACCTTATAAGGACCTGTATATTTAAAATCAAGTTTATGTCATGTTTCATTTTTCAATAAAACCTAATCTCCTATTTTTAAATCAAAATCTGAACTAGTTTTGTCGTAAAAAATTTTTCTTAGCTTATGGGCTTCTAGCATTAGTCCAGCTCTCTTAAATGCCTGTTCTAATCTAAATTTTGATTCCTTAGCATAATCTTCTATATTATAAAGAGGTTTTATTATATCTATGCTATTAAAATGTTTTGGTAGATTTGACGTTTTACCAAAAACTAACTCATATGGACAATTGAAACAATAGGCGAAGTATTGTAGCCATACATCCCAATCCGTTTTGTCAACTGAGATATATGAACGAATAAACTCATTGAGTGTTCTGTGGCGTCGCTCCACGGTACCTACAGTCTGGTGATGATGTGCAGTCGAAGTTATGTTTTCAATATTTAACTTTTTACACAAATTCTCAATAATTGAATTTTTATATTTCGTTTCCATGCCCGTAATGAACGTCTTCATTGGACCGTACTTCAGAATAAAAATTTGAAATATAGCTTTTGCTACTGTAATTGTACTTTTATCTGGTATCGGTATTGCCACTAAGTATTTAGTTAAATCGCAGATGAGTGTTACCAAGAAAGATGGCACGACGACAAGTGTGGCAAAAGTTATATTTACCGGACGGACTGGGAAACTTCCTTGACAACTAAAATGCGATGCCAACTTTTAGGAGAGGAAATTTAGAGGAGATAGCGAGGATGTATAATCCACTTACCTGCGAACTGAACCATGTTCCTCCACAGCAAAAACCATGTGAACCATGTTCCTGTGATAAAGATCCCTCGCTGATACTTGAGCTCTTGCGTCCATGTTTCGTTAAGACTGCCTTTGGGAGGCCTCCAGTCGATTTTGGGGGTCCATCCTGAAGTTTATTAATCGATCCTCTGCCATTTGCCGAATTTGTTCTTCCCAAATCCTCCGCTGTTGTCGTGTTTCCCGGCGTTGTGATGTGTTTATCCGTTGCTTCTGTGTTCTTGCGATAGGATTTCTCCTGGTTGCTCTACTGTAATCGGCGTCCCTTTCCCGTTGTCGCTGCCTGTCATTCGTATCCTTTCGTCACTATCGGTGTTCTCCAGTGGTCCTTTCCTGTTTCCTTGCACGTTTTTCTTGCACGTTCTTCGAACCCGTTCCGGTTTTAGGTATTCCGGAATAGTCCTCCGTGTCGCATGATCAGCAGTATTTTGCACCTGCTCTTGTCGCCGCTCCCCGGAGTCCTCTCGACGAATGGCCCACGCTGCGGCGGCCCGAACCCGTTCCGGATTCCGGTAATCCGGAATAGTCCGACGGTTTGCACGTGCTTCCATGTCCGGAATCCTCTCTGGAATACGTAATTTTTGATCCAGTCGCCGATCAGCATGTGCTTCAGTATCACGAAGGAGCTCTACATAGCGAATCCTTTCTTTTAGGTCAAGTACGACGTCAGTTGTTAAGTTTGGTAGCAAGAAAAATGTTGTATTTGTATTAAAAATGTGCAATATACATTTGTTATTTATTGTGTTATGACCATGGATTGATTTTATAGAAAATGCTTTATTTACGAAAACAACGTTTTTTAATTCTTTAATAGGTTTGATGTAATTTTTGGAAGCCCCTGTGTCAATTAAAAGTTTTATTTTTCTCCCTGCGATATCCCTTTCTATGAATGGAAGCAGGGAGTTATGCCTAAAAAATTTATTTCATCGTATTCTACTAGGTCATCGTCGATGTTCTCACATTCCTCTTCGGCTACTGTCGGGTATTCGTTATTGGTTTCATTTGGTGGGTCGTTTCCTACAGCCAGATGATTTATCCTCTGGTGTTTTGGTCCTGTATATCTAGCGCTACTACTAGTTGGCCTTTTAATCGTCTGTCCCTGATTATTGCTACCTTTGGGTTGAATATCTTGGTAGGTGCTTTGAATTTGTCTTGAAAACGGCCCACTTTGTTGGTTTAGGGTTGGTTGTCTAAAACGGGATAATGAAGGATCGACGTCCATTGGTTGGGTCGGTTCCTGTCTGGGTGGCTGACTTTGTGGTATTTTTTTAAAATGGGGATTTTTACCATTTGGGTTAAACTTAGCGTCTGTCGATGCATTTCTTTGTTCAGCACTTTGGTGTTTTTCCTCCGTGCTACGTGCGAAACTACTTGCGAAGATGTATCGCTCGTGATTAGCGTCTACTTCCTGCGCTAATGCTAAAGCGGAAGGAAGATCGATTGGTCTTGACGAAAAAGAACGTCGCTAAGCGATTTTCTTGTGCCCGAAATAAATAATCGTAGTGCATCCGCTCTGTATTTTTCGTTCAGTGAGGCAGCTACGGTGTTGTCGTAGGTCATAATTGTCTTGTTTATAAGCAGAGTCAGTTTTTTCTCGACTTCGTCATAGTACTGCAGAAGTGTCATGTTTCCTTGACGTAGTGTTGACATTTCCTGTTCTATTAAATATATCGGTCGTTTGTCCGCGTATGTAAAGTCAAGCCTGTTAATAATAGCTTTAAAGTTTAAAGGCGTGTCAAATGACGAAAGAATCATATCGGCCGAGCCTTTTATTTTGTTTCGGAGAATGCCTAAAGCTTGGTAGTGTTTGGAACTACCATCATATTTCTCAAATACTTTATAGGCGGTATGCGCCGCTTTCCATCAAGAAACGTATGTCTCATTCTTTCCCTCAAAGTCCGGCAGGGACTTCATAATATCTAAGGTTTCGCAGTATGCGATACCTGTTATAATTTCGGCATCCCTATACGTTTCTACTTCTGGTGTGCCGATATTTACACCACCTAATCGCTTCTGAACTTCTTGTAATTTTTGTTCAAAGCTTTTTTCCTGCGCGGCGAGTGCGCTCGCAACTGCGCCTTCTATAATGGATTTTAATTGTTCACTGGTCAATGCCATGTTTGAACTATTTTGTTGTAAGCTTCCCGCGGTGTTTAGCTTTTGAAATTTGGCTAACAAATCTTCTATCTCACTAACACTCATAGGATTTTAACACAAAGAACAAAGAATTTATTTCCTTTTGTATTTAATTTTTTCTAAAAAAAAATTTCGATCTTGTGCCTTTATTATTATTTTTTTTTTAACCGAGACTCTTAGAAAATCACTTTTTTAATATTTTTTTTAAAATATGTTGCAATTGGAAAATACTGGGCGTATGAACACTCTACTTCAGGGGTGCCCAGCCCCATTGCTCTCGGAGCTCCTTTGTTGTTGGAATCGCTCGTTATATGGGAATTGAAATTTCATATACGTGTGTGGCTCGTAGCATAGGCAAGCGCTAAATACAAAAACAATTTTTCGTTTTTTCGAGTTAAGCAACAACAATTGTATAGTGTCTCAGTTTTTCGTACTAATACGAAGGCACTTTGTTTTTGTATTACCGAAAACTTTTCACTGCAAAAAATTACTTTTGGTTGAGATCTCAAAAAGAATGGTTAACATCTAAGCTATGAATTTATTTTATTTATAACTTTATTATAGTTTTTAGTTTTTATTTCATAAATATTTTCGTATTACTTTTTTCCATTGAAAATTGTACTATAATTTTTTTCAGTACACCGACATGACTTGCAAAAAAAAATTCTAGCTTTAATGTATTGGTGATTTTTTGCATTGGTGTTCGAGTTTGCTCTGCCTTATGCTAAGCTTGGGCACCCCTGCTCTACTTACATGATTTTTATTTAATTATAGAGCAAAATGTTATTGCCGCTGTCGGGTGCCTTCCTTCTTTTAATTAAGTTGCGCTCTTGTAGTCGGTCCTGGTTTCGTTTTATTGGGTTGTGTTGGTGTTGTTGGTTTTGTTGGGCTTACGTAGTTTTGTAGCTTTTTGTTTTTTGAAACGGATCGAACGCGTTTTATATATTTTTTTATTTAAACGTCGAATCGTGGGTCTTACGATCGCGTTTTTTCCGTGCAACGGTCGAGGGTCTTACGACGCGTTGTTGTTTTTGTTTTTTTTTTAACACGGGTCAAGGGTCTTTCGACGCGTTGGGTGCCAATTAACAAAGAGTCCTTTTTAGGATTCTTTTAAGACGCGATTTTATTTCGCGAATGAGAAGACTTTGTAATTGTGAGGTTTGACCGTCACCGTTTATTTCCAAAATTCAATTAACTGCTAAGTACATTAATTCTTATAACGGAAGCTAGCCCTATGCCGTAAAAGTGCTGACCCGGCTGCCCATTCATGGTTAAGGTTACACAGTTTTAGCATTTTTGTCAAGGCAATAAAATGTCAGGATCATTTTATATACATACCTGCTTTACCTGTTGTGTTATGAATTTAGGCGTTACGAATATTTACATCCCAAATTTGAGGGATAAAATTATTCCGATTCAACCGATCAGAAAAAGGTAATACCTGATATTTTAAAGTTACTCAGTCCCCATATAAATTGCATTCATATCTGCACTACCTGTTACGCAATTGAAAACCCTTGCACGTGTTCATTCAACGAAGAAGAATTTCCATTGAACCATATTGGTGGCATTACCTGGAATGGGTCATCATGGGATAATCCCATGGTTTTCTCGTAATAAAAATTCGGGTGTTATTTAAAAAGTAAAGGGTTGTAAACTTAACTATGAAAATGAACACAATTTTATGGTCTTTAATAACCTACTACCCGGTATCCCAGTATAACTTATGAATATGTTAAATCACTTGCATAGTGTTGTTAAAAATGATAAAAAGGCTAACTATATCCAATTTAAAGTATACTAGGTATACTAAATAGTTGCAGTATATATGTATGTATATGTTTGGCCATACGTGATATATTTATAAATTAAAATTGATTATGAAATTAAAAGTTTTAATCTATCTTTATGTACTAGTTGTTTTTTATTCTTATTTGATATTGTTATGTTATCTCTATCTCCAATTTGTTCTACCTTATAAGGACCTGTATATTTAAAATCAAGTTTATGTCATGTTTCATTTTTCAATAAAACCTAATCTCCTATTTTTAAATCAAAATCTGAACTAGTTTTGTCGTAAAAAATTTTTCTTAGCTTATGGGCTTCTAGCATTAGTCCAGCTCTCTTAAATGCCTGTTCTAATCTAAATTTTGATTCCTTAGCATAATCTTCTATATTATAAAGAGGTTTTATTATATCTATGCTATTAAAATGTTTTGGTAGATTTGACGTTTTACCAAAAACTAACTCATATGGACAATTGAAACAATAGGCGAAGTATTGTAGCCATACATCCCAATCCGTTTTGTCAACTGAGATATATGAACGAATAAACTCATTGAGTGTTCTGTGGCGTCGCTCCACGGTACCTACAGTCTGGTGATGATGTGCAGTCGAAGTTATGTTTTCAATATTTAACTTTTTACACAAATTCTCAATAATTGAATTTTTATATTTCGTTTCCATGCCCGTAATGAACGTCTTCATTGGACCGTACTTCAGAATAAAAATTTGAAATATAGCTTTTGCTACTGTAATTGTACTTTTATCTGGTATCGGTATTGCCACTAAGTATTTAGTTAAATCGCAGATGAGTGTTACCAAGAAAGATGGCACGACGACAAGTGTGGCAAAAGTTATATTTACCGGACGGACTGGGAAACTTCCTTGACAACTAAAATGCGATGCCAACTTTTAGGAGAGGAAATTTAGAGGAGATAGCGAGGATGTATAATCCACTTACCTGCGAACTGAACCATGTTCCTCCACAGCAAAAACCATGTGAACCATGTTCCTGTGATAAAGATCCCTCGCTGATACTTGAGCTCTTGCGTCCATGTTTCGTTAAGACTGCCTTTGGGAGGCCTCCAGTCGATTTTGGGGTCCATCCTGAAGTTTATTAATCGATCCTCTGCCATTTGCCGAATTTGTTCTTCCCAAATCCTCCGCTGTTGTCGTGTTTCCCGGCGTTGTGATGTGTTTATCCGTTGCTTCTGTGTTCTTGCGATAGGATTTCTCCTGGTTGCTCTACTGTAATCGGCGTCCCTTTCCCGTTGTCGCTGCCTGTCTTTCGTATCCTTTCGTCACTATCGGTGTTCTCCAGTGGTCCTTTCCTGTTTCCTTGCACGTTTTTCTTGCACGTTCTTCGAACCCGTTCCGGTTTTAGGTATTCCGGAATAGTCCTCCGTGTCGCATGATCAGCAGTATTTTGCACCTGCTCTTGTCGCCGCTCCCCGAAGTCCTCTCGACGAATGGCCCACGCTGCGGCGGCCCGAACCCGTTCCGGATTCCGGTAATCCGGAATAGTCCGACGGTTTGCACGTGCTTCCATGTCCGGAATCCTCTCTGGAATACGTAATTTTTGATCCAGTCGCCGATCAGCATGTGCTTCAGTATCACGAAGGAGCTCTACATAGCGAATCCTTTCTTTTAGGTCAAGTACGACGTCAGTTGTTAAGTTTGGTAGCAAGAAAAATGTTGTATTTGTATTAAAAATGTGCAATATACATTTGTTATTTATTGTGTTATGACCATGGATTGATTTTATAGAAAATGCTTTATTTACGAAAACAACGTTTTTTAATTCTTTAATAGGTTTGATGTAATTTTTGGAAGCCCCTGTGTCAATTAAAAGTTTTATTTTTCTCCCTGCGATATCCCTTTCTATGAATGGAAGCAGGGAGTTATGCCTAAAAATTGATTTCATCGTATTCTACTAGGTCATCGTCGATGTTCTCACATTCCTCTTCGGCTACTGTCGGGTATTCGTTATTGGTTTCATTTGGTGGGTCGTTTCCTACAGCCAGATGATTTATCCTCTGGTGTTTTGGTCCTGTATATCTAGCGCTACTACTAGTTGGCCTTTTAATCGTCTGTCCCTGATTATTGCTACCTTTGGGTTGAATATCTTGGTAGGTGCTTTGAATTTGTCTTGAAAACGGCCCACTTTGTTGGTTTAGGGTTGGTTGTCTAAAACGGGATAATGAAGGATCGACGTCCATTGGTTGGGTCGGTTCCTGTCTGGGTGGCTGACTTTGTGGTATTTTTTTAAAATGGGGATTTTTACCATTTGGGTTAAACTTAGCGTCTGTCGATGCATTTCTTTGTTCAGCACTTTGGTGTTTTTCCTCCGTGCTACGTGCGAAACTACTTGCGAAGATGTATCGCTCGTGATTAGCGTCTACTTCCTGCGCTAATGCTAAAGCGGAAGGAAGATCGATTGGTCTTGACGAAAAAGAACGTCGCTAAGCGATTTTCTTGTGCCCGAAATAAATAATCGTAGTGCATCCGCTCTGTATTTTTCGTTCAGTGAGGCAGCTACGGTGTTGTCGTAGGTCATAATTGTCTTGTTTATAAGCAGAGTCAGTTTTTTCTCGACTTCGTCATAGTACTGCAGAAGTGTCATGTTTCCTTGACGTAGTGTTGACATTTCCTGTTCTATTAAATATATCGGTCGTTTGTCCGCGTATGTAAAGTCAAGCCTGTTAATAATAGCTTTAAAGTTTAAAGGCGTGTCAAATGACGAAAGAATCATATCGGCCGAGCCTTTTATTTTGTTTCGGAGAATGCCTAAAGCTTGGTAGTGTTTGGAACTACCATCATATTTCTCAAATACTTTATAGGCGGTATGCGCCGCTTTCCATCAAGAAACGTATGTCTCATTCTTTCCCTCAAAGTCCGGCAGGGACTTCATAATATCTAAGGTTTCGCAGTATGCGATACCTGTTATAATTTCGGCATCCCTATACGTTTCTACTTCTGGTGTGCCGATATTTACACCACCTAATCGCTTCTGAACTTCTTGTAATTTTTGTTCAAAGCTTTTTTCCTGCGCGGCGAGTGCGCTCGCAACTGCGCCTTCTATAATGGATTTTAATTGTTCACTGGTCAATGCCATGTTTGAACTATTTTGTTGTAAGCTTCCCGCGGTGTTTAGCTTTTGAAATTTGGCTAACAAATCTTCTATCTCACTAACACTCATAGGATTTTAACACAAAGAACAAAGAATTTATTTCCTTTTGTATTTAATTTTTTCTAAAAAACAATTTCGATCTTGTGCCTTTATTATTATTTTTTTTTTTTTAACCGAGACTCTTAGAAAATCACTTTTTTAATATTTTTTTAAAAATATGTTGCAATTGGAAAATAGTGGGCGTATGAACACTCTACTTCAGGGATGCCCAGCCCCATTGCTCTCGGAGCTCCTTTGTTGTTGGAATCGCTCGTTATATGGGAATTGAAATTTCATATACGTGTGTGGCTCGTAGCATAGGCAAGCGCTAAATACAAAAACAATTTTTCGTTTTTTCGAGTTAAGCAACAACAATTGTATAGTGTCTCAGTTTTTCGCACAAATACGAAGGCACTTTGTTTTTGTATTACCGAAAACTTTTCACTGCAAAAAATTACTTTTGGTTGAGATCTCAAAAAGAATGGTTAACATCTAAGCTATGAATTTATTTTATTTATAACTTTATTATAGTTTTTAATTTTTATTTCATAAATATTTTCGTATTACTTTTTTCCATTGAAAATTGTACTATAATTTTTTTCAGTACACCGACATGACTTGCAAAAAAAAATTCTAGCTTTAAAAATTCTAGCTTAAAATGGGGATTTTTACCATTTGGGTTAAACTTAGCGTCTGTCGATGCATTTCTTTGTTCAGCACTTTGGTGTTTTTCCTCCGTGCTACGTGCGAAACTACTTGCGAAGATGTATCGCTCGTGATTAGCGTCTACTTCCTGCGCTAATGCTAAAGCGGAAGGAAGATCGATTGGTCTTGACGAAAAAGAACGTCGCTAAGCGATTTTCTTGTGCCCGAAATAAATAATCGTAGTGCATCCGCTCTGTATTTTTCGTTCAGTGAGGCAGCTACGGTGTTGTCGTAGGTCATAATTGTCTTGTTTATAAGCAGAGTCAGTTTTTTCTCGACTTCGTCATAGTACTGCAGAAGTGTCATGTTTCCTTGACGTAGTGTTGACATTTCCTGTTCTATTAAATATATCGGTCGTTTGTCCGCGTATGTAAAGTCAAGCCTGTTAATAATAGCTTTAAAGTTTAAAGGCGTGTCAAATGACGAAAGAATCATATCGGCCGAGCCTTTTATTTTGTTTCGGAGAATGCCTAAAGCTTGGTAGTGTTTGGAACTACCATCATATTTCTCAAATACTTTATAGGCGGTATGCGCCGCTTTCCATCAAGAAACGTATGTCTCATTCTTTCCCTCAAAGTCCGGCAGGGACTTCATAATATCTAAGGTTTCGCAGTATGCGATACCTGTTATAATTTCGGCATCCCTATACGTTTCTACTTCTGGTGTGCCGATATTTACACCACCTAATCGCTTCTGAACTTCTTGTAATTTTTGTTCAAAGCTTTTTTCCTGCGCGGCGAGTGCGCTCGCAACTGCGCCTTCTATAATGGATTTTAATTGTTCACTGGTCAATGCCATGTTTGAACTATTTTGTTGTAAGCTTCCCGCGGTGTTTAGCTTTTGAAATTTGGCTAACAAATCTTCTATCTCACTAACACTCATAGGATTTTAACACAAAGAACAAAGAATTTATTTCCTTTTGTATTTAATTTTTTCTAAAAAACAATTTCGATCTTGTGCCTTTATTATTATTTTTTTTTTTTTAACCGAGACTCTTAGAAAATCACTTTTTTAATATTTTTTTAAAAATATGTTGCAATTGGAAAATAGTGGGCGTATGAACACTCTACTTCAGGGATGCCCAGCCCCATTGCTCTCGGAGCTCCTTTGTTGTTGGAATCGCTCGTTATATGGGAATTGAAATTTCATATACGTGTGTGGCTCGTAGCATAGGCAAGCGCTAAATACAAAAACAATTTTTCGTTTTTTCGAGTTAAGCAACAACAATTGTATAGTGTCTCAGTTTTTCGCACAAATACGAAGGCACTTTGTTTTTGTATTACCGAAAACTTTTCACTGCAAAAAATTACTTTTGGTTGAGATCTCAAAAAGAATGGTTAACATCTAAGCTATGAATTTATTTTATTTATAACTTTATTATAGTTTTTAATTTTTATTTCATAAATATTTTCGTATTACTTTTTTCCATTGAAAATTGTACTATAATTTTTTTCAGTACACCGACATGACTTGCAAAAAAAAATTCTAGCTTTAAAAATTCTAGCTTAAAATGGGGATTTTTACCATTTGGGTTAAACTTAGCGTCTGTCGATGCATTTCTTTGTTCAGCACTTTGGTGTTTTTCCTCCGTGCTACGTGCGAAACTACTTGCGAAGATGTATCGCTCGTGATTAGCGTCTACTTCCTGCGCTAATGCTAAAGCGGAAGGAAGATCGATTGGTCTTGACGAAAAAAGAACGTCGCTAAGCGATTTTCTTGTGCCCGAAATAAATAATCGTAGTGCATCCGCTCTGTATTTTTCGTTCAGTGAGGCAGCTACGGTGTTGTCGTAGGTCATAATTGTCTTGTTTATAAGCAGAGTCAGTTTTTTCTCGACTTCGTCATAGTACTGCAGAAGTGTCATGTTTCCTTGACGTAGTGTTGACATTTCCTGTTCTATTAAATATATCGGTCGTTTGTCCGCGTATGTAAAGTCAAGCCTGTTAATAATAGCTTTAAAGTTTAAAGGCGTGTCAAATGACGAAAGAATCATATCGGCCGAGCCTTTTATTTTGTTTCGGAGAATGCCTAAAGCTTGGTAGTGTTTGGAACTACCATCATATTTCTCAAATACTTTATAGGCGGTATGCGCCGCTTTCCATCAAGAAACGTATGTCTCATTCTTTCCCTCAAAGTCCGGCAGGGACTTCATAATATCTAAGGTTTCGCAGTATGCGATACCTGTTATAATTTCGGCATCCCTATACGTTTCTACTTCTGGTGTGCCGATATTTACACCACCTAATCGCTTCTGAACTTCTTGTAATTTTTGTTCAAAGCTTTTTTCCTGCGCGGCGAGTGCGCTCGCAACTGCGCCTTCTATAATGGATTTTAATTGTTCACTGGTCAATGCCATGTTTGAACTATTTTGTTGTAAGCTTCCCGCGGTGTTTAGCTTTTGAAATTTGGCTAACAAATCTTCTATCTCACTAACACTCATAGGATTTTAACACAAAGAACAAAGAATTTATTTCCTTTTGTATTTAATTTTTTCTAAAAAACAATTTCGATCTTGTGCCTTTATTATTATTTTTTTTTTTTTAACCGAGACTCTTAGAAAATCACTTTTTTAATATTTTTTTAAAAATATGTTGCAATTGGAAAATAGTGGGCGTATGAACACTCTACTTCAGGGATGCCCAGCCCCATTGCTCTCGGAGCTCCTTTGTTGTTGGAATCGCTCGTTATATGGGAATTGAAATTTCATATACGTGTGTGGCTCGTAGCATAGGCAAGCGCTAAATACAAAAACAATTTTTCGTTTTTTCGAGTTAAGCAACAACAATTGTATAGTGTCTCAGTTTTTCGCACAAATACGAAGGCACTTTGTTTTTGTATTACCGAAAACTTTTCACTGCAAAAAATTACTTTTGGTTGAGATCTCAAAAAGAATGGTTAACATCTAAGCTATGAATTTATTTTATTTATAACTTTATTATAGTTTTTAATTTTTATTTCATAAATATTTTCGTATTACTTTTTTCCATTGAAAATTGTACTATAATTTTTTCAGTACACCGACATGACTTGCAAAAAAAATTCTAGCTTTAATGTATTGGTGATTTTTTGCATTGGTGTTCGAGTTTGCTCTGCCTTATGCTAAGCTTGGGCACCCCTGCTCTACTTACATGATTTTTATTTAATTATAGAGCAAAATGTTATTGCCGCTGTCGGGTGCCTTCCTTCTTTTAATTAAGTTGCGCTTTTGTAGTCGGTCCTGGCTTCGTTTTATTGGGTTGTGTTGGTGTTGTTGGTTTTGTTGGGCTTACGTAGTTTTGTAGCTTTTTGTTTTTTGAAACGGATCGAACGCGTTTTATATATTTTTTTATTTAAACGTCGAATCGTGGGTCTTACGATCGCGTTTTTTCCGTGCAACGGTCGAGGGTCTTACGACGCGTTGTTGTTTTTGTTTTTTTTTTAACACGGGTCAAGGGTCTTTCGACGCGTTGGGTGCCAATTAACAAAGAGTCCTTTTTAGGATTCTTTTAAGACGCGATTTTATTTCGCGAATGAGAAGACTTTGTAATTGTGAGGTTTGACCGTCACCGTTTATTTCCAAAATTCAATTAACTGCTAAGTACATTAATTCTTATAACGGAAGCTAGCCCTATGCCGTAAAAGTGCTGACCCGGCTGCCCATGCATGGTTAAGGTTACACAGTTTTAGCATTTTTGTCAAGGCAATAAAATGTCAGGATCATTTTATATACATACCTGCTTTACCTGTTGTGTTATGAATTTAGGCGTTACGAATATTTACATCCCAAATTTGAGGGATAAAATTATTCCGATTCAACCGATCAGAAAAAGGTAATACCTCATATTTTAAAGTTACTCAGTCCCCATATAAATTGCATTCATATCTGCACTACCTGTTACGCAATTGAAAACCCTTGCACGTGTTCATTCAACGAAGAAGAATTTCCATTGAACCATATTGGTGGCGTTATCCCATGGTTTTCTCGTAATAAAAATTCGGGTGTTATTTAAAAAGTAAAGGGTTGTAAACTTAACTATGAAAATGAACACAATTTTATGGTCTTTAATAACCTACTACCCGGTATCCCAGTATAACTTATGAATATGTTAAATCACTTGCATAGTGTTGTTAAAAATGATAAAAAGGCTAACTATATCCAATTTAAAGTATACTAGGTATACTAAATAGTTGCAGTATATATGTATGTATATGTTTGGCCATACGTGATATATTTATAAATTAAAATTGATTATGAAATTAAAAGTTTTAATCTATCTTTATGTACTAGTTGTTTTTTATTCTTATTTGATATTGTTATGTTATCTCTATCTCCAATTTGTTCTACCTTATAAGGACCTGTATATTTAAAATCAAGTTTATGTCATGTTTCATTTTTCAATAAAACCTAATCTCCTATTTTTAAATCAAAATCTGAACTAGTTTTGTCGTAAAAAATTTTTCTTAGCTTATGGGCTTCTAGCATTAGTCCAGCTCTCTTAAATGCCTGTTCTAATCTAAATTTTGATTCCTTAGCATAATCTTCTATATTATAAAGAGGTTTTATTATATCTATGCTATTAAAATGTTTTGGTAGATTTGACGTTTTACCAAAAACTAACTCATATGGACAATTGAAACAATAGGCGAAGTATTGTAGCCATACATCCCAATCCGTTTTGTCAACTGAGATATATGAACGAATAAACTCATTGAGTGTTCTGTGGCGTCGCTCCACGGTACCTACAGTCTGGTGATGATGTGCAGTCGAAGTTATGTTTTCAATATTTAACTTTTTACACAAATTCTCAATAATTGAATTTTTATATTTCGTTTCCATGCCCGTAATGAACGTCTTCATTGGACCGTACTTCAGAATAAAAATTTGAAATATAGCTTTTGCTACTGTAATTGTACTTTTATCTGGTATCGGTATTGCCACTAAGTATTTAGTTAAATCGCAGATGAGTGTTACCAAGAGAGATGGCACGACGACAAGTGTGGCAAAAGTTATATTTACCGGACGGACTGGGAAACTTCCTTGACAACTAAAATGCGATGCCAACGTTTAGGAGAGGAAATTTAGAGGAGATAGCGAGGATGTATAATCCACTTACCTGCTGTAAGAACTCCCAAATCCCCAATTTAAATAATAGTTTCAATTCGGTATTTCAATTCCTTTTTATTCGTCCCGGCTCCGCGGGCGCTACGCGTCAACTGCCTACAATCGAATGGTGAACATTAATTCTTTTCTTCTTCTTACTCCTTTGGAGAGAGAGCTCCGCCGTCGCTCTTCGCTGCCGATACGGATCTCCACACCCCTTCTTTTTTCTCCAGACGGAGCTTCAGGTTCTCGTTCGGGTCAGGGAGGTCCTTTGATGCCGGAGTTTCCTGTGGCGTCAGAGTTTCGGCAAACGGCTGTAAAGGAATAGCTGAGGGTGATATCTCAACATCGAGGCTCACCGAGTTAGACGATTTCGATGAGTCTGCGCCGATGATCTTTTTCAAGTGGCTTACATTCCTAGTATACGACTTACCACCACCAGAAATTTGGACAACATTTCCCTCTCGGTTAGTTACTTCATATGTGGTCGTATCGAATGTTGGCGTCAGCTTATGCGGGAATATTACGTTTTTTAGGAGGACCTTGTCACCTACTTTTATATCGATCACTCCCGCTTTCCTAGCGTTGTCGGCTAACTCTTTCCCTTTCTCTTTCTTCCAGACGTCCCTGTCTCTCTCTTCTGAATCAACCGTTTCGCCCACGAGGTCCTGTATGCTAGGAATTTTGTCCCTTATCACTCTGTTAAACATTAGCTCTGTTGGTGGTGCGCCCGTGGTCCCGTGTGGAGTGACGTTATACATTAATAAAAATTTTTGAATTTCTTTTTTGTAGTTGTCGTTATTGGCATGAGCTATCTTTAGGCGTTTCACCAGAGATCTGTTCATGTTTTCTACTTCGCCGTTGGCCTGGGGCCAGTATGGGGGAGTTGGCATTAGCCGAATGCCGCTGCTTTCACAAAAATTTTTAAATTCGACGCTGACAAATTGCCTCCCATTATCAGTTGTTAATGTTTCCGGGAATCCCAATCTGGAAAAGATCTCTTCCATTTCCTCAATAATGGTTTTCGATGATATCGACTTGATAAGTTTGAATTCCATATACCGCGAGTAATAGTCTATTAAAACGAGTACATTCTCACCATTTGGTAAAGGGCCCAAAAGATCGGTCGCTACGCATCTCCAAAGTCCATTCGGAAACGGATGTCTTTTCATGGGGGCCGGATTTGATGGCATTGATACTAACAGGCAATCGCGGCACTCCTTAACATACTGTTCTGTGTCCTTGTCCATACACGGCCACCAAACTTTGGAACGAAGCCTCCGTTTCATAGCGCTTATCCCGGGATGCCCTTCATGAGCGAGTTCAAGTACCGGTCCGCGTAACTTCCGCGGAATTACTAGTCTTGTGCCCCGCAATAGAATATTTCCCACAATCGAGAGTTCTAGACGAAATGGATAGTACGAGCTAGACATATTTGAGTTCCATGAATCCTGACAAAGGCATGTCATCACGTCTATTATTTCCTCATCCTGAGTGCTCATCTCTGTGACCTTCGATATGGAGAGCGATCTAGGAATTGAGGTCGACACCACGCGAAATATGTGTTCCTCACCAGCCCAGTCATAAGGGTCTGCATCGGTTACTTCGCAAAGTCTTGATAGTGAGTCGGCAATATTCTCCTTTCCTGCCTTATATACCACACGGAATCGGTAAGATTGTAATCGCAGCAACCACCTTTCAATCCTGGCCGGGGGTCGCGAAGTTGGTTTAAAGATTGATTCGAGTGGCTTGTGGTCAGTTATCAGATCAAACTTTAATCCCGCTAAATAATAATAAAATTTTTCCACCGCCCACACCAATGCCAGGCTTTCTTTTTCTGTTTGTGAATATCTTTTTTCCACCGACGACAAACTCTTACTAGCAAACGATATTATGCGTGCAGTATTCGATTTATCAAATTGCACTAACACTGCTCCCAAGGCCACTGGGCTGGCATCTGCGATTAAACACGTTTTATCCTGCAGGTTAAAATATGACAGCATTGGAACTGTGGAAATCTTAGCTTTGAGATTTTGGAATGCTTCTTCCTGTGGTTTGCCCCAACAGAACGTTTCATGGCTTTTCAATAATTTCCTCAAAGGCTCTGTATTATCCGCCAGATCGGATACAAATTTCCCAATGTATGTGACTAAACCGAGGAAACTGCGTACCTCTTCTTTATTTTTGGGCGCTCTAAACGTTATAATCACCTTTACTTTCTCGGGGTCAACTTCGATCCCCTTGTCCGAGAGGATATGACCTAGAAACTTCAATTTCTGTACTCGAAATACGCATTTCTTCTCATTTAGTGCTACGTTATTAGCTCGAAATATTTCCTTGACCTTTGCGAGTGATTTGTCGTGCTCCTCAATATTTTTGCCAAATATGATCACGTCATCAATGTAATTCAAAGCATTCTGACAAGGGGCCAACATTTGCTCCATTAACCGTTGAAATATTTCTGGGGCTGAATTCACGCCAAACATCAGCCGCTTATATCGAAATAACCCGCGGTGCGTTATGAAGGTAGTAATTTCTCGGCTGGACTCGGTCAGCTCCAGCTGATGGTAAGCGCTCTTTAAATCGAGTCGCGAAAAATACTTAGCACCTTTCAGCTTAGTCATAAACGTTTCAAACGTTGGCAACGGGTAGTTTTCTCGTTGTATTGCCTCGTTGTTTGCGCGTCTCATGTCCAAGCATACCCGGATATCCCCGTCGTCCTTAAACGCAATCACGACTGGCGAAATCCAAGCGCTCGGGCCCAATACTGGTTCGATGATGTCCAAATTTAATGCTTCCTCCAATTTATCGGTGACTTTACTTTCCAACGCTGTTGGCACTCGCCTCATCGGTTGCTTCACTGGGACTATTGACTTATCAATGGACAGCTTGACCGACACATCACGCCATTTGGGGAAAGGCTCGGCCTTTTCAACTCGATGTACGTCTAAACCCAGTTTTAGAACCTTGAGTTTGATTGCTGTGTCACGTCCCAACAGCGATTGTCTACTATTTTCAATGACGTAAAAAGTAGCAATCAGTTCAGGATCGCTTAGCACCGAAATCGGGGCTTCAAAAACTTGTAGCACTTTAAGCAGATGATCAGAAGCATATGCGCGAAACTGGTTGGCTGATTCCGGGCGCGAGTTAAACATTACTGCCCTTTTCTCGCACAATTGTCGCCGATCCGACTGACTTATTAGATTGTACTTCGAGCCCGAATCAATTATCATAGTGACTGCATCGCCCCCTATTTTACATGGAATTTCTTCTTCTCGTGACGATCCATGTTCCACTCTGAATAATTCCGCGTCGTTTGGACCATCCGAGTAACTTTTAGAGCCACTAGATATGGACTTAATTATAGAATGATCACGTTGTCGTCGCTTTCTATCTGGTCCTTCTCATTTGTCGTATGGCTTCCTTTTCCTGGTACGGCATTTCCGATAAAAATGTCCAATCCTTTCGCATTTCCTGCATATCGCGTTTCTGGCTGGGCAGTCCAAACTATTTTCTTGGTGCCCTTTTTGGCCACATCTGCCACATTCGGAACTCGCGCTTCGCTGAACTATTTTGTTGATGCTATTTGCATTCCATTGCGGGATCATAGATTGCGTTTGCTTATTAACTTGTTCGTCGATATTACATGTTTTTATGACCTCCTCCAAAGTAAATTCATTTTCCAATAGCTTCTTTTTTAGCTCGAACGAAGCCCAGACATCGATGATCCTATCTTTTAGACAGATATCCTCTATCTGTTCTTTGGTCTCTCCAAATGAACATTTAACTATTTGGCAGCGAAGCCTCATCAAAAACTCTGTGAAACATTCTCCCTCCATTGGGGTCATCGATCGAAACAAATGTCTCTCAAAAGCCGAGTTGCGTTGCGGTGAAAAATACTCGTTCAATTTGGTAATAAGAGGTGTTAAGACATCATTTTGCTCCTCTTCCACAAAAGGAATTAATGCTCCCGGAATGCTGTAGACTACTGCCTGGAGCTGCGGTCCACCTAGGTGAAGAAGCTTGTTTCTCTTCTTACATACGGATGTAATTTCCTCCGTGTCAATATATATATTAAACGCGCGCAACCACGCCTCCCACTCTGTCCTCCATAGCGCTTTATCCATTCCCTGGCACAGGAATGGTTTTAACTCCGTCATGTTTAGTACAACCTGAAAGGTAATTAGATTTAGATGGCCATTAGCAATCCCCTATTTTTTTTTTTTTTTGTTGTGTTATTGGTCTCATTCCCTATTGAATAGGCTCTTTATGCGAACATCTCAAATTATGTTTCGCTCTTCTTATTTTTTTTTTTTTCGCATTCCCTTTGGAACCGGCTCTCTTAATGCAACAGCAAGAATTTAATCCGCTAGCGCTGCTCTTATTTCTCTGGATCGCATTCCCTTTGGAACCGACTCCTTTAATGCAGCAGCCGGAATTTAATCGGCTAACGCTGCTTAATCTCGTTCCATTTGGAAAAAGATTCTCCTAATGCGAAAATTACAAATAGCGTTCGCTCTTATTTTGCTCTCGTTCTCTTAGGAACAGACTCTCTTAGTGCAGCCGCCGGAATTTAATCGGCTTGTGCTGTCCACCTTTTCTTTTCTTACCGTTTTCCTTTTTGTGCCTCCTACATATATATATGTACCGGCGAGGCACGCGCCATTTTTCTCCCGTTACTTCTTTATTTAGTTTTTTTCTTTAACTGGGCCGGTAGTATTTATACTCCAGTTTTTCTCCTCGTCGCCAGTGTAAGAACTCCCAAATCCCCAATTTAAATAATAGTTTCAATTCGGTATTTCAATTCCTTTTTATTCGTCCCGGCTCCTCGGGCGTTACGCGTCAACTGCCTACAATCGAATGGTGAACATTAATTCTTTTCTTCTTCTTACTCCTTTGGAGAGAGAGCTCCGCCGTCGCTCTTCGCTGCCGATACGGATCTCCACACCTGCGAACTGAACCATGTTCCTCCACAGCAAAAACCATGTGAACCATGTTCCTGTGATAAAGATCCCTCGCTGATACTTGAGCTCTTGCGTCCATGTTTCGTTAAGACTGCCTTTGGGAGGCCTCCAGTCGATTTTGGGGGTCCATCCTGAAGTTTATTAATCGATCCTCTGCCATTTGCCGAATTTGTTCTTCCCGAATCCTCCGCTGTTGTCGTGTTTCCCGGCGTTGTGATGTGTTTATCCGTTGCTTCTGTGTTCTTGCGATGGGATTTCTCCTGGTTGCTCTACTGTAATCGGCGTCCCTTTCCCGTTCTCGCTGCCTGTCTTTCGTATCCCTTCGTCGCTATCGGTGTTCTCCAGTGGTCCTTTCCTGTTTCCTTGCACGTTTTTCTTGCACGTTCTTCGAACCCGTTCCGGTTTGAGGTATTCCGGAATAGTCCTCCGTGTCGCATGATCAGCAGTATTTTGCACCTGCTCTTGTCGCCGCTCCCCGGAGTCCTCTCGACGAATGGCCCACGCTGCGGCGTCCCGAACCCGTTCCGGATTCCGGTAATCCGGAATAGTCCGACGGTTTGCACGTGCTTCCATGTCCCGAATCCTCTCTGGAATACGTAATTTTTGATCCAGTCGCCCATCAGCATGTGCTTCAGTATCACGAAGGAGCTCTACATAGCGAATCCTTTCGCTGCGTCTCCTCTGAGCCCGTGCTGCGGAATCCTGCGCCTGACTTTCCTCCCGTAAGTCTGGGTTGCTTGTGTTGCGAGTTCCTGTTTCTTATTTGCACCGCATTTTGTTGGTAGCGGGCTCTGCTGCGGATTAAAGCAGCTTGTCGGCGTTGCTCCTGGGATGTGCGTGAAACACGTGGCATTTTTTTCGTGCTGTTTGAAAAAATTCAAATTGAATTGTGAAAATGTAAACAATGGAAATATAAAATTTACGGAGGATTAAATTCCTCCTTCATAAATCTCATATTAAGGGATGCTTTTGGGGAAATGGACTTACCAAAATATATGTTTCAACAATTATTTCATATATTTTTTAAACACACACTTTTTTGTCACTGGTAAAAAATAAAACTTGCACTTTTTACTTTTAACGCTGGCAAAAAAATATTTTTCACGCACTTTAAATTTTTGATTAAATTTTTGTAGACTGATCTATGGATTAGTGGTTTTTTCAATATATAAATTAACAAAGAGTCCTTTTTAGGATTCTTTTAAGACGCGATTTTATTTCGCGAATGAGAAGACTTTGTAATTGTGAGGTTTGACCGTCACCGTTTATTTCCGAAATTCAACTAACTGCTAAGTACATTAATTCTTATAACGGAAGCTAGCCCTATGCCGTAAAAGTGCTGACCCGGCTGCCCATGCATGGTGTTGGGTAGTCGCCGTTGCATCGGAGTGCATTGCCCGCTGATTGCGCTGACCGAAGCTTGGGATTTCGGCAACGTCGTTGTGCAACGTCCGCAGGTGTTGCGAGCCTTGCATTATTTTATGCTGTGAAGCATTATCAGCCTGGGAACTTCCGTTTTGCTGGGAGACCGTGTTAACTCCTCCCTTACTTAGATGAAGGACGTCCTCGGACTTCTTGAAGCTGTCAATGATAACTTGAAGGTCACGCTGACGTTGGTCTCGCTGGCATTTCTGATAGAGCTTGTAAATAGTAAAGTAGATGACCAAAAAGGCGATCGCGGCCACTCCAGATATTATAGGCCGTGTTTCCAGTGCCTTCTCTATTTTCCCAATGTAACGTACATAGGTTTTCCATATTTAATTTTTGTAAGTATGGTAAGCTTAATATTTCTTGATGGTTCGTAATGTTAAGGACTGTTGATGCAGCGGGGGCTGGTGATTTTTTAACGTAGCTCTTCAAGTTTTGGTATATGGTGTTATTTATTTTTACCTCGTCGTCGAATGTAACGAGGAACTTTCCGGTTACCAGTTGTCCATTGATCGTAGCTGTTTCGTCATTGAGAATGATGACGCCATCATCGATGATTGTTAGGGGTTCAAGGTGGCTGGTGCGAGTCGAGCAGTGTGCGTTGCCTCCTGAGTGAAGTTGCTGGGCACAGGTTGTGTAGGGCATTTCTCTGCAAAATGTTGTTGTAAGTGCGGTGGTGCAGTTTCCAATCGGCATGATTTTGTTACCACAGTCAGCTATAGTATTATCTTCAGCAAAATTAAGAATAGTGCCGTTGTTTTCAACGGGGTGCAAAATTATCTGCTTACAAGCTACGTACGGCTTGGGATACTTTAATATAAAGTGCAAAAAATTATTATTTAATAAAACTTTAATTTGAGCAACTTCCATTAGATCAGTAACAGTAACATTTGTAGAATGTTCATTGATTAAATTTTGTAAATCATTTGAATCTAAAATTGCAGGGTTGATTATTCCAATATTCGCAAGTGTAACTGACAACATTAAGGCTTCGAGTTCGGAAATAATTATTCTATTTCTTGATAGAAATTTTTCATACAAATTTTCTGTATTTATCTGTTTTACTTTAGCATTTTTTACCAAAACGTTTACTGTGTTTGTTAGGATATTTATTTGTTTCTGGGTCTTTGTGTTAATGTTTATCTGCCTATTTTTCTGATTTCTATTGAGTTCTTTCTGTGTGAATTTAATTTTCTCGAAGTCATCGAAATCTGGAGTACCGGCTACGATTTTTCATGCGGTGCCCAATAAGTTGATGCTTCTAGCGTGTCTATGGTGAACGTTTACTGTATCTATGAGAGTTCTAATGTGTCGTAAATCCGAGTCTAATATCTGCCTAATTACCTCAAATTGTCCTTATGGACCACCCTCCCTTTTATTAAGACTGTGGTCCCCAAGTCTGCTTCAATGGTTTCCTCGGTGTACAAATTTAATAATTTGTTTCCCAACCTCTTATTTGATTTTACGGGAACTTTGTCTCCTACTTGAACATTTCTGTCTTGTCTAGTTTTATTTAACCTTTGTAGTTGAATGTTCTGTGCATTTGAGACTTTATCTCTAATTTCTTCGTTAAGCTTTATAGTTGATGAGTGAATTATGTCGATGGGTGGTTTATTTGTTACAGAGTGAATGGTTCTATTGTATTCTATAGACGCGAGTAGTATAAATTCAACCGTGTCCTCAATACCTCTTTCGATTTTTAAACACCGTGCAATTTCTGTTAGTGTACTGTGGAATCTTTCCACTTGTCCGTTCGATGTACTGTGAAGCGGCGGTGCATTAACGATTTGCACGTTAAACCGGTTGCTTAAAAGAGACCTAATTGTTTCAGATTTTATAGAGGGCTCATTATCGCAATATATTGTTTTCGGTCGCCGGTAGAAATTAATAAGTTGTAAAATCGCGGTTTGCACGTCTGCAATGGTACTGGAAGCGATTGGTTGAACAATTGAAAATTTTGAAAATTTGTCTATGCAAGTTTAAAAGTATATTTTGTCTGTCGAAAATATGTCAATATGTAGGATTTCGCCTGTGTATGAGGGAATGGGTGTTTCTCCGAGAATTTGTTTCTGAGGGTGTCTATCGTATTTTGCCTTCTGGCAAATTTTACAATTTGCGACCACCTCATTTGCCATATGAGTCATTTTTGGAAAAAAATAATCCTTCAGAATTTGTTTTACGTTTTCCTGAGCGGCTCTATGAGCCCTGTTATGTTCTGACACCGTAATTTCTTTTTGTTCGTTTTTGTCTAGGATGTCAGTCACGATACGGTTCGTGTAACGGAATGTGGTTGTTGGGAAAGTTTCTATTAATTTATGTTGGATAAATACCAGTACTGGTAGTTCGCATAAAATTGTATTGACTACGTCTTTTTTGACCACATTGCATACTCTTTGTATAAGTGTTTCTCTATCCGAGAAATATAAGAGATGTCGAGTTTTATCACCAAACATAATGATCGTGCTAACTGAAGCAATTCCGCTTTCTTCTATGATTATCTGGTTCCGAAAGCAGTTGACCGGTTTTTCTGTTTTTTCAATAGTGTAGGTGAGTGATAGATCGCTATGTATTGTGGCAATATCTGACTGAGCATCCTCTTCTAGCGCGTGGATGTGCTGTCGGGATAGTGCGTCAGTAACGTAATTCTCTTTTCCTGGCTTATAAAAAATTTGGGCGTTGTGCTCGTCAATGAAAGCTTTCCAGCGTTTAATTTTTGGGTTTGGAATGCGATCTGAGACGGCGAAAGTAAGTGGCTGATGGTCAGTAAAAATGTTTAAATTTTTCACGCCGTATAAGTAATTCCTGAGGCTTTTTAAGGCCCATACTATTGCTAATGACTCCCTTTCGTTAGTTGCAAAATTTAGTTCCCTGTCCTTTAAAGTTCGTGATATCATGGTTATGGGTTTTCCGTCCTGTGACAAGACTGCTCCCAAACCAAAAGACGAAGCATCTGTCGTCAAGTCGAACGCTTTTTTGTAGTTTGGATATAATAGCATTACGTTTTCGAACGCGAGAACAGTCTTAAGTTTTTTAAATGCCTGGCGTTGATTTTCATCGAAGTTAACAGGTATTTTCTTTGATTGTCCTGCACTTACTTTGCCATTTTCTCCTTTTAGGATGTCACTTATAGGTTTTGCAATAGATGCTAAGTCTTTAATGAAACACCTATAGTAACTATCTAGTCCGAGAAATGATCTGACATTAAATAGTGTGGTCGGTTGTTCGTAGTTACGGATTGTATCTACTTTGTTAGGGCATGTTCTTATGCCTCCACTTGAAACCACGAAACCTAAATACTCTACATTTTCTTTAAAAAAATTACATTTCTCACGCGAAACTCTCATGTTGGCCTCATATAATTTGTCCAAGACCCATGCTATGTGTTTCACATGCTCGTGCATATTTTCCGAAAAAATAATTACGTCATCGACGTAGACATATCAATCCAGACGTAGACGTAGACGTTTCAATCCAAAGGGTAGTCTACAGAACTCATATTTCCCATTTCCTACAGAGAAGGCCGTTTTTTCTCTATCGCTCTCGGCGAGTAGTATCTGGTGAAAACCAGACTTTAAATCTAATGTGGTAAAGTATTTTGCTTTTCCTAAATTTGCCAATATAAAAACTACGTTCGGGATAGGGTATTTGTCATCTATTGTCTTCAAATTAAGCTTTCTGAATTAAGCGTTTCCCTGTTCATCGGTCCCTTTTTTATCTACAACCCAAACGGGGTTGTTATATGGAGACCGAGATGGCCGTATTATGCCGTCTCGTAACATCGCTTGTGTTTCTGTGTTTACAAAGTCGGACACGCCCATCGGGTATGGATACAGTTTTGAATATATCGGATCTTCGTTCTCTGTCCGGATAGTACCAACAATGTTAGTTTGCGGTTTCCTAACATTTCCTGGAATTTTTCCAATATTTCCTGTGGTACCACTATATCCTCGACTTTTGTAAAATTTACATTTTCACACTTCAAAAATTTAATTTCCTGCGAACTGCTGTTAGTTATTAATTTTTTTTCTTTTAGGTCAAGTACGACGTCAGTCTCTTTTAGTAGGTCCAGTCCAATAATTCCATCAAACGTTGTTAAGTTTGGTAGCAAGAAAAATGTTGTATTTGTATTAAAAATGTGCAATATACATTTGTTATTTATTGTGTTATGACCATGGATTGATTTTATAGAAAATGGTTTATTTACGAAAACAACGTTTTTTAATTCTTTAATAGGTTTGATGTAATTTTTGGAAGCCCCTGTGTCAATTAAAAGTTTTATTTTTCTCCCTGCGATATCCCTTTCTATGAATGGAAGCAGGGAGTTATGCCTAAAAAATTTATTTCATCGTATTCTACTAGGTCATCGTCGATGTTCTCACATTCCTCTTCGGCTACTGTCGGGTATTCGTTATTGGTTTCATTTGGTGGGTCGTTTCCTACAGCCAGATGATTTATCCTCTGGTGCTTTGGTCCTGTATATCTAGCGCTACTACTAGTTGGCCTTTTAATCGTCTGTCCCTGATTATTGCTACCTTTGGGTTGAATATCTTGGTAGGTGCTTTGAATTTGTCTTGAAAACGGCCCACTTTGTTGGTTTAGGGTTGGTTGTCTAAAACGGGATAATGAAGGATCGACGTCCATTGGTTGGGTCGGTTCCTGTCTGGGTGGCTGACTTTGTGGTATTTTTTTAAAACGGGGATTTTTACCATTTGGGTTAAACTTAGCGTCTGTCGATGCATTTCTTTGTTCAGCACTTTGGTGTTTTTCCTCCGTGCTACGTGCGAAACTACTTGCGAAGATGTATCGCTCGTGATTAGCGTCTACTTCCTGCGCTAATGCTAAAGCGGAAGGAAGATCGGTTGGTCTTGACGAAAAAAAAAAGTCGCTAAGCGATTTTCTTGTGCCCGAAATAAATACTCGTAGTGCATCCGCTCTGTATTTTTCGTTCAGTGAGGCAGCTACGGTGTTGTCGTAGGTCATAATTGTCTTGTTTATAAGCAGAGTCAGTTTTTTCTCCACTTCGTCATAGTACTGCAGAAGTGTCATGTTTCCTTGACGTAGTGTTGACATCTCCTGTTCTATTAAATATATCGGTCGTTTGTCCGCGTATGTAAAGTCAAGCCTGTTAATAATAGCTTTAAAGTTTAAAGGCGTGTCAAATGACGAAAGAATCATATCGGCCGAGCCTTTTATTTTGTTTTGGAGAATGCCTAAAGCTTGGTAGTGTTTGGAACTACCATCATATTTCTCAAATACTTTATAGGCGGTATGCGCCGCTTTCCATCAAGAAACGTATGTCTCATTCTTTCCCTCAAAGTCCGGCAGGGACTTCATAATATCTAAGGTTTCGCAGTATGCGATACCTGTTATAATTTCGGCATCCCTATACGTTTCTACTTCTGGTGTGCCGATATTTACACCACCTAATCGCTTCTGAACTTCTTGTAATTTTTGTTCAAAGCTTTTTTCCTGCGCGGCGAGTGCGCTCGCAACTGCGCCTTTTATAATGGATTTTAATTGTTCACTGGTCAATGCCATGTTTGAACTATTTTGTTGTAAGCTTCCCGCGGTGTTTAGCTTTTGAAATTTGGCTAACAAATCTTCTATCTCACTAACACTCATAGGATTTTAACACAAAGAACAAAGAATTTATTTCCTTTTGTATTTAATTTTTTCTAAAAAAAAATTTCGATCTTGTGCCTTTATTATTATTTTTTTTTTTTAACCGAGACTCTTAGAAAATCACTTTTTTAATATTTTTTTAAAAATATGTTGCAATTGGAAAATACTGGGCGTATGAACACTCTACTTCAGGGGTGCCCAGCCCCATTGCTCTCGGAGCTCCTTTGTTGTTGGAATCGCTCGTTATATGGGAATTGAAATTTCATGTACGTGTGTGGCTCGTAGCATAGGCAAGCGCTAAATACAAAAACAATTTTTCGTTTTTTCGAGTTAAGCAACAACAATTGTATAGTGTCTCAGTTTTTCGTACTAATACGAAGGCACTTTGTTTTTTGTATTACCGAAAACTTTTCACTGCAAAAAATTACTTTTGGTTGAGATCTCAAAAATAATGGTTAACATCTAAGCTATGAATTTATTTTATTTATAACTTTATTATAGTTTTTAATTTTTATTTCATAAATATTTTTGTATTACTTTTTTCCATTGAAAATTGTACTATAATTTTTTTCAGTACACCGACATGACCTGCAAAAAAAAATTCTAGCTTTAATGTATTGGTGATTTTTTGCATTGGTGTTCGAGTTTGCTCTGCCTTATGCTAAGCTTGGGCACCCCTGCTCTACTTACATGATTTTTATTTAATTATAGAGCAAAATGTTATTGCCGCTGTCGGGTGCCTTCCTTCTTTTAATTAAGTTGCGCTCTTGTAGTCGGTCCTGGTTTCGTTTTATTGGGTTGTGTTGGTGTTGTTGGTTTTGTTTGGGCTTACGTAGTTTTGTAGCTTTTTCTTTTTTGAAACGGATCGAACGCGTTTTATATATTTTTTTATTTAAACGTCGAATCGTGGGTCTTACGATCGCGTTTTTTCCGTGCAACGGTCGAGGGTCTTACGACGCGTTGTTGTTTTTGTTTTTTTTTTAACACGGGTCAAGGGTCTTTCGACGCGTTGGGTGCCAATTAACAAAGAGTCCTTTTTAAGATTCTTTTAAGACGCGATTTTATTTCGCGAATGAGAAGACTTTGTAATTGTGAGGTTTGACCGTCACCGTTTATTTCCAAAATTCAATTAACTGCTAAGTACATTAATTCTTATAACTGAAGCTAGCCCTATGCCGTAAAAGTGCTGACCCGGCTGCCCATTCATGGTTAAGGTTACACAGTTTTAGCATTTTTGTCAAGGCAATAAAATGTCAGGATCATTTTATATACATACCTGCTTTACCTGTTGTGTTATGAATTTAGGCGTTACGAATATTTACATCCCAAATTTGAGGGATAAAATTATTCCGATTCAACCGATCAGAAAAAGGTAATACCTGATATTTTAAAGTTATTCAGTCCCCATATAAATTGCATTCATATCTGCACTACCTGTTACGCAATTGAAAACCCTTGCACGTGTTCATTCAACGAAGAAGAATTTCCATTGAACCATATTGGTGGCATTACCTGGAATGGGTCATCATGGGATAATCCCATGGTTTTCTCGTAATAAAAATTCGGGTGTTATTTAAAAAGTAAAGGGTTGTAAACTTAACTATGAAAATGAACACAATTTTATGGTCTTTAATAACCTACTACCCGGTATCCCAGTATAACTTATGAATATGTTAAATCACTTGCATAGTGTTGTTAAAAATGATAAAAAGGCTAACTATATCCAATTTAAAGTATACTAGGTATACTAAATAGTTGCAGTATATATGTATGTATATGTTTGGCCATACGTGATATATTTATAAATTAAAATTGATTATGAAATTAAAAGTTTTAATCTATCTTTATGTACTAGTTGTTTTTTATTCTTATTTGATATTGTTATGTTATCTCTATCTCCAATTTGTTCTACCTTATAAGGACCTGTATATTTAAAATCAAGTTTATGTCATGTTTCATTTTTCAATAAAACCTAATCTCCTATTTTTAAATCAAAATCTGAACTAGTTTTGTCGTAAAAAATTTTTCTTAGCTTATGGGCTTCTAGCATTAGTCCAGCTCTCTTAAATGCCTGTTCTAATCTAAATTTTGATTCCTTAGCATAATCTTCTATATTATAAAGAGGTTTTATTATATCTATGCTATTAAAATGTTTTGGTAGATTTGATGTTTTACCAAAAACTAACTCATATGGACAATTGAAACAATAGGCGAAGTATTGTAGCCATACATCCCAATCCGTTTTGTCAACTGAGATATATGAACGAATAAACTCATTGAGTGTTCTGTGGCGTCGCTCCACGGTACCTACAGTCTGGTGATGATGTGCAGTCGAAGTTATGTTTTCAATATTTAACTTTTTACATAAATTCTCAATAATTGAATTTTTATATTTCGTTTCCATGCCCGTAATGAACGTCTTCATTGGACCGTACTTCAGAATAAAAATTTGAAATATAGCTTTTGCTACTGTAATTGTACTTTTATCTGGTATCGGTATTGCCACTTAGTATTTAGTTAAATCGCAGATGAGTGTTACCAAGAGAGATGGCACGACGACAAGTGTGGCAGAAGTTATATTTACCGGACGGAATCCACTTACCTGCGAACTGAACCATGTTCCTCCACAGCAAAAACCATGTGAACCATGTTCCTGTGATAAAGATTCCTCGCTGATACTTGAATCCTATTTCGCTGTTGCTCTCGTGCCTGTTCCAGTTCGTCGTCCGAAAGTTGAGCTCTTGCGTCCATGTTTCGTTAAGACTGCCTTTGGGAGGCCTCCAGTCGATTTTGGGGGTCCATCCTGAAGTTTATTAATCGATCCTCTGCCATTTGCCGAATTTGTTCTTCCCGAATCCTCCGCTGTTGTCGTGTTTCCCGGCGTTGTGATGTGTTTATCCGTTGCTTCTGTGTTCTTGCGATGGGATTTCTCCTGGTTGCTCTACTGTAATCGGCGTCCCTTTCCCGTTCTCGCTGCCTGTCTTTCGTATCCCTTCGTCGCTATCGGTGTTCTCCAGTGGTCCTTTCCTGTTTCCTTGCACGTTTTTCTTGCACGTTCTTCGAACCCGTTCCGGTTTTAGGTATTCCGGAATAGTCCTCCGTGTCGCATGATCAGCAGTATTTTGCACCTGCTCTTGTCGCCGCTCCCCGGAGTCCTCTCGACGAATACTGTGAGTAGCGGGTGCGGGGGGAGGGCCTCCTGGTCCTGGCCCATACATGCCGAACATATCCTTAGAGGGCCATTTGGGCTCTCTATGACTGCGGCTACGTGGTCTTCATTGCTAAAATTGGGTAGCAAAAAGAGGTTAAGGTTCTTTTTTGCGAGGATGCAGGCTCGCTTTTTACCTGTTGTATCGGCTTTGCAGAGCCTAAACTCCGACGCCCCCAACCCAAGAATCCTGTCTCCTAGGATCCAGGGTTCCTGGATGAGGGCCACATCAGCTCCACTCTCGGCGAGGTGGAGTAGGAGGGCAGCTGACGCGGCTTTACTGTGATGGAGGTTTATTTGCAAGATCGTCAGCGACATCCTTACAAATCTCCACCACAGTAATTTCTGCCTCCGTCTCGGAGCTCAGCAGAGCGTCCTCCTCCATTCCGACTCCACTAAGTGCCCTTGCCAAGTTGCTTTCCTCCGAGGTGTACCCTTCCAGGATTTCCTCCTCCTCATCCGACATTCCTTTCGGGTGCCCCTCTTCGGTCGGCTCCTCCAAGTCTGGGTCTTGCGTGTCTGCCTCCAGCCCGATACCTCCTGGCTTGGCCTTCGCATCGGATTTGTAGATTTGTAAAATCCGGACTTCAGCCGGTGCTCCGACCTTTCCAGGGCTTTTACGGTCTCCTCATTGAGTGTGAGGACGACCTGCCTCCGTAGTCCCATCGCCTCCTCGACCTTGGCGACTCTCCAGTCCGCCGTGGGAAGCGTCGGATTGCACATCCCAAGCATAGTTAAGATGGTCTTAGGGTCGGCTGGCTTTTCAGTGAGCCACAAACGCGCCCTCGGTTTGCTTGAGATCTCCTCCCAGTCAACCGCCGCCAGCTTAGCTCCAGGGTAGTCCTCTCCAAGCGATGCAACTATCCGCTTGTAGGTCTCTACCGAACGCGCGTCTTGGCAGGCAATTACCTTGACGCTAATTACCTTGGCTGCGGCTGGGCCTTCCTCTTCTTAGCCTGGGGGGCTTCTCCCTCCGTGGACCTTTGCCTTTTCGCGCTTTGCGCGACCTCCTTGGCAGGGTCTGACCCAGTACGTTTGTTCGGATCCAGCCTCACTCCCGCCTTTTCCGGTTTTAAGTCGGGCAGGATCTCCCTTGGGGCCCCGCCGGGTGGTTTAGAGGTTGACCCTGAAGTCTTCCTCTCCACGCCGTTTGGTGGTCCCATGGCTAGCCCCGCTTTGGAAGAAGAAGCCTTGGCAACTTCCTCCGCACCGGCGCGTCCCTCCTCCAGATGTTGCCCCTCTGTGGGGCGCTTCTCCATCTCAGCAACTCCTTGGCTTTTGAGGGCCTTGGAGTTTGACCCTGACCTCTGACCCCATTTCCGGACTTTTTTAGGGAGTTCCGTTCTCCACTTAGGTTTTTATTTGGTAAATTCGAATTCATGTTTTGGTCCCACGAAAGGGCGGGATGGGGTTCGTCCAACATGACATAGCCCGCTTGTCACGATAAGCCTGGTTAAAATTGGGAGGTTGGCCGGTCCCCCAGAAATCGCATATTAGCGTCCGAGCCACCCCTCGGACACGCGTCCTTCGGCATATGCTGTTCCAACTTGGATTGGCGTGATTTATGGAAGGGAGTGTTCTTCTCCCCGCCCGACTACCATTAGCCAGCATCCTCGGCAGAGACATGACCTTACCGGGACCTGTTACCAGCCGCCCTCACGTGGAGAGTATAGTCGCACTACCAGCGGTGTAAACATAATATTAAAAAATAACGTAAAATCCTTTAAATCTTTAAGGTTACACAGTTTTACCATTTTTGTCAAGGCAATAAAATGTCAGGATCACTTTATCTACTTTATCTACTACTTTAATTTATTATATCACTTTATCGCGGCGTCTCGAACCCGTTCCGGATTTCGGTAATCTGGAATAGTCCTCCGTGTCGCATGGTCAGCAGTATTTTGCACCTGCTCTTGTCGCCGCTCCTCGGAGTCCTCTCGACGAATAGCTCGCGCTGTGGCGTACCGAACCCGTTCCGGATTTCGGTATTCCGGAATAGTCCTCCGTGTCGCATGATCAGCAGTATTTTGCACCTGCTCTTGTCGCCGCTCCTTGGAGTCCTCTCGACGAATAACACGCGCTGCAACGTCCGGAATCCGTTCCGGATTTCGGTAATCCGGAATAGTCCTCCGTGTTGCATGGTCAGCAGTATTTTGCACCTGCTCTTGTCGCCGCTCCTCGGAATCCTCTCGACGAATAGCCCGCGCTGCGGCGTCCCGAAGCCGTTCCGGATTTCGGTAATCCGGAATAGTCCTCCGTGTCGCATGGTCAGCAGTATCTTGCACCTGCTCTTGTCGCCGCTCCTCGGAGTCCTCTCGACGAATAGCCCGCGCTGTGGCGTCCCGAACCCGTTCCGGATTTCGGTATTCCGGAATAGTCCTCCGTGTCGCATGGTCAGCAGTATTTTGCACCTGCTCTTGTCGCCGCTCCTCGGAGTCCTCTCGACGAATAGCCCGCGCTGCGGCGTCCCGAAGCCGTTCCGGATTTAGGTACTCCGGAATAGTTCGACGGTTTGCACGTGCTTCCATCTGCCGAATCCTCTCTGGAATACGTAATTTTTGATCCAGTCCCCGATCAGCATGTGCTTCAGTATCACGAAGGCGCTCTACAGAGCGAATCCTGTCGCTGCGTCTCCTCTGAGCCCGTGCTGCGGAATCCTGCGCCCGACTTTCCTCCCGTAAGTCTGGGTTGCTTGTGTTGCGAGTTCCTGTTTCTTATTTGCACCGCATTTTGTTGGTAGCGGGCTCTGCTGCGGATTAAAGCAGCTTGCCGGCGTTGCTCCGGGGATGTGCGTGAAACACGAGGCATTTTTTTCGTGCTGTTTGAAAAAATTCAAATTAAATTGTGAAAATGTAAACAATGGAAATAGAAAATTTACGAAGGATTAAATTCCTCCTTCATAAATCTCATATTAAGGGACGCTTTTAGGGAAATCAACTTACCAAAATATACATATGTTTTAACAATTATTTTATATATTTTTGAAAAAATGTTGTATTTGTATTAAAAATGTGCAATATACATTTGTTATTTATTGTGTTATGACCATGGATTGATTTTATAGAAAATGGTTTATTTACGAAAACAACGTTTTTTAATTCTTTAATAGGTTTTATGTAATTTTTGGAAGCCCCTGTGTCAATTAAAAGTTTTATTTTTCTCCCTGCGATATCCCTTTCTATGAATGGAAGCAGGGAGTTATGCCTAAAAAATTTATTTCATCGTATTCTACTAGGTCATCGTCGATGTTCTCACATTCCTCTTCGGCAACTGTCGGGTATTCGTTATTGGTTTCATTTGGTGGGTCGTTTCCTACAGCCAGATGATTTATCCTCTGGTGCTTTGGTCCTGTATATCTAGCGCTACTACTAGTTGGCCTTTTAATCGTCTGTCCCTGATTATTGCTACCTTTGGGTTGAATATCTTGGTAGGTGCTTTGAATTTGTCTTGAAAACGGCCCACTTTGTTGGTTTAGGGTTGGTTGTCTAAAACGGGATAATGAAGGATCGACGTCCATTGGTTGGGTCGGTTCCTGTCTGGGTGGCTGACTTTGTGGTATTTTTTTAAAATGGGGATTTTTACCATTTGGGTTAAACTTAGCGTCTGTCGATGCATTTCTTTGTTCAGCACTTTGGTGTTTTTCCTCCGTGCTACGTGCAAAACTACTTGCGAAGATGTATCGCTCGTGATTAGCGTCTACTTCCTGCGCTAATGCTAAAGCGGAACGAAGATCGGTTGGTCTTGACGAAAAAAGAACGTCGCTAAGCGATTTTCTTGTGCCCGAAATAAATACTCGTAGTGCATCCGCTCTGTATTTTTCGTTCAGTGAGGCAGCTACGGTGTTGTCGTAGGTCATAATTGTCTTGTTTATAAGCAGAGTCAGTTTTTTCTCCACTTCGTCATAGTACTGCAGAAGTGTCATGTTTCCTTGACGTAGTGTTGACATCTCCTGTTCTATTAAATATATCGGTCGGTTGTCCGCGTATGTAAAGTCAAGCCTGTTAATAATAGCTTTAAAGTTTAAAGGCGTGTCAAATGACGAAAGAATCATATCGGCCGAGCCTTTTATTTTGTTTCGGAGAATGCCTAAAGCTTGGTAGTGTTTGGAACTACCATCATATTTCTCAAATACTTTATAGGCGGTATGCGCCGCTTTCCATCAAGAAACGAATGTCTCATTCTTTCCCTCAAAGTCCGGCAGGGACTTCATAATATCTAAGGTTTCGCAGTATGCGATACCTGTTATAATTTCGGCATCCCTATACGTTTCTACTTCTGGTGTGCCGATATTTACACCACCTAATCGCTTCTGAACTTCTTGTAATTTTTGTTCAAAGCTTTTTTCCTGCGCGGCGAGTGCGCTCGCAACTGCGCCTTCTATAATGGATTTTAATTGTTCACTGGTCAATGCCATTTTTGAACTATTTTGTTGTAAGCTCTCCGCGGTGTTTAGCTTTTGAAATTTGGCTAACAAATCTTCTATCTCACTAACACTCATAGGATTTTAACACATAGAACAAAGAATTTTGTTCCTTTTGTATTTAATTTTTTCTAAAAAAAAATTTCGATCTTGTGCCTTTATTATTTTTTTTTTTTTTTAACCGAGACTCTTAGAAAATCACTTTTTTAATATTTTTTTAAAAATATGTTGCAATTGGAAAATAGTGGGCGTATGAACACTCTACTTCAGGGGTGCCCAGCCCCATTGCTCTCGGAGCTCCTTTGTTGTTGGAATCGCTCGTTATATGGGAATTGAAGTTTCATATACGTGTGTGGCTCGTAGCATAGGCATGCGCTAAATACAAAAACAATTTTTCGTTTTTTCGAGTTAAGCAACAACAATAGTATAGTGTAATTGTATTACCGAAAACTTTTCACTGCAAAAAATTACTTTTGGTTGAGATCTCAAAAAGAATGGTTAACATCTAAGCTATGAATTTATTTTATTTATAACTTTATTATAGTTTTTAATTTTTATTTCATAAATTTTTTTGTATTACTTTTTTCCATTGAAAATTGTACTATAATTTTTTTCAGTACACCGACATGACTTCCAAAAAAAATTCTAGCTTTAATGTATTGGTAATTTTTTGCATTGGTGTTCGAGTTTGCTCTGCCTTATGCTAAGCTTGGGCACCCCTGCTCTACTTACATGATTTTTATTTAATTATAGAGCAAAATGTTATTGCCGCTGTCGGGTGCCTTCCTTCTTTTAATTAAGTTGCGCTCTTGTAGTCGGTCCTGGTTTCGTTTTATTGGGTTGTGTTGTTGGTTTTGTTTGGGCTTACGTAGTTTTGTAGCTTTTTGTTATACCCTTGCAGAGGGTATTATAATTTTGTCCAAAAGTGTGCAACGCAGTGAAGGAGACATCTCCGACCCTATAAAGTATATATATTCTTGATCAGGATCACCTCCTGAGTTGATATGAGCATGTCCGTCTGTCTGTCTGTCTGTTTCTACGCGAACTAGTCTCTCAGTTTTAAAGCTATCGTCTTGAAACTTTGCACACACCCTTCTTTCCTTTGCACGCAGTATATAAGTCGGAACGGCCGGGATCGGCCGATTATATCCTATAGCTGCCATATAACTGATTGATCGGAAATGATATAACTTTGGTGTTTTTAGAGTTACATAGTTCAGATTTTGTAAGGAAACTATTTTTGGCAAAATAATAAGATCTACCAAATTTCATCAGGATCGATCGACTATATCCTATAGCTGCCATATAACTGATTGATCGGAAATGGTATAACTTTGGTGTTTTTAAAGCTAGAGAATTCGAATTTGGTACGAATGCTATTCTTGGCAAAATAATATAACCTTCTAAATTGCATAACGATCAGCCGACTATATCTTATAGCTGCCATATAACTAAACGATCGGAGATGGTATTTGGTAACCAACTTTGGTATTTTTGAAGATTGGTACTTGGTTGATTGGTACTTACTTGATTGAATATTGGCTTGGTACTTTGTTTTAGATTTTTTATTGTAATAAATTGGTTATATTATCATATTCTCATGAGGATCGGCGAATTCAATCCGATTTTGGTGATATATATCTGGTTTTAACTGCAAGGGTATATCAACTTCAGCTCCGCCCGAAGTTAGCTTTCCTTTCTTGTTTTTTGAAACGGATCGAACGCGTTTTATAAATTTTTTTATTTAAACGTCGAATCGTGGGTCTTACGATC
Organism: Drosophila pseudoananassae pseudoananassae; assembly: GCA_018153035.1. Taxonomy (NCBI): domain Eukaryota; kingdom Metazoa; phylum Arthropoda; class Insecta; order Diptera; family Drosophilidae; genus Drosophila; species Drosophila pseudoananassae. The sequence goes on from JAECXR010000038.1 coordinate 3,322,247, forward strand.
GCGTTTTTTCCGTGCAACGGTCGAGGGTCTTACGACGCGTTGTTGTTTTTGTTTTTTTTTTTAACACGGGTCAAGGGTCTTACGACGCGTTGGGTGCCAATTAAAAAAGAGTCCTTTTTAGGATTCTTTTAAGACGCGATTTTATTTCGCGATTGAGAAGACTTTGTAATTGTGAGGTTTGACCGTCACCGTTTATTTCCAAAATTCAATTAACTGCTAAGTACATTAATTCTTATAACGGAAGCTAGCCCTATGCCGTGAAAGTGCTGACCCGGCTGCCCATGCATGGTGTTGGGTAGCCGCCGTTGCATCGGAGTGCATTGCCCGCTGACCGAAGCTTGGGATTTCGGCAACGTCGTTGTGCAACGTCCGCAGGTGTCGCTAGCCTTGCATTATTTTATGCTGTGAAGCATTATCAGCCTGGGAACTTCCGTTTTGCTGGGAGACCGTGTTAACTTATATATTCAAGTTAGGTAATATTAAAAAAATAACGTGTAATCCCTTAAATCTTTAAGGTTACACAGTTTTATCATTTTTGTCAAGGCAATAAAATGTCAGGATCATTTTATATACATACCTGCTTTACCTGTTGTGTTATGAATTTAGGATCAGAAAAAGGTAATCCCTGATATTTTAAAGTTACTCAGTCCCCATATAAATTGAATTCATATCTGCACTACCTGTTACGCAATTGAAAACCCTTGCACGTGTTAATTCAACGAAGAAGAATTTCCTTTGAACCATATTGGTGGCATTACCTAGAAAGGGTCATCATGGGATAATCCCATGGTTTTCGGGTGTTAATAAAAATGGCGTAATAAAAATTCGGGTGTTATTTAAAAAGTAAAGGGATGTAAACTTAACTATGAAAATGAACACAATTTTATAGTCTTTAATAACCTACTACCCGGTATCCCAGTACAGGGATACCGGTATGCTACTGTACTGTATAACATATGAATATGTTAAATCACTTGCATAGTGTTGTTAAAAAGGCTCACTATATCCAATTTAAAGTATACTAGGTATACTTAATAGTTGCAGTATATATGTATGTATATGTATGGCCATACGTGATATATTTATAAATTTAAATTGATTATGAAATTACAAGTTTTAATCTATCTTTATGTACTAGTTGTTTTTTATTCTTATTTGATATTGTTATGTTATCTCTATCTCCAATTTGTTCTACCTTATAAGGACCTGTATATTTAAAATCAAGTTTATGTCCTGTTTCATTTTTCAATAAAACCTGATCTCCTATTTTTAAATCAAAATCTAAACTAGTTTTGTCGTACAAAATTTTTCTTAGCTTATGGGCTTCTAGCATTAGTCCAGCTCTCTTAAATGCCTGTTCTAATCTAAATTTTGATTCCTTAGCATAATCTTCTATATTATAAAGAGGTTTTATTATATCTATGCTATTAAAATGTTTTGGTAGATTTGACGTTTTACCAAAAACTAACTCATATGGACAATTGAAACAATAGGCGGAGTATTGTAGCCAAACATCCCAATCCGTTTTGTCAACTGAGATATATAAACGAATAAACTCATTGAGTGTTCTGTGGCGTCGCTCCACGGTACCTACAGTCTGGTGATGATGTGCAGTCGAAGTTATGTTTTCAATATTTAAATTTTTACATAAATTCTCAATAATTGAATTTTTATATTTCGTTCCCATGTCCGTAATGAACGTCTTCATTGGATCGTACTTCAGAATAAAATTTTCAAATATAGCTTTTGCTACTGTATTTGCACTTTTATCTGGTATTGGTATTGCTACTGTTTAGAGGAGCCCCAAATACGGATCTTACTCCAATGAGCTCCTTTTGGAAACTCTTTTTCTGTGTCCCTTACTACTTGGGGGAAACAACAGACGATCAGAGGACCAAATGTTAAGAGGAGCCCCAAAATAAGAAGGTCGCACTCCAATGAATTCCGTTTAGAAACTGATTTTATTCTGTACAATTCTCGTATAAGTAAGATACATGAAAATCTTTAATCTATTTAAAACTACTTATCAACGCACTGCACCTGCTATGCGACCCTTTCTCAAGTGCGATAAGCGCACCACATGATTTTGTGTAATGTTTTTGTGGCTGCAGTGGATCGGTTTTAGACCATGCTGTTTGTCTCATACCCCTTTACATGGTGGTGTTGCAGATCTGCATCATACCGTTTAAATTCAATTATTTATCAAACTGCGTTACAAAACTGTATAAAAACTTTTTGATGCAGTTCAGCAACTTTCGTTTTTTGTATAAAAAGTGTTGATCACTCAGAATTCTGTCCAATAGTCAACAGGTGATTACTTTTCCCGCCAATTTGGTGAATGTGGTAATCTGAATTGGTTTTGCAGTTTCTCATCCAAAATATAAAAAAACAAAAAAAACTGTATAATTGATTCAATTAATGTTTAAAAACAGGAAAATATTATATTTAGTTGTATATTATTGAGTTTTTGTGTTTGTTGCATTATAATACAATTAAATCATTAATATCGCTTAGTTTAAAAAATTCGTTTTTTTTGCTTTTTGTAAAAAAAAAATTAAGAAAAACCATCCTCAAAAAAAAAATAAAAAGAAGTGTATTTTTTATTTTCACTTATCTACCGAACAAAAAAAATCAAGAAAATCGGAGTTATTGCCATGTAAAGGGATATTTCCATGGGTCCGATCCCTTGAAACTCTATCTTTGGAATTTATTCCTACAATCGTGTACAATGCTTGAACATTCTGTAAAGGGCCAAAAACAAGTGTGTGTTGTTTTAGATTAAAATTTTATTTAACATCATCACTTTCTTTACTTTATATCTTTTAACAGATTATATGTGTATTTTTGTGTTTGTATTACATTTATAAATTTTATTTCTTTGATATTAGAAAATTATTATAATTATAATTGTTCGATAACAAAATGTAGTAAACTGTATAGATGTATGAGTAATTTATTTTTGAATTTTAATATCTTAAATATTTTAAAATTGTTTAAGTTTTTATTTATTATGTTCAACCAGGCCAAACGACTTTTACAACGAGGAGAGGCGACTGTCCTGGAGTCAGTCTCGGAGGCACTCCAATTCCAGCAAGCCCTACACTCAAATATCTGGGTATGACCCTGGATAGAAGGCTCACCTGGAGAACCCACCTGCAGCGCAAACGGACGCAAATCGGGATCAAGCTGCGTAAGCTCAACTGGCTCATTGGAAGAAGGTCCAGGCTGAAGCTAAGAGTCAAGCTTCTTATATATAAGGCCATTGTAAAGCCAATCTTGACCTTTGGTATCCAGCTATGGGGGACGGCGTGTCTAAGCAACCGAAGGATCATCCAGATCCAAAACAAGGCCCTAAGAACTTTAATTGGAGCTCATCCGTTCCACGACAACGCGACAATCCACGCTCAACTGGGAGTTCAGCGATTCGCCAATAGGTACGTGGAAAGGCTGGACCGACATCCTAACCCTGAGGCCATCAATCTTCTGGACAACAGCTACACCATAAGGAGGCTGAAACGGACCCACCCACTGGACCTCTGCTACTCGGGCGTACGGGACTGAGCTGCAGTTGTAAAAGCAACAAGGCCCACGAAAGGGCCCGACAATAAATAACTTGAATTCTATCGCTAAGGTTTACTGTTAAAATTAGTTTCCTAGGATAAGCAAACATTGTACTACTCAATATTTCATTAAGTTAAGGTCCCAAGGTCCCGGACAGATTTTAAATATAACTACTGATTGATTGATAAAAAAAAATGTTCAACCTAATGTTTGAACATCCACGAAACCTAAATACTCTACATTTTCTTTAAAAAAATTACATTTCTCGCGCGAAACTCTCATGTTGGCCTCATATAATTTGTCCAAGACCCATGCTATGTGTTTCACATGCTCGTGCATATTTTCCGAAAAAATAATTACGTCATCGACGTAGACATAGCATGATTTACCTATTTGTTCCCTGAGCACATCGTCGATGGCTCTCTGAAAAATGCTGGGTGCATTTTTCAATCCAAAGGGTAGTCTACAGAACTCATATTTCCCATTTCCTACTGAGAAGGCCGTTTTTTCTCTATCGCTCTCGGCGAGTAGTATCTGGTGAAAACCAGACTTTAAATCTAATGTGGTAAAGTATTTTGCTTTTCCTAAATTTGCCAATATAAAAATTACGTTCGGGATAGGGTATTTGTCATCTATTGTCTTCAAATTAAGCTTTCTAAAGTCTATTACTAGGCGTTTTTTTGTGTTTCCCTGTTCATCGGTCCCTTTTTTATCTACAACCCAAACGGGGTTGTTATATGGAGACCGAGATGGCCGTATTATGCCGTCTCGTAACATCGCTTGTGTTTCTGTGTTTACAAAGTCGGACACGCCCATCGGGTATGGATACAGTTTTGAATATATCGGATCTTCGTTCTCTGTCCGGATAGTACCAACAATGTTAGTTTGCGGTTTCCTAACATTTCCTGGAATTTTTCCAATATTTCCTGTGGTACCACTATATCCTCGACTTTTGTAAAATTTACATTTTCACACTTCAAAAATTTAATTTCCTGCGAACTGCTGTTAGTTATTAACTTTTTTTCTTTTAGGTCAAGTACGACGTCAGTCTCTTTTAGTAGGTCCAGTCCAATAATTCCATCAAACGTTGTTAAGTTTGGTAACAAGAAAAATATTGTATTTGTATTAAAAATGTGCAATATACATTTTTTATTTATTGTGTTATGACCATGGATTGATTTTATAGAAAATGGTTTATTTACGAAAACAACGTTTTTTAATTCTTTAATAGGTTTGATGTAATTTTTGGAAGCACCTGTGTCAATTAAAAGTTTTATTTTTCTCACTGCGATATCCCTTTCTATGAATGGAAGCAGGGAGTTATGCCTAAAAAATTTATTTCATCGTATTCTACTAGGTCATCGTCGTTCTACTTGGTGTTTTTCCTCCGTGCTACGTGCGAAACTACTTGCGAAGATGTATCGCTCGTGATTAGCGTCTACTTCCTGCGCTAATGCTAAAGCGGAACGAAGATCGGTTGGTCTTGACGAAAAAAGAACGTCGCTAAGCGATTTTCTTGTGCCCGAAATAAATACTCGTAGTGCATCCGCTCTGTATTTTTCGTTCAGTGAGGCAGCTACGGTGTTGTCGTAGGTCATAATTGTATTGTTTATAAGCAGAGTCAGTTTTTTCTCGACTTCGTCATAGTACTGCAGAAGTGTCATGTTTCCTTGACGTAGTGTTGACATCTCCTGTTCTATTAAATATATCGGTCGTTTGTCCGCGTATGTAAAGTCAAGCCTGTAATAATAGCTTTAAAGTTTAAAGGCGTGTCAAATGACGAAAGAATCATATCGGCCGAGCCTTTTATTTTGTTTCGGAGAATGCCTAAAGCTTGGTAGTGTTTGGAACTACCATCATATTTCTCAAATACTTTATAGGCGGTATGCGCCGCTTTCCATCAAGAAACGTATGTCTCATTCTTTCCCTCAAAGTCCGGCAGGGACTTCATAATATCTAAGGTTTCGCAGTATGCGATACCTGTTATAATTTCGGCATCCCTATACGTTTCTACTTCTGGTGTGCCGATATTTACACCACCTAATCGCTTCTGAACTTGTAATTTTTGTTCAAAGCTTTTTTCCTGCGCGGCGAGTGCGCTCGCAACTGCGCCTTCTATAATGGATTTTAATTGTTCACTGGTCAATGCCATGTTTGAACTATTTTGTTGTAAGCTTTCCGCGGTGTTTAGCTTTTGAAATTTGGCTAACAAATCTTCTATCTCACTAACACTCATAGGATTTTAACACATAGAACAAAGAATTTTGTTCCTTTTGTATTTAATTTTTTCTAAAAAAAAATTTCGATCTTGTGCCTTTATTATTTTTTTTTTTTTTTTAACCGAGACTCTTAGAAAATCACTTTTTTAATATTTTTTTTAAAAATATGTTGCAATTGGAAAATAGTGGGCGTATGAACACTCTACTTCAGGGGTGCCCAGCCCCATTGCTCTCGGAGCTCCTTTGTTGTTGGAATCGCTCGTTATATGGGAATTGAAGTTTCATATACGTGTGTGGCTCGTAGCATAGGCATGCGCTAAATACAAAAACAATTTTTCGTTTTTTCGAGTTAAGCAACAACAATAGTATAGTGTAATTGTATTACCGAAAACTTTTCACTGCAAAAAATTACTTTTGGTTGAGATCTCAAAAAGAATGGTTAACATCTAAGCTATGAATTTATTTTATTTATAACTTTATTATAGTTTTTAATTTTTATTTCATAAATATTTTTGTATTACTTTTTTCCATTGAAAATTGTACTATAATTTTTTTCAGTACACCGACATGACTTCCAAAAAAAAATTCTAGCTTTAATGTATTGGTAATTTTTTGCATTGGTGTTCGAGTTTGCTCTGCCTTATGCTAAGCTTGGGCACCCCTGCTCTACTTACATGATTTTTATTTAATTATAGAGCAAAATGTTATTGCCGCTGTCGGGTGCCTTCCTTCTTTTAATTAAGTTGCGCTCTTGTAGTCGGTCCTGGTTTCGTTTTATTGGGTTGTGTTGTTGGTTTTGTTTGGGCTTACGTAGTTTTGTAGCTTTTTGTTATACCCTTGCAGAGGGTATTATAATTTTGTCCAAAAGTGTGCAACGCAGTGAAGGAGACATCTCCGACCCTATAAAGTATATATATTCTTGATCAGGATCACCTCCTGAGTTGATATGAGCATGTCCGTCTGTCCGTCTGTCTGTCTGTCTGTTTCTACGCGAACTAGTCTCTCAGTTTTAAAGCTATCGTCTTGAAACTTTGCACACACCCTTCTTTCCTTTGCACGCAGTATATAAGTCGGAACGGCCGGGATCGGCCGATTATATCCTATAGCTGCCATATAACTGATTGATCGGAAATGATATAACTTTGGTGTTTTTAGAGTTACATAGTTCAGATTTTGTAAGGAAACTATTTTTGGCAAAATAATAAGATCTACCAAATTTCATCAGGATCGATCGACTATATCCTATAGCTGCCATATAACTGATTGATCGGAAATGGTATAACTTTGGTGTTTTTAAAGCTAGAGAATTCGAATTTGGTACGAATGCTATTCTTGGCAAAATAATATAACCTTCTAAATTGCATAACGATCAGCCGACTATATCTTATAGCTGCCATATAACTAAACGATCGGAGATGGTATTTGGTAACCAACTTTGGTATTTTTGAAGATTGGTACTTGGTTGATTGGTACTTACTTGATTGAATATTGGCTTGGTACTTTGTTTTAGATTTTTTATTGTAATAAATTGGTTATATTATCATATTCTCATGAGGATCGGCGAATTCAATCCGATTTTGGTGATATATATCTGGTTTTAACTGCAAGGGTATATCAACTTCAGCTCCGCCCGAAGTTAGCTTTCCTTTCTTGTTTTTTGAAACGGATCGAACGCGTTTTATAAATTTTTTTATTTAAACGTCGAATCGTGGGTCTTACGATCGCGTTTTTTCCGTGCAACGGTCGAGGGTCTTACGACGCGTTGTTTCTTTTTAACACGGATCAAGGGTCTTACGACGCGTTGGGTGCCAATTAACAAAGAGTCCTTTTAAGGATTCTTTTAAGACGCGATTTTATTTCGCGAATGAGAAGACTTTGTAATTGTGAGGTTTGACCGTCACCGTTTATTTCCAAAATTCAATTAACTGCTAAGTACATTAATTCTTATAACGGAAGCTAGCCCTATGCCGTGAAAGTGCTGACCCGGCTGCCCATGCATGGTGTTGGGTAGCCGCCGTTGCATCGGAGTGCATTGCCCGCTGACCGAAGCTTGGGATTTCGGCAACGTCGTTGTGCAACGTCCGCAGGTGTCGCTAGCCTTGCATTATTTTATGCTGTGAAGCATTATCAGCCTGGGAACTTCCGTTTTGCTGGGAGACCGTGTTAACTTATATATTCAAGTTAGGTAATATTAAAAAAATAACGTGTAATCCCTTAAATCTTTAAGGTTACACAGTTTTATCATTTTTGTCAAGGCAATAAAATGTTAGGATCATTTTATATACATACCTGCTTTACCTGTTGTGTTATGAATTTAGGATCAGAAAAAGGTAATCCCTGATATTTTAAAGTTACTCAGTCCCCATATAAATTGAATTCATATCTGCACTACCTGTTACGCAATTGAAACCCCTTGCACGTGTTCATTCAACGAAGGAGGATTTCCATTGAACCATATTGGTGGCATTACCTGGAATAGGTCATCATGGGATAATCCCATGGTTTTCTCGTAATAAAAATGTTATTGGTGTTATTAAAAAGTAAAGGGTTGTAAACTTAACTATGAAAAAGAACACAATTTTATGGTCTTTAATAACCTACTACCCGCTATCCCAGTATAACATATGAATATGTTAAATCACTTGCATATTGTTGTTAAAAATGATAAAAAGGGTAACTATATTCAATTTAAAGTAGGTACTAGGTATACTAAATAGTTTCAGTATATATGTATATATATGTATATGTATGGCCATACGTGATATATTTATGAAATTAAAATTGATTATGAAATTAAAAGTTTTAATCTATCTTTATGTATGTACTAGTTGTTTTTTATTCTTATTATTTGATATTGTTATGTTATCTCTATCTCCTATTTGTTCTACCTTATAAGGACCAGTATATTTAAAATCTAAACTAGTTTTGTCGTAAAATTTTTCCGAAAGTTGAGCTCTTGCGTCCATGTTTTATGGTTTGTTTTTTTATAAGACTGCTTTTGGGAGGCCTCCAGTCGATTTTGGGGGTCCATTCTGAAATTTATTAATCGATCCTCTGCCATTTGCCGAATTGGTTCTTCCCGAATCCTCCGCTGTTATCGTGTTTCCTGTTCGCGATTCGCTGTTATCACAACACATTTGTTGTGTAGTGTTTATCCGTTGCTCCTGTGTTCTTGCGATGGGATTTCTCCTGGTTGCTCTCCTGTAATCGTCTTTCGTATCCCTTCGTCGCTATCGGTGTTCTCCAGTGGTCCTTTCCTGTTCCCTTGCACGTTTTTCTTGCACGTTTTAGGTATGTAAGTTAACTGAAGTTAACCGAGCAGCGGCCGATTATTTAAGAGCTCGCTCTGGCCAAACTGACACAGGCTGACACACTACTAAAATTTTTCTGCCGCTTATACGCCGTTTGCCTAATTCCCTACAAATTCAACTTCCCACTTGTATAAGATACCTGTATAAGATTCAGGATCGTGAAAAAATAAATAAGATTCAGGATCGTGACAAAATAAATAAAATTGATGAACAAAAAATAAAATGCTTATTTACAAAAATTATATTCATGGTGCTGCAGTTCATTTAAAAGTGTATTTTACTATAATTCTTTTGTAATTAATTTAAAATTAATGATGAAGAACAAATAATTATTTAAAAAAAAAAATATCCAAAATTTTATTATGGTGTTGCATATCATTTAAAAGAATTTTTTACTCCAATTCTTTTTTAATTAATTTTAAATTAACTCGGACTTATATAAAGAAATTTAATTTTATAATATAAAATATATTACAGAAGTTTACAAGGAGTAAGTATATCACAAGAAAACCATTTCGTAGAAAAGTGAAAACCCACCCTGAAGGGTCAAGAAAAAAAAAGGAACCAATTGACCTGCTGCGATCCCTTTTTATCACTTTCTTGCAGGAGTCATATTTATGTCAGGGTCGGATGAAAGGTCAATATGTATTTTTTATTTAGGATTATATATATATGTGAGTGTATATTGGATTGTGGATTTATGTTCCCACCAACTTATACATGCAAACACTAATATGACGCAAGAAATCAGCCGAATGCCTATTTACTCCCTACTGTAGGATCTAGGCTCTAAGCATTATCTTTTCTTTGGGGCCTTCTGATTGGTTTTCCCGATTCATTAACCGGAAAAATGTGTGGAAAATTGGGGTGGTTTTCATGCGTTAACTCATGTACATGTATCGATGACACCAATACATTCAAACACAAGTACCTGTTTTTCGTTTTCGAGGATCAATAGGTTTTGAGGTTTATGCTAAGAATCAAATTTTTAGTATAAATCGATCGGTTAAAGCAATTTTTACGCTTTTTCTATTTTACAAAAATAAAAACCAAAAACCTAAAAACATAAAAATGAAGTCGAAAGTTGCGTGTGACTTGTGCTCTAAAGTTATTAGTGTTAATGAGTTTATAACTCATTATGAGCGATGTGAAGGACCTCGAAATGCCTTCTCGGAGATTAACAAGAAATCTCAGGCCAACGGTTTGCCGAAAGTTTTGTATCGTTCGCGAACAACGGTGCCCAAAAAACAGGTTGAAAATCAACAACCAAAAATCCAAGGAATCAGGAACCAAGGAACTACGGCAAAACATAATGTTTTCAATGTATCATCAGCTGTAAAACGGAAGGCTGGTGTGCCCAAGGAAACTAGCCCTCAAGAGGGGCAACCCAGGGATATTGAAGAACAGCCATCAACATCAAAAAGGGCTAGACTAGACCGCACAATTGCTGAGACGAATTTTTGTCCCGATTGTAAGCAAAATTATGCTTTCGTTGAGGAGAGAATTCATTTACATTCTCCCAATCATAGAGCAGCATTAAGGAAACTTGTGTGGCAAAATGCTAACATTTTTCCTATAACACAAAGTGATACTTTTTACACAAAAAAGTATAAAGTATTCGGAGTGCGCGATCTAGATTTAAAAGAATTTTACAATGGATGTAAAAATAATCTTTTAAACATTATAAAATATGCACTTAGCGAATTAAGAGCTATAAAAGTGCGACTATCAGTTCATGGAAAATATGTAAAACCCACTGAAGAAGCTGATAAGATGCAACAACAAAACATTTCTCAACAAATTATAATGCAATTTACGTCAGCTCATATAACGACATCGAATACATTTTAAATGAAGATAACGAAATGTTAATTGCAAAAGCCGATGAATTCCAGGAGAGGGATTCTGGATGGGCTATTAAGCATTTTACATTTTATGAAATACAAATATTAAAGTTAGAGCACCTTCCTGGATCAGGATATGTTGAAACACCTAAGAGCATAAGAAAAAGAAATGCTCTCATAAATGTTAAAAATAATGACATTTATTGTTTTAAGTTTTGTTTTAAGCATTTGGGCTCACATAGCATATATGAAATACATTCAAATAAATTTTGATACATCAGCGCAAAAAAAATCAGCTCGCGAAAAAGTGCCCAGAACTTCATTTTATGGAATTTTGGATATTAGCCAACCCATTATAAAATATGACCAAAAAATATTAAACTTTTCGGGAATAGAGTTTCCCATTACAAAGGATGGAATAAAGCTGTTTGAGAAAAATAACTCAAATTACAGCATAAATGTGTATGAAATTTATAACGGTCGCATAGAAGGTCCTACAATTAGGATTAAAGAAGTTAAAAGCAACCATATTGATATATTGGGTATAGAAAATCCCAAAGAAAAATGTTTGCATTATGCGTACATTACAAGCATAAAAACATTTTGTAAATCACAAGTGAACAACTCAAATTCGGAGAGATATTTTTGTAGAAATTGCTTACAATTTTATTGCAGCACTAACAAGACCCACAATATAAAGGAGTGCGGTCAAGTGGCTGCACTATACCCCCAACCGAACACAAAAACCAAATTTGAGAATATTTCTAAAAAACTGTCACCACCAGTGGTAATTTATGCGGATATTGAGGCGGTTTTGGAAAATTACCACACAGCCTCTAATAATCCAAACGCCTCCTACATAAAAGTTGTAAAGATAGTTTTAAGTTAAGAGCTTATTTCCCTGTAGTTTTTCATAATTTATCTAGATATGATATCCACCTATTTATTAATGCCCTAGGTGGTAAATTGAAACCAATGCCCTTCACTAAAGAATTATATATTGTTCTAAATCAAACTATTTTTGAAAAGGGAAAGACTAATTATACTATAAAGTACATAGATTCCAATAGGTTTTTAAATTCAAGTTTAGAAAAATTAGCTTCCAACATGGAAGATAAAGATTTTAAAATATTAAAATCAAAATTTAGTGGAGAGAAGTTTAGGCAAATGAGAAGAAAGGGAGTATTTCCCTATGATTATTTAGATAGTTTTGAAAAATTCAATGAAACCGAACTTCCTCCTAGGGAATATTTTTATAATTCGTTAAAGGACGAAGAGTGTAGTGTTAGCGAATACAATTTCGCTAAAGAAATTTGGAGTTCGTTTCAGTGTAGAACTTTAAAAGACTACATGAAACTGTATTTGGAGAGTGACGTTTTAATTTTAGCAGACGTTTTTAAAAACTTCCGCAATATATGTACAAGAATATATAAATTAGACCCGGTTAATTATGTTTCAGCCCCATCTATTTCATGGGATGCTATGCTGAAGTATACAAAAGTAGAACTAGAATTGATTAGTGATCCTTACATGTACAATTTTGTAAAAAGAGGTGTACGTGGAGGACTGACTCAATGTACTCAAAGAATTTCAAAGGCAAATAATGAGTACATGAGAAATTATGATAAAACGAAACCAACAAATTATTTGTCGTATATTGACGCAAATAATTTATATGGTTGGGCTATGAGCCAAAAACTCCCAATTTCAAATTTTAAATTTTTAAACTGAAATTTTTAAATGAATCTAATTCATTTGATGTACAAAATACTGATTCCTCAGGAGACACAGGGTATATTTTAGAAGTAGATTTAGAATATTCATGACAAACATAATAGTTTACCATTTTGTCCCGAAAATAAAGTTCCACCAGGAGGAAAACAGCCCAAATTAATTGCAGATTTAAATTCCAAGGAGTTTTATATTGTTCATTTAAAACAGCTTCAATTATGTCTAACACATGGATTAAAATTAAAGAAAATTCACAGAATCATATCTTTTAGTCAATCATACTGGTTAAAGCCCTATATAGATTTAAATACAAAACATAGAAAATAAGCAAAAAATGAATTTGAAAAAAATTTTTATAAATTGATGAACAATGCAGTATACGGAAAAACCATGGAAAACATAGAAAAGCGTCGAGAAATAACGCTAGTAACTCGGTATGAATCTGCGAAAAACTCTCCAGGGTTTAGACAACTTGTTGCAAGAAATAATTTTCATAGTGTAGAAATTTTTGGAGAAAATTTAGCAGCAATTGAAACTACAAAGACTTCAATTATGTACGATAAGCCTATTTATATTGGTTTTACAGTTCTTGATTTGTCAAAATGGCTAATGTATGATTACTATTATAACTTTTTACTAGTAGAATGTCCCACAGCCAAAATAATATATATGGATACAGACTCTTTTATAGTTTCCTGTAAAGAGGATATATACAAAATGATAAAAAAAAATTCTAGCCGTTTTGACACATCTAATTATGAGTCAGGAAACCGCTTCAATATAATTCAAGCTAACAACAAAGAATTAGGCTTATTCAAAGATGAAAATGCTGGAAAAGTTATGACCTCTTTTGCGGGTCTAAAAGCTAAAGCATATTCATTTTTGGTAGAAGACAATGACGAATATATAGATACAAAGAAAGTTAAGGGTGTTAAGCAATGCAATCAGTAATCAAAAAACTGTGTCATTTAGATTATATTGAATGTATTAGACATAAGAAAACGTACTATGGAGAACAAAGATGTATAAGAAGTAGGGGACATCAGTTATATACTGAAGTAGTTAATAAAGTAAGTCTTAGCCCTAGAGATGATAAAAGATATGTATTAGTTGATAATATTAATACTTTAGCATATGGGCATTATAAATTAAGATCTTTATTAAATACAAATGGATAATGTCAATAATATTGTACGTATTTTTAAAAATATTAAATAAGCACAACAAAAAAAATAAATAAATAAAATAAAAAATAAATAAAAAAATAAAAATAAATAAATATATATATAAATAATAATAATAATAATAATAATAATAATAATAAAAATTAAAAATGTATATATGTATGTATAATTTGTATAAATTTTTTTTTTTTTTTTTTTTTTTTTAACGTTGCTTTTATTTCTTGAATCTTCTCTTTGCGAGACTAACAAGAGGTGTATCAAATCTTATATTTTTAACTTAACTAACAGTCATATTGACTGATACGGAGTTAGACGGCCCTAAAAATCGATTGCTGGGTTGGGAGGTCGTTGCGTCTAAGGCGGGATACGCTAGAAACCCGAGTCAATCCCCGAGCTAGAAAATTTGGGTGCGAAGACAGTTTTTCTTTGTATGACTCTTTTTGCTTCTGGATTTCGTCTTTCACTGCGAGGATGCCCAGATCCCGGTGGATGTTTTCGTTGCGAACATACCAAGGTGCCCCTGTGATAGTTCTCAAGATTTTTGATTGTGCGCGCTGTATGATGTCTATGTTGCTGCTGCTCGCGTTCCCCCACAGCTGGGAGCCATACGTCCAGATTGGCTTTAGGACTGAATTGTACAGTAGTAACTTGTAGTCCAGGCACAGTGGCGATCGTGAGTTTATGATCCAGTGGAGGCTGCTGGCTTTCAGTTTTAGATGCATTTTTTTGCATTCGATGTGCTTACGCCAGGTAAGTCGTCTATCAAGGTGAACGCCAAGGTACGTTACGTCGTTAGCTTGAGGGATCTGCATACCGTTTAGTAAAAGCGGAGGGCATGTTTGTCTATTAAGAGTAAACGTTATATGTTTACACTTTTGTTCGTTTATTTTAATGCGCCAGTCGGACAGCCACCTTTCCACTATTGTGAGATGATTAGCCAGTTGGGTTGTTGCCTGCGTTGGGCATCTGGAGCGACTAAGAATAGCGGTATCATCGGCGAACGTTGACGTTGTTAGTTGTGCGCTCGTAGGAATATCCGCAGTATACAAAACATATAGACACGGCCCGAGTGCGCTTCCCTGTGGAACTCCAGCTTCGATGGTGTAGTCGCCCGAAGTAGCTGCGTTGCATCTCACTGAGAATACCCTATTGAAGAGGTATGATTCCAGTAGCTTGTGGGTGTATGTTGGCAAATACGTTTTAATTTTGTGCATGAGTCCGATGAGCCAAACTCGGTCGAAAGCTTGAGATACGTCGAGGAAAATAGCGCTGCAGTATTCTCGTTGTTCGAAGGCTGAGCGTATTTCGGATGTTAATCTGTTCACTTGTTCGATGGTTCCATGGTTTCTTCGAAAGCCAAATTGGTGTGCCGGGATGATATTGCAAGCTTCCAGATGTGGTATTATGCGAGTTAACAAGCATTTTTCAAACAGTTTAGACAAACAAGATAGAAGGCTTATTGGTATGTATGATGACGGAATTGTGTGGTCTTTTCCAGGCTTCGGTATCATTATAATAATGGATTTCTTCCACTTTTTTGGGAAATAGCCAAGATTAATGATTCCATTAAATAGTTTGCAGACGACCTCTATAGCGCATTTTGGAAGTTCGATCAGCATCTTTGGGGTCAATAGGTCACCACCGGGAGCCTTTTTAGTTTTAGCCCTCTTATGACTTTTTTCGATTTCGTTCGGCCGGAATGAAGGTGCGGCTGGCTGAGGGGAGGACTCTGGCTGAATTACTGGCAGGAGGAATGAATTTGAGGCTGGGTTTGGCTGGAAGACACTTTGGAGATGTGTGGCGAATGTTTCAGCTCGGTCTTCGTCGCTGCGAGCCCAGCATCCCGAAGAGTTTCTTATCGGGGTGGTCGTTTCAATTGGGGCACTAAGATTTGGGTGGGCCCTCCACAGGGGGTACTTTGTGCTTGTTGGCGAGAGATTCTGGATGTACCTCAGCTGTGAATTTTCTTCCTGTTGGTGAAGAGCCTGGTCGAGTGATCGGGTTGCTTCCTTAAGGCGTTGTTTTGAAGCTGGTGATCTGCTGTTTTGCCAATCACGACGCGTGCGCCTCTTTTCTCGCACGAGCTGTTCGATTTGCTGATTAGATTTGAAGTGTTTGTTTCGGTCTACTTCTTTCCTATGAGGAGTAGAGATTTTAGCTGCCGCAACGAGTACTTTTTCCAGGGCGCTCGTAGTGTAGTCGATGTCCGATTCCATGTTAAAATCCGGGGCGAGTTCTATGTGGGCACTCACGTACTTTTTGTATTTTAGCCAGTTTGTTTTTGTCGTCGTCAGACTGAAGGGGTGTTCGGTTATTTCTGGGCTTTGAAGAAACGTTAGAAGCACAGGCGAGTGGTCTGATGATAAGTCCGAGACTGCTTTGGCACTTATTAGATTGCGAGGTATGTTTTTTGTCACTGCAAAATCAATAAGGTCTGGGAGCTTTCGTGAGTCTGTTGGCCAGTATGTGGGACTTCCAGGGGAAACGTAGTCCAGTTTATTTTTCACATTTATAATTGCATTGTACAATTGTCTTCCTTTGGGAGTCACTAGACGTGATCCCCAGTGCGTATGTTTGGCGTTGTAGTCTCCTGCGGCTATAAATCGATCCCCAAGTGAATTGTAGAAGTCCATAAATTGTCCTTCCGAGATCGAGAAGCGAGGAGGGCAGTAAACGGCAGCAATTGAAAGGATTCCGTTGCTTGACTGAATTTGTATCGATGTGGCCTGCAAGAAGTTTGTTGCAAACCTTTTGTGAAAATGGTGTTTAATGCGTTCTCTGATTAGAACTCTAGTTCCGCCGTGGGCTTTCCCATCTGGATGATCTGTGCGGTAGATTGTGTAGCCTCTTATATGAAAGTTGTATTTGCTTGTAAGATGCGTTTCCACCAGTAGCATAACGTCAATATGGTTTTCGGTCAAGAATTGTGACAATTCTAGTTTATGCCGTGAGACACCATTGGCGTTCCACATTGATATTCGTAGGACTGTTGTGCTACGAGCAGCTGTATCACCATGTTCTGGTTTTAAACAAGCGTTTGCATGGTCGTTTTCATGAATGACATAAGCTCCATCATACTTTGTTGGAGGGTAAGCATCATAGTTTCCGTTTTGCTGTGTGGCTGTTCTGGGGCCTGTTGAGCGCTTTGAGAGTTAGGCTGAATTGGAATTTCCCTTCCAGATCGTAGAGCATCGGCATAGGAGAAGCCGTTGGTGGTGTTTAGTGGACCGAATGAGGATCTCGCAGCTTTGGCGAAGAAGACGTCTGGCGTGGTTTTTGACGAAACGTACGCATTCTGTGGATTTTTGTTGCGCGTTGCGGTCGCTTGACGCATGCGACTCTTTAACTCCTTATACACAATACATCCTCTATAGTTTGCCGTATGGCTGCCTCCGCAGTTTCCACATTTCTTCACGGTACTGTCCTTGTTTGTAGTGCAGCAAGCGGACTTGTGGGCGTCCCCGCAGACTACACAGACAGCCCGAAGTGTGCAGTAAGACCTTGTGTGTCCATACTCTTGACAATTAGTGCATTGCACTGGACCGTTTCGTTTATGTGGCTCTTCAACAGTGATTTTCCGATGCAAAAGATATTGCAGGTTGTAGATTGGGTGGACTTCGTTCTTCTTCAGCGACCTGCTTTCTGGCTCGAGCTCGACCTTGAAGAGGGGTTGTGGCTTTTTATCTTTATTTAGAATGTTAATAACATTCTTGGCGGCGAAGCCCTTTTCTTTAAGGGCGGTTTTTATTTCCGCGGCGGTAACATCAGGTTCTATTCCCTTTACTACCACTTGTAGGCCCTTACTGCTTTTCAGCTGGTACGTGTAATAGTTTTTCTGTACAGTGTCCAGATATTTTGACACTATTCGGAAGTGCTCTTCAGTCTTGGTTTGCACCTTTGTTTCATGGATGTTCCCTTTGATAAGCGGAACAACATGAAAGTTGTCACCGTTCCCGATCAACGACGCAATTTTGTTGACCAGGGCACTCGAGCTTTTTTCCCTAATATAGATTGGAGGGGGCTTGGGTTTTTTTGCGGTGTCTTGGGCTGGTTGGTTTTCCTCAGCCTCCGTCAGTAGGGCAAATCTGTTAGTAGTGGATCTGTCTGGTTCATTATCGTTTTTCAGGACACGGTTAATTTTTGTTTTGTTGCCTGCCGGATTACTCTGCGGGATAAGCTTGCGCTTAATTTGGATGTAGCGATCCATTCCAGTCTGTGTGGCCGTTGCCGCTTTGGCACTTTCCGAGGTTGTTGTTTTTGTACTCGCTGTTGTCGTTGACGTCGTGGTACTTTGAGTTGCAGGGGTTTTCGCTGTTGTTGCAGAAGTTGTAGCGCTGCTTGTTGGTGCGAAATTTGTTTCCGGTATTGGAGGGGGGTTTTACACTGCGAACTCCATGACGCGGGAGTCGGAGTGAGCAGAGCGGGTGAGCAAGACCGTGCCCTTTGGGTTTCAGCGGTCAGTAAAGCCGGGTTGCTTTTAAGCGCCGATTTTTCCACTTCGGTTTCGCGGGTTGAAAAGTAAGAGTAGAAGCCGTTTCTTTGGTTCACTGAACTTCTACGCTCGTTCTTTTGGTCGTTGCTCAATGAGCTCATTGCGTGGTACGTATTTTTTTTTTCAACTATGCACTAGTTTTGGTTTAGCACATTACAACTGTTATAAAAAGCTTGTCTGTCGCTTTTAATAAATTGTATTTCAGTGTCTTTTCGCTTATATTGGCGAAAATATAAGCGAAGTGAAGTTTTCCCGGAGCTCGGACAAAGCACGTCCGCTCAGTTCAGTAGTTCGATTACGAATTTAACCCTCTAAATCGGATAATTGAATATCGAATTTTTGTAAAGAGACGCACTTCGGAATGATATGATTATAGTACAGATAGGATATTTGCTGTTTTCATATAGTGTTCCAACATAAAAATGTAGTTAAAAATATAGCTAGGCGAATTAATGATCTCCAAGTGTCACTATCTATTTCAATTTTATTACCGAATTGATTTAGTATCGGAACATATTGTTTATCTGATTTTCTAAATCTAAAATTACATTTAACAGTTGATAAAATAGGATGATCCAAAATTGTATCAGACATTAGGAAGCCATACTGATCAATCTTTAATTGTATAAATTGCTTGTATGTAAGCAGTTGCATCCATTCTTCTTTATCAAATCCAATATAATTGTTTTTGTGCTGCTGCATCCAAATCATTGGAGTAAATTTTCTAGATGTCGAAAATCCACATTTTATTTTCAAATTTTGAGCCACAAAATATTCAAAACCAAATATAACTTCATGGTTCTGTTTTTTTCTTATGGCTCTATCTCTTTTAGCTTGGAGTGTATCCATTGAATCTGAATGTTATTAACAAACTGAAATTAGTTACTAAAATGTGTGGTTTATAAAGGGTTTAGTATGCCGTTTATACATATATATATATATATATATATTATACATTATGTATTACATAATGAAATGAAATATATATCCATATATACAAACTCCTAAGATGTTAGGAAAACTTTTATATTATATATTACATAATGCATGTATTATATAATAAAATGAATGGTATATAAAGACCTAAAATGTAGACATCAAAGTCAGTTTACATTTAAAACTCATTCTAAAATCACTAAATTTGATAGATCAAATTCCGTTATAGTAGATTTTCAATATGTTGTTGGAAATAACAATCAAATTTTTGTTAAGGAATTGGCCTTCATGCCTGGAGGAACTGTAATACCAAACGTCTTTCACTTCAAACCTCCATACAACATTAAGGAGTTGAATTATGATACATTACAACAACATAATATTCATCGAAAAAACATTAACGGATTGGAAGGAGAAATACCCTATAACTGCTTAAGCGATGTACTTTCTCCACTAAATAAGTTTTCCAATATAATTGTACGTGGCGAAGTAAAAAAGGAATTTTTATCCAAGTTTCTGTCGAATAATATTATCGATATAGATATAGAGCCTGACATGTTATCCTAATTTTTTACCAACTGTAAAATTCACAAAAAACTTAAGCTTAGATGTGCTCTAAATAATTTATTTAAGCTTTTTGTAATTTTAGAAAACTGTAATTACGATATATACTATAACGGAGAATCATATGTATAAATTACTTTAATAAACAGTATGCTTTTGGTGCTTTAATTGAGAATTTATTTTAGCAAAATGGATCGCATCTTTGGAATAGATCCTCGTAAAAAAGGATACAGTCAACTTACAGGGTGACAATAAATAACCCGTGTTATGATGCAGCCCTTAAATAAATGCATTTATCGATAACTTGTACTTTTCTGAAACAAATATATTTACATTTTTGTGATTCCCATCAATTTGATATTTATTTCGGGATGTCTAACAATCGTTGTGCAATTTTAAAACTGTTTAAACAAGGAAAACGCCAATGCGACATTGTTCGTTTGCTTGGCATACCAAAACAAACGGTCTCAGACGCTATCCGGCGATTTAATGAGCTTGGCCATGAAGGTGACCGTCCCGGACGAGGGAGACCATGCACCGCTAACACTTCCAGAATTCGCAAGATCGTGAAAAAGCGGATCACTCGGAATTGCAGAGTGTCGGTCAGAAAAATAGCCCGTGAAATCGGAGTGAATCGAGAAAGTGTTCGGTTGATTGCAAAAAATGAACTTAATCTCAAGCCCTACAAGCTCCAAAAAGAGCATCTTCTTACGGATGACAATAAGCGCGTGAGACTCCAAGGTGCCAGCTAAAGCGTCGGGCCGCAGGTCAAAAATGGGAGCGTATTCTCTTCACGGAAGAGAAGATATTTACTATCCAACAGGCGCACAATCACCAAAATGACAGAAGCTGGTCTGCTGAAGCTCCAGGTACCTCTGCAATAATCGAGCGCCGTCAATGTGAGCAGTCTTTAATGGTTTGGGGAGGAATATGCGCCACCGGCAAAACACCCCTTGTTTTCATCGATCAAGGGGTTAAAATCAATCAGGAAGTGTACCGCCGGGAAATTTTGGAAACTGTTGTGCTTCCTTGGGCCCAGCAGCACTTCGGTGACACGGAGTGGACGTTTCAACAGGATTCAGCGCCAGCCCATAGAGCCAAATTGACTTAGGACTGGTGCAAAGCCAATTTTCCGGACTTTATCACATCCAGTGAATGGCAACCTTACTCGCCAGATCTTAATCCGATGGACTACAGTGTGTGGTCTATTTTGGAGTCCAGGGCATGTGCTAAACGCCATATAAGTTTGGAGGCGCTGAAGCAATCATTGCTCCGAGAATGGGATCGATTATCGGAAGAAGACCTGCGGCCCATTGCGCTAAATTTCCAGAAACGTTTAGGGCTCTGCATCACTGCCCAAGGAAGCCACTTCGAAACCAGCTGAAAATATGTTAACACACTACCTATTTAATAGTTGTGTATCTTCATTTTTTCTCAAATACAGTTCCTTAAAAAGTTATGATCAAAAATGTTTGTCCGGGTTGTTTATTGTCACCCTGTATATACTGCAACTATTGTGGTTCTGATACTCGTTTTGAAAAGGACTGCGCTAGAAAACGGGACCAGGAAAAAAATCATTAGAAAAATTTATTTTTGATAATAAGCATTGAATAAACAAAAAAAAAAAAAAAACTTTTATCAAAATGTTTACACAATTTGTTCATCCTTTTACGATGCTTATTTGTGGCCCCTCAGGATCGGGTAAAACAACATTTTTGAAAAATTTAATAAATGGAAGGAAGGACTTAATAAGTACTTCAATAGATAGAATAATATGGTGTTACGGTGAAGAGCAAGCGAAACCAAATTTTACCAATATTGAATATTACCATGGGGTACCTGAAAATGAAATTGAAATTGAAAATGAAAATAATGAACCTATACTTTTGGTATTAGATGATTTGATGATGGGAGCATTTAATAAAAATGTATGTGAACTTTTTACCAAAGGATCTCATCATCGAAATTTATCTGTAATTGTTGTAACACAAAATATATTTCATAAATCTACTCACACCCGAGACATATCACTAAATACAAAATACATTGTGGCATTTAAAAATCCTAGAGATAAATTACAATTTCAATGTTTAGCTAGACAGATATATCCTGAAAACCCTAAAGAACTTTTTAGAATATATAAAGAAGTCACGAATGAACCTCATGGTTATTTACTTATTGATCTTACGCAAGGAATAAATGATCTTTTAAGATTTAGAACAGAGATTTTTAATCCATTATATTCAATTTGCTATTCAGATGAAAATGGTTTGCAAAAAGAGCATAAGGCGATTGAAAGCGAACAAACATTTATTGTATGTGCTCAAAAAAGCAAATAATAAACTTCGAAAAGCGATTATTTGCAATAGTGATAGCGAGCTAGTAAAAACATTGTCGGAGATAGTGATAAATACTTTAAAAGGAAACCATAAAATATCAAAAAATATCTTAAACTCGTTAAAAAAGTATAAAAATGTATTACGACATATTTCCAGCTCAAAACAATCTTTAAATTCTAAGAGAAGAGTTCTTATTCAAAAAGGCGAATTTTTACCAAATTTAATAAGTTCATTGCTTTCTGGGATTTTTGAAAAAATTTTGAGTCATGATTAAAAGTAAGCATCAGCTAAACAAAGTAATCTTAATGCATCCAAATGCATACCATAAACTTTTAGTAAATGATCGAGGAAATGATCTTATAAATTTAAAATTTTTACCAATTTTAAACAATAAAAAAATTAGTGATTATGATAAATGGATTAAAATTCAACAAGAACTGTGTGCATACCAAAATAAAAAGAGAAACAAAGCTGTTTTGTATCAATCGGTATCGAAATCCCCGTTTTCATTAAATCAAAATATAGAAACCCAAACATACATATATAGATGATTGGAAAGATTATATTGCCAGTACTTCAAAAGAATGCAAGAACGAGTCATCATTTAAAAGAGAGGACTTACTCGATTTAGCCATTTTACCCAGCGATGAAGAAGAACAATCATCTGAGAAATCTGTTTCAATTCCAATTAATAATAAACGATCACTCGCAGATACTTCTTTCACTGATGATAAGATTTTAAAAAAATCATTAGTTGAGAAAACAAGAATTATAAAAGGAAATTCTACTGAAAAGAAACTGAAACTGAGAAATAAGGTTAAAAAGAATAGAGATTCCCCCTATCCACTTAGAAATCTTAAGTATATAAGTGATTTAGAAAAATTGAAAAGGGCAAACCGCAAAGAAAACAATATCCAAATTGGTAAAAATAAATTAAATTGGATCTCATATTCTTAACTGCAGAGCTTAAAATGTTTTTTCAAAACGAGTTTTATATTACATTGCTCAGCAATGACTCCTTAAATGTGTTTCCTGATAATGTAAAATGCGCTTTTACAAATATTGTAAACCTTCCTGAAACAATGTCTGAGGAATGGGAAGTCGGTATAACTGACATATATTTAAACAATTCTTTTCGAATCCTAAAAAAAGGAGAGAAACAAAAGAAAATGATTCAGAAGAATCAAGCTCTAATTCAACAGAATTTATAAGTTTAGTAAATTCTGAAACATTTCGATACAAATCGGCACCAATGAAAGCGGATGAGATGGAATGCGGTGCAATATTTATTTACACGGACATTATAAAGCCTCGTTGTGTAGGAAGCAAAAGACCACGTTGCTTAAGAGTTTTATTTACAAATGGAAAAGAAAAAATTTATGCAGTTTAGAAATGTTGAATTTTATCCTTTTGAAAATTTATCACCAAACGAAATTTCAATATTAATTACTGATTCAAGTGGATATAAAATCCCCTTTGAAACTTCATCAGTTCCAATTTTTCTAACTCTGCATTTTAGAAAAAGAAGAAAAAATCTATAAATAATAATGTTAAGGGAAACTAACATTTAGAATTGATTTACCAATATTATTTAAACCAGTGCGGTGGAAGTTTAAGTAACATAGGTAGTCTCTATGTTTCCCCAAGAATTGTTCAGCATGGTCGTGGTATTGGAAATTTCTTTAGTGGACTTTTTAATTACATTAAACCGCTTTTTCTGTCAGGGATAAATGCACTTCAAAATCAAGCTGCTGAAACCGGAAAGGCTGTTATAAATGATTTGGGTCGAAAACCTCTACGAAATATCATTCAAGAACAAAGTAAAATCGCATTACATAATCTATCTGACAAAGCAATTCATAAAATTACTAAATTACAAATACTAAATTACAAAGTGGTAAAGGAAAAAGGCATAAAAAGAGGAGACCAAGAAAAAATCGCAATCATTTAACAACTAAACAACGTCGTAAACATACGCGTTTAAAAAAGTCAAGAAAAAAATCATCTAAAAAATTTAAAATTAGTGAAATATTTTCCCAATCAAAATGAGTAACCACATTGCGTGAAAAGCGAACTGGATCTTTTTGAGCCTCATCCAACGCAAAGCTGTATTTTGAAAACCGAAAAAGTTTCATACAACCCTATTGCTTCTTTGGATAGTGCTTCATCAATTGAATTCGTTTGTTTAGGGCAGGGGTGCCCAAGCTCAGCATACGGCAGAGCAAACTCGAATACCAATGCAAAAAATCACCAATACATTAAAGCTAGAAATTTTTTTTGCAAGTCATGTCGGTATACTGAAAAAAATTGTAGTTCAATTTTCAATGGAAAAAAGTAATACAAAAATATTTGTGAAATACAAATTAAAAACTGTACTAAAGTTATAAATAAAAGAAATTCATAGCTCAGTTAGGTTAGGTTAGGTTGAGGCGGCGATGTGGGGCCGGTGACTGACACCCCCATCCACTTGAGCCGCTTGGGCTCCTTGTGATACCGCATAGGCAAGGATCCTACTAGAGGACCTCTCCCTTCCTATCTACTTGTGTGCCCAAGGGTGTTCTGTCCTTCCTGCGGCGGCTCGCGGTCCCATCCTGATTTTCGGATGAAAGCAACGAGTCTGTGTGGAGCGACCTCCGCGAGGTCTGTTAAGTCCGTGAGTATTGTTGCGCCCAGGAATTTGAGCCTGCTGCGCCCCAGCGCAGGGCATTGACACAGAAGGTGTGCGACTGTCTCTTCCTCTTCCACGTCCCCACAGCTCCTGCAGTAGTCATAATGTGGCACCGCTAGTCTAGCCGCATGTGCTCCTATTAATCAATGTCCCGTAATGGCCTTGACCGCCAGACTACAGTCCTGCCTATTTAGGGCGATGAGCATCATTGTCCTCTTCCTAGATCGGATGGGCCATATCATGCGTGAGTTCCTGCAGTTTTGGAGATTTCTCCATTTCCTCAGTGATGCGCGGTCAAAGTGATCCCTGCATTTTAGCCTACACGTAGCTAAGGGGATACCTACTGGTTCCTTCTCCGGTAGGAGAGGATTGGTAGTACCTGCTCTTGCTAGTTCGTCGGCGGCGCAATTACCCTCGTGGTCCGTATGCCCGGGCACCCATATGAGGTGGATGTCATGCTGCTCTGCCATCTCGTTAAGAGATCTGCGACAGTCATTTACTGTCCTGGAGTTGGATGAAAATCCGTCAAGGGCTTTGAGTGCCGCTTGACTGTCTGAAAAGATACATATTGTGTCCTGATTGCCAGTAAGTGCTGGGGATCTGAGTGCTTCTCCGATAGCTATTACTTCTGCTTGGAACACACTACAGTGGTCGGGGAGTCTAAAGGACTCATTGAGACACAGCCGTTCGCAATGGAAACCGCCTCCCACCTGGCCATTCAATTTTGAACCGTCTGTGTAGATATGGAGGGAACCGGCTGGTCCCGGGATTTGTGTGGCCCATTCCTCCCTTGTTGGAATGTAGACCTTGTATTTTAAGGTGGGATGATCGACAGGTACGCAGTAGTCTGTAGACCCCGTTGGCGTGCAGTGGTGTAGATCTAACTTGGTATGTCCATAGTCAGTCCATTTCCATATGCCCGTCTCGCGTAGCCTGATTGCCGATAGCGTGGCTATCTTGACCCCCATTATCTCTACCGGTAATAGGTCGAGTATGAAGTCTAGGGCATCCGTAGGCGTGGTACGTAGGCTGCCTGTGATACAGACCTCCGCCATCCTTTGCGTTTTCCTAAGTTTCTCTCTTATTGTGGAGTTAGTGAGAGCAGGCCACCAGACCACCACCCCGTAGAAAAGGATGGGTCTTATGACCGCTGTGTAAAGCCATCTTACTATTTTTGGGGACATTCCCCATTTAAGGCCAATGGCTTTGTTGTTGCAATGGCCAGCGCGATTGTTGCCTTGTTAGCTCTATCCATAGTGTTTGACTTCCAGTCCAGTTTCCTGTCTAGCTTAATCCCTAGGTACTTGGCGCTATCGCTAAGGGATAGTGTTTCTCCTAATAGTTTCGGAAGCCTTAAGTTTGGTATTTTGTACTTCCTGGTGAAGAGGACGGGCTCGGTTTTGGACGGGTTTACCCCTAGTCCATTTCTAACTGCCCATGTTGAGAGGACCCTAAGTTTGTCCGTCATGCGGTCGCATAGAGTCTGGGGAAATTTTCCGGAGAAGGCAATTGCGACATCATCCGCGTAGGCGGTAACTTTGCAGCCACCACCTTCTAAGAATCGCAGTAGGCTATTAACCGCCACGTTCCAGAGTAGGGGTGAGAGTACGCCTCCTTGCGGAGTGCCTCTTCTGACGTATCTATGAATAGATTCTCCTCCTAGTGACGCCTCAACAGTCCTGTTTATCAGGATCTGCTCTATTAGGCGTATGGATTGATTGTCTATTCCTTGTGTCGTCAGCGCATTGATTATCGAGCTCGGTAGGATGTTGTTGAACGCACCTTCTATGTCTAGAAAAGCAATGAGTGCGTATTCCTTGTCACTAAGTGCCTTTTCGACAAAAGTAGTGATTTCATGGAGTGCCGTTTCCGTGGATCGGCCCTTCCTATACGCATGTTGTGATCCCGAGATATCATTCGGGTTTAGGGGGTTAATATGGAGGCTGATTAGTCTCTCCATTGTCTTGAGAAGGAAGGACGACAGGCTTATTGGTCTGAAGTCCTTAGGGGTGCAGTGCGATGGTTTTCCCGCCCTGGGTATGAATACGACTTTCGTCCGCAAACACATTGCGGGCACGATGCCTATCCTGAAAATTGCTGAGAAAGCTTTCTTGACCCAAGACCTCAGATTGGGACCGGCTCTAATTAGTTGAGCCGGGACAATGCCATCTGGGCCTGGGGATTTAAAGGGCTTGAAGCTATTTATCGCCCAGTTGAGATACCTGTCACTCAACAGGTATTCCAGTTGGTTGGGGAGGGAAGGGCTATTCCCCTGTCTCTGCATTTCCCGAGTTGTGTCTTCTCGGGAACATCCCGGGAAGTGTGCTTCTGTGAGAGCCTCTAGGGTTTCTCTGCTGGACGATGTCCAGTTACCTTCTGAGGTTTTAATATATCCTACATTTGGTGCAGTAGTTGCGAGGACCTTCCTTAGTCGGGAGGCCTCTGATGTTTCCTGAATGTTCGTGCAGAACTTGGCCCATGCATTCCTTTTTGCCTTGCGAAGTTCTTTGTTATATTGCCTAAGGTCCGCTTTATACGACTCCCAGGCTATCTCCGAGTTTGTTCTACTCGCAAAGTTAAAGGCCTTTCGGGCCTTGGTTTTAAAGGGCGCGAGTGTTTTCGACCACCATGGTGGTTTCTTTGACTTGCTATAGCCCGATCTGCTTTTTCGACAAGCTTTGTCGAATGCCCTGGCGCACGCTGCCGTAAGCGTGTCCACCATGGCATCCAGGGCTTCCCTGCTGTCAGCGTCCCCTGTTGGAGGTTTCCCCAAGGAACTTTCTAGTTTTTTCCTGTATAACTCCCAGTTCGCTTTCCTCGGATTGCGTACCGTTAGTCGATTAAAGTTCTCAAAGTTGACCACTAATTCTATGTATCGGTGGTCCGAGAAGGAGTGTTTCTCCAGAACTCCCCAACTAACAATCCTGTCTGCTAGGGATTCAGAGTAAAGAGTGATGTCAAGTACTTCCCTTCTGTTCTTGACTATGAAAGTGGGTTCTATACCCCTGTTTCCCACCAGAAGGTTAGAGCCTAGGATAAAATCGAAGATTGACTCACCCCTCTTGTTCGTGTCAGTGCTTCCCCACTGATGATGATGGGCGTTAGCATCGCAACCTATGATCAGGTCGATCTTGTGCTTCTTGCTGTCTTCCACCAGCTGTTTGAGTAGCGGGTGCGGGGGGAGGGCCTCCTGGTCGTGGCCCATATATGCCGAACATATCAGCTCCACTCTCGGCGAGGTGGAGAAGGAGGGCAGCTGACGCCGCTTTACTGTGATGGAGGTTTATTTGTAAGATCGTCAGGGACATCCTTACAAATCTCCACCACAGTATTTTCCGCCTCCGTTTCGGAGCTCAGCAGAGAGTCCTCCTCCATTCCGACTCCGCTAAGTGCCCTTGCCAAGTCGCTTTCCTCCGAGGTGTACCCTTCCAGGATGTCCTCCCTCTTCATCCGACATTCCTTCCGGGTGTTTCTCTTCGGTCGGCTCCTCCAAGTCTGGCTCTTGCGTGTCTGCCTCCAGCTCTATAGCTCCTGGTTTGGCTTTCGCATCGGATTTGTAGATACGGACCGAAACGTGTTCGAATCCGTACTTCAGCCGGTGCTCCGTCCTCTCCAGGGCTTTAACGGTCTCCTCGTTCAGTGTGAGGACGACCTGCCTCCGCAGTCCCTCTGCCTCCTCGACCTTGGCGACTCTCCAGTCTGCCGTGGGAAGCGTCGAATTGCACATCCTAAGCATCGTTAGGATGGTCTTCGGGTCGGCTGGCTTTTCAGTGAGCCACACTCACGCCCTCGGTTTGCTGGGGATCTCGTCCCAGTCAACCGCCACTAACTTGGCTCCAGGGTAGACCTCACCAAGCGATGCAACCATGCGCTTGTAAGTCTCTACCGATTTCGCGTCTTGGCAGGCAATTACCTTGACGCTACCCTGATACCATCCTGCGTCTTCGCATTCAGGTGGGGGTCCTCCGCATCGCAGCATCTCCTCTACGAAGCGCCCATGCAACTCGTTTACCACTCGTCGCCAAAGGTCCTTGGGAATGAGCCCATCCTTGGAGCCCTTGTCCAGGACTCCAATTAGGGTTCTTCCCTTCGTTACTTCGGCAAACGAGCGGTTGGACGGCTGCGGCTGGGCCTTTCTCTTCTTGGCCTGGGGGGCTTCACCCACTGTGGACCTCTGCCTTTTTGCGCTTTGCGCTGTCTCCTTGGCAGCGTCTGACCCATTGCGTTTGCTCGGATCCAGCCTTACCACCGCTCTATCCGGATTAAAGTTGGGCAGGATTTCCCTTGCCCCTTTATGATCTCGGCTTGGTCCGGGTTGGCTTCGGCCGATGGGTCCGCCCTCATCAGAATGAAGGCTGCTCTTCTCCTATCTTTGTAGGAACCTTTGCGCTGCGTCGAGTGAGACGCTCCCGGACCAGGGTTCGCCTTAGGGGCCCCGCCGGTTGGTTTAGAGGTTGACCCGGGAGTCTTCCTCTCCACGCCGTTCGGTGGTCCCATGGTTAGCCCCGCTTTGGAAGAGGAAGCCTTGGCCTCCTTCTCCGCACCGGCGCGTCCCGCCTCCAGATGTTGCCCCTCTGTGGGGGGCTTCTTCATCTCAGCGACTCCTTGGCTTTTAAGGGCCTTGGAGTTTGACGGGTCAGTGACCCCATTTCCGGACTTTTTTAGGGAGTTCCGTTCTCCACTTAGGTTTTTGGTTTGGTTGGTAGAATTCATGTTTTCGTCCCACGAGTAGGCGGGAAGGGGTTCGTCCATCATGACATAGCCCGCTTGTCACGATAAGCCTGGTTAAAACTGGGAGGTCGGCCGGTCCCCCAGAGTTCGCATATTAACGACCGAGCCCCCCCTCGGACACGCATCCGTCGGCATATGCTGTTCCACCATGGATTGGGGTGATTTAAGGAAGGGAGTGTTCTTCTCCCCGCCCGACTACCATTAGCCAGCATCCTCGGCAGAGACATGACCTTACCGGGACCTGTTACCAGCCGCCCTCACGTGGAGAGTATAGTCGCACTACCAGCGGTGTACACAGTTACGGCACGCAATTGCTTGCGTGTAGGTCCCCCTGTTGTACCCGTTGGCTGACGGCTCCTAGCTCAGTTGTTAGCCATTCTTTTTGAGATCTCAACCAAAAGTAATTTTTTGCAGTGAAAAGTTTTCGATAATACAAAAACAAAGTGCCTTCGTATTAGTACGAAAAACTGAGACACTATACAATTGTTGTTGCTTAACTCGAAAAAACGAAAAATTGTTTTTGTATTTAGCCCTTGCCTATGCTACAAGCCACACACGTATAAGAAATTTCATTTCCCATATAACGAGCAATTCCAACAACAAAGGAGCTCCGAGAGCAAGGGACTGGGCACCCCTGGTTTAGGGAATGGAGAAACCTATAGAGATCTTTCAAGTGTTTACTTAAAACTTGTGGTTCAACTTAAAAAAATTGATAATAGTAGTATTGAAGGAAATGCTGTTGGTGTAGCAAATAATATATTGCATTCTATATTTAGAAGCTCATCGGTATATTTAAATAATACTTTGGTTTCCCAAAGCGACAATAATTATCATTATAGATCATATTTGCAAACAATTTTAAACTATGGTTGTGATGCAAGTGAAAGTCATTTAGCAACACAAGGATATTTCCCAAATTATGGTATCCAAACACCATTTAAAAGTGATGGCAGTCAAATTCTTAAAAATATGTTTCAAAATAGTAATAAAGTAAAATTATTTTGAAAAGTTCATGGAGATATTTTTAACCAACCAAAACTGCTTGTAAATAATGTTGATTTGCGCATTACTTTTAATATTGAAAAAACAGCATTTTATTTATTGGAAACCGAAACTGAATCGAATCTAAAGATCTTGGAAGCCCAGCTGTTCATGAATCATGTAGTAGTCAACCCCAGCATTTTATTAGCTCATCATCACGTCTTACAATCAAAAAATGCAATATACCCATACAATAAAGTTGAAGTAAAATCATTTACAATATATCCAGGAAATAATACATTATCCATCGATAATGCAGTTATTGGTCAAATTCCAAATTTTTTGGCCTTTTGTATGGTAAAAAACAGAGCATATTTAGGAAATCGAGGATTAGATCCTTTTAATTTTGAAAACTTTAAAATACAACGATTCAATCTGCTAGTTAATGGAGTACAGGTACCTTTTCAGGCACTTGAACTTGATTTCTCGAATCCTACCAATACCCAAAGTTCAAGAGCATATAATTTACTATTTAAAGCTTGTGGAATTAAGCATTATGATCGCGGTCTCCAAATTTCCAAGGATATGTTTGACAAAAATAATTTTATATTAGAGTTTGATTTAACTGCTGATCACTCCAATTCTAGTGTTTGCGCTAACCTGATTTCTCAAGGAACGATCAGAATAGAAGGAAGATTCTCTGAGCCTCTAGCTGAGGCTGTTACTTGCATTGTTTATTGTGAATACGACTCTATGATTGATATTGATAAGCATCGAAATATTCGAGTACTTTTGTAGAAATGAATACAATAAAAATCATGGACTTGCTCTCCAAGCATCCTCAAACTAAAAAAATATTTAAAGGGGTTTTTTCGGCCGATAAACTACCAAAAGAAATTCGTGAATATCCAGCATTAATTGTGGCTAACACTGATTATTCATACCAACCAGGATTGCATTGGGTGGCATTTTACTTCTATAACAAAAATTCAGCAGAATTTTTCGATTCTTATGGACAATATCCTCAGAAAAAAGAATTTATTGCATTTTTAAAATGCCTCAAAATATACTTATAACAAGCAACAATTACAAGGATACTTTTCAAATACCTGTGGACATTACTGCATGCTTTTTGGTCTTTACAAAAGCAATCGAAAAACTTTAAAGAGTTTCATACAGAATTTTAAGATGAAAGATTTCACCTATAATGATAAGTTAATTTCTAAAATGTTTAGTAAATGTTTTAAATGATTTTTTATTTATTTTTTTTTTAACCCAATATGAAAAATTAACAATATTATATATAATATCTATACAAAATTTTCTTTATTTTCATAGATTTGGATACATTCTTTTAGTTATTTGATAGTATCTTAACATAATATCCGTAGCTTCCCTTATATATAGAGGAAGTTTGTTATAATTACAAGTGTCCGGTCCTTCGGTTGCTTCATCATCACTCCAGGGACATATTTTGTAGTGGAATCCATATTTGGAGTACAGCATTTCCTTCTGAATCCTCCAGCGTTGTTTTTAAATATTCAAGTGTTCTAAGATGCTCCTCGAAAAGCATGTCTTCAAATTGAAGTAAAAATAATTTTATTTGATGAGCATACATTGCGAGGTTAGCTGAATTGTTTCTGACTTAATGGTAAATGTAAAACTGATGATCCAATGTAAGGATCCAACTCTTTTATACTGTTACTCCTTTGAGATAAATTGTACAGGCTAATAAACAGGCTGAGCTATATCTAGTCATCTCTTTTCCTTTATATACAAGATGTGTTATACCATTTTCCTTTAATTTCTTAAATGGTGTTTTAGTTGAAAATTTATTCACGTAACTCTTTGGTAAAAATATCCAGAGTGGTTCGTCGTCCTTATCAGTCAAATAAAGGGCTGTTTTCGTCCCATATGTGGTTTTCTTTATCTTACAACCAATGATCTTGTATTCGAAATTAATACATAAGTCTTCAGTCTTTGTGTAGCCAATAATAGGCTTTTGATCATTCAGAGTATCTAAGAAAGACTTTAATATACATAAATACAAGGCTATTTTTTGATTGGTTGTGAGAATTTGTAAACATACCATCATATGCAACTCACGTACTCCTGGTTTCGTTCCAAAAAGGCTACTTTTAGGTACTAATAAATTTATTCAATGAGCCCGCTCTTTTATACCTGTATTTTTATATATATTTATATATATATATATATATATATACAGGTATATATATATATCTATATATCTATATAAGTATACATAGGAATAATATACTTTTATATAAATGAAAGGGATGACATCATACCACTTATATAAATGTATTTGTGTATATAAGGAATTTATAGTTAGCGATATGTTAATTGTTATTAGGAATGAAAGAGATGGTTGTATGGTACAATAGCACAGATTCAATCTTAAAAATATAATATATAAATCAAGTTCTATGTTTGCTTTCTATCAGTTTATTTTCAAATTTTTCGAAATGAAATCGTTTGTTTGTGATCTCTGTATAGAAAGTCTTTCCTTTAAATATCGATATGGATTAAAACGTCACATTCTAAAAAAACACAACTTCATCAAAAGAAAAGCACGATCCTCATACTATAAATGCTACTTCTGTCCTGAAGTGAAAACGTACTGGCTCCGAAGTGAATTATACGCCCATTTCTTAATGGATCATCCAACGATATTAATGGAAATAATTAGCTTAACACGAACTTCAAAATATTTCTTTTAAATTTCAAATATTGGTTTTCATTTAATTTCAAATAAATTTGAACTAAACCTTGATAAAAATAAAGTCCAAAAGTAATAATAAGTCCAAAAGTAATTTTTTTGAAAAATTATTTATTTTTCATGAAATAAAAATAATTACATAATAATGAAATATGGTAATATAGTATTTAATTTATTCATTATTTCTAAGCCAATCAATTAAAATTTTATCAAATTCCTCATCCATTAAACATATATAATTATCATTTCCGTCATTTAGTTCAAAAAATATGTGGTCATCGTCCGGGAAAGAAAATTCTGTTGATGATTTTTCCTCTCCCTCGGGGGTCTCCGGAATGAAGCACGGAGAAAGTGGCATGTCGTCGTCGTCGAATTCCTCGAATATATTTTTTTGAGTGTCCGGGGCATACGTTTTATCCTCGATGGTAGTTGCTGAATAATCCCATATTGGTGTCAATAAATCGTATATGGAT
Organism: Drosophila pseudoananassae pseudoananassae; assembly: GCA_018153035.1. Classification (NCBI taxonomy): domain Eukaryota; kingdom Metazoa; phylum Arthropoda; class Insecta; order Diptera; family Drosophilidae; genus Drosophila; species Drosophila pseudoananassae. The sequence goes on from JAECXR010000038.1 coordinate 3,356,021, forward strand.
GACAGAGAATCATCCTCTAGATTCCTAAAAAGCTCTTCTTGGGTTTTCTCCCCAATACCAATTAATGATAAAAGTGCACCGTTCGATACACAAATATCACTAAGAGCTGGTTGGGTATCCTCGAATATAATTTCTAACTCGCTCATATTTTTTTTTTTTAATCTTTTTATTTCAACTTCAAACTCTTTCTTTAGGTTTTGGGTTTATACTAAAAATTTGATTCTTAGCATAAACCTCAAAACCTATTGATCCTCGAAAACGAAAAACAGGTACTTGTGTTTGAATGTATTGGTATCATCAATTTTCCACACATTTTTCCGGTTAATGAATCGGGAAAACCAATCAGAAGGCCCCAAAGAAAAGATAACGCTTAGAGCCTAGAGCCTACAGTAGGGAGTAAATAGGCATTCGGCTGATTTCTTGCGACATATCCGTGTTTGCATGTATATGTTGGTGGGAACGTAAATCCACAATCCAATATACACTCACATATATATATAATCCTAAATAAAAAATACATATTGACCTTTCATCCGACCCTGACATAAATATGACTCCTGCAAGAAAGTGATAAAAAGGGATCGCAGTAGGTCAATTGGTTGCTTTTTTTTTCTTGACCCTTCAGGGTGGGTTTTCACTTTTCTACGAAATGGTTTTCTTGTGATATACTTACTCCTTGTAAAATTCTGTAATATATTTTATATTATAAAATTAAATTTCTTTATATAAGTCCGAGTTAATTTAAAATTAATTAAAAAAGAATTGGAGTAAAAAATTCTTTTAAATGATATGCAACACCATAATAAAATTTTGGATATTTTTTTTTTTAAATAATTATTTGTTCTTCATCATTAATTTTAAATTAATTACAAAAGAATTATAGTAAAATACACTTTTAAATGAACTGCAGCACCATGAATATAATTTTTGTAAATAAGCATAAGCAATAAGCAAGTAAAAATTTTAGTAGTATCTAATTAGGCGGTGATCCTGTCAAATTTAATCTACCATCCGGTAGAGGGCGCATGTAAAATGTTGCAAGTAAAACGTCAAATTTACACAAGCTTGACCCATAGATGGCGCCACTAAATTCACCTCGTACGCCGTTTGCCTAATTAGATACTACTAAAATTTTTCTGCCGCTTATACGCCGTTTGCCTAATTCCCTACAAATTCAACTTCCCACTTGTATAAGATACCTGTATAAGATTCAGGATCGTGAAAAAATAAATAAAATTCAGGATCGTGACAAAATAAATAAAATTGATGAACAAAAAATAAAATGCTTATTTACAAAAATTATATTCATGGTGCTGCAGTTCATTTAAAAGTGTATTTTACTATAATTCTTTTGTAATTAATTTAAAATTAATGATGAAGAACAAATAATTATTTAAAAAAAAAAATATCAAAAATTTTATTATGGTGTTGCATATCATTTAAAAGGATTTTTTAATCCAATTCTTTTTTAATTAATTTTAAATTAACTCGGACTTATATAAAGAAATTTAATTTTAAAATATAATTACAGAATTTTACAAGGAGTAAGTATATCACAAGAAAACCATTTCGTAGAAAAGTGAAAACCCACCCTGAAGAGTCAATAAAAAAAAAGGAACCAATTGACCTGCTGCGATCCCTTTTTATCACTTTCTTGCAGGAGTCATATTTATGTCAGGGTCGGATGAAAGGTCAATATGTATTTTTTATTTAGGATTATATATATATGTGAGTGTATATTGGATTGTGGATTTACGTTCCCACCAACATATACATGCAAACACGGATATGACGCAAGAAATCAGCCGAATGCCTATTTACTCCCTACTGATGCCCATACATAGCGGCAAGCACTGCACATTTGCGTGACCGCTATGAAATACTTTTTGTTAGCTTTAAGTTTCAGTTTGTATCAGAACGTCACTCAATAAAGAACACTTGATTTCAATACTCCGGCACAGCCGTTAAATAGTAAATTCATTTTTTTGAATTGGTCACCGCGCCTCAAGGGCCGTGACAACGGAGCAAGTGCTTCCATCGTAACTCCCGTCATAGAAGGGATTCCCTCCGCAACCGCCAGGGATCTAAACATCGCTCATCACCTACAAGGAGGAGTAACCGCCCCGGCAACCGCCAGGGGTGACCATCCCATCATCTCTCCAGCGTCTGCGACACTACTGACTGCAGCGAGGAATAACCAATTATAATTTAACACACCACCTACCATATTTATATTTACTGGCGCCCAATGTAAAAACCATGTAAGGGAGCACTTTTATCTACACAAATACCCTCTATGTCTGCATGCATTTTTTTGCATAAAAAAGCTAAGAATAGTGAAATTTTGTTCCTTGCGCTAGCAGCTAAAAAACTGCAGCCCCATCAACTTTCTCAATTTAATTAATTTTCATTAATTGGCTGACGGTTTAGCATTGACATTTCTTATCTATTATAAAATTTATAAACCATTTTTATAAACTAATTATTTTCCCAATATTAGTAGGGAGTAAATAGGCAATCGGATGATTTCTTGCGTCATATCCTTGTATTTATGTATATGTTGGTGGGAACGTAAGTCCACAATACAATATACACTCATAAATATATACTCCTAAATAATAAATACATATTGACCTTTCATCCGACCCTGACATAAATATGTCTCCTGCAGCAGGTCAATTGGTTCCTTTTTTTCTTGACCCTTGAGGGTTGAATTTCACTTTCCTACGAAAAGGTTTTCTTGTGATATACTTACTCCTTGTAAAATTATATATTATATAAACTATATATAATTATTATTTCTTTACGATTATTCAATTATTATTAAGTACGAGTTAATTTTAAATTTATTAAAAAATAATTGGAGTAAAAAATCCTTTTAAATGATAAGCAACATCATAATATAGTTTTGGAAATTTTTTTTAAAATAATTATTTGTTCATCATCATTAATTTAATATTAATAACAAAAGAATTGTAGTAAAATATACTTTGAAATGAATTGCGTCAACATGAATATAATTTTTTTAAATAATCATTTTTTGTTCGTCAATTTTATTTATGTCATTTTTTTACGATCCTGAATCTTACTCAGGTATCTTAAGTAGTGAATTGAATTTGTAGGGAATTAGATTGTAGATAGACCATTTTTTCACGAACCTGAATCTTCTCCAGGCAGCGATCCTGAATTTTCTACAGGCGGCACAAGTGGTGAATTTTCCACAGTGTCGCAGGTGGTGAGTTGAATTTGTAGGGAATTAGGCAAACGGCGTACAAGCGGGAGAAAAATTTTAGTAGTATGTAATTAGGCGATGATCCTGTCAAATTTAATCTTCCATCCGGTAGTCTGTAAAATTTAAAATTTGACACAAACTTGACCCATAGATGGCGCCACTAAATTCCCCTCGTACGCCGTTTGTTCATCTTTGGTCCCACGAATAGGCGGCAAGGGGTTCGTCCATCATGACATAGCCCGCTTGTCACGATAAGCCTGGTTAAAACTGGGAGGTCGGCCGGTCCCCCAGAGTTCGCATATTAGCGTCCGAGCCCCTTCTTTGGACACACATCCTTTGGCATATGCTGTTCCACCTTGGATTGGGGTGATTTAAGGAAGGGAGTGTTCTTCTCCCCGCCCGACTACCATTAGCCAGCATCCTCGGCAGAGACATGACCTTACCCGGATCTGTTACCAGCCGCCCTCACGTGGAGAGTATAGTCGCACTACCAGCGGTGTACACAGTTACGGCACGCAATTGCTTGCGTGTAGGTCGCCCTGTTGTATCCGTTGGCTGACGGCCCGCCGATTACATTAAACAACACTTTACTCCCACAAGCGAACGAAGTAACATACCTAGGAGTACATCTCGTCAGAAGACTCACATGGCGCCGGTACATTGAAGCCAAAAGAATACACCTAAAGCTAAAAGCCAGCAGCCTTCATTGGCTCATCAACGCTCGGTCACCTCTTAGCCTTGAATATGAAGTCCTGCTGTACAACTCGGTACTAATACCTATATGGATGGCTCCCAGTTATGGGGGAACGCCAGAAATAGAAACATTGACATAGTTCAGTCGAAGATCTTGAGAACAATCATCGGGGCACCGTGGTACGTTCGCAACGAAACATACACCGCGACTTAAACTTTCTACCAGTCAAAGAAGTGATCGCAGAACAGAAGGTAAAGCACTTAACCAAGCTATCGGTGCACCCTAACCACCTGGCGAGAGGTCTAACAAGGTTGAGCAACCAATCACGCCATCGTCGCAATGACTTACCCATCCAGCGACCGACCTGAGGGACGCGCAACCAGAATGCAGTCCTGTATACTGTTAGTTAAATTTTAATGTTAAGATTCGTCAACTTATTGTTAGTCTCAAAATTAAGAGTTGATTCAATAAATAAAAGCAAAGCTATAAAAAAAAAAACAAGAAAGGAAAGCTAACTTCGGGCGGAGCCGAAGTTGATATACCCTTGCAGTTAAAACCAGATATATATCGCAAAAATCGGATTGAATTGGCCGATCCTTATGAGAATATCATAATATAACAAATTTATTACAAATAAAAATTTAAAACAAAGTACCAAGCTTCCATCTTAAAAAATACCAAAGTTGGTATTTTTACCAAATACTATCTCCGATCGTTTAGTTATATGGCAGCTATAAGATATAGTCGGCTGATCGTTATGCGATTTGGTAGGTTGTATTATTTTGCCAAAAATAGCATTCGTTCCAAATTCTCTAGCTTTAAAAACACCGAAGTTATAGCATTTCCGATCAATCAGTTATATGGCAGCTATAGGATATAGTCGGCCGATCCTCATGAAATTTGGTAGGTCGTATTATTTTGCTGTTTTGCCAAAAAAAACTTTCGTACAAAATCTGAACTCTGTAACTCTGTAACTAGTCGGTCGATCCCGGCCGTTCCGACTTATATACTGCGTGCAAAGGAAAGAAGGGTGTGTGCAAAGTTTTAAGACGATAGCTTAAAAACTGAGACTAGTTTGCGTAAAAACAGACAGACGGACAGACGGACATGCTCATATCAACTCAGGAGGTGATCCTGATCAAGAATATATATACTTTAGAGGGTCGGAGATGTCTCCTTCACTGCGTTGCACACTTTTGGAAAAAATTATAATACCCTCTGCAAGGTTATAAAACATAAATAAATAAATTTTTCTTCCGAGATTCAGAAACGAGGAGGGAAGCGAAAAGCACCGATTGAAAGGATTCCGTTGCTGGACTGAATTTGTATCGATGTGGCCTGCAAGAAGTTTGTTGCAAACCTTTTGTGAAAATGGTGTTTAATTCGTTCTCTGATTAGAACTCCAGTTCCGCCGTGGTCTTTTCAGATGGATGATCTGTGCGGTAGATGGTGTAGCCTCTTATTTGAAAGTTGTATTTGCTAGTAAGGTGCGTTTCCACCAGCAGCATAATGTGAACATGGCTTTCGGTCAAGAATTGTGACAATTCTAGTTTATGCCGTGAGACCTCATTGGCGTTCCACTTTGATATTCGTAGAGCCTGCATAGATTATTTAGACTGTTGTGCTACTAGCAGATGTATCACCATGTTCTGGTTTTGAACAAGTGTTTGCATGGTCGTTTTCATGAATGACATAAGCTCCATCATACTTTGTTGGAGGGTAAGCTTTTTCTTTGTGGCTGTTCTGGGACCTGTTGAGCGCTTTGAGAGTTAGGCTGAATTGGAATTTCCCTTCCAGATCGTAGAGCATCGGCATAGGATAAGCCGTTGGTGGTGTTTAGAGGACCGAATGAGGAACTCGCAGCTTTGGCGAAGAAGACGTCTGGCGTAGTTTTTGACGCAATGTACGCATTCTGTGGATTTTGATTGCGCGTTGCGGTCGCTTGACACATGCGACTCTTTAACTCCTTGTACACCATACATCCTCTATAGTTTGCCGTACGGTTGCCTCCGTAGTTTTCACATTTCATCACTGTACTGTCCTTATTTGTAGTGCAGTAAGCGGAGTTGTGGGCGTCCCCGCAGACTACACAGACAGCCCGAAGTGTGCAGTAAGACCTTGTGTGTCCATACTCTTGACAATTAGTGCATTGCACTGGACCGTTTCGTTTATGTGGCTCTTCAACAGTGATTTTCCGATGCAAAAGATATTGCAGGTTGTAGATTGGGTGGACTTCGTTCTTCTTCAGCGACCTGCTTTCTGGCTCGAGCTCGACCTTGAAGAGGGGTTGTGGCTTTTTATCTTTATTTAGAATGTTAATAACATTCTTGGCGGCGAAGCCCTTTTCTTTAAGGGCGGTTTTTATTTCCGCGGCGGTAACACCGGGTTCGATTCACTTTGCTACCACTTGTAGGCCCTTACTGCTTTTCAGCTGGTACGTGTAATAGTTTTTCTGCTCAATGTCCAGATATTTAGTCACGATGCAGAAGTACTCTTCAGTCTTGGTTTGCACCTTTGTTTCACGAATGTTCCCTTTGATAAGCGGGAAAACATGAAAGTTGTCACCGTTCCCGATCAACGACGAGCTTTTTGTTGACCAGGGCACTCGAGCTTTTCTCCCTAATATAGATTAGAGGGGGCTTGGGTGTTTTTGCGGTGTCTTGGGCTAGTTGGTTATCCTCAACCTCCGCCAGTAACCTCTGTCTAGTTCTTCTTCGATCTTCAGGGCACGGTTAATTTTTGTTTTATTTACTGCCGGATTACTCTGCGAGCTTGCGCTTAATTTGGATTTAGCGATCCGTTCCAGTCTGTGAGGCCGGGGCCGCTTTGGGACTTTCCGAAGTTGTTTTTTTTTGTACTCGCTCTAGTCAATGACGTCGCGGTACTTTGAATTGCAGTGGTTGTCGCTGTGATTGCAGGAATAATAGCACTGCTAGTTGTTGATGCGAAATTTGTTTCGGATATTAGAGGGGGGGTTTTGCACTGCGAACCCCATGACGCGGGAGTCGGAGTGAGCAGAGCGAGTGAGCAAGACTATGCCCTTTGGGTTCACTGGTTCCTTTCTTTGGTTCACTGAACTTCTACGCTCGTTCTTTTGATCATTGCTCAATGAGCTCATTGCGTGGCACTTATTTATTTAAAACAGTGCGATAGTTTTGGTTAAGCACATCACAACTATTATAAAAGGCTTGTCTATTGCTTTTAATAAATTGTGGTTCAGCGTCTTTTTGCTTATATTGGGTTGCCCAGTTTTTTTTTTTTTTTGTTGAATAGCTGTTTTATGTTGCAGTTTTCCGCTAGTCCGCTCAGTTCGGTCGTTCGATGGTCACTTATTTTTGGAACCCTCGATTTTTCCCCTTAGGTGGAAGAAATCTTTCATAATGCACTTACATAAAAAGGGAAAAAGTCGGATGCTGCTAACTTCAGAGCTATCTCTAAATTGTTGGAAATTTCAAAGTTATTTACAAAATTAATTACTCCTCATTTGGAACACTTTTGCTCTTCGATCATCTCTCCATGTTAGCATGGCATCATTAGGCGTCGCTCCACGACCACGTATATACTGGAGTTTACCTTTGTCATAGATGGATTTTAAAAGGGATTTTAAACTGATGTTATTACACAGTCTTCAATGTACAGAACTTAGATGGAAGCACACAGAGAGTCTTATTTGAACATGTACATTTTCGCATGGTCGGTTCTACATCTGGGGTCCCTTAAGGAACGAAACATCTAGTTCTCATGTATGCAGATGATGTTAAGCTTTTTAATTCAAATCCGCTTCTGCCCTATGTAATCTTTAGTCCGATCTCAAAAATTAAAAAAAAATGGTGTAAGGAAATTGAATATTATTTATTCAATATTAAATATTAAATATATTCAATAAATAAATTATTGGTTCAGATTGAATACTTATTAATACTTTATTAATTATCATAACAATTTTGACGCAATTTTTTTTGAGTCGATACAATTTGGCTATCGTTTTTTTGCATGATTATTAATATATGTATATGGATACAGGAATTCTAGCTAATGCTCTTTGATGCACAAGCCATTTGAAAATTTTGATAATCAACTGCTCTGGCTGGCTATTTTGAACCTATTCAGACCCACAAAAAAATGATCACGAAAGCTCGATAAAATCGCTCTCTTATACACCCGTACGACATGTGCAGAAAATGATTATGCTTCTGTGCCGGTTGCATGAAAGGCTGCAACGGATCAGAAGTTGGTGGAGCTGGGTGGACACTATTGCTAAATATTTGAAAGAAATTTGGTAAAAAAAAGTGAGAGTGACACGGTGTTATTACACACAAAAAATACATTAACCGCGTCATGAAATCCAGGATCATTGCATCACCACCAGGATCACCATCGAAAGCCTCATTTCCTGCACCTGCATCGACCTGGAGGAAGCTAAACAAATTTTAATACTTTGAACAAAAATAACTTTGAATAAAAAATAATTACTATTTGTGGAAAAAATTAATAAACATCATTACTAAACATTAATTAATAACCGTTATTAATAAAATAAAAAAAAAAACTTTATTTAAAAATAAATTTAATAAATATTTGAATATTTTTTTCGTTGTTGCCTGTTTATTAAAAAATAAATAAAATTAGAAAATGGATAATAATACACAGAAACTAAAATCCACGACTCGTGATGACTTAAGAAGAAGATTAAATGTCACAGTAAAAAGAATTCGCTGGTTAGAGGAACGTTTGTGTATAATCGAACTTATCTCCGACATATGTATGTATTTAGGCACGTGATACGAGGGAAATTTGGTGGCGCCATCTATGGGTAAAATTTAACATTTTACTAGCGTCATCTATGTGTCAAATTTGAACTTTTATACATTTTATATATCACGCCCTCTATTGAAAAAAGCAAAAGATCATGTAAAAAATTAAACATGACAGGATCATCGCCACCTATGTAAAATAAATGTTTTTTTTTCTATATTTTCTGGTATCTTGCATTGGTTTCCATTAAGTAAAAGGTTTCCATTGCAAAGAAAGGATCATAAAAAAAGGAAACTTGAAACTTGATCACCGGTTGCCTAAATATATATGTCGGAGATAAGTTCGATTTAATTTGAAACACTATGTTCAATGATTTAACTATAAGTTTTCAGTAAGAAATAAATGGGTTATCCAAATGAAGAGAGAAAAGCTTTTAGAATAAGAGCGCGGTGGGGAAGGAGAGTTAAGCTCTGCTGAGTGTAGCGCAATGATGGAAAGGAGGAAGAGGTGAGGCAAAGCAATCAAGAACAGCCCTCTGAAGTGAACGGACGTAATACAAGATCGTTGCGACTCGCTGCGCGTTGTGAAATAGAAAAATGGCAGATGAAGTCGACCAACCTTTTCCGGCATCCGAAGTGGGATCTCGGCAAATAGGCTATTAGAATCGCAAAATAGAGTGATAAACGAACTACTCAAAGCAACGCCGCAGCCGACATTCAACCCCGAAGCTGCAGAAACCGACGCTGCAGCATGGTGCAAAACGGCGGATATGATTCTAAGTGAACATCCACATCCATGTGCATCCTTGGTGATGACACTCAGCAAATCGCTCACGGGAGTGCATCGCAGTGGCTGTCGCAAATTTGTTTTCTTGGAATGAGCTGGTTGCAATTCCGAGAATTGTCCATGAAACGGCCTTGGACATATCGCGTTAGTGTGTACGAGGTGAACAGCAACAGCGAGCCGAAGTAGCAACGAAATTTTTAGTTTAAATCCAAAACCTAAAGAAAGAGTTTGAAGTTAAAATAAAACTTAAAAATATAAACGAGCTGGAAATTACATTCGTGGATTCCCAACCAGCTCTTAGTGATATTGGTGTATCGAACGGTGCACTTTTATAATTAATTGGTATTGGAAAGAATACCCAAGAAAAGCTATTTAATAATCTACAGGATGAGAATTGTTCATGGAACGCTATGAAGGCAACGAGACGCCGGCAGCAGTGTTGCTCAATATGCTCAAGGGACGTCCCAATGCAAGTTAATGCATTGCTCTCGGTGTATTCCAGTCGATTAATTACATCATTATTGACCAAGTGGAAATAAATGACCCATGAGGAGATTTCCATATCCCTAGTCTTGGCTCATGCTTCCCAAATTGACCCCAAACTGCAGCGTGTAGCATTCACTACAAATATAAAAACACGTGCTGAACTGCAACAACAACACGTCAGCTCCACAACACTGCGCACACGTCGCCTCCCGAATGGAGGGACCCGAAACGAAGAGGTTCAAAATGCAGGCGCCGATTAGATTCATAATTGCCGTCATAATTGCGGGAAACTTGGACATAAGGCAATGGAGTGTCGCAAGAGGGGAACAGAAGAGCGAAACCAGACTAGATCAGGCCATAGCAACAACAGAACAACGATGGCACGAGAGATATCAACAGTAACTTGTTTCAAGTGTGGCGGCGTTGGACATATCGCGTCAGTGTGTACGAAGGGAACAGCAACAGCGAGCCGAAGCAGCATAGAAAAAAGGGTAGACATGTGCGCATTACATCAGCCTAACGGGGCTGCAATTCAATTTGGCGAGAAGTTTTCATTTTTCTTTGATTCGGAATCTGAATGCTCTCTGGTAAAGGAAACAGTTGGCGTGAAGCTAGACGGTAAAAGAACCCATAACATGGTTGTTTTAAAAGGCATGGGCGACAATGTTGTCAAGAGCAATATGCAAATTCTGCATGTTATTAGCATTCCATTTCCGGCCAAAAGAACTTCGTATAAATGTGGTGTGTCAACCAGGTTATTCTTTTTTACCTTAATGATTTCGTTAACAGCATCGGTTAGTTTGTTAATCTGCTTTTGCGTTTCGGTGTTAATAACTACTTGTCTATTGTTTGATTCGATTAACCGGGACTCGGACATTTTTAACATCTCGAGGTCAGCGGCATCAGGTGTGCCCGCTACCACTTTTAACGCGGTGCCTAAAAAGTCTAGGCTTCTGGCAATTTGGTATGGATAATATATTTCTAATATGATCAGTATCAACGTCTAACAATTTTCGCATGTGCGATTGAGGGAAAAAAACGGACAATCTAGCTGTTTCGTCTATCATAATCGAAAACTCTGTCAAATTGCTCGAATGCCTAAAGTAATTCCTATGTTCCCACACCAATGCAGTTCTATCGGTTATGGGGATGTACCGGGCATGAGTGTAGTCTGTCACTCTAGCGTTAACTACTGCTAATATTGTTAATATGATTCCCGCGATCCTGTAAGAAAATGACAGGTTAAATCTATTGGCTATTTTCTAGGTGTGTGTTTGTGTTGTAAATAGGAGAAAAAGGTTACTTAAGGTTGTCCTTGCGGACTACCCGCCCTCCAATGAGGACTGCTGTCCCCTGGTCCGCTTCTACGCGTTTTTCGCGTATAACGGAGTTAACTTATAGCCTAGTCTTTTATTGTTCTTTGAGTAGACTCTTAAATATTATATTTTGTCTTGATGGGTTACACCTATCAAGATTATCCCTCTGTGCTTTTTCAATATTCATTTTTATTGCTTCCTTAACTTTTTCGGAAGCAGAGTGGATTACATCAATCGGTTTTTGGTTAATGACCGAATTTAATGTCTTATTATATTCAACGGTCGCCCGCATAACTAGCTCCACTGTATCATTAATTTGTTTATAAATTTTTATGCACCTCGCTATTTCTGTTAGGGTGCTAGGCGTTCGATTTGTCCGTTTGAACTACTGTGCAGCGGGGGTGAATTTACCATACTGATTCTTGAGTAACGATGTGATCGTTTCAGAGCTGAAAGACGCTTCGTTATCACAGTATATTGTCTTTATATTTGGGAATAAGTTTATTAACTAGAGAATAGGGATTTTCACGTCTGATATTGCCCTAGACACTATTGGTTGTACTACCGCAAATTTGGAGAATTTGTCGATGGCCGTTAAAAATAGTTTTTTATCGGTGGAAAAAATATCAATATGCAGCATTTTGCCGACGTATGACGGAATTGGAGTTACCCCAAGTTCTTGTTTCTTGGGGTGTCTGTCATATTTTGCTGTAGTGCATACTTTGCAACTTGTCACTATTTCAGTAGCCAACTTTGACATTTTTGGAAAATAATAGTCGCGGAGGACTTGTTTGATATTTTCCTGAGCAGCTCTGTGTGCACGATTGTGCTCTGCGGTGATTATTTCGATCTGCTCACTTTTATCAGAAATTTCTGACACAAAGTTCTTGCAGTGCCAAATTTCGTAGCTGGAAAATTTGATACTAATGCATGTTGAATGCTTGCCAATGTTAGCAAGTTACAATGAATAGCGTTGACAACTTTTGGGTTAATGATTGGTTTTAATGTTTCGAAAAGGGATTTATTTAAGAAAAATATAAAGTATCGCTTTAGGGAATACTTTGCTTCTTCTAGTATTATCGGATTTCTGAAACAATTTAGAGGCTTTTCCGTTGTTTCTATCGTATAAGTGCTAGATTCTTCACTGTGAACTGTTGCGCAATCAGATTCGGGTTCGTTCTGAAGGGCGTTGATGTTTTGTCGCGAAAGGGCGTCCGCGACAAAATTTTCTTTGCCCGGAGTGTATATGACTTTTGCGCCGTAGTCATCTATAAATGCTTTCCAACGTTTTAATTTGTCATTTGGGTTCTTGTGTTAGACAGCGTACGTAAGCGGCTTATGATCTGTGTAGATTCTTATGTCACGAGTGCCATACAGGTACTGCTTTAATTTTCCTAGAGCCCAGACTATAGCGAGTAACTCTCTTTCGTTAGTTGCGTAACGGGCCTTGCGGTCTTTAAGGGTTCTTGATATCATCGTTATGGATTTTTTGTCTTGCGACAGTACTGCCCCGATGCCGTAAGCTGACGCATCGGTTGTCAGATCGAACGGTTTCCTAAAATCTGGGTATTTGAGGGTGACATTTTCTGATGCCAAAATGTTTCGCAGTCTATCGAACGCGTCTTTTTGCTGATCGTTAAAATTTATTGGTATTTTCCTAGACATGTGTTTACTTACGGAACCGTTTTCTCCCTTAAGGAGGTTGGTTAGTGGCCTGGCTATTGTAGCGAAATCTTTTATAAAACACTTATAATAGTTGGCAAGTCTCAAGAATGATCTTAGTGAGAATAAGCTTGTCGGTTCTGCGTATTCCTTAATGGCTGCTACCTTTTCAGGGTCAGTTGTAGCCCCGCTTCGGGTTACCACGAAGCCGAGGTATTGGACACTTTCTTTAAAAAAATGGGTTTTCTCTTTCGAGATGGTCATATTGGCTTGGCCTAATTTTTTCAGGACCCAGTCAATGAGACCAGTCAATGCTTTTTATGATTATGACATCGTCAACGTAGACGTAACACGAATTCCCTATCTGCTCTCTCAATACGTCATCGATTGTCCTTTGAAAAATGCTACCAGCATTTTTTAATCCAAAAGGCAAACCCAAAAGTTATACTTGCCTCCGTTGACTGAAAATGAGGTTTTTTCGCGATCTTGTTCCGCGTGGAAAATTTGGTGATAACCAGATTTTAGGTATAGAGTTGTAAAATATTTGGCTTTGACAAGGTTTGCCAGTATTAACTCGATACTTGGCAAGGGGTATGTATCAGGAATGGTTTTTTCGTTCAGTTTCCTAAAGTCAATTACCAAAAGCTATTTCCTACCACCTGTCTCATCTGACCCTATTTTATCGACCACCCAAGTTGGATTATTATACGGTGATCTCGACGGGGTTATGATATTAGACTTCAGCAGGCCTTTTATTTCTCTATTAACAAATTCTGCGACACCCATTGGGTGGGGGTACGCTTTAGAGTACACTGGGTTGTTATCCTCAGTGCGAATAGTAGCCACAACATTTGTGTTGTAGGGCAAGGTTTGAGTTGCGTCGGAGAAAACTTTAGATCTTTTTTTCATCATTTCGAAAAAATGCCTTTTTTACTGACTCTGGAACGACTATGTCCTTTATGTTGGTAAAGTTTACATCGCAATCAAGAAACTGCAGGTCCTCAGACACGGAACCATACAATCTTTGTTTTGTTTGCATATTGAGGGTGGCTCCCACTTGCGTTAGCAAGTCGAAGCCTATGATCCCGTCAAATGTTGTTAGGGGAAGTTGTTCCCAAGACACATATTTGGCACTTTTTACCTGTGCTGTTGGACCCGTGAATTGTATTCACGCGAAACGGTGAGGCTTTGTAACCAACATAAATGCCGCGGAAAACCTTGCTATCGACGGTCTCGGGTGAGAGATGAGCTGCACGCGTTTGCCGGCCTAGATCTCGTCGGGTTCCCTGAAATCTCATCTCTCCCCGCAAGGTTCTTGAAGCTCATCATAGCAATCGAATTTGTTGGAATGCGTGCTTGGCCTAACGAACGGCGTAGGCCTGACCGTGTTCCCTACTGTAGCTCCCCTCCGGGCTAACGTTTTGCCCACTACGGCATCCTGGAACGGCTAGGTGAACGCATGGCGGCTGCAAACCAGACTGGGACTACTCTTTTTACCACATTATAAAGTTTTATTGACTTAAATCATTCCATAAAAATATTCCATCTAGAATAAAATTTCTTATGATCTAAAACGCCGTCCTAAGGATTAAACTAAAACTAATCAACTCCATTCAAAAAATCTCTTAAAATCTAAAATGTTTTTCTTAACCTAAAGAATGAACCAAATGTCTTAAACGCCTAATAGTAATTCAAATAGAAGTTAAAAATAAAGAAGGCCGATAGATAAAGATAAATAAAGAAGGTCTACGGCCGATTTCGTTGGTAAATATTGGTATGCGATCGATGACTGGGGACGGGGCTACAGGGCTCCGAGTTGGAGAACGATGGGCGGATTACTTGCTCAGCCTGACCGGAGCTGCTGCAGTAGGAATATAGCGAGGGAACATACCCGAATTCGGGGAGGGTCCTAGATACAAAGCGCTTCCAACATGCCACCTGTAGGGGAGTCTTTTCATAATGTAAGGGTCGCCGAACGCTTCCCGAATCGATAAAAAAAAAGGGGAAACCTCTTTTCTTCCCTCTTTGAAAACGTTTCGCTTCTATCCTAGCTCCTTGCTCCTTCTATGCCGGCTCAAAATGAAAAATACCACACCCTCTTTATCTTTTCCCCTCTTTCCTTTCTCCTTCGATCCTACCCGATCTTACCCGTTTGCAGGGCTGCCAACTCCTGCCGATTTTAACCCTATCGATAACATCCTAAGCGTTGCCACCTAGTTCCTTTATCCGCCTGCCTCTGTTACAGCTACTGACGTTATGTTTTTAAGCTCCTTTACGGGCTTTATATAACTTTTCGCTGCCCTTGTGTCAATAAGAATTTTTAAAGTTCTTCCAGCCAACCGTCGTTCGATGAACGGTAGCCGGGACCGCTCTCTAAAAAATTGAGAAGGTCATGGGAATCGAGGGAGTCGCTGTCGTCTTCTAATAGACATTCTAATACTCTTGGTCTTTGGCACTAGCGGTCTGCTCGATGTTGTTAAGCCGCTGACACCTTTGATCAGTTATCCTATCAAAGGAGTTGGGTCTTTTTGAACTTTTTTCCTGCACATTTTGAGGTTGTGATACATTTTAATTTTGTTTAAAATGTGGCTGTTGCCTAGTCTTAGAAGACGATTGGGTTCCAATCCATGGGCTCTGCTGCCTGACGTGGGTTGCCATGGTCGGCCCAGTCCCCTGGCTTACGCCCAGAACCATTTTGTTGGTTTTTATCTGGTTTTTTAGAGTAATGGGGGTTCATTTCGTTTCCTTGTTTATCAGGAGTGCGGTACTGAGTCTTACGGAAGTCAGAATTCTGTGTCTTCTGTTCCATTGCCTTAGCATACGTTGCCGCGAACTGGCTTCTTTCGATGCTGGCTTCAGCCTCCCTAGCTAATGCCAATGCCGAAGGAAGGTCTTTTGGCTGTGCTGGGAATACGACTGCTCTCAGGTTTTTTTTAGGCCTGAGATAAACACGTGTAGGGCGTCCTCCATTACCTCATCGTTGAGCAATGTGGCTCTTTCACTGTCGTGGGTCATGACAATTTTGTTCGTGACGAGGGTTAGCTTACGCTCAACCTCGTCATAGTATTGCATGAGGCTTTGGTCACTTTGGCGAACTGCCTCAAGCTGTTGTCGCAACAGCCTCAGCCAAGGGCGTAGCCAGAATTTTTTACAGGGGGGGCAAAAATTTTTTTAAAAAAATTTTAAAAAAATTTTAAAAAATTTTATTTAAAAATAATTTATATAAAAATAGTCAACATTGTCTTGGTTGACGTAAATTAATTCAACCTTTCGAATTTCCCACTATCAAATATATTTTGGTTCATTTTTATCGATTTTCATCAACTTCCTCGGTTGATCAGGGGGGGCAAGTGCCATTGATAATGGGCACAGCTGCCCTGGTTAGGTTTAAAAAGTTCGTATGCGTCCGTGGCGGACTGCCTCCACGCTACGTACTCGTCTTGCTCACCGTTAAAGTCTGGTACTGACTTAGTTACGTTGAGCGGTATGTCGCATGGGGGTGCTCGTGGCTGTATTGAGACTCTTTGGTAGGCCTCCACCTGTGGGGTCTCTACGTGCAAGTTTTGTAACTGCCTATTAACGGAACTTATTTGAGCTTCAAAATCAGCTCGAAGCCTAGCTTCCTGTCGCGCTAAGGCGCCCTGAATAGTGATTTGCAATTCGTTCGCGTTCATTATTTCTTCTTTTTCTTCGATTTGAGCCTGTCCTGGTCTAAAACCCCGGATCTCTTCTTCTTCACTATCACTCACAACTTCCTTTTTAATTAGATCTCTATACGGACCTGGAAAGTTCATTAAAAACTTGAACTTATGTCACCTAATTCATACGAGGTTCAATACATGTAGTCGAATATTCCGTTCGGCTGGCATAACGCTTTAATATATTTTATATTTATTTAATTTATTCAAAAATATTTTCACAAAATAAAAAAATTTGTATGGGATGCAGGTCACAAATGCAGCTTTATTATTATGTATATATTTTTTTTTTGTTTACGTGCCAGTTTTTTTATTTTCGCCAATCATAAGGCGCACTTTTATTGTATGCAATTTGGTGTATATGTCGGAGATAAGTTAGATTTAATTTCAAATACCATATTTACTGATTAATTATAAGTTAAGAGCATAGTCTAAGAGAAAATAAATAAGCATTGCAAATAAAGAGAGACTAGCTATGTGAATGAGAGCGCGGTGGGGAAAGAGAGTAAAGCCCTTCTGAGCTTGGCGCAATGATGGAAAGGAGGAAGAGGAGAGGGAAGGCAATAGAATAGCCCTCTGAAGTGAACGGACGTACAAAAGATTATTGCGACTCGCTGCGCGTTGAAAAATACGAGATGACAGAGGAAAACGATGGCCATTTCCCGACATCAGAAGTGGGAGTTCGCAGGCTATTAGAATCACAAAATAGAGTGATAACTGAACTACTTAAAGCAACGCCGCAGCAGACACGCGCGCCGCATCCGCGATGTTACTGACATTCAACCCCGAAGCTGCAGAAGCAGCATGGTGCAAAACGGCGGATATGATTCCGCCATTCACAAGAAGGTGCATCCTTGGTGATGACGCTAAGCAAATCGCTGCTCGGTAGTGCCTCGCAGTGGCTGTCGCAAATTTGTTTTCCTGGAATGAGCTGGTCGCAATTCCGAGAATTTATTCATGGAACGCTACGAAGGCAACGAGACGCTGGCAGCAGTATTGCTCAGCATGCTCAAAGGTCGTCCCAATGCAAATGAATGCCTCTCGGTGTATTCCACTCGACTAATTACATCATTATTGACCAAGTGGAAATCAATGACCCATGAGGAGATTGCCATATCCCTAGTCTTGGCTCATGCATCCCAAATTGACCCTAGACTGCAGCGTATAGCGTTCACCACAAACATAAAAACGCGTGCTGAACTGCAACAACAACTCAAGGCGCACACGTTCAGCAGAAATGTAGAATTTTCTGGATCAGAGGGACCCGAAAAGAAGAGGTTCAAAATGCAGACGCCGATTAGATGGCATAATTGCGGGAAACTAAGGCAATGGAATGTCGCAAGAGGAGAACAGACGAGCGAAACGAGACGAGACCAGGACATAGCAACAACAGAACAACGATGAGAGAGAGATCAACAGTAACTTGTTTCAAGTGTGGCGGCGTTGGACATATCGCATCAGTGTGTACGAGGGGAACAGCAACAACGAGCCGAAGCAGCACCGAAAGAAGAGTAGACATGTGCGCAGTACATCAGCCTAACGGGACAGCAATTCAATTTGGTGAGAAGTTTCCATTTTTCTTTGATTCGGGATCAGAATGCTCTTTGGTAAAAAAAAAAAGTCGGCGCAAAGCTGGCTGGTAAAAGAATCTATAACATGGTTGTTTTGAAAGACATAGGCGACAACGTTGTCAAGAGCAATATGCAAATTCTGTCCACCATGCAAGTCTCTGAATTTAATTTTGAATTGTTATTTCACGTAGTAGATAATAAGTGCCTTAAATATGATATGATAATTGGACAAGACATTTTTGAGCTTGGTTTTGGAGTAACTTTAGAAAGAGATAGATTCGATATCTACAGAACTCAAACCGTATTATCTGTAAACAATGATAAAAATGTAAAAGTAAAAGATCATAAAAGTAATGTTAATGTGGAGTTAAGTAATAGTGATAAGTTAATATTAAACGACATATTGGCCAAATATTACAAATTTCTTATTGATGGCATTCCAAACAGACGAGTAACCACAGGTTCCTTAGAAATACGTTTAGTAGACGTAAACAAAACGGTACAGAGACGACCATATCGTCTTAGCGAGGGTGAGAAAGAAATAGTGAGAGAGAAGATTCAGCAAATGCTAGAATCCAACGTAATTTGACCAAGTAGCTCCCCTTTCTCTAGTCCAATGTTACTAGTAAAAAAAAAGGACGGCAGGGATAGACTATGCATAGATTATCGAGAACTTAACGCAAATACTGTGTCAGATAGATACCCCTTGCCATTAATATCAGACCAAATAGATCGCCTGCGAGGCGGTAAATATTTCCCTAGTCTAGACATGGCCAGCGGCTTCTATCAGGTGCCAATTCACCCCGATTCGGTCGAGCGAACTGCATTCGTGACCCCAAAGGGTCAATATGAATTTTTAGCCATGCCCTTCGGCCTCAAAAACGCTTCTTCTGTCTTTCAACGTGCCATAGTTCGAGCTTTAGGGGACTTGGCTAATAAATACGCAGTAGTCTACATTGATGACGTATTAATTGTTTCTATTACTATAGAGGAAGCATTTGACAGATTGGAAACAGTACTAAGCGTATTATCAAAGTCAGGCTTTTCCTTTAACATTGAAAAGTGCAAATTTCTGCAAACAGAGATAGAGTACTTAGGTTTTCTTATAAGAGATGGTGAGCTAAAACCCAATCCCCGAAAAATACAAGCACTAACCCAAATGCCCAAACCAGAATCAGTCACACAAACTAGACAGTTCATAGGTTTAGCATCTTACTTTAGGAAATTTGTCCCACATTTCTCAGAAGTAATGAAGCCTCTATATTTGCTAACATCAAAGACGAACGAATTTGACTGGAAAGAAAAGCATGAGGAAATTCGTAAAAAGATTATAAAGGTGCTAACTAGTGACCCCGTGTTGACCATATTCGATCCCAACTTACCAATAGAGCTGCATACGGATGCTAGCGCTATTGGATATGGCGCTATGCTATTACACATGGTAGATGGTCAGCGCCGTGTAATTGAGTACTAAAGTAAATGCACTACAATACCTGAATCAAAATATCACTCGTATGAACTCGAGACATTGGCGGTGTAAAACGCGGTCAGAAATTTCCGACATTTAAGCGGCAGAAAGTTTACAGTATATACAGATTGTAATTCTGTTAGAGCAAGTCAAAAGAAAGCGGCATCGACACCGCGGGTTCGTCGTTGGTGGTCATTTCTACAGGCATACGAATTCCAGGTGGAATACAACAAGGGGAGCCAAATGGCTCACGTTGACTGCTTGTCTAGGAATCCCGTCTTTATAGTAGAGCAGGAAAGTTTGAGTAAGGTAGTAGAGGTACGAGTTGACTTGGCAACTATAACCCACAACTGGCTTATATCCGAACAGAAGCGTGATCAAGACATCGCAAATAATTTTTTTTTTTTTTTTTTTTTTTAACGTTGCTTTTATTTCTTGAATCTTCTCTTTGCGAGACTAACAAGAGGTGTATCAAATCTTATATTTTTAACTTAACTAACAGTCATATTGACTGATACGGAGTTAGACGGCCCTAAGAATCGATTGCTGGGTTGGGAGGTCGTTGCGTCTAAGGCGGGATACGCTAGAAACCCGAGTCAATCCCCGAGCGAGAAAATTTGGGTGCGAGGACAGTTTTTCTTTGTATGACTCTTTTTGCTTCTGGATTTCGTCTTTCACTGCGAGGATGCCCAGATCCCGGTGGATGTTTTCGTTGCGAACATACCAAGGTACCCCTGTGATAGTTCTCAAGATGTTTGATTTTGCGCGCTGTATGATGTCTATGTTGCTGCTGCTCGCGTTCCCCCACAGCTGGGAGCCATACGTCCAGATTGGCTTTAGGACTGAATTGTACAGTAGTAACTTGTAGTCCAGGCACAGTGGCGATCGTGAGTTTATGATCCAGTGGAGGCTGCTGGCTTTCAGTTTTAGATGCATTTTTTTGCATTCGATGTGCTTACGCCAGGTAAGTCGTCTATCAAGGTGAACGCCAAGGTACGTTACGTCGTTAGCTTGAGGGATCTGCATACCGTTTAGTAAAAGCGGGGGGCATGTTTGTCTATTAAGAGTAAACGTTATATGTTTACACTTTTGTTCGTTTATTTTAATGCGCCAGTCGGACAGCCACCTTTCCACTATTGTGAGATGATTAGCCAGTTGGGTTGTTGCCTGCGTTGGGCATCTGGAGCGACTAAGAATAGCGGTATCATCGGCGAACGTTGACGTTGTTAGTTGTACGCTCGTAGGAATATCCGCAGTATACAAAACATATAGACACGGCCCGAGTGCGCTTCCCTGTGGAACTCCAGCTTCGATGGTGTAGTCGCCCGAAGTAGCTGCGTTGCATCTCACTGAGAATACCCTATTGAAGAGGTATGATTCCAGTAGCTTGTGGGTGTATGTTGGCAAATACATTTTAATTTTGTGCATGAGTCCGATGAGCCAAACTCGGTCGAAAGCTTGAGATACGTCGAGCAAAATAGCGCTGCAGTATTCTCGTTGTTCGAAGGCTGAGCGTATTTCGGATGTTAATCTGTTCACTTGTTCGATGGTTCCATGGTTTCTTCGAAAGCCAAATTGGTGTGCCGGGATGATATTGCAAGCTTCCAGATGTGGTATTATGCGAGTTAACAAGCATTTTTCAAACAGTTTAGACAAACAAGATAGAAGGCTTATTGGTCTGTATGATGACGGAATTGTGTGGTCTTTTCCAGGCTTCGGTATCATTATAATAATGGATTTCTTCCACTTTTTTGGGAAATAGCCAAGATTAATGATTCCATTAAATAGTTTGCAGACGACCTCTATAGCGCATTTTGGAAGTTCGATCAGCATCTTTGGGGTCAATAGGTCACCACCGGGAGCCTTTTTTGGTTTTAGCCCTCTTATGACTTTTTCGATTTCGTTCGGCCGGAATGAAGGTGCGGCTGGCTGAGGGGAGGACTCTGGCTGAATTACTGGCAGGAGGAATGAATTTGAGGCTGGGTTTGGTTGGAAGACACTTTGGAGATGTGTGGCGAATGTTTCAGCTCGGTCTTCGTCGCTGCGAGCCCAGCATCCCGAAGAGTTTCTTATCGGGGTGGTCGTTTCAATTGGGGCACTAAGATTTGGGTGGGCCCTCCACAGGGGGTACTTTGTGCTTGTTGGCGAGAGATTCTGGATGTACCTCAGCTGTGCATTTTCTTCCTGTTGGTGAAGAGCCTGGTCGAGAGATCGGGTTGCTTCCTTAAGGCGTTGTTTTGAAGCTGGTGATCTGCTGTTTTGCCAATCACGACGCGTGCGCCTCTTTTCTCGCACGAGCTGTTCGATTTGCTGATTAGATTTGAAGTGTTTGTTTCGGTCTACTTCTTTCCTATGAGGAGTAGAGATTTTAGCTGCCGCAACGAGTACTTCTTCCAGGGCGCTCGTAGTGTAGTCGATGTCCGATTCCATGTTAAAATCCGGGGCGAGTTCTATGTGGGCACTCACGTACTTTTTGTATTTTAGCCAGTTTGTTTTTGTCGTCGTCAGACTGAAGGGGTGTTCGGTTATTTCTGGGCTTTGAAGAAGCGTTAGAAGCACAGGCGAGTGGTCTGATGATAAGTCCGAGACTGCTTTGGCACTTATTAGATTGCGAGGTATGTTTTTTGTCACTGCAAAATCAATAAGGTCTGGGAGCTTTCGTGAGTCTGTTGGCCAGTATGTGGGACTTCCAGGGGAAACGTAGTCCAGTTTATTTTTCACATTTATAATTGCATTGTACAATTGTCTTCCTTTGGGAGTCACTAGACGTGATCCCCAGTGCGTATGTTTGGCGTTGTAGTCTCCTGCGGCTATAAATCGATCCCCAAGTGAATTGTAGAAGTCCATGAATTGTCCTTCCGAGATTGAGAAGCGAGGAGGGCAGTAAACGGCAGCAATTGAAAGGATTCCGTTGCTTGACTGAATTTGTATCGATGTGGCCTGCAAGAAGTTTGTTGCAAACCTTTTGTGAAAATGGTGTTTAATTCGTTCTCTGATTAGAACTCCAGTTCCGCCGTGGGCTTTCCCATCTGGATGATCTGTGCGGTAGATTGTGTAGCCTCTTATATGAAAGTTGTATTTGCTTGTAAGATGCGTTTCCACCAGTAGCATAACGTCAATATGGTTTTCGGTCAAAAATTGTGACAATTCTAGTTTATGCCGTGAGACACCATTGGCGTTCCACATTGATATTCGTAGCGCCTGCATAGATTATTTGGACTGTTGTGCTACGAGCAGCTGTATCACCTGGTTTGTTCTGGTTTTGAACAAGCGTTTGCATGGTCGTTTTCATGAATGACATAAGCTCCATCATACTTTGTTGGAGGGTAAGCATCACAGTTTCCGTTTTGCTGTGTGGCTGTTCTGGGGCCTGTTGAGCGCTTTGAGAGTTAGGCTGAATTGGAATTTCCCTTCCAGATCGTAGAGCATCGGCATAGGAGAAGCCGTTGGTGGTGTTTAGTGGACCGAATGAGGATCTCGCAGCTTTGGCGAAGAAAACGTCTGGCGTGGTTTTTGACGACACGTACGCATTCTGTGGATTTTGGTTGCGCGTTGCGGTCGCTTGACGCATGCGACTCTTTAACTCCTTATACACAATACATCCTCTATAGTTTGCCGTATGGCTGCCTCCGCAGTTTCCACATTTCTTCACGGTACTGTCCTTGTTTGTAGTGCAGCAAGCGGACTTGTGGGCGTCCCCGCAGACTACACAGACAGCCCGAAGTGTGCAGTAAGACCTTGTGTCCATACTCTTGACAATTAGTGCATTGCACTGGACCGTTTCGTTTATGTGGCTCTTCAACAGTGATTTTCCGATGCAAAAGATATTGCAGGTTGTAGATTGGGTGGACTTCGTTCTTCTTCAGCGACCTGCTTTCTGGCTCGAGCTCGACCTTGAAGAGGGGTTGTGGCTTTTTATCTTTATTTAGAATGTTAATAACATTCTTGGCGGCGAAGCCCTTTTCTTTAAGGGCGGTTTTTATTTCCGCGGCGGTAACATCAGGTTCTATTCCCTTTACTACCACTTGTAGGCCCTTACTGCTTTTCAGCTGGTACGTGTAATAGTTTTTCTGTACAGTGTCCAGATATTTTGACACTATTCGGAAGTGCTCTTCAGTCTTGGTTTGCACCTTTGTTTCATGGATGTTCCCTTTGATAAGCGGGAAAACATGAAAGTTGTCACCGTTCCCGATCAACGACGAGCTTTTTGTTGACCAGGGCACTCGAGCTTTTTTCCCTAATATAGATTGGAGGGGGCTTGGGTTTTTTTGCGGTGTCTTGGGCTGGTTGGTTTTCCTCAGCCTCCGCCAGTAGGGCAAATCTGTTAGTAGTTATTCAGGACACGGTTAATTTTTGTTTTGTTGCCTGCCGGATTACTCTGCGGGCTAAGCTTGCGCTTAATTTGGATGTAGCGATCCATTCCAGTCTGTGTGGCCGTTGCCGCTTTGGCACTTTCCGAGGTTGTTGTTTTTGTACTCGCTGTTGTCGTTGACGTCGTGGTACTTTGAGTTGCAGGGGTTTTCGCTGTTGTTGCAGAAGTTGTAGCGCTGCTTGTTGTTGGTGCGAAATTTGTTTCCGGTATTGGAGGGGGGTTTTACACTGCGAACTCCATGACGCGGGAGTCGGAGTGAGCAGAGCGGGTGAGCAAGACCGTGCCCTTTGGGTTTCAGCGGTCAGTAAAGCCGGGTTGCTTTGAAGCGCCGATTTTTCCACTTCGGTATCGCGGGTTGAAAAGTAAGAGTAGAAGCCGTTTCTTTGGTTCACTGAACTTCTACGCTCGTTCTTTTGGTCGTTGCTCAATGAGCTCATTGCGTGGTACGTATTTTTTTTTTCAACAATGCACTAGTTTTGGTTTAGCACATTACAACTGTTATAAAAAGCTTGTCTGTCGCTTTTAATAAATTGTATTTCAGTGTCTTTTCGCTTATATTGGCGAAAATATAAGCAAAGTGAAGTTTTCCCGGAGCTCGGACAAAGCACGTCCGCTCAGTTCGGTAGTTCGATTACGATATCGCAAATAATGACCGATTTAAATAGTGATGAAATGCAGAAAAAAATAGCAAATTCTTACAAAATTAGGAATAGTTTGCTGCATCGTAAAATTCAAAGAAATGGGAAAACACGATGCTTGCCAGTCGTACCCAGGGCATTCAAGTGGTCAGTTGTTAATCATGTTCATGAAGCTATAATGCACTTGGGGTGGCAAAAAACACTAGATAAGATTTACGAGCAATACTGGTTCAATGGAATGTCAAAATACGTGCGAAGATTTGTAGAAAATTGTGTGACATGTAAATTGTCAAAATCAGTGTCAGGTAAAATACAATCGGAGTTACATCCCATACCCAAGGTAGAGATACCGTGGCATATGGTACACATAGATATTAGTGGGAAATTAAGTGGGACAAAGGACGAGAAGGAATATGTGATCGTTCAAATTGATGCCTTCACCAAGTTTGTTTACCTGTACCACATCTGGAACTTGGACACGGTGAACTGCATACAGTCAGTAAAGTCTGCGATATCAGTATTTGGTGTTCCTAACAGAATAATAGCGGACCAAGGCAGATGCTTTACAAGTAGCCATCTTTACAATTAATCAAGTAAATAGATGCTTTACAATTAATCAAGTAAATACCATATTTACTGATTAATTATAAGTTAAGAGCATAGTCTAAGAGGAAATAAATAAGCAATGGAAATGAAGAGAGACAAGCTTTGTGAATGAGCGCGGTGGGGAAAGAGAGTAAAGCCCTGCTGAGCGTGGCGCAATGATGGAAAGGAGGAAGAGGAGAGGGAAGGCAATTAAGAATAGCCCTTTGAAGTGAACGGACGTACAAAAGATCAGCTGGTCCCAGGTGGCCGCTGGTGGTGTGCCACCAGTAGAGTGGTTGATGAAGTATAAAATAAAGTTTATGTCGAGAGGGTGACTGCCCGCCTATACCCCTGGCCTTAAGCTCAGTGGGCGAATGCAATAATAAGACGGCGATAGCCGGAGTAAAGTTTACGGAGCTAAGTGCTCTTTATTCAAAAGATTATAAAACAGAACTGAGGAACTTAGAAATAGGGTGCTTAGTCGGCTGGCCGACCGCGTGACAGTGGGAAATGCTGACGATCGCAAAATGAGCATAACTCACCATACCGGGAACCAATGGGATCCAGGCACGGACCCCAAAGGCGGGTATGCTAAGTCGGCATCTAGAAGGACTAGGGTGATCCAAGAATCACCCAAGATTTCTACCGACTGTTTTTTACCCCTCAAAAGTGTTAACTTATATATATATATATATATATATATATATATATATATATAATAACATTCAGATTCAATGGATACGCTCCAAGCTAAAAGAGATAAAGCCATAAGAAAAAAACCGAACCATGAAGTTATATTTGGTTTTGAATATTTTGTGGCTCAAAATTTGAAAATAAAATGCGGATTTTCGACATCTAGAAAATTTACTACAATGATTTGGATGCAGCAGCACAAAAACAATTATATTTGATTTGATAAAGAAGAATGGATGCAACTGCTTACATACAAGGAATTTATACAATTAAATATTGATCAGTATGACTTCCTAATGTCTGATACAATTTTGGATCACCCTATTTTATCAACTATTAAATGTAATTTTAGATTTAGAAAATCAGATAAACAATATGTTCTGATACTAAATCAATTCGGTAATAAAATTGAAATAGATAGTGACACTTGGAGATCATTAATTTGCCTAGCTATATTTTTAACTACATTTTTATGTTTGAACACTATATTAAAACAGCAAATATCCTATCTGTACTATAATCATATCATTCCGAAGTGCGTCTCTTTACCAAAATTTCGATATTCAATTATCAGATTTAGATGGTAACTATGATAAAAATGTTCAAATAGATTTAACACGTTTATGTTTCGAAATATCTAAAAAAATGACATAAGAAAAAAAAGAAGATGTAATTCATTATAAGAAATCATTCATCTATAAGAACTCAAACATTAACAATAAAAAATACGTTTTTTTTTTTTAAATAAAAATGAGTAAGCAACAAGTTGTTGATGAAATACATAAAACTTGTAGAAAAAATTGTTTACGTCGACAGTTCGTTCAAAAAGGGTTGCATGATACTTGGAAAATTGATTTGGTTGAAATGATTCCATATTCCAATCAGAATAATGGATATAAATATTTACTAACTGTTATTGATACATTTTCAATATATGCTTTTGCTAAGCCTGTAAAATCAAAATCAGCAATGGATGTTGCAACTGTTATGAAATCTTTATTGAAAGATTTCAAATACAAGCCAAAAAGTATACATTCCGATCAAGGAAAAGAATTTTTTAATCAATACTCTAATCAATTAATCAATTTTTTTTAGCTTTTAGACCCTCGAAAGAGGTCATAATTTTTCCAGCATTTTCATCTTTGAATAAGCCCAATTCTTTGTTGTTAGCTTTAATTATGTTGAAGTAATTTGATAATTTTTGTGTCATAATTTGATGTGTCAAAACGGCTAGAATTTTTTTTTATTATTTTGTATATATCCTCTTCACAAGAAACTATAAAAGAGTCTGTATCCATATATATTATTTTGGCTGTGGGACATTCCACTAGTAAAAAGTTATAATAGTAATCGTACATTAACCAATTGGACAAATCGAGAAGTGTAAAACCAATATAAATAGGCTTATCGTACATAATTGAAGTAGTCTCAATTGCTGCTAAACTTTCTCCAAAAATTTCTACACTATAAAAATTTCTACACTATGAAAATTATTCCTTGCAACAAGTTTTCTAAGCCCTGGAGAGTTTTGCGCAGATTTATACCGAGTTACTAGCGTTATTTCACGACGCATTTCTACGTTTTCCATGGTTTTTCCGTATACTGCATTGTTCATCCATTTGTACAATTTTTTTTCAAATTCAATTTTTCTGATTTTCTATGTTTTGTATTTAAATCTATATAGGGCCTTAACCAATATGATTGACTAAAAGATATGATTCTGTGAATTTTCTTTAATTTTAATCCATGTGTTAGACATAGCTGAAGCTGTTTTAAATGAATAGTATAAAACTCCTTCGAATTTAAATATGCAATTAATTTGGGCTGTTTTCCTCCTGGCGGAACTTTATTTTCGGGACAAAATGGTAAACTATTATGTTTGTCATGAATTTCATCAGGATATTCTAAATCTACTTCTAAAATATATCCTGTGTCTCCTGAGGAATCGGTATTTTGTACATCAAATGAATTAGATTCATTTTCGTTTAAAATTTTAAAATTTGAAATTGGGAGTTTTTGGCTCATAGCCCAACCATATAAATTATTTGCGTCAATATACGACAAATAATTTGTCGGTTTCGTTTTATCATAATTTCTCATGTACTCATTATTTACCTTAGAAATTATTTGAGTACATTGACGTACATTGAGTCCTCCACGTACACCTCTTTTTACAAAATTGTACATGTTAGGATCACTTTTCAATTCTAGTTCTACTTTTGTATACTTCAGCATAGCATCCCATGAAATAGATGGGGCTGAAACATAATTAACCGGGTCTAATCTATATATTCTTGTACATATATTGCGGAAGTTTTCAAAAACGTCTGCTAAAATTAAATCAATTAAATCTCCAAATAAGTGTTTAAAAAACTGCAGTCGAATTAGCAGAAGTCACAATATTGTTGCTATTTGCTACTTCGACTGCGAGCGATATCAAAAAGTTAGCAATTGCTTTTGCTTCTGCTATTGAAAAAGTCAAAAGTCGTAAATGATAAACACTTCTTTAAAGTAGTAGCTAATCAAAAACGGTCGCAAGGCCGACTTCCACGAATCGTACGCTTCTTGCTTTTTCGACTTACGCTGCTGAACAAAAGCAAAATCGACAAAAATCAAAAGTAGGAAAAAGCCTACTATCATTACTTTTCGCGACTGTGACTGCCGACATCAGTCAAATATTGTCGATAGCTGCTGCGACAACTTATGTATACGATCAGAAGCAACAGCAAAGCAGAAAAATGAAAAATGAAAACCGGCGACTTATGCTGCTTTCTGATTTTCTTAGCTGTTTGATTTTTGTCTATGCTTTGACTGCGACTTCTGATTTTTTCAGAAGTAGTAGCAGTAGCAAAATCATATGAACGGAAATTTGCCGCAGTTTTTTAAACGCTGCTCCAAATACAGTAGTCTTTTAGAGTTCTACACTGAACACTGAATTACAGTGAAATTTCTTTAGCGAAATTGTATTCGCTAACATTACACTCTTCGTCTTTCAACGAATTATAAAAATATTCTTTAGGAGGAAGTTCGGTTTCATTGCATTTTTCAAAACTATATAAATAATCATAGGGAAATACTCCCTTTCTTCTCATTTGCCTAAACTTCTCTCCACTAAATTTTGATTTTAATATTTTAAAATCTTTATCTTCCTATTGTAAGCAAATTTTTCTAAGAATTTAAAAACCTATTGGAATCTATTGTACTTTATAGTATAATTAGTCTTTCCCTTTTCAAAAATTGTCTGATTTAGAGCAATATATAGCTCTTAACTTAAAACTATCCTTACAACTTATATGGATAGGTCCTTGGTATTTACCCATGAACTGGTTAAAATATTGAACGCGTTCATCCGTGCTTTTGCAATTAGTTCTTCATTATCACTGTTTAAAATTTCTTCTATGTCGTTGTATAAACTAGCATAAATGGGTTTAAACGTTGTTGAAAAATGTTTAGTTTTTTCATGAAACTTAAAAGCCTCTTCAGTTGGTTTTATATACTTTCCATGAACTTATAGACGCACTTTTATAGCTCTTAGTTCGCTTAGTGCATATTTTATAATGTTTTTAAGATAAGTTTTACATTCAGTGTAAAAATCATTTAAATATAGTTCGTGCTTTTCGAATACCTTATCCTTTTTTGTATAAAAAGTATCACTTTGTGTTTTAGGAAAAATGCTAGCATTTTCCCACACAAGTTTCCTTAATTCTGCTCTATGATTGGCAAAATGTAAATTAATTCTTTCCTCCTCACCAACTGGGCGGTCTAGTTGATGTTGTTGGCTGTTCTTCAATATCTATGGGAGGCCTTCCGTTTTACAGCTGATAATACGTAAAATATACTATGTTTTACAGTAGTTCCTTGGTTCCTGATTCCTTGGATTTTTGGTCGTGGATTTTCGTCCTGTCTTTTAGACTCCGTTGTTCGCGAAAGATACAAAGCTTTGGCAAAACCGTTGGCCTGAGATTTCTTGTTCATCTCCGAGAAGGCATTTCGCGGTCCTTCACATCGCTCATAATGAGTTATAAGCTCATTCACACTAATAACTTTAGAGCACAAGTCACACACAACTTTAGACTCCATTTTTAAGTTTTTAGGATTTTGTTTTATATTTTTTTGAAAAAGAAAAAGCGTAAAAAATGCTTTAACCGGCAAGGCAAGATTTATACTAAAAATTTGATTCTTAGCATAAACCTCAAAACCTATTGATCCTCGAAAACGGAAAACAGGTACTTGTGTTTGAATGTATTGGTATCATCAATACATGTACATAAGTTAACGCATGAAAACCACCCCAATTTTCCACACATTTTTCCGGATAATAATTTGGGAAAACCAATAAGAAGACTCGAAAGAAAAGATAACGCTTAGAGCCTAGAGCCTACAGTAGGAAGTAAATAGGCATTCGGCTGATTTCCTGCGTCATATCCGTATATTTATGTATATGTTGGTGGAAACGTAAATCCACAATCCAATATACACTCATATATATACTCCTAAATAAAAAATACATATTGACCTTTTATCCGACCCTGCCATAAATATGTCTCCTGCAAGAAAGTGATAAAAAGGGATCGCAGCAGGTCAATTGGTTCCTTTTTTTCTTGACCCTTGAGGGTTGAATTCCATTTTCCTACGAAAAGGTTTTCTTGTGATATACTTACTCCTTGTAAAATTCTATATTATATTTTATATTATAAAATTAAATTTCCTTATATAAGTCAGAGTTAATTTTAAATATATTAAAAAAGAATTGGAGTTAAAAATCCTTTTAAATGATATGCAACCCCATAATATAACTTTGGAAATTTTTTTTTTTTAATTTATTATTTGTTCATAATATACTTTGAAATGAATTGCGTCAACATGAATATGTCGGCGCATTGAAACTGCGTGGTTGCGAATGTATGTGTGTGTGTGTGCGAATACACATTTTCGGGTATTTCACCAGAGTGATAATATTGCATCAGCCTCTTGCGCTGTGAGTGTGTGGTTGCCAGGCAACCGTTGGCACGCGACCGTTTCTAGGATGTTGTCGCTTTAAAAAAGTATCGTTGTAGCGAAGCGACAGCGTTGCGTCGCTGTCGCCGATCAAGGTTCGGTAGTATGCACAGTAGGTAGAGAATTAGACGCAGGCAGTTGAGTACCAGAATTTGGAGTGTGTACAAGGCTGAAACTCGTTGCGCCGCAATGGAAGACAACAACAACGACGATCATGATTCGACATCAGAAGTGGGATCTGGCCACCAGCCTTCAACACTAGATGGACCATGGCGTACCCTGATGGAATTGCAAAATAAAAATTTAATTGAACTAGTGAGAGCCATAAAAACAACTGGACCTGATGCAGGGCAGAGCAAAACTGTGCAACTACCCAAATTCAACCCAGAAAAACCAGGCGCCAACGCATCATCGTGGTGCACAACGGTGGAAATAATTTTACAAGAAAACACATTGAGAAGCAGTGCGTTGGTTATGGCTTTGAGTTCGGCTTTAGAAGGAAGTGCTTCGCAATGGCTTTCGCAAGTGTGCTATGCTGAAATTACTTGGCCTGAGTTTAAAGAATTGTTTATACAACGCTTTGACACTATAGAAACACCAGCCGCTATGTTTCTTAATATGCTATCAAATCGACCGACTGATGGCGAGAGTCTGGCTGTTCATGCAAGTCGCATGGTTACCGAACTAACGACGAAATGGCGCCAAATGGATAACGAAGAGATTGCTGTGTCTGTGACCCTTGCGCTGCTGGCAAGCTTCGATCACCGATTGCAGCGTTTAAGTTTCACATCAAATGTTCGAACCAGAGGCGATCTACAGTCCGAATTAAAAGCATTCACTTTTATTAAAAGGAAAAGCGGCGCTATGGAGCATCAGTCTGAAACTTATTCTAAACGGCAAAAACAATCACCGATAGAGTGCCATTTCTGCGGAAAAGTGGGCCATAAAATCAAATTTAACTTGCTACAAGTGCGGAGAATTGGGTCACATATCCACCCAATGTACAAAGAAGGAAGCTGATAGGAACAAGGCATTCAATCGGGAGAAGCGAGTGGAACAGTGCAGCGTTGCAGTACCAAAAGGATGCCTGAACCATAGAGGCCAAATTTTCGAAATCACCTTCGATTCGGGATCGGAATGCTCGTTGATAAAAGAAAGCTAAGCACCAAATTTTCTGGTAAAAGATTCAATAATATTGTTATGTTAAAAGGTATCGGCAGCAATGGAATATGTAGTACTGTACAAATATTAAGCAATGTTAAAATTGACGATTATTGTATTGAAATTACTGAAATTTTGTTTCACGTAATAGGCGATGATGATATGCAAAACGACATTGTAATTGGCCGTGAAATATTAAATCAGGGACTTGATATTGTCATTTCATCAAACCAATTTAAAATCTCTAAGACCAAAGTAGTTAATTTGTGTACCGGCAATGAGCCAGCCGATATTGATACTGAGCTTGAGGGACAAGATAAAATAAAACTACATTCACTGTTGGCAAAGTACTCAAATTCATTTATAACTGGGATCCCAAGTACTAAAGTCAGAATTGGCGAAATTAAATTTAGGTTGATTGATCAAACAAAAACCGTACAGAGAAGGCCATATCGTTTAAGTCCATGCGAGCGAGATTTGGTTAGGGACAAAATTAATGAACTGCTAAAATGCAATATAATTGTAAAGTAAAGTAAAGTAAAGACATGTAAAGTAATTAACTCCCCCAAGCCTATTGATTTGATCTTGTATACGTGGTAAAGGGTATTTATCAGCGACCGTATTTGAATTCAGCTCTCTAAAGTCAACACAAAGTCTGTCCGTACCATTTTTTTCTTCACTAATAATATAGGGCTTGCATAAGGTAGGCCAAGCCAAGGTGAGCACCTTAGGTAGGCCAAGCTGTTCACCTTATGCAAGCCCTATATTATTAGTGAAGAAAAAAAATGGGGAGTTAATTACTTTACATGTCTAGACATGGCCAGCGGATATTACCAAATTCCTTTACATTCAGATTCTATCGAGTACACGGCGTTTGTGACTCCGGATTATCAATACGAGTTTCTGTCCATGCCATTTGGGCTCAAAAACGCACCTTCTGATTTTCAACGATTAGTAATACAGGCGCTAGGGGATCTAGCAAATTCCTTTGTCATCGTCTATATGGATGATATCATGATAGCCGTCTCAGCAAAATACGAGGCGCTAGAAAGATTACAGATCGTTCTAGATGTTTTGACAAAGGCTGGGTTTTCATTCAATCTTACAAAGTGCTCATTCATGAAAACATCGGTTCAATATTTTGGTTACAAGATAAGTGCGGGTGAGATTCGTCCAAACCCACAGAAAGTTGTAGCGTTGACTGCTCTTCCGCCTCCACAGTCAGTCACTTCACTTAGACAATTCATTGGGCTAACATCCTATTTCCGACAGTTTATTAAGGGATTTTCACAATTAATGAAACCGTTATATTTCTTAACTGCAGATAAAAACAAATTTATTTGGAAAACAGAGCATGAACAGATACGGAAAAAGGTCATTGCCACTCTTACCGACAAACCAGTCCTTGTTATTATACCTATAGGACATAATCGAAATTGTTAAACATTTTAAAAACTTTTCTCTGCCTGAAGATATTGCGAAAACCTATGAATTAAGGGCAGAAGTTCTTCATCGAAAGATACAAAGAAATGGGAGAACACGTTGCTTGCCAGTGGTGCCACGAGCTTTCAGATGGTCTGTCATAAATCAAGTGCATGAGTCCATAATGCATTTAGGTTTCGAAAAGACATTAGATAAAACTTACGATTTCTACTGGTTTGAAAATATGTCAAAATACGTAAAAAAATTTGTCGACAACTGCATCACTTGTAAAATGTCAAAATCCACTTCAGGAAAAATACAGGCGGAATTACATCCAATACCAAAAGTCACTATTCCTTGGCACACTATCCACATCGATATCACAGGAAAATTAAGTGGCAAGAGTGATCAGAAGGAGTACGTTATTGTTCAGATAGACGCGTTTACCAAATATGTCTATCTTAGTCATAGTCTTAAATTAGACAGTGAGAGTTGTATAAGGGCCGAAAATATTGAGAGTATTGAAGAAAACAGTGAATATGAAAATATTGAGAGTATTGAAGAAAAGAGTTAAAATGAAAATACTGAGAGTATTGAAGAAGAAAACGGCGTACGAGGTGAATTTAGTGGCGCCATCTATGGGTCAAGTTTGTGTAAATTTTACATTTTACATGCGACATTTTACATGCGCCCTCTACCGGATGGTAGATTAAATTTGACAGGATCACCGCCTAATTAGATACTACTAAAATTTTTCTGCCGCTTATAGGCCGTTTGCCTAATTCCCTACAAATTCAACTGCCCACTTGCATAAGATACCTGTATAAGATTCAGGATCGTGAAAAAATAAATAAGATTCAGGATCGTGACAAAATAAATAAGATTCAGGATCGTGACAAAATAAATAAAATTTATCAACAAAAAATAAAATGCTTATTTACAAAAATTATATTCATGGTGCTGCAGTTCATTTAAAAGTGTATTTCACAATAATTCTTTTGTAATTAATTTAAAATTAATGATGAAGAACAAATAATTATTTAAAAAAAATATATCCAAAATTTAATTAGGGTGTTGCATATCATTTAAAAAGATTTTTTAATCCAATTCTTTTTTAATTAATTTTAAATTAACTCGGACTTATATAAAGAAATTTAATTTTAAAATATAATTACAGAATTTTACAAGGAGTAAGTATATCACAAGAAAACCATTTCGTAGAAAAGTGAAAACCCACCCTGAAGGGTCAATAAAAAAAAAAGGAACCAATTGACCTGCTGCGATCCCTTTTTATCACTTTCTTGCAGGAGTCATATTTATGTCAGGGTCGGATGAAAGGTCAATATGTATTTTTTATTTAGGATTATATATATATGTGAGTGTATATTGGATTGTGGATTTACGTTCCCACCAACATATACATGCATACACGGATATGACGCAAGAAATCAGCCGAATGCCTATTTACTCCCTACTGTAGGCTCTAGGCTCTAAGCGTTATCTTTTCTTTGGGGCCTTCTGATTGGTTTTCCCGATTCATTAACCGGAAAAATGTGTGGAAAATTGGGGTGGTTTTCATGCGTTAACTCATGTACATGTATTGATGATACCAATACATTCAAACACAAGTACCTGTTTTTCGTTTTCGAGGATCAATAGGTTTTGAGGTTAATGCTAAGAATCAAATTTTTAGTATAAACCCAAAACCTAAAGAAAGAGTTTGAAGTTGAAATAAAAAGATTAAAAAAAAAATATGAGCGAGTTAGAAATTATATTCGAGGATACCCAACCAGCTCTTAGTGATATTTGTGTATCGAACGGTGCACTTTTATCATTAATTGGTATTGGGGAGAAAACCCAAGAAGAGCTTTTTAAGAATCTAGAGGATGATTCTATATACGATTTATTGACACCAATATGGGATTATTCAGCAACTACCATCGAGGATAAAACGTATGCCCCGGACACTCAAAAAAATATATTCGAGGAATTCGACGACGACGACATGCCACTTTCTCCGTGCCACAGAATTTTCTTTCCCGGACGATGACCACATATTTTTTGAACTAACTGACGGAAATGATAATTATATAAGTTTAATGGATGAGGAATTTGATAAAATTTTAATTGATTGGCTTAGAAATAATGAATAAATTAAATACTATATTACCATATTTCATTATTATGTAATTATTTTTATTT
This sequence comes from Drosophila pseudoananassae pseudoananassae, assembly GCA_018153035.1. Lineage (NCBI taxonomy): Eukaryota > Metazoa > Arthropoda > Insecta > Diptera > Drosophilidae > Drosophila > Drosophila pseudoananassae. Next base: position 3,391,760 of record JAECXR010000038.1, read on the forward strand.
CATGAAAAATAAATAATTTTTCAAAAAAATTACTTTTGGACTTATTATTACTTTTGGACTTTATTTTTATCAAGGTTTAGTTTAAATTTATTTGAAATTAAATGAAAACCAATATTTGAAATTTAAAAGAAATATTTTGAAGTTCGTGTTAAGTTAATTATTTCCATTAATATCGTTGGATGATCCATTAAGAAATGGGCGTATAATTCACTTCGGAGCCAGTACGTTTTCACTTCAGGACAGAAGTAGCATTTATAGTATGAGGATCGTGCTTTTCTTTTGCTGAAGTTGTGTTTTTTTAGAATGTGACGTTTTAATCCATATCGATATTTAAAGGAAGGACTTTCTATACAGAGATCACAAACGAACGATTTCATTTCGAAAAATTTGAAAATAAACTGATAGAACTTCCCTCTCTTTCTCTTAAGCGAACGGTCGTGTTTTTTTGTGCGCACTGCGTTTTATTATAAATATTGGTAAGCCGGTGTTTACATACTTGTGAATTAAACCTTGTGAATCTTAACTATCTTCAAGCCTAAACCGTATCGCTTCGCGAGTGCTGTGGTATATTTGGAGTCGAATTAATAAATTGAATAATCTCAATTCCAAGCATAGCTCAGCTCTGCTTCTTCCCCGGCTTATCTTTATTTCTGCATTTCTCTTTTGCACTATTCAAAGCTCCCGCTTTGGTTTCCTATTTGGCACAGTGGTTCAAGGTATTGTGTTTTTAAACTTTTTTAAATATTAATTATTGTTTTATTAAATAAAAAAAAAAATAAATAAAAATAAATTGGAATTTAAACTTGTCTGTGCCATTAAGTCTTGTAACAAGACAATTTCCTCATCCCAGCCTGCCATCCATTGCTGGCTATGTGAGAACGTCGTACATGCCAAGTGTGCCGGTTTCACTGCATCAGTTTCGGATGCCATTTCCCGTAGGTCTGGGATACATTATTGTTGTGAAAATTGTCGTGCTGTGCAAGGCGAAATGAGGTCGTTCATGAGACAGACCAAAAATGGATTTAAAGAGCTGATCACTGGTTTTCGTAAAATCAATGACCAGCTCTGTGCGCTGGACACTCAGTTTAGTGGCCTTCAGCTGCTAAACGAGTCCCCTAAGCGCAAGAAATCCGCTGTTTCTGATCCGCCTCAGCCTGCTCAGCCGACATTAATGCAGCCGCTTATATCTCTGGCCACCCCAAGGGCTAGAACTGAGAAAAATTCGTCAGAATTTCTCAGGGATAATGAGCAATTGTCTGATATATCCGCCATGGCATCCCTTCAAGTGATGCCACAAGTCCTAGGGAACGAAACCCCCATTAGGGTCACCCAAAAGGGTATTCCACAGTCCGGACCACCGGCACCGACTGATGCTGCAGTTCTAGTACCTGCGACACCAAAACCCTTACAGGTGATTCCTCCATCGAAACATATATTTGTTTCTCGGCTCGCCCCTGATACTTCAGAGATTGATATCTCGGCTTATATCAAAGCCAAAACTAAAGCCGATATAAAGGTGGAGGACATACAAAAATTTAAATATAGTTATACAAGGCGCACGTCTTCTTTCAAGATTCGTGTGCCCGCGCTGATGTTCAAGACGATTTGTTCTCCCAGTTTTTGGCCAGAGAATCTTTTCGTCCAAGAACATCAGCCTAGTTCCGTGAAGAAAAAGTTCAAAAACCAGTGGGAGTGAGACTTCCCAATATCGGAACCAGTGACCAACCCTCCACCTCTTCTTTGGCTACTAACCAAAAAAACTAGTTTCCTTACTAACTTTTACCTATCAGAATACTAGGGGGCTACGTAGCAAACTCCCCAAGCTATATTCTGATAGTTCTTTCTTTGCATCCCATATTATAGCCTTTACAGAAACTTGGTTAAATCCGGAGATCTTTAGCTCCGAAGTTTTTCCAAGTAAGTACACCACTTTTAGACGGGATCGATCTCAGCGAAGAGGAGGTGGAGTCCTCATTTCTGTAGACTCTACTTTTGCTTCTGAAGAGGTGAAATCCCATGAGTTTGGTGACATAGAATTTATTTGCGTTAAAATCACTATGTCCGTTAAAGCTTTATACATTACTTGTTCATATATACCTCCTATGTCTGAACCGCCTACATATTGGCAGCATTTGTCCGCCATTCGATACGTCTCTAATCTTATGACGGATCGTGACCGGTGGGCGAGCGGTGGGCGACTTTAATATCCCAGAATTAAAGTGGTCCAACGTCGACAACTCACCATCTTTGTCACTTTCAACTTACCATGACTTCACCGCGGGCATGTTTGACATGTCCCTAGGTCAGATCAATCATGTTAGAAATTCGCTAGGTCGGCTTTTAGACTTATGTTTTGTATCTGATCCGGATGGTACTGCTCTCTCCAGAGCTTTTCCACTTTCAACCCCAGAGGATCCATATCACCCCACGCTGGAGGTCTCAATCGAAACCACTCCTGGTATCGATCAGATGTCTCCGAGCGTGGTAAATAAGATTCGCTGTTTCCGTAAAGCTGATTTTCAGAAACTTAATAGCCTTATAGAAACATTTGACTGGTCTGATATTCTAGCGTGCACTGATCTTAATGTCACTTTAGAAAAATTTTATTTTACTTTAAATAAATTTTTTGACTCATGTGTGCCTTGGAAATATCCGTCCGTTTCAGCAAATCCTCCTTGGTTTACAAGGTGCCTTACTACCTTAAAAAATAAAAAAAATAAGCTTTTACTTAAATATAAAAAAACCTGCAGTAATGTGGATTTCGCAAGATACCTACTAGCTCGGTCGAATTTTACCGTGCATAACGCTGAATGTTATAGGAATTATATTGACCGCTGCCGGATTCAATTTACTCAGGATCCAAAGCAGTTTTATAATTTTGTAAACACTAAGCGTAAACACGTATCTTTTTCACCCCTGCTTACGTTTGAAAATTCTTCTGCGACTTCGGATCAGGCCATTGCCGATCTATTCGCAGAATTTTTTTCAAACAACTTATTCTCCTCCTAAACTGACTGATCAGCCTTACGCATATAACATTCAAGCAGCAAATCTTATTTTCTGTCCGTTTTTTTCTGAGAATAACTTATTATCTGGTCTTTTAAGGGTAAAACCCATTTATTCGCCAGGCCCCGACGGAGTACCAGGCTGTGTGCTAAAATACTGCGCCAGGGCTCTGTGCAAACCTCTTCTAAGACTTTTCAACTTATCTTTGGAAACCTCGATTTTTCCCCTTATGTGGAAGGAATCATTTATAATTCCCCTACATAAAAAAGGGAAAAAGTCCGAGGCTGCCAACTACAGAGGCATCTCTAAGTTGTCGGCAATTCCAAAGTTATTTGAAAAATTAATTACCCCTCATTTGCAACACCTTTGCTCTTCGATTATCACTCCTTGTCAGCACGGCTTTATTAAGCGTCGCTCCACCACCACAAACTTATTGGAGTTGACATCCTTTGTCATAGATGGCTTTTGTAAGGGATATCAAACCGATGTAATTTACACAGACTTCAGCAAAGCATTCGATTCAGTTAATCACTCACTCTTGTTGAGTAAACTGAATATGCTGGGTTTTCCTAAAGACCTCTTAACGTGGATCTCCAGCTACCTAGATGGAAGGACACAAAGAGTCTTATTTAAAAACATACAGTCCCGTCTGGTCCGTGCTACATCCGGCGTCCCTCAAGGAAGTCATCTTGGCCCGTTATTATTTACGCTTTTTATAAACGACTTGCCCCCTGCTTTAACGAACTCTCTAGTTCTCATGTATGCAGATGATGTAAAGCTTTGTCTTCAGTACAAATCCATCTCTGCCCAATGCAGTCTTCAGTCTGACCTTGATAACTTTCAAAAATGGTGCTTAGCTAATGATCTAATACTTAATGGATCTAAATGCAAACATATGTCTTTTTATCGTTCTTGCCCTCTGCAAGCTACTTATTCTATTAATGGGATTGCCTTAGAAAAATTGACCCAGGTTAATGATCTCGGCATCCTATTAGACATCAAACTTAAATTTGCCGACCATATTTCCTTAATGGTTAATAAGGCTAAAGGAGTTCTTGGTTTTATCAAAAGGTGGTCAAAAGAATTTAATGACCCCTATATAACTAAAACTCTATTCATTTCTTTGGTCCGTCCTATACTGGAGTACGGTTCATGTGTCTGGAGTCCCCAATATGGAGTACATCAGGACCGCATAGAATCCGTACAAAAGAATTTCCTAACTTTTTCACTTAGAGGTCTAAACTGGGATGCAAATCTTCACCTTCCATCTTATAACAGTAGACTCTTACTCATAAACTTACCTAGCTTAACAAATCGTAGGACAATGCTCGGTGTAGTTTTTCTGCATAACCTTATTAACGGGGATGTAGATAGCCAGCAAGGAACAGAGGACTAAAGTTTCGAGTCCTTCTATTAGGAATGTTAAATTTTAAGCGTGTTAGTAAACGCTTAAAATTTAACATTCCTAATAGAAGGACTCGAAACTTTAGTCCTCTGTTCCTTAGCCGTTGTAGTTCGACATATGCACTGCATGACCCTTTTAGGGTATTATGTTCGAACTACAATGGTCTCTACGCCATAACATCTCTTTCCTGTCCCTCAAACTTAAAATATAGAATTTTAAATTTCCTTACTAACTCCTCCTAGCTTAATAATAAAAAAAAAAATTGCTTAATATATTCTAACAAATCGTTTATTGAGCGCCCCTCGGTCGTCTGGGCCTCTAAGCTTTATGATGAATACAGGAATGCTAGCTGATGCTCTTATTGATGCACAAGCCATTTCCAAATTCTGAAAGACCGGTAAAAAAAAAAAAAAAAAAAAAAAAAGCAAACATAGAACTTGATTTATATATTATATTTTTAAGATTGAATCTGTGCCATTGTACCATACAACCATCTCTTTCATTCCTAATAACAATTAACATATCGCTAACTATAAATTCCTTATATACACAAATACATTTATATAAGTGGTATGATGTCATCATTTATATAAAAGCATATTATTCCTATGTATACTTATATAGATATATAGATATATATATATAGGTATATAGATATATATATATATATATATATCTTATATATATATATATATATGTAAAAATACAGGTATAAAAGAGCGGGCTCATTGAATAAATTTATTAGTACCTAAAAGTAGCCTTTTTGGAACGAAACCAGGAGTACGTGAGTTGCATATGATGGTATGTTTACAAATTCTCACAAACAATCAAAAAATAGCCTTGTATTTATGTATATTAAAGTCTTTCTTAGATACTCTGAATGATCAAAAGCCTGTTATTGGCTACACAAAGACTAAAGACTTATGTATTAATTTCGAATACAAGATCATTGGTTGTAAGATAAAGAAAACCACATATGGGGCGAAAATAGCTCTTTATTTGACTGATAAGGACGACGAACCACTCTGGATATTTTTACCAAAGAGTTACGTGAATAAATTTTCAACTAAAACATCATTTAAGAAATTAAAGGAATATGGTATAACACATCTTGTATATAAAGGAAAAGAGATGACTAGATATAGCTCAGCCTGTTTACAATTTATCTCAAAGGAGTAACAGTATAAAAGAGTTGGATCCCTACATTGAATCATCAGCTTTACATTTACCATTAAGTCAGAATCAATTCAGCTAACCTCGCAATGTATGGTCATCAAACTAAATTATTTTTACTTCAATTTGAAGACATGCTTTTCGAGGAACATCTTAGAAAACTTGAATATTTAAAAACAACGCTGGCGGATCTAGAAGAAAAGGAAATGCTGTACTCCAAATATGGATTCCACTACAAAATATGTCCCTGGAGTGATGATGAAGCAACCGAAGGACCGGACACTTGTAATTGCAACAAACTTCCTCTATATATAAAGGAAGCTACGGATATTATGTTAAGATACTATAAAATAACTAAAAGAATGTATCCAAATTTATGAAAATAAAGAACATTTTGTCTAGATATTATATATAATATTGTTTATTTTTCATATTGGGTTAAAAAAAAAGAAATAAATAAATAAAAAATCATTTAAAACATTTACTAAACATTTTAGAAATTAACTTATCATTATAGGTGAAATCTTTAATCTTAAAATTCTGTATGAAACTCTTTAAAGTTTTTCGATTGCTTTTGTAAAGACCAAAAAGCATGCAGTAATGTCCACAGGTATTTGAAAAGTATCCTTGTAATTGTTGCTTGTTATAAGTATATTTTGAGGCATTTCTTTTTAAAAATGCAATAAATTCTTTTTCTGAGGATATTGTCCATAAGAATCGAAAAATTCTGCTGACTTTTTGTTATAGAAGTAAAATGCAACCCAATGCATTCCTGGTTGGTATGAATAATCAGTGTTAGCCACAATTAATGCTGGATATTCACGAATTTCTTTTGGTAGTTTATCGGCCGAAAAAACCCCTTTAAATATTTTTTTAGTTTGAGGATGCTTGAAGAGCAAGTCCATGATTTGTATTGTATTCATTTTTACAAAAGTACTCGAATATTTCGATGCTTATCAATATCAATCATAGAGTCGTATTCACAATAAACAATGCAAGTAACAGCCTCAGCTAGAGGCTCAGAGAATCTTCCTTCTATTCTGATCGTTCCTTGAGAAATCAGGTTAGCGCAAACACTAGAATTGAAGTGATCAGCAGTTAAATCAAACTCTAATATAAAATTATTTTTGTCAAACATATCCTTGGAAATTTGGAGACCGCGATCATAATGCTTAATTCCACAAGCTTTAAATAGTAAATTATATGCTCTTGAACTTTGGGTATTGGTAGGATTCGAGAAATCAAGTTCAAGTGCCTGAAAAGGTACCTGTACTCCATTAACTAGCAGATTGAATCGTTGTATTTTAAAGTTTTCAAAATTAAAAGGATCTAATCCTCGATTTCCTGAATATGCTCTGTTTTTTACCATACAAAAGGCCAAAAAATTTGGAATTTGACCAATAACTGCATTATCGATGGATAATATATTATTTCCTGGATATATTGTAAATGATTTTACTTCAACTTTATTGTTTGGGTATATTGCATTTTTTGATTGTAAGACGTGATGATGAGCTAATAAAATGCTGGGGTTGACTACTACATGATTCATGAACAGCTGGGCTTCCAAGATCTTTAGATTCGATTCAGTTTCGGTTTCCAATAAATAAAATGCTGTTTTTTCAATATTAAAAGTAATGCGCAAATCAACATTATTTACAAGCAGTTTTGGTTGGTTGAAAATATCTCCATGAACTTTTCCAAATAATTTTACTTTATTACTATTTTGAAACATATTTTTAAGAATTTGACTGCCATCACTTTTAAATGGTGTTTGGATACCATAATTTGGGAAATGTCCTTGTGTTGCTAAATGACTTTCACTTGCATCACAACCATAGTGTAAAATTGTTTGCAAATATGATCTATAATGATAATTATTGTCGCTTTGGGAAACCAAAGTATTATTTAAATATACCGATGAGCTTCTAAATATAGAATGCAATATATTATTTGCTACACCAACAGCATTTCCTTCAATACTACTATTATCAATTTTTTTTAAGTTGAACCACAAGTTTTAAGTAAACACTTGAAAGATCTCTATAGGTTTCTCCATTCCCTAAACAAACGAATTCAATTGATGAAGCACTATCCAAAGAAGCAATAGGGTTGTATGAAACTTCTTCGGTTTTCAAAATACAGCTTTGCGTTGGATGAGGCTCAAAAAGATCCAGTTCGCTTTTCATGCATTCAATGTGGTTACTCATTTTGATTGGGAAAATATATCACTAATTTTAAATTTTTTAGATGATTTTTTTCTTGACTTTTTTGAACGCGTATGTTTACGACGTTGTTTAGTTGTTAAATGATTGCGATTTTTTCTTGGTCTCCTCTTTTTATGCCTTTTTCCTTTACCACTTTGTAATTTAGTAATTTTATGAATTGCTTTGTCAGATAGATTATGTAATGCGATTTTACTTTGTTCTTGAATGATATTTCGTAGAGGTTTTCGAACCAAATCATTTATAACAGCCTTTCCGGTTTCAGCAGCTTGATTTTTAAGTGCATTTATCCCTGACAGAAAAAGCGGTTTAATGTAATTAAAAAGTCCACTAAAGAAATTTCCAATACCACGACCATGCTGAACAATTCTTGGGGAAACATAGAGACTACCTATGTTACTTAAACTTCCACCGCACTGGTTTAAATAATATTGATGATAACATTTCGCCATGATTGGTAAATCAATTCTAAATGTTAGTTTCCCTTAACATTATTATTTATAGATTTTTTCTTCTTTTTCTAAAATGCAGAGTTAGAAAAATTGGAACTGATGAAGTTTCAAAGGGGATTTTATATCCACTTGAATCAGTAATTAATATGGAAATTTCGTTTGGTGATAAATTTTCAATAGGATAAAATTCAACATTTCTAAACTGCATAAATTTTTCTTTTCCATTTGTAAATAAAACTCTTAAGCAACGTGGTCTTTTGCTTCCTACACAACGAGGCTTTATAATGTCCGTGTAAATAAATATTGCACCGCATTCCATCTCATCCGCTTTCATTGGTGCCGATTTGTATCGAAATGTTTCAGAATTTACTAAACTTATAAATTCTGTTGAATTAGAGCTTGATTCTTCTGAATCATTTTCTTTTGTTTCTCTCTTTTTTTTAGGATTTTTTCGAAAAGAATTGTTTAAATATATGTCAGTTATACCGACTTCCCATTCCTCAGACATTGTTTCAGGAAGGTTTACAATATTTGTAAAAGCGCATTTTACATTATCAGGAAACACATTTAAGGAGTCATTGCTGAGCAATGTAATATAAAACTCGTTTTGAAAAAACATTTTAAGCTCAGCAGTTAAGAATATGAGATCCAATTTAATTTATTTTTACCAATTTGGATATTGTTTTCTTTGCGGTTTGCCCTTTTCAATTTTTCTAAATCACTTATATACTTAAGATTTCTAAGTGGATAGGGGGATCTCTATTCTTTTTAACCTTATTTCTCAGTTTCAGTTTCTTTTCAGTAGAATTTTCTTTTATAATTCTTGTTTTCTCAACTACTGATTTTTTTTAAATCTTATCATCAGTGAAAGAAGTATCTGCGAGTGATCGTTTATTATTAATTGGAATTGAAACAGATTTCTCAGATGATTGTTCTTCTTCATCGCTGGGTAAAATGGCTAAATCGGGTAAATCCTCTCTTTTAAATTATGACTCGTTCTTGCATTCTTTTGAAGTACTGGCAATAGAATCTTTCCAATCATCTATATATTTTTGGGTTTCTACATTTTGATTTAATAAAAACGAGGGTTTCGATACCGATTGATGCAAAACAGCTTTGTTTCTCTTTTTATTTTGGTATGCACTTGTTGAATTTTAATCCATTTATCATAATCACTAATTTTTTTAATTGTTTAAAATTGGTAAAAATTTTAAATTTATAAGATCATTTCCTCGATCATTTACTAAAAGTTTATGGTATGCATTTGGATGCATTAAAATTACTTTGTTTAGCTGATGCATACTTTTAATCATGACTCAAAATTTTTCCAAAAATCCCAGAAAGCAATAAACTTATTAAAATTGGTGAAAATCCGCCTTTTTGAATAAGAGCTCTTCTCTTAGAATTTAAAGATTGTTTTGAGCTGGAAATATGTCGTAATACATTTTTATACTTTTTTAATGAATTTAAGATATTTTTTGATATTTTATGGTTTCCTTTTAAAGTATTTATCACTATCTCCGACAATGTTTTTACTAACTCGCTATCACTATTGCAAATAATCGCATTTCGAAGTTTATTATTTGCTTTTTTGAGCACATACAATAAATGTTTGTTCGCTTTCAATCGCCTTATGCTCTTTTTGCCAACCATTTTCATCTGAATAGCAAATTGAATTTAATGGATTAAAAAACTCTGTTCTAAATCTTAAAAGATCATTTATTCCTTGCGTAAGATCAATAAGTAAATAACCATGAGGTTCATTCGTGACTTCTTTATATATTCTAAAAAGTTCTTTAGGGTTTTCAGGATATATCTGTCTAGCTAAACATTGAAATTGTAATTTATCTCTAGGATTTTTAAATGCCACAATGTATTTTGTATTTAGTGATATGTCTCGGGTGTGAGTAGATTTATGAAATATATTTTGTGTTACAACAATTACAGATAAATTTCGATGATGAGATCCTTTGGTAAAAAGTTCACATACATTTTTATTAAATGCTCCCATCATCAAATCATCTAATACCAAAAGTATAGGTTCATTATTTTCATTTTCAATGGAGTCAGATACCCCATGGTAATATTCAATATTGGTAAAATTTGGTTTCGCTTGCTCTTCACCGTAACACCATATTATTCTATCTATTGAAGTACTTATTAAGTCCTTCCTTCCATTTATTAAATTTTTCAAAAATGTTGTTTTACCCGATCCTGAGGGACCGCAAATGAGCATCGTAAAAGGATGAACAAATTGTGTAAACATTTTGATAAAAGTTTTTTGTTTATTCAATGCTAATTATCAAAAATAAATTTTTCTAATGATTTTTTTCCTGGTCCCGTTTTTTAGCGCAGTCCTTTTCAAAATGAGTATCAGAACCACAATAGTTGCAGTATATAAGTTGACTGTATCCTTTTTTACGAGGATCTTTTCCAAAGATGCGATCCATTTTGCTAAAACAACTTCTCAATTGAAGTACTAAAATCATACTGTTTATTAAAGTAATTTATACATATGATTCTCCGTTATAGTATATATCGTAATTACAGTTTTCTAAAATTACAAAAAGCCTAAATAAATTATTTAGAGCACATCTAAGCTTAAGTTTTTTGTGAATTTTACAGTTGGTAAAAAATTAGGATAACATGTCAGGCTTTATATCTATATCGATAATATTATTCGACAGAAACTTGGATAAAAATTCCTTTTTACTTGCCACGTACAATTATATTGGAAAACTTATTTAGTGGAGAAAGTACATCGCTTAAGCAGTTATAGGGTATTTCTCCTTCCAATCCGTTAATGTTTTTTCGATGAATATTATGTTGTTGTAATGTATCATAATTCAACTCCTTAATGTTGTATGGAGGTTTGAAGTGAAAGACGTTTGGTATTACAGTTCCTCCAGGCATGAAGGCCAATTCCTTAACAAAAATTTGATTGTTATTTCCAACAACATATTGAAAATCTACTATAACGGAATTTGATCTATCAAATTTAGTGATTTTAGAATGAGTTTTAAATGTAAACTGACTTTGGTGTCTACATTTTAGGTCTTTATATACCATTCATTATACCCTTGCAGAGGGTATTATAATTTTGGTCAAAAGTGTGCAACGCAGTGAAGGAGACATCTCCGACCCTATAAAGTATATATATTCTTGATCAGGATCACCTCCTGAGTTGATATGAGCATGTCCGTCTGTCCGTCTGTCCGTCTGTCTGTCTGTTTCTACGCGAACTAGTCTCTCAGTTTTAAAGCTATCGTCTTGAAACTTGGCACACACCCTTCTTTCCTTTGCACGCAGTATATAAGTCGGAACGGCAGGGATCGGCTCGACTATATCTTATAGCTGCCATATAACTGATTGATCGGAAATGGTATAACTTTGGTGTTTTTAGAGTTACAGAGTTCAGATTTTGTACGAATGCTACTTTTGGCAAAATCATACGACCTACCAAATTTCATAAGGATCAGCCGACTATATCCTATAGCTGCCATATAACTGAACAATCGGAAATTAACAAACTTTGGTGTTTTTGAAGATAAAAAGCTGGAACTTCAGTACAGATTCTATTTTGGGTCAGTTATATCTTATAGCTGCCATATAACTGAACGATCGGAAATGGTATTTGGTAAAAATACCAAATTTGGTATTTTTGAAGATGGAAGCTTGGTACTTTGTTTAAGATTTTTTATTGTAATAAATTGGTTATTTTATGATATTCTCATAAGGATCGGCCAATAATCCGATGTTTGCGATATATATCCGGTTTTAACTGCAAGGGTATATCAACTTCGGCTCCGCACGAAGTTAGCTTTCCTTTCTTGTTTTATTATATAATACATGCATTATGTAATATATAATATAAAAGTTTTCCTAACATCTTAGGAGTTTGTATATATGGATATATATTTCATTTCATTATGTATATTCATTATATATATATATGTATAAACGGCATACTAAACCCTTTATAAACCACACATTTTAGTAACTAATTTCAGTTTGTTAATAACATTCAGATTCAATGGATACACTCCAAGCTAAAAGAGATAGAGCCATAAGAAAAAAACAGAACCATGAAGTTATATTTGGTTTTGAATATTTTGTGGCTCAAAATTTGAAAATAAAATGTGGATTTTCGACATCTAGAAAATTTACTCCAATGATTTGGATGCAGCAGCACAAAAACAATTATATTGGATTTGATAAAGAAGAATGGATGCAACTGCTTACATACAAGGAATTTATACAATTAAAGATTGATCAGTATGGCTTCCTAATGTCTGATACAATTTTGGATCATCCTATTTTATCAACTGTTAAATGTAATTTTAGATTTAGAAAATCAGATAAACAATATGTTCCGATACTAAATCAATTCGGTAATAAAATTGAAATAGATAGTGACACTTGGAGATCATTAATTCGCCTAGCTATATTTTTAACTACATTTTTATGTTGGAACACTATATTAAAACAGCAAATATCCTATCTGTACTATAATCATATCATTCCGAAGTGCGTCTCTTTACAAAAATTCGATATTCAATTATCCGATTTAGAGGGTAACTATGATAAAAATGTTCAAATAGATTTAACACGTTTATGTTTCGAAATATCTAAAAAAATGACAAAAGAAATAAAAGAAGATGTAATTCATTATAAGAAATCATTAATCTCTAAGAACTCAAACATTAACAATAAAAAATAAGTTTTTTAAAAATAAAAATGAGTAAGCAACAAGTTGTTGATGAAATACATAAAACTTGTAGAAAAAATTTTTTACGTCGAAAGTTCGTTCAAAAAGGGTTGCATGATACTTGGCAAATTGATTTGGTTGAAATGATCCCATATTCCAATCAGAATAATGGATATAAATATTTACTAACGGTTATTGATACATTTTCAAAATATGCTTTTGCTAAGCCTGTAAAATCAAAATCGGCAATGGATGTTGCAACTGTTATGAAATCTATATTGAAAGATTCCAAATACAAGCCAAAAAATATACATTCCGATCAAGGAAGAGAATTTTTTAACCAACTCTTTAAAGGACTTATGAAGAAAAATAATATAAATCATTATCATACATTTACACACCTTAAGGCTTCGATTTGTGAACGATTTAACAGAACTTTAAAAAATAGGATGTGGAAAATGTTCAGTTTTAATGGAAATTATCGATGGATTACCCATTTGAATTCGCTTGTAGAAGACTACAACCATTCTTACCACAGAACTATAAAAATGAATCCAATCGATGTTTGTAAACAGAATGAAGAGTTTATTTTGAAAACATGTTATAACATTGTTAAGGTATTTCCAAGGCATAAATATGTAGTAGGAGACCATGATAGAATAAGCAAATACAAGGGTGTATTTGTTAAAGGATATGAACCTAACTGGACAACTGAAATATTTACAATTTCAAAAATTAAGACTACATTCCCAGTTACTTACGAGCTCATTGATTATAAGGGTGAATCTATAAAAGGTACATTTTATGAAGCTGAAATTCAAAAAGTTAAAGACAAAACGGCATTCCTAGTTGAAAAAGTAATAAAAAGAAAAAAAGACCAGGTTTTTGTAAAATGGCTAGGTTTTGATGAAACACATAACTCATGGATAAATAAAACAGATTTATTAAAATAAAATTTTACAAATTGGAATTTATTTATACAAATTATACATACAAATTAAATTAATCCCGAAGTTCACTTTTTTAAAAAAATAATTTTTTATTTTTTATTTTTTATTTTTAAAAAACTTTATTAATTATTTCTTATTGGTTTCACAAACTATATTTAATCGCTTAAGGCTAGACCGATTGTAGATGAAAGGCTTGCTCCCGGAATAAGACTGCCAATTTTTTAATTGCCAGATAACCAACAAACCTCGGCTTAAGAGAAATAGCCCAAAAGGGTACTTGAAGAGAATAAACAATTGCGCTAAGAGATTCTAAGAGAAAGGGACAATTTGCTGATGCAGTAGTTGAGTCATTCGTGAAGAGTGATAAGATCGGAAGATCGATCGAATTCGGACTGGTGACGGCGAGTCGGCTCTAATGTTTATGTCTGGCTTAGGCCATGGAAAATTTATGGAAATGTTTACAAGTAGAGCTTGGGAATGTTTACAAGTAGAGCTTGATGTTTAGTCTGGATAATCGTTTGGGGATCATCAGAAATGAGTGAGGGGAAATTAGGAGACAAGATAAGAAATGGCATGACGCATTCAGCAGGGGCTACTGCGTTTGACAAATAATGTTTACATTGCCTATTTGGTGAGGCAATTTATGAGTTGGATAACACACCCCCTTCTAAATTGAAGCGTCCCGATTCAAATGATGGTGTAGTCATGGAGTTTAATTGAGCTGTTAATTCTGCTACGATTATTTCTTCATGCGGGATTTCTTGATCGGACAAATTACTGCTTTTTAAAATATTGCTAAGCCGTGGTTTAATGGTTTTACAATATTTTCTTAATGTATAAATTAATAACCAAATTATATATGTTGAAATTAATGTGATTACAATTAATGTTAGTGGAATTCTGGTTTGTTTAATTTGAATAAAAGGATATAGGGTATTTATGTTATCAAATGATAGTTCCGAATTGTTGGATATTATATATTCGGATATTTCAAAATTATTATAATTGTGGGCTGTAACATATTCTAATATTTTATTATCTACGTTTGAATACGATATATTATTAATTATTGTGGTACCATTGAATGTTATTAAATAAGACCCTATTAGGCAAGAGTCATTTACAATATTATTTCCATTTACTAAAATAGCACCTTCCTGAATTATATCAATTTGTTTATTTTTTTCTCTTATTTTATTACATATTGATTTTTCGCCGTTCAATAAGCGAGTGAAACATGATTTCTCTGTGCTAAGAACACAATAATTATTAAATAGTTCTTTTTTGAAATTATTTATTTCAAAATAAATGTTGTCGCATTTTGCAACCTGATTGCTTAACAGTAATTTTCCATCATTATGAGAAATAGCTCTTGCGTAATAAGTATCGCATCTATTTTTTATAATGGGATATTTCAAATAAATTATAAATAATTCTTTATGCAAAGCAATTTTGAATTCAGAAATGTCCAATAAATCCGTGATTACTACAGGTTTTGATTCGTGTTTATATATTTCTTGAATATCGTCTATATTTAATATTTTTGTGTTAAAAATTTCAATTTTAGCCAACGTAATTGTATCGATTAAATTTTGTAGATCATAAGTTATTAAATGTAGACGATGTTTTCTTAGAGGTAACTCTTGGCTTGTAAAAACTGATTTTAAATTTGTGGACAGTTTTTTTATTTCATCAAACAATTTGGAATTTATTATTTGTTGCTTGTTGTTGTTATCAATTAATTCATTAATTTTATTTTCAATTGTTACTACGTCATCATGGTCCGGGGTACCAGCTAACCATTTTAAAACCGTTCCTAATTCATTAATTCCTCTCTTAGATCTTGTTGGCAATAATTGTGATAGAATTATGTCTAGAGTTCTTAAATTATAAGAAATTTCCCAGTTCAATCTATCATTATTAGTATTCTCTATGTAGTTAAGCTCTGTGTTCATAATTTCTTTATAGAAGCTAATGTTGGTAACATGAAATAGTTCAGCAAATGAGTCATAGGTAAGAACGTCCTTATTGTCTTTATAAAGAAAGAAGTCATGATTCGAATAATTAATTATTTCGGATGTTGTTGTAACTATGGTCAGAAACAGAAGTATTGCGGAATGCATTGTTATCTGTAAGTTAGAGAGGAAACAAAAATTTAAGACTTAATATTATCTTTGTGAACTATTCTATTCCTATTGTTTATTATTACTTTATTATCCTGGTTTTCCTTAACTACCTGTTTTTTATATCTTGCTTTTAACTTGTTTCTTTCCCCATATTTTTTTTCATAAATTATGTCACCTACATTATAATTTTTTTGTTTTTTGTCTTTGTTATGTGTTGCTAGCATAACTGTTTGAGCTTGTTGTAGAATATTTGGTATTTTCCCATGGTTTATTTTGTTGTATAGTATATCCAATGGCTTTTCATTGGTAACTGAGTGAATACTTTGATTATATTTTTGAGCTGCTCTTATGATTATTTCAGAATAATCTGTCAGATTGTATTCATCTTTGATACATCTAGCAATCTCTGTGAGTGTTGAATGTGCCCTTTCAATTTGACCATTGGAAGTGCTATGTCTTGGATCTGCAAAGTGTATTGTGAGTCCACTTCTACTTATAAATGAACGAAATTGCGCAGATGTGAAACTTGGTTCGTTGTCTGTCATGATTGTTTTTGCTAATGGATAATGTTGTAAAATTTCTAGTACTTTGTTTTCAATATTTAACTTATTTTCTATTTCTTTGACTGTTAAGAATTTTGAATAGGCGTCAATACACGTTAAAAAAATTTTTTTATCTGCATAAAAATTTTTTTATCACCTTCACTAGTTGGAATTGGTGCTTCACCTATCGGAATTTCTACTGGATGTCTGCAATATTTATTTTGGTTACAAATGACGCAATTTTTTATGTATTCTTTTAATTTTACAAATAATTTTGGCCAATAATAAAGTCTAGATATTTGTTTGTAATTTTCGTCTAATCCTCTATGGGCGCGACAATGAGTCTCTTGAATAATAATTGCCTTGTCTTCTTCATTTTCTACGTCTTGTACAAAAATTCTTGTAAATAGGAATTTGTTTCCGAAATTTTCCTTTAGTGGTTTTTGCAATAAGTAAAGGTCCTGTAGGGTACAGTGCAAGCCTACAGTTATATTTGGTGTAATATATTCTTTTAATAACGTTACTAAATTCTCTGGAGTATCATACTCAATAATATGTCTAACATTATTGAAGACATTTATTGATTCGTGGACTGTTAATCTGCCGGTAGTGATTAAGAGTTGAATTTTAAATTGGTTAAGTGGTTTATTAGTTTCCTCGATTACATTTTCAAAGCTGCTTTCTGCGGAATGAATTGTATTTTCATCTGAGCTATCTTCTGATATATCTGCGTCTGACAAATTGTTTATTTGGACTCTGGATAAAGCATCCGCTACAACATTAGTTGTACCTGGTTTGTATTGAATTTTTGGTGTAAAACTTTGTATGAATGAATACCAACTTTTCATGTCAACATTTGGGTTTTTGTCAGATGTTGAATACGATAATGGCTGATGATCGGTGTGAATTTCCATTCCAACCACGCCATATAAGTAGTTTCTTAGAGTTAATGCCCAAACAATTGCTAATAATTCTTTTTTGTTTGTGGCGTATGCTTGTTCTGTTTTATTTAGGGTTTTTGATATAAACGTGATAGGTTTACCCTCTTGCGACAGAACCGCTCCTAATGCTATATTTGAAGCGTCTGTTGTAAGAACGAATTTTTTACTATAATCTGGTTGTACTAATTCAAGTTGATTAGTAAGGTTTTGCTTAAGTTCATTGAATGCTTTTACAGCTGGTTCGTCCAACTGTACCGACATTTTTTTCGACATATTTTTAGATATTTTACCATTATGGCCTCCTAAATATGAGGTGAGTGGTTTTGCTATGTAAGTATAATTACGGACAAATTTTCTATAATAACCTGTTAGGCCCAGAAAGCTCCTAAGCTCTCTGATATTTTTGGAATTGGGTAATTTTGTATTGCTGCGATTTTAACTGGGTCTGTTTTGATTGCATTATAAGAGACCACGTATCCAAGAAAGTTGGTTTCTTGCGAAAAGAATTTGGATTTTTCTAAAGAAATTTTCATATTAGCTTCTAAAAGGATATTTATTATTCTAGTTAAATCATTAAAATGTTCTTCTACAGAATTTGAGAAAATTAGTATATCGTCCATATAGACGTGGCAAGTTTTTCCAACCTGATCTCTTAAAATGTCATCCATTGCTCGTTGGAAGATTCTTGGAGCGTTAGTTAAGCCAAAAGGCATTCTTAAAAATTCGTATTTACCGTTATTTATAGAAAAAGAGGTTTTTTGAATGTCTCATTAATATTTGATGGAAACCTGATTCCAGGTCAATTGTGGAAAAAAAAATTTTGCTTTTCCCAGATTAGCTAATATAACAGATGGATCCTGCATAGGGTATCTGTCGGGAATTGTATTTTCATTTAATTTTTTAAAATCGATGACAAGTCTTAGTTTTGGACTGCCATCTTCATTGTATCCTTTTTTCGGAACTACAAGAACTGGGGAATTATACGGACTCCTGCTAGGTTGTATGATTTTTTTCGGACAGCATTCTTTTAATTTCTTTATTAACAAATTCTGCTACGGATTGGGCATATGGGTATTGTTTTCCATATATGGGTCTATCATGTTCTAAGTTTATTTCCCCTCTAATGTCAGTGCGGAAAGGAATTTGCATATTTATTTTGGAGTGTTCATCTTTGATATGGTTTACTATAATATTTCTTAATTCATCAATATCATTTTCTGATTTCAATTTTATGTTGTTTAGGCAATGTTTTTTATTTTTTTTGTTGCCTGAAGTAGATTGTGAGCTTATTGACCTTAAATCTTCATTTTTTGATTGGAAGGATTTTATTGAACTAAAATCCTTTGAATGCTCCGATTCAGAGCTGTAGTCATAGTCGCTTGTTTCGACGCAGACTGAATTTGATTTAACTTGTTTTAACTGGTTAAAGTATTTGTTTATTAAGAACTCGTTCACAGGGTGATTACATTTTTCCTCGGTGTGGCATAGATTTTCTTTACACACTTTATTGTGAAAAAGTAATTTTTCCTCTTTACCATGATATTGTATAACTCCCTTTTTGGTGTCGATTATAGCACCAATTTTTTTAAGTAGATTATAACCGACTAACAAGTCAGTTTCTAAACCCTCGATTTCATAAAACATATATTTAATATTGAAGATTGTTATCATGTGATAATACTTTATTATCGAATATCCGTTTACGGTTGAAACCCTTTTATAAATAGGGAAAAAAATCGTGAAAAAAATAATTTTTTATTTTTTATTTTTAAAAAACTTTATTAATTATTTCTTATTGGTTTCACAAACTTTATTTAATCGCTTAAGGCTAGACCGATTGTAGATGAAAGGCTTGCTCCCGGAATAAGACTGCCAATTTTTTAATTGCCAGATAACCAACAAACCTCGGCTTAAGAGAAATAGCCCAAAAGGGTACTTGAAGAGAATAAACAATTGCGCTAAGAGATTCTAAGAGAAAGGGACAATTTGCTGATGCAGTAGTTGAGTCATTCGTGAAGAGTGATAAGATCGGAAGATCGATCGAATTCGGACTGGTGACGGCGAGTCGGCTCTAATGTTTATGTCTGGCTTAGGCCATGGAAAATTTATGGAAATGTTTACAAGTAGAGCTTGGGAATGTTTACAAGAAGAGCTTGATGTTTAGTCTGGATAATCGTTTGGGGATCATCAGAAATGAGTGAGGGGAAATTAGGAGACAAGATAAGAAATGGCATGACGCATTCAGCAGGGGCTACTGCGTTTGACAAATAATGTTTACATTGCCTATTTGGTGAGGCAATTTATGAGTTGGATAACATACATATATACATTTTTAATTTTTATTATTATTATTATTATTATTATTATTATTATTTATATATATATTTATTTATTTTTATTTTTTTATTTATTTTTTATTTTATTTTATTTTTTTTTTTTTTTTTTTGTGTCTTATTTAATATTTTTAAAAATACGTACAATATTATTGACATTATCCATTTGTATTTAATAAAGATCTTAATTTATAATGCCCATATGCTAAAGTATTAATATTATCAACTAATACATATCTTTTATCATCTCTAGGGCTAAGACTTACTTTATTAACTACTTCAGTATATAACTGATGTCCCCTACTTCTTATACATCTTTGTTCTCCATAGTACGTTTTCTTATGTCTAATACATTCAATATAATCTAAATGACACAGTTTTTTGATTACTGATTGCTTAACACCCTTAACTTTCTTTGTATCTATATATTCGTCATTGTCTTCTACCAAAAATGAATATGCTTTAGCTTTTAGACCCGCAAAAGAGGTCATAATTTTTCCAGCATTTTCATCTTTGAATAAGCCTAATTCTTTGTTGTTAGCTTGAATTATATTGAAGCGGTTTCCTGACTCATAATTTGATGTGTCAAAACGGCTAGAATTTTTTTTTATCATTTTGTATATATCCTCTTTACAGGAAACTATAAAAGAGTCTGTATCCATATATATTATTTTGGCTGTGGGACATTCTACTAGTAAAAAGTTATAATAGTAATCATACATTAGCCATTTTGACAAATCAAGAACTGTAAAACCAATATAAATAGGCTTATCGTACATAATTGAAGTCTTTGTAGTTTCAATTGCTGCTAAATTTTCTCCAAAAATTTCTACACTATGAAAATTATTTCTTGCAACAAGTTGTCTAAACCCTGGAGAGTTTTGCGCAGATTCATACCGAGTTACTAGCGTTATTTCTCGACGCTTTTCTACGTTTTCCATGGTTTTTCCGTATACTGCATTGTTCATCAATTTATAAAAATTTTTTTCAAATTCATTTTTTGCTTATTTTCTATGTTTTGTATTTAAATCTATATAGGGCTTTAACCAGTATGATTGACTAAAAGATATGATTCTGTGAATTTTCTTTAATTTTAATCCATGTGTTAGACATAGTTGAAGCTGTTTTAAATGAATAATATAAAACTCCTTGGAATTTAAATCTGCAATTAATTTGGGCTGTTTTCCTCCTGGTGGAACTTTGTTTTCGGGACAAAATGGTAAACTATTATGTTTGTCATGCATTTCGTCAGGATATTCTAAATCTACTTCTAAAATAACCTAAATAAATAAATACGACACCCTGTGTCTCCTGAGGAATCGGTATTTTGTACATCAAATGAATTAGATTCATTTTCGTTTAAAAATTTAAAATTTGAAATTGGAGAGTTTTTGGCTCATAGCCCAACCATATAAATTATTTGCGTCAATATACGACAAATAATTTGTTGGTTTCGTTTTATCATAATTTTTCATGTACTCATTATTTGCCTTTGAAATTCTTTGAGTACATTGAGTCAGTCCTCCACGTACACCTCTTTTTACAAAATTGTACATGTTAGGATCACTAATCAATTCTAGTTCTACTTTTGTATACTTCAGCATAGCATCCCATGAAATAGATGGGGCTGAAACATAATTAACCGGGTCTAATTTATATATTCTTGTACATACATATATTGCGGAAGTTTTCAAAAACGTCTGCTAAAATTAAAACGTCACTCTCCAAATACAGTTTCATGTAGTCTTTTAAAGTTCTACACTGAAACGAACTCCAAATTTCTTTAGCGAAATGGTATTCGCTAACACTACACTCTTCGTCCTTTAACGAATTATAAAAATATTCCCTAGGAGGAAGTTCGGTTTCATTGAATTTTTCAAAACTATCTAAATAATCATAAGGAAATACTCCCTTTCTTCTCATTTGCCTAAACTTCTCTCCACTAAATTTTGATTTTAATATTTTAAAATCTTTATCTTCCATGTTGGAAGCTATTTTTTCTAAACTTGAATTTAAAAACCTATTGGAATCTATGTACTTTATAGTATAATTAGTCTTTCCCTTTTCAAAAATAGTTTGATTTAGAACAATATATAATTCTTTAGTGGAGGGTATTGGTTTCAATTTACCACCTAGGGCATTAATAAATAGGTGGATATCATATCTAGATAAATTATGAAAAACTACAGGGAAATACAGGGAAAACTACAGCTCTTAACTTAAAACTATCTTTACAACTTTTATGGATAGGTCCTTGGTATTTACCCGTGAACTGGATAAAATATTGTACGCGTTCATCCGTACTGATGTTCTCTTCACACGCATAACAGTTCCCATGCTCCTGGTAGTCCTCGTCGCAGATGTCGAAGTTTTATATAGGTTTTTTTTGACCCTTCCAGTATTTATTATATAAAACCATTGTCTCCTCTTCCAAAGTTTTTACAAACACCTTCATACAGTCATGTCCTGTAATTTATAAAAAGGAATAAAAATAATATTATTATTAATTTTAAAACTTATAGTTTTATGATTTGAAATTATTTACCTTCATAGGTCCATAATTTATTCAGATGCGGATTGAATTTATGAGCCACAACGAAACAGCACATGCTGTATGTTTATGTACAGGCTTGGTGTAAGAGGCGTTTGGATTATTAGATGCTGTGTGGTAATTTTCCAAAACCGCCTCAATATCCGCATAAATTACCACTGGTGGTGACAGTTTTTTAGAAATATTCTCAAATTTGGTTTTTGTGTTCGGTTGGGGGTATAGTGCAGCCACTTGACCGCACTCCTTTATATTGTGGGTCTTGTTAGTGCTGCAATAAAATTCTAAGCAATTTCTACAAAAATATCTTTCCGAATTTGAGTTGTTCACTTGTGATTTACACAATGTTTTTATGCTTGTAATGTACGCATAATGCAAACATTTTTCTTTGGGATTTTCTATACCCAATATATCAATATGGGTGCTTTTAACTTCTTTAGTCCTAATTGTAGGACCTTCTATGCGACCGTTATAAATTTCATATAAATTTATGCTGTAATTTGAGTTATTTTTCTCAAACAGCTTTTTTCCATCCTTTGTAATGGGAAACTCTATTCCCGAAAAGTTTAATATTTTTTGGTCATATTTTATAATGGGTTGGCTAATATCCAAAATTCCATAAAATGAAGTTCTGGGCAGTTTTTCGCGAGCTGATTTTTTTTGCGCTGATGTATCAAAATTTATTTGAATATGTTTCATATATGCTATATGAGCCAAAATGCACCACTTAAAACAATAAATGTCATTATTTTTAACATTTATGAGAGCATTTCTTTTTCTTATGCTCTTAGGTGCTTCAACATATCCTGATCCAGGAAGATGCTCTAGCTTTAATATTTGTATTTCATAAAATGTAAAATGCTTAATAGCCCATCCAGAATCCCTCTCCTGGAATTCATCGGCTTTTGCAATTAACATTTCGTTATCGTCATTTAAAATGGATTCGATGTCGTTATATGAGCTGACGTAAATTGCTTTAAAGTTTGTTGAGAAATGTTTTGTTTCTTCTTGCATCTTATCAGCTTCTTCAGTGGGTTTTACATATTTTCCATGAACTGATAGTCGCACTTTTATAGCTCTTAATTCGCTAAGTGCATATTTTATAATATTTAAAAGATTATTTTTACATCCATTGTAAAATTCTTTTAAATCTAGATCGCGCACTCCGAATACTTTATACTTTTTTGTGTAAAAAGTATCACTTTGTGTTATAGGAAAAATGTTAGCATTTTGCCACACAAGTTTCCTTAATGCTGCTCTATGATTGGGAGAATGTAAATGAATTCTCTCCTCAACGAAAGCATAATTTTGCTTACAATCGGGACAAAAATTCGTCTCAGCAATTGTGCGGTCTAGTCTAGCCCTTTTTGATGTTGATGGCTGTTCTTCAATATCCCTGGGTTGCCCCTCTTGAGGGCTAGTTTCCTTGGGCACACCAGCCTTCCGTTTTACAGCTGATGATACATTGAAAATATTATGTTTTGCCGTAGTTCCTTGGTTCCTGATTCCTTGGATTTTTGGTTGTTGATTTTCAACCTGTTTTTTGGGCACCGTTGTTCGCGAACGATACAAAACTTTCGCCAAACCGTTGGCCTGAGATTTCTTGTTAATCTCCGAGAAGGCATTTCGAGGTCCTTCACATCGCTCATAATGAGTTATAAACTCATTAACACTAATAATTTTAGAGCACAAGTCACACGCAACTTTCGACTCCATTTTTATGTTTTTAGGTTTTTGGTTTTTGGTTTTTATTTTTGTAAAATAGAAAAAGCGTAAAAATTGCTTTAACCGACAAGGCAAGATTTATACTAAAAATTTGATTCTTAGCATAAACCTCAAAACCTATTGATCCTCGAAAACGAAAAACAGGTACTTGTGTTTGAATGTATTAGTATCATCAATACATGTACATGAGTTAACGCATGAAAACCACCCCAATTTTCCACACATTTTTCCGGTTAATGAATCGGGAAAACCAATCAGAAGGCCCCAAAGAAAAGATAACGCTTAGAGCCTAGAGCCTACAGTAGGGAGTAAATAGGCATTCGGCTGATTTCTTGCGTCATATCCGTGTATGCATGTATATAATGGTGGGAACGTAAATCCACAATCCAATATACACTCACATATATATATAATCCTAAATAAAAAAATACATATTGACCTTTCATCCGACCCTGACATAAATATGACTCCTGCAAGAAAGTGATAAAAAGGGATCGCAGCAGGTCAATTGGTTCCTTTTTTTTTTTATTGACCCTTCAGGGTGGGTTTTCACTTTTCTACGAAATGGTTTTCTTGTGATATACTTACTCCTTGTAAACTTCTGTAATATATTTTATATTTTAAAATTAACTTTCTTTATATAAGTCCGAGTTAATTTAAAATTAATTAAAAAAGAATTGGATTAAAAAATCCTTTTAAATGATATGCAACACCATAATAAAATTTTGAATATTTTTTTTAAATAATTATTTGTTCTTCATCATTAATTTTAAATTAATTACAAAAGAATTATAGTAAAATACACTTTTAAATGAACTGCAGCACCATGAATATAATTTTTGTAAATAAGCATTTTATTTTTTGTTCATCAATTGTATTTATTTTGTCACGATCCTGAATCTTATTTATTTTTTCACGATCCTGAATCTTATACAGGTATCTTATACAAGTGGGCAGTTGAATTTGTAGGGAATTAGGCAAACGGCGTATAAGCGGTAGAAAAATTTTAGTAGTATCTAATTAGGCGGTGATCCTGTCAAATTTAATCTACCATCCGGTAGAGGGCGCATGTAAAATGTCGCATGTAAAACGTCAAATTTACACAAACTTGACCCATAGATGGCGCCACTAAATTCACCTCGTATGCCGTTTGCCTAATTAGATACTACTAAAATTTTTCTGCCGCTTATACGCCGTTTGCCTAATTCCCTACAAATTCAACTGCCCACTTGTATAAGATACCTGTATAAGCTTCAGGATCGTGAAAAAATAAATAAGATTCAGGATCTTGACAAAATAAATAAAATTGATGAACAAAAAATAAAATGCTTATTTACAAAAATTATATTCATGGTGCTGCAGTTCATTTAAAAGTGTATTTTACTATAATTCTTTTGTAATTAATTTAAAATTAATGATGAAGAACAAATAATTATTTAAAAAAAAAAATATTCAAAATTTTATTATGGTGTTGCATATCATTTAAAAGGATTTTTTAATCCAATTCTTTTTTAATTAATTTTAAATTAACTCGGACTTATATAAAGAAAGTTAATTTTAAAATATAAAATATATTACAGAACTTTACAAGGAGTAAGTATATCACAAGAAAACCATTTCGTAGAAAAGTGAAAACCCACCCTGAAGAGTCAATAAAAAAAAAAGGAACCAATTGACCTGCTGCGATCCCTTTTTATCACTTTCTGGCAGGAGTCATATTTTTGTCAGGGTCGGATGAAAGGTCAATATGTATTTTTTATTTAGGATTATATATATATGTGAGTGTATATTGGATTGTGGATTTACGTTCCCACCAACATATACATGCATACACGGATATGACGCAAGAAATCAGCCATATGCCTATTTACTCCCTACTTAGGTTGTATTAATTGACCCAAAATAGAATCTGTACGAAGTTCCAGCTTTTTATCTTCAAAAACACCAAAGTTTGTTAATTTCCGATTGTTCAGTTATATGGCAGCTATAGGATATTGTCGGCTGATCCTTATGAAATTTGGCATGTTGTATTATTTTGCCAAAAATAGCATTCGTACTAAATCCTAATTTTCTAGCTTTGAAAACACCAAAGTTATACCATTTCCGATCAATCAGTTATATGGCAGCTATAGGATATAGTTGGCCGATCCCGGCCGTTCCGACTTATATACTGCGTGCAAAGGAAAGAAGGGTGAGTGCAAAGTAGCTCAAGACGATAGCTTTAAAACTGAGAGACTAGTTCGCGTAGAAACAGACAACTCAGGAGGTGATCCTGATCAAGAATATATATACTTTATAGGGTCGGAGATGTCTCCTTCACTGCGTTGCACACTTTTGACCAAAATTATAATACCCTCTGCAAGGGTATAAAAATTATAGTTATGGAACTTAATACTGTTTTGTGGATCTGTCAATATGAAAATTTGTTATGAATTAAGATAAGAAAATTGGATTTTGTTATGAAACTATTTAATGTTCAGTCTAATAATTAAAAGAAAGAAAGAAAATTCGAATGCTGCTATTTTCTACACGAGGTCGTGTTAGGGTCAGGATGGCCGTGTCGGCGCATTGAAACTGCGAATACACATTTTCGGGTATTTCACCAGAGTGATAATATTGCATCAGCCTCTTGCGCTGTGAGTGTGTGGTTGCCAGGCAATCGTTGGCACGCGACCGTTGCTAGGATGTTGTCGCTTTAAAAAAGTATCGTTGAAGCGAGGCGACAGCGTTGCGTCGCTGTCGCCGATCGAGGTTTGGTAGTATACACAGTAGGTAGAGAATTAGACGCAGGCAGTTGAGTACCAGAATTTGGAGTGGGTACAAGGCTGAAACTCGTTGCGCCGCAATGGAAGACAACAACAACGACGAGCATGCATTAATTCTTTTGGGCGATATCATGGGTACAGCTCCACATGAGCAATCCCTTTCAACAATATAGAAACACAAGAAAACTCTCTAGTGATTCTGAGTCCGAGACCGAAGGGCCTGGCAGATTTTCCACCCCAAAAAGCGCTAACGCTTTTGGGCAGAGAGCAGGGGTGCCCAGCCCCATTGCTCTCGGAGCTCCTTTGTTGTTGGAATTGCTCGTTATATGGGAAATTAAATTTCATATACGTGTGTGGCTTGTAGCATAGGCAAGGCTAAATACAAAAACAATTTTTCGTTTTTTCGAGTTAAGCAGCAACAATTGTATAGTGTCTCAGTTTTTCGGTCTAATACGAAGGCACTTTGTTTTTGTATTACCAAAAACTTTTACTGCAAAAAATTACTTTTGGTTGAGATCTCAAAAAGAATGGTTAACATCTGAGCTATGAATTTCTTTTATTTATAACTTTATTAGTTTTTAATTTTTATTTCATAAATATTTTTGTATGACTTTTTTCCATTGAAAGTTGTACTATAATTTTTTTCAGTATACCGACATGACTTGCAAAAAAAATGTCTATCTTTAATGTATTGGTGATTTTTTGCATTGGTATTCGAGTTTGCTCTGCCGTATGCTGAGCTTGGGCACCCCTGCTATAGAGATTAGGAACGACGTCAAGTGTGACGAGTCCCTAGACGCCGTCAAGTCCCTGCCCGAATTTACGGGAGCACAGGACGCATACTTCTCCTGGAGACATACGTCAGTAGCCGCATATATTATTTTCAGGAATTATGTAAATAGCTCGCGCCATTATCAGACAGTTATTATTATTAGGAATAAAATAAGGGGCCCTGCCGATGCCGTACTGTCTTCGTTTGGCACTGCACTAAATTTCGACGCGATTATAAATCGACTCGACTTTACGTACAGTGATAAGCGTCAGATTCACGTTATCGAGCAAGAAATGGGTACTCTCAGGCAGGGAAATCTAACACTCCTGCAATACTACGACGAGGAAAAACTCACCTAGCTCACCACCAACAAAGCTACCATGTCGTACGAAGCCTCGGCGGCAAAAGTTTTTTGTGAAAAATTAAATCTCGGGGCTTAGGCGCAGCCTTACGGATGTCCTTTTTTCGTTAAAGCCGAAAGATATGCCTTCAGCTCTCGCTTTGGCACAAGAAGTGGAATCTAACCACGAAACGTACTCCTTTGCGGCTTCATTTGCCAAAAGCCAGGAGAACAACGACAAAAAACAGCATCCAAAAGCGCAAGAATACCGACAGGCTTCTGCGCAGGCAAATGCACAGACAAACGCTGGCAAAAATCCATACTACGCCAAACAACACAAGGCGCAGGTACACTCTGCCCCACACAGTGGAGGCACCCCTGAACCCATGGACATCGACCCATCGCTGTCCAAGATGCTTAAGCCATCCCAAGCCCCGGCATACCAAAATAGGAAGCCGGCTGGGTCCGATCGATCTGCCCCACACAAAAGGCAGAGGGTTAATCACGTCGCGCAGAGTGCAGGTGCCGGGGAGAAATATACAGCCGCAGCTTCAAGCTCGGTTCAGGAAATTTACGATGACGTCATTCAAGATTATGATTCGGACGTCATTAATTTTTTAAAGGAATATCCCTGCTACAACGACAAGAGGCCAGCCGACGGGGTTCAAACGGAATCGAATGACCCGCAATACGCAATACAGGATACGATTAAACACGCCTAGAATAAGTTCCGCGACAGGGAAAACGCTTCCCGGCAAAACAGGGTTTTCGAAGTTGGCGAAAAAATCCTAGTGTAGTCTAGCAGGCGACTGAGCAACAAACTGTCACCTTTGTGCGAGAAAGAACCCGTGGAAGCGGACATGGGGACCACAGTCCTTATTAAGGTGAGGGTGGTCCACAAAGACAACCTTAGGTAGGCCGAGCGTGATTATACTTTCGCCCGCCTGATAATTTTTCATTTTTTATACCCTTGCAGAGGGTATTATAATTTTGTCCAAAAGTGTGCAACGCAGTGAAGGAGACATCTCCGACCCTATAAAGTATATATATTCTTGATCAGGATCACCTCCTGAGTTGATATGAGCATGTCCGTCTGTCCGTCTGTCTGTCTGTCCGTCTGTCTGTCTGTTTCTACGCGAACTAGTCTCTCAGTTTTAAAGCTATCGTCTTGAAACTTGGCACACACCCTTCTTTCCTTTGCACGCAGTATATAAGTCGGAACGGCCGGGATCGGCCGACTATATCCTATAGCTGCCATATAACTGATTGATCGGAAATGGTATAACTTTGGTGTTTTTAAAGTTACAGAGTTCAGATTTTGTACGAAAGCTATTTTTGGCAAAACCTACCAAATTTTATAAGGATCGGCCGACTATATCCTATAGCTGCCATATAACTGATTGATCGGAAATGCTATAACTTCGGTGTTTTTAAAGCTAGAGAATTCGAATTTGGTACGAATGCTATTTTTGGCAAAATAATACAACCTACCAAAATGCAGCCGACTATATCTTATAGCTGCCATATAACTAAACGATCGGAGGTGGTATTTGGTAAAAATACCAACTTTGCTATTTTAGAAGATGGAAGCTTGGTACCTTGTTTTAGATTTTTTATTGTAATAAATTGGTTATATTATGATATTCTCATAAGGATCGACCAATTCAATGCTATTTTTGCGATATATATCTGGTTTTAACTGCAAGGGTATATCAACTTCGGCTCCGCCCGAAGTTAGCTTTCCTTTCTTGTTTTATTATCCTTTTTCCTAGACACTTGGCATAAGTTTTGCTTCCATTATTATTTTAATCACGCTTTAGTGGTGGGCTACCCAGTTTCAATAAAATTCACAGCGCATCCAAATTACACGTTTTCGGTCATCGAAAATTACGGGTCATCGGCACGCGTCTTGGACTATTCCAAAGCCAAGTACATCCCCATCATTGATGGTCGAATCCTGATATGGGAGGAATTCGCTTCTATAAAGCACTCAGCGAATCTCTCGGAATATAGGCGCGTCATCGAAGAAACTAATGAGATGACCGTCATGTTCCCGCAATCTCACATGCAGAAACTCCTAGTTGTTGATGTCGCCCACCTACGCAACCTGCTCGACTCTTTGAGCATCCATCATAGGGTAGCAAGAAGTTTAGACTTCTTAGGGTTTGCGCTAAAAGTAGTGGCCGGAACGCCGGACGCAGAAGATTTTGAAAGAATTAAATTTAATGAATTCCAATTAAAAAATGCAAACAATAGGCAGGTTAATATTAACAACAAAGTAAAAATTCAAATCAATCAAATTTCCGCTAGCGTCAACCAACTTCTGAGGTCAGCAAAAAAGTCCCAAATTGATACTGGGCACCTATTCGAGATGTTTTTAACTCGAAATAGGATGATAGCAATGGAGCTGCAGGGGTTGATGCTAGCAGTGGCATTTACCAAAGTTAATGTTGTTAGCCCCAGCATTCTAGATCATGCAGACCTGGAGGGTGTGTGGATGGAAGAGCCCACCGAGACCGCGATTAGAGATGTTTTGTCCGTATCGTCCGTTAAAATTTTACAGTCCGATAACATATTCCATTTTATCATTAAGTTTCCGAAAATAAGGTCGGCCTGCAGCAAGATCACAGTTTTCCCAGTGTCACATCACGACACCATGCTCAGTCTGGAAGACAACGTCATTGCCGAATGCGACGGTGAGATCCACACCGTGGAAAAGTGCTCCCCGACATCAGGAGCTACATTTTGCCGGCTGGCTCCAAGTGTTCATAGCGGGAGCAATATGCTGCGCTTTAATTTGCATCGGCTTGACCTATCGGCGAGTCACTCAGGCCCGAAAAACCGCGGCCCAACAGAAGGAGATGATTGCCCAAATAGGGTCGGCCGAGGGTGGCCTCATTCTTGAAGGGGGAGTAGTTAACTAAAGTTAATCGAGCAGCGGCAATGTCCGATTATTTAAGAGCTCACTCTGGCCAAACTGCTGACACAGCGTCTGACCGGATGCCCATACATAGCGGCAAGCACTGCACATTTGCGTGGCCGCTATGAAATACTTTCTGTTAGCTTTAAGTTTCAGTTTGTATCAGAACGTCACTCAATAAAGAGGACTTGATTTCAATACTCCGGCACAGCCGTTAAATAGTAAATTTATTTTGTTGAATTGGTCACCGCGCCTCAAGGGCCGTGACAACGGAGAAAGTGGTCCAATCATAACTCCCGTCATAGAAGGGATTCCATCGGCAACCGCCAGGGATCTAAACATCGCTCATCACCTACAAGGAGGAGCAACCAATCCTTATCCTTATTTTTACATGTATAGTTTTTTTTATGTATATCTTAATTTAATTTTTTTTATATATATGTATGTACATATATGTATACGTATGGCCATACGTGATATATTTATGAAATTAAAATTGATTATGAAATTAAAAGTTTTAATCTATCTTTATGTACTAGTTGTTTTTTATTCTTATTATTTGATATTGTTATGTTATCTCTATCTCCTATTTGTTCTACCTTATAAGGACCTGTATATTTAAAATCAAGTTGATGTCCTGTTTCATTTTTCAATAATTTTTTATCAAAAAAATATTTTTTTAAATCAAAATCTAAACTAGTTTTATCGTAAATAATTTTTTTTCTTTTACCGGTCTTTCAGAATTTGGAAATGGCTTGTGCATCAATAAGAGCATCAGCTAGCATTCCAGTATTCATCATAAAGCTTAGAGGCCCAGACGACCGAGGGGCGCTCAATAAACGATTTGTTAGAATATATTAAGCTATTTTTTTTATTATTAAGCTAGGAGGAGTTAGTAAGGAAATTTAAAATTCTATATTTTAAGTTTGAGGGACAGGAAAGAGATGTTATAGCGTAGAGACCATTGTAGTTCGAACATAATACCCTAAAAGGGTCATGCAGTGCATATGTCGAACTACAACGGCTAAGGAAAAGTGGACGAAAGTTTCGAGTCCTTCTATTAGGAATGTTAAATTTTAAGCGTGTTAGTAAATGCTGGCTATCTACATCCCCGTTAATAAGGTTATGCAGAAAGACTACACCGAGCATTGTCCTACGATTTGTTAAGCTAGGTAAGTTTATGAGTAAGAGTCTACTATTATAAGATGGAAGGTGAAGATTTGCATCCCAGTTTAGACCTCTAAGTGAAAAAATTAGGAAATTCTTTTGTACGGATTCTATGCGGTCCTGATGTACTCCATATTGGGGACTCCAGACACATGAACCGTACTCCAGTATAGGACGGACCAAAGAAATGAATAGAGTTTTAGTTATATAGGGGTCATTAAATTCTTTTGACCACCTTTTGATAAAACCAAGGACTCCTTTAGCCTTATTAACCGTTAAGGAAATATGGTCGGCAAATTTAAGTTTGATGTCTAATAGGATGCCGAGATCATTAACCTGGGTCAATTTTTCTAAGGCAATCCCATTAATAGAATAAGTAGCTTGCAGAGGGCAAGAACGATAAAAAGACATATGTTTGCATTTAGATCCATTAAGTATTAGATCATTAGCTAAGCACCATTTTTGAAAGTTATCAAGGTCAGACTGAAGACTGCATTGGGCAGAGATGGCTTTACATCATCTGCATACATGAGAACTAGAGAGTTCGTTAAAGCAGGGGGCAAGTCGTTTATAAAAAGCGTAAATAATAACGGGCCAAGATGACTTCCTTGAGGGACGCCGGATGTAGCACGGACCAGACGGGACTGTATGTTTTTAAATAAGACTCTTTGTGTCCTTCCATCTAGGTAGCTGGAGATCCACGTTAAGAGGTCTTTAGGAAAACCCAGCATATTCAGTTTACTCAACAAGAGTGAGTGATTAACTGAATCGAATGCTTTGCTGAAGTCTGTGTAAATTACATCGGTTTGATATCCCTTACAAAAGCCATCTATGACAAAGGATGTCAACTCCAATAAGTTTGTGGTGGTGGAGCGACGCTTAATAAAGCCATGCTGACAAGGAGTAATAATCGAAGAGCAAAGGTGTTGCAAATGAGGGGTAATTAATTTTTCAAATAACTTTGGAATTGCCGACAACTTAGAGATGCCTCTGTAGTTGGCAGCCTCGGACTTTTTCCCATTTTTATGTAGGGGAATTATAAATGATTCCTTCCACATAAGGGGAAAAATCGAGGTTTCCAAAGATAAGTTGAAAAGTCTTAGAAGAGGTTTGCACAGAGCCCTGGCGCAGTATTTTAGCACACAGCCTGGTACTCCGTCGGGGCCTGGCGAATAAATGGGTTTTACCCTTAAAAGACCAGATAATAAGTTATTCTCAGAAAAAAACGGACAGAAAATAAGATTTGCTGCTTGAATGTTATATGCGTAAGGCTGATCAGTCAGTTTAGGAGGAGAATAAGTTGTTTGAAAAAATTCTGCGAATAGATTGGCAATGGCCTGATCCGAAGTCGCAGAAGAATTTTCAAACGTAAGCAGGGGTGAAAAAGATACGTGTTTACGCTTAGTGTTTACAAAATTATAAAACTGCTTTGGATCCTGAGTAAATTGAATCCGACAGCGGTCAATATAATTCCTATAACATTCAGCGTTATGCACGGTAAAATTCGACCGAGCTAGTAGGTATCTTGCGAAATCCACACTACTGCAGGTTTTTTTATATTTAAGTAAAAGATTATTTTTTTTATTTTTTAAGTTAGTAAGACACCTTGTAAACCAAGGAGGATTTGCTGAAGCGGACGGATATTTCCAAGGCACACATGAGTCAAAAAATTTATTTAAAGTAAAATAAAATTTTTCTAAAGTGACATTAAGATCAGTGCACGCCAGAATATCAGACCAGTCAAATGTTTCTATAAGGCTATTAAGTTTCTGAATATCAGCTTTACGGAAACAGCGAATCTTATTTACCACGCTCGGAGACATCTGATCGATACCAGGAGTGGTTTCGTTTGAGACCTCCAGCGTGGGGTGATATGGATCCTCTGGGGTTGAAAGGGGAAAAGCTCTGGAGAGAGCAGTACCATCCGGATCAGATACAAAACATAAGTCTAAAAGCCGACCTAGCGAATTTCTAACATGATTGATCTGACCTAGGTCACTAGGGACATGTCAAACATGCCCGCGGTGAAGTCATGGTAAGTTGAAAGTGACAAAGATGGTGAGTTGTCGACGTTGGACCACTTTAATTCTGGGATATTAAAGTCGCCCACCGCTACGAGTTGGTCACGATCCGTCATAAGATTAGAGACGTATCGAATGGCGGACAAATGCTGCCAATATGTAGGCGGTTCAGACATAGGAGGTATATATGAACAAGTAATGTATAAAGCTTTAACGGACATAGTGATTTTAACGCAAATAAATTCTATGTCACCAAAACTGATGGGATTTCACCTCTTCAGAAGCAAGAGTAGAGTCTACAGAAATGAGGACTCCACCTCCTCTTCGCTGAGATCGATCCCGTCTAAAAGTGGTGTACTTACTTGGAAAAACTTCGGAGCTAAAGATCTCCGGATTTAACCAGGTTTCTGTAAATGCTATTATATGGGATGCAAAGAAAGAACTATCAGAATATAGCTTGGGGAGTTTGCTACGTAGCCCCCTAGTATTCTGATAGGTAAGAGTTAGTAAGGAAACTAGTTTTTTGGGTTAGTAGCCAAAGAAGAGGTGGAGGGTTGGTCACTGGTTCCGATATTGGGAAGTCTCACTCCCACTGGTTTTTGAACTTTTTTCTTCACGGAACTAGGCTGATGTTCTTGGAAAAAAAGATTCTCTGGCCAAAAACTGGGAGAACAAATCGTCTTGAACATCAGCGCGGGCACACGAATCTTGAAAGAAGACGTGCGCCTTGTATAACTATATTTAAATTTTTGTATGTCCTCCACCTTTATATCGGCTTTTGTTTTGGCTTTGATATAAGCCGAGATATCAATCTCTGAAGTATCAGGGGCGAGCCGAGAAACAAATATATGTTTCGATGGAGGAATCACCTGTAAGGGTTTTGGTGTCGCAGGTACTAGAACTGCAGCATCAGTCGGTGCCGGTGGTCCGGACTGTGGAATACCCTTTTGGGTGAACCTAATGGGGGTTTCGTTCCCTAGGACTTGTGGCATCACTTGAAGGGATGCCATGGCGGACATATCAGACAATTGCTCATTATCCCTGAGAAATTCGGACGAATTTTTCTCAGTTCTAGCCCTTGGGGTGGCCAGAGATATAAGCGGCTGCATTAATGTCGGCTGAGCAGGCTGAGGCGGATCAGAAACAGCGGATTTCTTGCGCTTAGGGGACTCGTTTAGCAGCTGAAGGCCACTAAACTGAGTGTCCAGCGCACAGAGCTGGTCATTGATTTTACGAAAACCAGTGATCAGCTCTTTAAATCCATTTTTGGTCTGTCTCATGAACGACCTCATTTCGCCTTGCACAGCACGACAATTTTCACAACAATAATGTATCCCAGACCTACGGGAAATGGCATCCGAAACTGATGCAGTGAAACCGGCACACTTGGCATGTACGACGTTCTCACATAGCCAGCAATGGATGGCAGGCTGGGATGAGGAAATTGTCTTGTTACAAGACTTAATGGCACAGACAAGTTTAAATTCCAATTTATTTTTATTTATTTTTTTTTTTATTTAATAAAACAAAAATTAATATTTAAAAAGTTTAAAAACACAATACCTTGAACCACTGTGCCAAATAGGAAGGCAAAGCGGGAGCTATGAATAGTGCAAAAGAGAAATGCAGAAATAAAGATAAGCCGGGGAAGAAGCAGAGCTGAGCTATGCTTGGAATTGAAATTATTCAATTTATTAATTCGACTCCAAATATACCACAGCACTCGCGAAGCGATACGGTTTCGGCTTTAAGATTGTTAAGATTCACAAGGTTAATTCACAAGTATGTAAACACCGGTTTACCAATATTTATAATAAAACGCAGTGCGCACAAAAAAAACACGACCGTTCGCTTAAGAGAAAGAGAGGGAAGTGAGAGTGAGATTTTTATTACGGTCACCGGGTTGAGTAGCGCTACTCTTAATGATTTCAGTTTATATTTGCCCATATTTTTAAAATTGTCAATTGAAACATGTTCAAAGATATTTTCCCACGGTGCCACTTTGAGTTGGCTGATTTTGTGAATACCGGCCTGCTTTTCAAGCCTTTGGAAGAACTGACCTAAATCAAGGGTTCCATTAGTATACAAATCGCTAACATCATATCTTGCTGTAATTTTTTTTCCGCGCTTATTCACTCTGTTTCAAAGCAAGGGAATGCCCATGAGTTAGAATGCTCTCTCACTCTCCCACTCCCTCTCACTCAATTCGTTGTGTCTCTTGCACTCATTCATTCTATTCCATTCGGATGTATTCTATGGCTGAGGCAATAAGAATGTATTCCTGCAGACCTCTAGTATGCATACTGTCGCGTACATATGTACATTGCATATAGCGTTGCGAGAAAAGTGTCCGTATTTTTCACTTCAGCTATCTGGTCACCCTATCACTAGGTCACTACTTTACGTACTTCATCATTATTAATGACTTTATATAAGTTGGGCTCTGAAGCTTCTTCAATAGATTGCTTATGCAATTCTTTTTGTTCTTTTCCTGCTCAGGATTTTTGTCTATTTTGGTTTCTGGTAGTGACTTTCAGAATATTTAATTGTATGTTTGTGTGATTGTTATTCTAGAGAACGCATCGGCTACATAATTATCTTTACCCCTTAGGTACTCTACCGTAAAATTATAATCCTCTAATTCAAGTCTCATTCTTGTTAGTTTGGAACTGGGACAGTTCGACAATGAAATGTCTACCATAAATATATGGTCTTAAGTGGGCAATAGCCCAATGAATAGCTGCTACTTCTTGTTCTGTAGTGATCTTGTTGCTTTCACCTTTCGTAAAGGATCTTGATGCGTATGCAACCGGAAGCTGAAGTCCATTTTTGTTTTGAGTTAGGACTGCTCCACAAGCGTATTTGCTAGTGTCGGGTCAAGCAGCAAGCAACTAATTTAAACATAATAATTAATTAGTAACTGATGTTTTGTTGGTCGCAAGCCGACTCTCTTTCGGCCGCTCGGCTTTGCTAATTCCGCGTTTAAACTTAGCGAGCATCCGCTCAGCCTATTCTGGAAGGTTGGCGCCACTCTCGTTTGTCTTCTTACTGCGCTCGCATCCTAAATTGGATTTCCCATATTGTACATGAATTTGCCTAATTTCATATGCGGCCCGAATAAAGTTTATAACGTTTAACTTAATTAAATTTTTATTTACTGGCATTGAAAATCATCAATGACCAAACATTGGTGAACCCCGACGTGATCGGTAATATATTTATATACACATAAACAAATTATTAAAACAAAAACAAAACAATTTTGGAAACAGTGTTATGTGAAAAATTATCATACGTGGCTAATAAGTTTGTTTACAATAATAAACAAATTATAATATATAATACATTATTACATTATACAGGCATAAACATAAACTTTAGTTCACAAGCACAAATACATATTTCCGATCCAAAACGCAAGTGCATTCGCTCGCACATAGCTTCATATATATATACATTCCATAATTCCGCTACGGTTCTGAGCGCACAGTGGGACAGATCGCCGTCGCCCACAGTCGCCGCGAGCAAATAAAATTTATTTCGGGTTGTTCGGAACTCAATATAATAAATCATTAACTCCAGCGGCGCCGTCACAGGCGCACCCACTTCAACCCGGAGTGCTATTTTAAAGTGCAAGGCCCTGGGTATTCTCCAGGACTTACAGAGGATCCAAAGAGCTCTTCAGCCTATTTCCAAGGTGGATGATGCCATGCTACACGTGCGACATGGTCAGATAGACACCATGTTCAGCGACTTCAAGGCCATCTACGGGGAGCTTGAGGATTTGGACATTTTGCAGATCAGCAGTGACCTTCGATGGACTGTTTCGGAGCTCGTAGCAACGATGCAGGCCGAAATTGAGCACGAGACGACCCTTCGCTCTTCTCGAATTGCTGCCCACTCCACCCTTGCCAATGGAATGTCCACCATGCAGTCTGACCCAGGGTTAGGTCAAAGCTTTAAAGTGCTGCCTCCTTTGCCGCTCCCTTCGTTCAGCGGTGGATACTCGGAATGGGCTGAATTTTACTCGATCTCTACAATCGTGGGCAGCAATCCTCGTATTAGTAAGGTGGAAAAGCCGCAAAGGTTGCGATCTTGCCTTCGGGAGTCCGCTTTCGAAGCAGTTCGTTGCTTAGAAGTCTCCGACGAGAATCATGATGTCTCGCTGAATTTATTGGAGAAACGATTTAATAACCATCGCCGTAATCATTTATTAAAATAATTTAATAAATTTCAGGCACACGTGAACGAGATTCTGGGCCTCAGTCTGTTAGAAAAAGGCTCAATAGCAGCTCTTCGAGGTCTTTCGGACAAATTCAATGCCCATATGCGAGCCTTAAAGAATTTGGGTTCGCCAAATCAGATCGCCAGCATCATCGTCCAGGTTCTGCTTTAAAGGTTGGACCCAGCTACCCAGGCTAAGTGGGAGGAGAGTCAAAACTCCTCAGGTTCCGACGCCATCACTATTTGGGAGTCGATGACCGAATTTTTGGAGCAGCGATGTAGGACGCTGGAGGCTATGGACGTGGCCATGCCTTCATACACTCCGGGCGCTTACGTGGGAAGGCGTCGAGGTGCAAACAACAGTAGATCATCTTTTATTGTTACTAATTCGCTTACCTCTGCCTGTACTTTATGCGGTGGATGCTCCTATGTAATGTCTACATACCCCCGATTTCTGTCAATGCCCCCTGAGATCCGCCTTGGTGAGGCCAGGCGACTCCATCTTTGTCGGAAGTGTCTACAAACGGGCCATCACATGCGTGAGTGCTTCGCTGCTAATTGTCGCAGTTGTAGAAGGAGACATCACAGCCTGCTTCATTTGCTGGAACAGCAGGCTTCTAGCGGCCGAGCCTGTAGCCTCTTCGCCGTCCACTGCTAATGCACTAGTTGCTCAAGGTCGCAGCGGTGATATATATCTATATATATATAGAAAATATATATAGAAAATATATATCTTGTTCATAGTTGCGCTGGATTCTTTGTTCCCTTGATCCTGTT
Source organism: Drosophila pseudoananassae pseudoananassae (assembly GCA_018153035.1). Taxonomy (NCBI): domain Eukaryota; kingdom Metazoa; phylum Arthropoda; class Insecta; order Diptera; family Drosophilidae; genus Drosophila; species Drosophila pseudoananassae. The sequence continues at coordinate 3,430,880 of JAECXR010000038.1, forward strand.
GGATTCTGGATCGCAGGTGCACGGGAGCACTTCCCGGCTGGCAAATCATCTGCAGCTGGTATTGGCGATACCGGCTTTGCGACAGATGGATTCTCTGTTGGTGTTCTCCTAATATCGCACAGCTCCAAATATCTTTCAATATCTTGGCAATCTTTCTTTGGCTGATCCTGAATTTTACCGTCCACGGCGCATCGATTTTCTTATAGGAGCCAGTCTTTTTTATGAACTGCTGTGTGTTGGCCGTTGCTGCAAAAAACCAAGCTTGGATGGGTCGTGTGTGGAGGGGGCTCACATTTCGAGAAAAGATTACTCATTTCCACTGCGCACAAGGATGTTCCGAAGAGCGCAACTATGCTGGATGATCAGTTGGATTCTCTGCTCCGCCGCTTCTGGGAAATCGAGGACTGTTCCAAGCCTATTGTCAAGCGGACGAAGGGGGAGCTAGATTGCGATGCGCATTTCGTGCAACATGTTGCTCGGCAGGATTCCGGCGCTTACGCTGTGAGGCTTCCGTTGAAATGTGATTCTGAGATGCTGGGAGAATCTTACTCCCAAGCCTTTCGACAATTTCTTTCCCTCGAAAGGAAGACAGAGCTTCCTTCGCCGTCCTCAATTAAAGGAGCAACATGCTGCCTTCATAAAGGAGTATTTGGAGTTGGGTCATATGTCTCCAGTCCCTGATGATGCGATCGTCACTAGCCAGTACTTACTGCCAAACCATTGTGTTTTAAAGGAGGACAGTTCAACAACCAAGCTCAGTTATTCAGCCAAAGTTACTGCATATTCTGTTAAGGTTCCGATGCCATCGGGTGGCCATTACTGGAGATATTTGCAAAATGTATCGTTGCGTCAGGGTTTTTGCTGAGGACAGCTATCTTCAGTGCATTTTTTGGCGGGATTCCACACAAGATGAGCTACAGTTTTTTAAGCTGGATACGGTCACCTATAGAACGAAGCCTGCCTCATTTTTAGCAGTTCGGACAATGCATCAGTTGGCAGATGATGAGCAATTAATGTTTCCAAAGGGAGCCGAAATTCTGCGTCGCGACTTTTATGAGGATGATCTACTTTTCGGAGGCGACTCCATAGATGAAGCTATTAGCATAATGCAGCGAACATCCGGGATTTTTGCCAAAGGTCAATTTCGGTAAAGAAGTGGTGCTCCAATGTTGCTGACGTGCTGGATAAGGTGCCTGAAAAAGATCGGCATTCTTTTCTAAGGTTCAATGATGGCAGCAATTTCACAAAGACACTGGGTCTTGTTTGGGATCCTGCAACTGACCGCTTGCTATTTTCTTTTGAAGGGATTCAGTCAATCTCAAAGCCCACTAGGCGCATCGTGCTTTCTTCAGTTGCTTGGCTTTATGACCCTTTAGGCCTTGTCGGTCCTGTAATTTCAAAGGCGAAGATCTTTCTCCAGAAACTGTGCCGTGAGAAGTTTTCCTGGGATGAAAGTCTTCCTCAAGCTCTTCACGCATTCCCAAGTTGGGCGCTAACATCGAAATCCGAGGTGGAGGTCCATGGATTCTGTGACGCCAGCATTGAGGCGCATGGGACATGCGTTTATGTCGTGTCCAAGGGCGCAGGATCTGCAAGCTATTTACTTTGCTCAAAGTCCCGAGTTGCTCCTTTAAAGACTGTTACGGTACCGAAACTGAAGTTATCGGGAATCGAGTTGTTGACTCGACTTATGTCGGAAGTAGCAAAGTTGAAGGTCTACGTTGGAAAGTATTTTTGCTGTGGCTTTGTCTTGGATTTCAGAAGAACCCTCTTGGTTTAATGTCTTCGTCGCAAATCGAGTTTCTGCGGTATGTTTCCACTTTCTTGAACCCAGCAGATATCCTGTCGCGTGATGCTCTTCCTAATGAATTGATTGAGAATAAGCTGTGGTCTCACGGTCCTCCGTTTCTCATTGGAGCCCAAATGGAGTGGCCAACCGCGTTCCCATCTGATAGATCGACCCTGGAGTTACGTGCAAGGGTCTCCGTACGTAGATATAACAGTGATTTCTAAGTACGCTAATTCGTTTCCAGCACTGCAGAGGGTATTCGCTTATGTATACAAGTTTTCTCAACGAATTCGCCACAGCGGTGACACAGCTAGCGATATAAAATCTGGAACCCAGCTTTTATTTTGATTAGTGCAGCGTGTGCATTTTTGGGAGGACATAAAGGCTTTTCAAAATGGAAAAGAGATTGCGGTATCCAGTGCCCTTGCCTCATCCTCTTCCTTTTTGGATAAATTTGGTCTGTTTCGCGCACGGTCGACTAAAAAATTCGTCGTTGGAATTTGATAGTCAGCATCCAATTGTACTTCCTAGAAGCCATCCAGTTACGCTGGGTATGATTGTTGACTTCCACCCGACGAAGACCTCAACATATTTGGTCTGACAACGCAACCAACTTTATCGGAGCCAAAAACGAGCTAAAGGAGCTGCTCCGATTATTTCTATGCGATGAGCATCAACAGGCACTGCTGGAGTTTTGCTCTATGGAGTCAATCGAATGACATTTTATTCCTCCTCGATCTCCGCCTTTCGGTAGTCTGTGGGAAGCAGCTGTTAAAAACGCCAAGCACCATTTTTACCGAGCTGTTGGATCTTCATTTCTTGGATTCGAGGAGCTGAGAACGCTGCTGTGCAATATTGGGGATGTCATAAATACACGACCTTTATTGTCTCTTTCAGAGAATTCTGCAGACCTTGATGTTCTAACCCCGACTTATTTTTTAACTGGTGGTCCGTCAGTCAGCTTTATCGGGCCCGATGTCACAAAGCTGAACTTCAACCGGTTGGACAGTTGGCAGCGCGTGTCTTTCCTGAAGCAGTCTTTCTGATCCCGATGAAACGAGGAGTATCTAAACATTCTTCAGCAGCGCTCCAAATGGCGTGCCTCCGGTCCTGTCTTGATTCTGAACGATGTGGTGCTTGGCAAGGTCGAGAACCTTCCTCCGATGAAATGGCCGCTTGCGAGAATAACGGAGTTTATCCCTGGTTGAAATGGAATCTTTCGAGTGGCGGTGATTAAAACCTCATCTGGAGCTACCAAGCGAGCTGTGTCTAAGCTGTGCCTGTTACGCCTTAAGGATGAAGTTGAAGTAGAAGCTTAAAATTGGGGGGAGAATGTCGGGTCAAGCAGCAAGCAACTAGTTTAAATAATTAATTATTAACTTAAATATTGTTGGTCGCAAGCCGACTCCCTTTCGTCCGCTCGGCTTTACCTTATTCGCCATCTTAAGCTATCGAGCATCCGCTCAACCTATTATAAAAGGTTGGCGGCACTTTCGTTCGTTGTCTTATTGCGCTCGCACCCTAAATTGGATTTTCACACATATGTATGTATATATATAGATCCCAATTTCATACATTTATAACGTTTAATTGAATACAAGTTGCTTTTTATTTTACTGGCATTGCAAATTATCAATGACCAAACAATGAAACTCAGCGGATAGACATGTTAATTAGAGCTGAGTCACTTTTCGAATTGTCATCCGTTGGCCAAATAAAACAAGGGCCGAACCATCTATTCTCCAAAAAACTCTCCTTCGATAAATAGTATCTAGAAAATACAAGGCTAATTCTTTAAAAGCCTGTCTCTAACAAGAATTTCCCAGAAGCATAACTGGAGTCGATAAATAGCAATTAGAAAAAAATCTGGTCGTTAAAGGAAGTACAAACTTCTTAAAAGCTTTTGTCAAGTGAACAAGAGTTATGTAAGGAACATTATCAGACAAATACTATTGTACTGCCTACAGGTCGATTCGATGTCGGACATCTATTTAAATCGGATCCAAGCGTTTTGGGAAACTCGTTTGAGGTAGCAAAACGCCATTTTTTGTCGCTCGAAAGAAGATAACCTAGTGATAGTGATGATATAACCTAAGTGATATAACCTAATAAGATAGTGTGGAGGAGAAACCCATCAGAGTCCTTGAAACTGTGCAAGCTCAACACAGTTACATATGGCACTATGGCAGCCCCATTCCTGGCCATAAGGTGTTTGAAGAGGTTGAGTGAGTCCGTGAAAAATACATTCCCTCGAGCTGCCGAAGGTATTGGGTCCGATTTTTACGTCGACGACATGTTTACGGGTGCTGGTTGCATTGAAGAGCTAAAAACAATTAAGTCTGAAGTAACTACGGTTCTTCAAAACGCTCCCCCGTCCTCAAGACAATAGAAAGGTTCATAACCCTGCACATTCATCTATCCACCCCTTCAACCCCAATGACATTTCGGGATCACAGCACGCGTATAGGAAGGGCCGATCTATGGAGACGGTTCTCCACGATCACTAGACCACTATGTTCGTCGAATAGGCACTTAATGACATATGGACAGGGTAGCTATATGGCGAATAGATAGCTATCGCTCTCTATATTGTAACGAACGCGTACAGTAAGTCATAAAGTTAGGTACAGTAAACTGTCCCTAACACTGCACGGGTGGTCTCTACCGCGCCCCTCTGTCTACTTGGGGGACGGCTTGGCTCAGTCGAACGGGGCGTGGGTATGGGCACGGCAAACTAGTTACGGAAATTTGTCGTAGACAGAGATAAGGAAGTGGGAAAAGGAAAGCGGTAGGAGTCGGCCGATCCTTGGGTGGTTTATACTACTGACCCTATTGAATGAAAGACTAGATGTTGTTGTCCTTCTTCTATACCCTCCCTTCCATGTAGACTATACACTAAACAGTGGGGTCTACCCATATTCAACTGCCATGTTTGATCCGAAGTGCTCTAAATAAAAGAATTTATCTCATGTTCATTACGTATAATTAAGGATAATCAAAAAATAAGGAAATATAATCCATGAGAAAATACAATTTATCGGAAAAATACAATTGATAAGAAAAATACAATTTAAACTAATTTTCAAATAGACAAGTTAAGAAAATGTCATGGTTTTCCCATTGTATTCAAATTCAGTAATTACTCTTGGTTTACTCACTCAGCTTTTCCGACTCTGCATCGATCGTTGGGCCCAAGAAGATTAGGTGCTTTTGGGGAAATACCTGACTAATATTACTAACTTGGCCTGCTTATGAAACTACTTAAAATAAGGTGCTATGCTAAATAATTCATACTCCTTGGAGCTTACATTAGGAAATATTAAGAAGATTAAGGATTTATAAAATTAATTTAAAGAAAATTATACATGATTTCAGTTAGGGTGGGATTCGATACTAATTTGGCGAAGCTATCGAGGTTCGCCTTGGAATATTATTGTGCAATTCAATATTGCCGAAAGTATTTACACACACATGCTCGCAGGCAAGGTTATTGATTTCTCACAGTGTAGTACTGATATTTGGTCTATTTAGACTCACAAAAGAAATTTGTCAAAATACAGAAATCAAAATTCGTTACTGAGGTTCTTGCTGCTCCGATCTTGTCCTACGCCCGATCCAATGGCCAAATTCCAAATGGAAACTGTCTCACCTTGTAAATTTAGTCCGACACGATCAATAACTATTGTTTTTAATTTTATTTTAGGCCGAATGCCTCCTTTGCAAAAGGGTTTTCTTTCTCTAATTTATCACCACACGTGTTTACCGAAATTCCTATCGCTTTTAAAATACGCTGATGGAAACTTCTTACTCGGCCAAAGATCAGAAAAGAATAAATGCTAAGAACTGGCCACGAGTTTCAGCGTTCCCATGCTTCCATAAAGCTTCCCTACCTAACGGAGTAATCGTATGTTTTTCTACCTACTTTGGTCCGTTTCTGCAAGTGTGGGTGGGAATGGCACTTGTCTATGTAATTCTGTTCCCATCTGTTGGGTGAATACAGTCGAGGAACGAAATATTGGCCTACCTATACGTTTGTTTTTATCTTTGGGTGGATACAGTCGAGGAACGAAATATTGGCCTACCTATATGTTTGTTTTGGTTTTGGAATGAGGTGCACACTTTAAAATATTTGCCGCAAGGTCCCCAAAGTTAAATGGCCAGGTGGGAGGCGTTTTTCACTGCAAGCGGCTGTGTCTAAATGAGTCCTTCAGATTCCTGAAGTTATAGGAAGCTGAAGTTATAGCTTTCATGGAAGGACTTAGATCCCCAGGCACTCAAGAAACTATTTTCATCTTCTCAGATAGTTAGAAGCTCTTGACGGATTTTTATCCAACTAAAGGACAGTAAATGACTGTCACAAATCTCTCAACGAGATGGTGGAGCAGCGTTACATCCTCTTCAACCCTCTCCTCCCGAAGAATGAACAAAAACCTTCCTTAGCAACTTAGCAACTCACTTCTCTATCTTCCTCTCAAGCGATCGGTCGTGTTTATGATTTATGTATATTGGTAAACCGGTGTTTACTTGCGTATGAATCGAAATACTTTTTGAGAAACTTCAGTTTTAATCTTAACCGTATCGCTTGGCGTGTGCTGAGGTATATTTGGTGGCGAATCAATAATTTGTTAAAATAAAATTCAATTCCAAGCATAGCTCAGCTCTGCTTCTTCCCCGTCTTATTTCTATTTCTGCATTTTTCCTTTGCACTCTCCAAAGTCTGTGTTCGTCTGGAAGGGTGCACTAATTTTCCCGTTGTGCAGTACCGCCAGCTCAGCATCATCATACATAGCTTTCACTATGTTTAAGATTTTCACTGGCACTCCCTTTCTTGCAAGTGCCCTCCATATCGCTGCTCTGTCTACCGAGTCGAATGCTTTCTGGAAATCTATGAACAAGAGGTACAGCGGCGAGAGCCATTCCATAGTTTGCTCGGTTATTGCGTGTGTTTTCCTGGTCTACGCAGCTCCTGTGTGGTCTGAATCCTCCTTGTTTTTCTCGTAGTGTTGGCTCGATCTTTTCCTGAAGACGTTCAATCAGTAGAGTGGCTAGTACCTTGTAACTTGTGTTCAACAGGGTAATGCCTCGCCAGTTGTTGCAGTCACTGAGGTCTCCTTTCTTCGGTAGCTTGATGATGGTTCCTTTTTTCCAGGATGTTGGAATCCGCTCACTTTTTCATATATTATTGAAATGTGGATGCAGTGTTTCGGCCATTAGTTGCGTGTTAATTTGAAGAAGTTCAGTCGTGTGCCGTCATCGCCAGCCGCTTTGTTGTGTTATAATTTCCTGATAGCATCCTTTATTTCTCTAATTGATGGTGCCGTGGGTGATATTCTGAAGTTATTGCTCGGTACAATACTACTGAAGTTTTCTGGCGTGCTGCTCGGTTGTTCTGTGCAGTTGATCTCCATAAAGTGCTGTCGCAATCTCTGGAGTTGTGCCTCATCATCAGTAAAGAGTCTTCCATCTGGGTACCGCACAGTTGACTAATTATCTGGTTCAATGAGCGCATGTTGTTCGTATTGGCTGAGCTTTCTGCATTTTCAGCGAGCCTGTCCAGAAATTTTCTTTTGTCGTTTCTTGCTGATTTCTTCACCAACTTGCATAGCTCTTTGTGTTCGTCGCGAGCTCTGCAGTCATGATCTGCTTTTGACTTTAGGCGGTTCCGTTCGCTCATAAGTTCCCAAGTGTGCGCTGATATCCATTCCGTGCGCCTGCGTTGTCGGGTGCCAAGCATCTCCTCCGCGGTGCTCCTCAATATACTGCATGTTTGTTCCCATGAGTGATTCTCTGGTTGTGATGCCTCTCCTTTAAGGGGAGGTCCCTTCTTCCGTCTTCTTGTGGTCCTGTTGGTCGATTTGGTTGCGAGTATGTCCATTCGGAGAGGTCCATGAGTATTTATGGACTTCCTTGTGGGGGAATACAGTGTCACCAATAACCGGTTGAAAGGTCTGACATAAGTCGATTAGGCTGTCACCATTATTGCTGCGTGTGCCAACACCATGTCGGCCCATGATTGTTTCCAATCCGTTGTTTTTGGGGCCGATTTTCGCATTGAAGTCTCCCATAAGAATTTTTAAGTCACCTCTTTCGATCCTAGTGAGTGAAGATGTTAAGGCGTTATAGAAGTCGTCTTTGATGTCATCGTTGGCGTCTTCTGTTGGGGCATAGCACTGCACGATGGTGATGTGTCTAGCATTGCATCGGAATCTGGCAATGATGATTCTGTCGGATACAGAAAAACTGGGCTACTCGGATACTGGGCTACAGAAAATTAGTTCCTGTTTGTACTGTTTGGACACATATATCCCGACTCCGCTTCTGCCTCCATCCTTGGTCCCGCTTGATGTTGTTGTTGTTCCGTTACCTCTCCATCTCATCTCACTGATGCCTACGATTGCGATCTGCATTTTCTCCTTTTCTCCATTTTTCCTTCAAACTGCGACAGTCTGGTTGGTTCCATTAAAGTCCTCACGTTCCATTGTCCAATTCGTGTCCGTTTCGATATGCGAATGGTCGTCAAAGGGTTGGGGGGGTGGTTGGTTTCTTCTCTTGTATTAGTTTCGTTAATCAATTGTTTTTCAGTCGATCCGGTGATTAGCCAGGTGCATCCAATCCCAGAGGTGGTTCTGCCACCTGTCGATATCTGGGAATACCCTTTTTCGACATGTTCAGTAGCATCAGGAAAGAGTTCACTAAGCATAATGATGCCGAAAAACTTTGAGGGCATGACTGTCATGAGTGGGGTTCGAACCCACGAGAGAATGAAGAGATTGTTCGTTGTTGTAGAGAATAAAAATATGGAGGATGACGCATTGCTTGCATTCGATTTTGTTTCAAAGTTCAATCTTTCGTTGTCGCCAGAGGGATACAGTTTTCTTCCCCGCATGGGGAGAAAGCTTGTGAGGAACCGAATGAGATGAGTTACTATAAATACTCATACTCAATACTCAACCGGATGTCGAACAGGCTGTTCGGAACAGCAGATCGAAGAATGGCTATCTGTTGGAATTATACGTCCATCAACATGAAACATCTATGTATGATATAATAATTCACGCCGAGACTGCAAAGCAATGTTTGACAAAGATGGCACTCCTTTTCAAAAGAGCTGGGTCATTTGGCATGAAGATCAAGTGGCGAAAATGTCACTTGTTGCAGAGAAGAATTTACTTTTTGGGCCACAACATTGAAGACGGAAACCTGTGGCCTGGACAAGAGAAGACTGCAGCGGTCAGCAAATTTTCGGTGCCGAAAAACGTCAGAGCAGTCCAAGCTTTTCTGGGGCTGACGGGATTTTTCCGGAAATTGGTTCTGAATTATTCGCAGATTGCACGCCCGTTTACTGACTTGCTGCGCAAAGATGTTCGTTTCCAAATGGCTGAGCCTCAGATGAACGCGTTCCACAGTTTTAAGGATGCGTTGACAAAGGAACCTGTTTTGAAATTGCAGCGGTATTAATGCAGTGGTTCGATGACAAACTCCACCCTATCCAGTATTGGAGCAAGAAGACAACAGGAGCTGAGCACCGCCAGCACAGTTATACCCTGGAAGCCAAAGCCGTGTATCTAGGGGTAAAAAAATTAAGACATTATCTGCTGGGATCGTCGTTTAAGCTGATAACGGATTGTGAACAAACTCTACAGAAGGCGGATATACCAAGAGAACTGACGCAGTGGATTGTTTATCTATAAGATTTCGTTTTTACAGTGGAACATCGTCCTGGAGAACGATTAAAGCATGAAACTTGGCAAGAAATAATGTTTTTTAAACTGCATCGATAAAGGTGATCAACCCCTTCACACGCTGCATGTTGATCATCTGGGTCCCATGGATGCCACTGGAAAACAATATAAATACATATGGTGGACTCATACAGACATCATACAGATGGTGGACTCACTCACAAACTTTATATGGCTTTTTCCTACTGTTCAAGCATTGAACACGATTATAGGCATAAATTCTTAAGTTAGAGTTTCAAGGGATCGGACCCATGAAATACGAGTCAAACACATGGTTCAAAACCGATCCCCTGCAGCCTAACACAAACAATTACATAAGTGGTGCGCTTATCGCACTGGAGAAAGGGTCGCATAGCAGGTCAGCGTGCAGTGCGTTGACAAGTAGTTTTAAATAGTTTTAAGATTCTCATGTATCGTACTTATAAGAGAACTTTACCAAATAAAAACAGTTTTGAAACGGAACTCATTGGAGTACGACCTTTATTTGGGGCTCCTCTTAACATTTGGTCCTTCGAGCCGGATATTCTGTTGTTTCCCCCCAAGTGGTAAGGGACACAGAAAAAGAGTTTCCAAAAGGAGCTCATTGGAGTAAGACCCGTATTTTGGGGCTCCTCTTAACATTTGGTCCTTCGGGGCAGCCTGACGTTTTCCCCCCTGTGGTAAGAGACTCAGGTTTTAAACTGGCACCTATAGGTGGCTGTAGAAAAATAAAAATTCTCAGCCCAAGGTAGCTACAAAATAAGGCTGCGATCTGGGTAAAAAAGAGCCCAGTTTAAAAACCGTAGTCCTCTGTTGTTTCCCCTCAAGAGGTAAGGGACACAGAGAATAAAATTATATAAATGCCAATGAGCATAAAATAAAAAAAAATAATAAAAATGAGTCAAAAAAAAAAAATAAAGGCTCAAGGAGTATTCTCAACCGTATTTTGGGGCTCCTATTAAAATTGGCACCTAAATAGTGGCTAGATGTGCATTGACACACTCAGTCCAAGGTAGCTAAGATGGCTGCGAACTGGGCATAAAAGAGCTCAGTTTATAATCGTAGTCCTCTGTTATTTCCCCCCAAGTGGTAAGGGACACAGAGATTGAGAATTGCCATCGAGCAATAAGTGCGTTTCTTGTTTAGCGCAGGACTGTCCGAGGCCTTACATCGGAATATTTATGAAAAATCTTTGGGCTGGAATTCAGTCATCGGATCTCCAAAGCGATACGGCGCAAGGAGTTAAAAACACAACTTGTGTAAAAAAAAAAAAAAAGTATGTTTTTCCGGAACAACACCGGAAATTCATAAATATTGAAAATAATATACGGCGTGTTCGAGGCCAAATATCGAGCAAAAATAAAAAGTCGGGTTCCTGGGAACAACGACAGCCAAAGTCTTTGGCATTTTATACGGCGGGACCAACGTCTGCGGCAGGACCACCGGCGAGTAGAAGAACAACATCAGCGGCAGAAAAAACAACGAGCTACACCATCAGCAGCATCAAGGGCGGATCCTTTTACATCATCTGCAGGAGGAACGCGCATCAAAATAGAAAATTTAAAAAATGTTGGTATGGTAAAAATTTAAAAAAAATATATTTACAATTTAAAAAAAAAAATAACTTAAAAAAAAAAAATCGATAAAATGGGTAAAACAATTTTCAATTAAATTTTATTAAAAAAAAAAAAAAATTTTAAATTTAAAAAAACAGCCCTCAGTAAAACTAAAAATTTAAAAACTACAGTCCACTAAAAAATCGAAGAGAACGTTAATATTTCAATCTATATTAAAAATTCCCACAAAAATATAAAAGGCACTTTTGTGGCCTCTTGCAGGATGTTCAAACATTAGGTTGAACATGAGATTAAAAACATACAAAATTTTAAATAATTTTAAATATTAAAATTCAAATTAAATAATTCTTTCAAAAATTATTCAAAGAAAAAATATGTATTAACAAAATACAAGAACAAAAATAGATATTATACAGTCCACTAGAAATTATAATCGAAGAAAAGGTTAAAGTAACATCAAATTTATTCAAAAAATATTAATCAAAAACACATCAAATTCACACACGTTTTTGTGGCCCTTTCCAGAATGTTCAAGCATTGAACACGATTATAGGCATAAATTCTTAAGTTAGAGTTTCAAGGGATCGGACCCATGAAATACGAGTCAAACACATGGTTCAAAACCGATCCCCTGCAGCCTAACACAAACAATTACATAAGTGGTGCGCTTATCGCACTGGAGAAAGGGTCGCATAGCAGGTCAGCGTGCAGTGCGTTGACAAGTAGTTTTAAATAGTTTTAAGATTCTCATGTATCGTACTTATAAGAGAACTTTACCAAATAAAAACAGTTTTGAAACGGAACTCATTGGAGTACGACCTAATTTTGGGGCTCCTCTTAACACCTACGAAGACTGCAAGCTGCGAGGAAACGCTGAAGAAGATTGAAACTTGGTCCGACAGAGGTTCTGCTTTCACAGCCAACTTGTTTGCAGATTACATGAAGGAAAACGGTATTGAACACGTTTTAAGCACAACTGGAGTTCCCCACGGAAAGGTCAGATCGAAAGGGTGAATCGCACGATCTTGTCGATTATTTCTAAGATTTCGGCAGATGATCCAGCCAAGTGGTTTAAGGTAGTACCTGAAGTGCAGAGAGCTGTTAATTCGAGCATTTGAGCTAATGTTTGGTGTGAAGATGAACATTAAACCAACCAATCGTATTCTACAGCTTCTAGATGAGGAGATGTATTCAAACTTCGACGAGCAACGGCAGCAACTTAGAAAAGATGCAAAGATCGAAATTCAACGTGGAAGTTATCCAATCTGTAATTACAGGCCACTCATGGCTTTCCACTTATGAATTTTATAAACAATATTTTCAAACTCTGCATTTGCTTTTAGCTTTGTCTTTGGCTCTGAGGTCCGATCTCGGTTCCCCATAAACAAATCAAAATCAAAAGTAAACATCAGCTTCCCTCCGAAGCCCAATCAATTACGCCTTTTGCGTTTCAAGTACCCACCAAATTGCATCGATCAGCTTAATCGAATTTCACAATAAGATGCGACATTTTCATCTTAAGCCTCTAATCTAAACACAACTGATGGCCGAGGTTCTTTGGATCAGATTTAGAATTAAGAAAGCAATACCTTTTTGACCGAGACCGCGAAAGGTTGACAAAAAATATTTAAGAAAAATCAAAAGTGTCTTTTAATAATTAAGTTTAATATATAAAGGTTTAACACCAAGTTTTATAATTCAAAAATAAAATTTACATTTTTTAAACCAGAAGTCAATTATAAAGTTGGAGACTTAGTCGCTATACGCCGGACACAGTTTATCGCATGGAAAAAGCTGACTGGAGAATATCTGGGACCGATTGAAATATCAAAAGTTAACAGGAACGGCAGATACGAAGTTCGGAAGGCTGTGGATATAGAAGGCCCATGTAACACTTCAACCAGCTGTGATCACATGAAGTTGTGGAGTTATGTAAAGGATAATGAAGACGCTTGGTCATCTGGGACCGATACTGCACGCTGACCTGCTTTGCGATCCTTTCTCAAGTGCGAAACGCTCACCACTTGAGTACATATTTGTGTACGCTGCAGGGGATCGGTTTTGGACCATGCTGTTTGTCTTTTATTTCATGGGTCCGATCCTTTGAAACTCTATCTTAAAATTTGTATATATAATAGTGTTTAATGCTTAAATATTCTGGAAAGGGCCACAAAAGAGGTGTACATTTGATGTGTTTTTGATTAACATTTGTTTGAATAATTTTGATGTTACTTTAACCTTTTCTTCGATTATAATTTTTAGTGGACTGTATATGTAAGAGAGTGAAAGATGTAACAGCAGCAGTATAACAGTATTAAAATCAGCAGTATGGCAGCCGTGTGAGTATCAGAAGGTATGGCAGCAGTATGAAGGTCAGCAGTATGGCAACTTGAAAGAAAAAAGTGTCGGTAGGGCAGCATCGAGGAAGCAGCAACAGCAGAAAGAACGACAAAAAGCAGCAGCAGACAATATCCTAATTTTAAAATATAAGGAATCAGAACTTGTAACATTTAATGGAGTGGAGTTAAAAACTCTCTTCACATATGTATGTCTATTTTTGTATTAAATTCATAAATTTTATTCCTTTAATATTAAGAAATTATTATAAATATAATTGTTCGATAACAAAGTGTAGTGGACTGTATGAGTGTTTTGAATTTCAATATCTTAATTGTTTTAATATTGTTTTTAATGTCATGTTCAACATAATGTTTGAAAATCCTGCAAGGGGCCACAAAAGTGCTTTAGTAATTTATATATTTTTGTGTGTACTTTTAATATACTTTGAAATTTTAATGTTTTTTTCGATTTTTTAGGACTGAAATTTTTTTTCTTTTTATTAACAATTATTAAATTTTCTAAAAGACTTTATAGAAATTATTAATTTTTTAAATTTAAATACCAAGTTCAATGAAATGACTGAACACCTGTCCTTCAAATTTAAAATATAGGATTTTAAATTTCCTTACTAACTCCTCCTAGCTTTATAAATTAAATTTAGCTTAATATATTGTCCCAATAAGTGTAAAAGTCGCTCCACGTCTTCTAGATTTAGTGTTCTTTTCGACATCTGAAATGTTGATTGAGGTTATATATCCCACCCAACAGAATTATGTAAGTCCCATTTTTATAAAATCGCGTATAACTTACAATTTATTAGTGACTTACGCTTACAAAATATATTTTAGATTATTTTTACTATTTTTCTCACAGAAAAGCCGCAAATAGAGTGCACTTTGCAGCTTACACATGCTTGTAAGCGGTAGTTCGCAAATTTTGCGAACGTTGTAAAATTCATTGTCAATTTTGAATATACATGCCTATGTTTACCGTTACTTTTCACTTTAAGCTGCGTTTTGGATAGTTAAAGGGTTAAAAATGTCTAGATACCAATCGTACGTTTCATTATGTTATTAAAGAACTTCTGATCTATTTCTATTAAGAATAGTTTTCTGCTGAGGTGTTTTTTATAATCTTCCTGCCGTGATTATTTATAATGTTATCTTTTTCTAAATAGGTTACAATGATCTTAGCTTGTATTTTTTAACTATTTCATTCCTTATATAAAATTAATTTGCTAAATGAATAATGTCTTCTATTTTTATTCATCGTCATTGTCCTTGTTCATAAATGGTCCTGTTTCTTGTCTACTTTGAAATCCTGCAACTTAATTATCTTTTATATTCACATATTGAACATCCATTCTTTATGTTTTAAAATTCACCGTTTATGTTTATGTTTTATTCTCATTCGTATTATTTTTTATTTCCAAATGTCCAAAAATTCTTTGTCAGTTGCTTTTCAAGTTTATTTAATGTTCTTATAACGAATGCTACATGTTGACCCTATTGTGACAAAACAACCCCAATTGCAAAATCATTGGAGTCTGTTGTTAACTTAAATAGTTTATCGAGTTCATAGATTTCTCATCTTGGGTGTGAACCTGCTTTGAGGTTTTAAAATGAGTCAATATTCCTTTCCTTTTTGTAAATATTTAATCAATAGTATGAAATTTTTGAGTGTCTTTAATAAATTTTCTATAAAACCATTCATTTCTAAAAAACCTTAAAGCTGTCTTTCTGTTTTGGGGTCGGAATATTTAAAATAGCTAACATTTTGTATTTTGTTGTATCGTCTTTGCTAACTAAATGCCCTAGAAACTGTGTTCATGATTGAACATTTATGAATTATTAAATTGTGTTTATGTTTATGTTATTCCTTTTTTATTTTTTTTAAAGGTGTATAAATATTCACATTAACGGGTATACTGCTACCTGTGTGGCAGCTTAAGCAGGTTTTAAATTACTGGGGATTAACAAAATGTAGGTATATTATTATACATAATAATAAATTATTATACATTAATTCTATATTATTTTAATTTTATATTTTTAAGCTACAAACGGTTATATCTTAAAGGAAGGTCATGTGGGTGGTATCTTTTTCATCTTCTTTTTGTAGGTCCCCATATTACCCTCTTCGCTAGGGAGTTAGGATGAGAACCAAGGCGTTCATGGTACTTTCTTGCGTGTGTTCGTATTACATCGCCTATCTTTGGGATTTTTAGATCTTTTTCTATATCTCTAGTTCTCATGAACCAGGGGGCATTACAAATCGATCTGACAATCTTACTTTGCTCTACTCGTATTTTGTTCAGGTTTGACTTAGACGCTATGCCGTACACTTCTAATGCTTATCTCCAGATTTGGCTGGGAATAGATTTGTAGATTCTAACTTTGTTGGACAGTGAAAGCTTATTTCTTGGTGATAATAGCCAGGACATACTTGCTGCCTTTGAGAGCACAGCCTGCTTGATTATCGTTGTGTGTCTCTGGAATATTAGTCCTCTATCCAAAATCACACCAAGATACTGGTAGTAGGCCTCGTGACGAAGTACAGAGCCAAGCATGGAGAAGCCTGGACAGTTTTTTGGCCTTGTGGAGAATGTGACACAAGCACATTTGCTGCAGTTGATGCAGGCCCAAGCTTGCAATTTCTATGCTTGGACTTCTGACCATAACAGCAGTGACGTCGGCGTAAGTTGCAATCAGCATATTCTCGTCGACTTCGGTACATCCCCAGGAGTCTAACACAATTCATGTGTACAGAGAGTAAAGCGTCGGGGTACACATACTGCCTTGGGGTACACCGGCTGAGGTTGGACGTTTTGACGGGTTTTCTCCATCGACAACCACACTGAATTTTCTTTCCGATAAGAAGCTCTGAATGAGGAGAAAGAGCTGAGGCGTTAGGAGGTTTTTCAGCTCGCTTAGAAGGCTTTTTGAATGTCCATGAACACAGCAACTGCATACATTTTGTTTTCCATGGCGTCCAGAGCGAAATTGACCACGCGATGTAGCTGTTCAGGTGTGCCATGACTTTTTCGGAAGCCAAACTGCCACTTTGGAATAGCTCTGCTTACCCTTTCTTGTCCAAAGATACGATTCAGTATGACTCTTTCCATCATTTTTCCCAATGTAGGTAAGAGACTAATTGGCCTGTATGCATCTCCTTCCGTGGGTTGCTTTCCAGGCTTGGGTATCATCGTGATGATAGCATTCTTCCATGCACTTAATGTAATGACTCAGCCTTAGGACGCTGTTATACAACAAGACTATAAATATCAGTGCCTTGATGGAAAGAATCTTCAGCGTTTTGTTGTCTAGAAGGTCGTCTCTTAGTGCTTTTTTGTTTTTGAGCTTTCCAATCTCTGCCTTGACTTCTTCCAGGGTTACAGGCTTACAGGGAAGAGCCATTTGAAAAGGTCTGTCCAGTTTATCAGCAAAGATATCCGCCTTCTGCTGACTTGACCTACACCAACCACCAGCGGCATTTCTGATAAAAGCCTTTGGGATGACAGGTCTCTTAAATCGACTTGTGAGTTTTCATAAGGAGTAATTGGTAGATGGATCTGGGCTCGCATTTTCCAACATCTGGTCTATATGGTCTTGCTTGTTCTTGGTCAAGACTTTGCTTAGCCGGCTTGACAGTCTTTTATAAACTTTGTAGAAGCGAATATCTTCTGTTCTTGTGTATTGTCGGCGGACTCTTTTTCTAAAATGTATGAGCAATAAAGCATTTTGTCGTAGCACATTGCATCTATTCTGATTCGAAAGATGCCTTTGGTTCGGGAAAGCAGTTCGGGGAAGGGTGCTACCGCAGCTTCAAGATCGTCTGGATTGTTGATGACAGCGTTGAGCTTAATGCTTCTGTCCAGGGATTCCTTAAACTTTTAAACAGAGGAGCCGGGGGATAATATTGATTTCCTTTGGCCTTGCATTGCGATATTTGACTTAGCGTTGCGACAATAGTCAAATGATCCGACAGCTCGTATTTGGTTTCGATCGAAAGTTTGTTGAGTGATACCCTATTTACGATCCAGGGCTGTTGGTGTGAGCCTGGTATTGAGGAATAAAATGTAGGTTCCCCATTAGCTAGAACTTGACTTGAGCTTGAAACTATGGCCTCTTGAAGACGCTTTCCCCGGCAGCAGGACCTTAAATTTCCCCACCATTGATGCTTGGAATTAAAGTCACATCCAGCCAAAAATTTTGGGCCTAGAGAGACTAGTAGCTGGTCAAAATCGTTTTTGGTCCTAGGCTCGCTGGGCGGAAGATACAAGGGCGGCTCACTCTGCGTGTGGATAATGCCGATCTTGATAAGGATAGCAGAGCCGCCTTTAGCGGTATTGCTAGTGTGATTGGCAAAGTTATAACCAGGAAGGTAATTAGCGGTATTGCTAGTGTGATTGGCAAAGTTATAACCAGGAAGGTAAAAGTTAAAACCGGGACGCATGTGAGGACGGAGTTCTTCACTTTTCTGAACTATACCTCTTGCATTCCATAATCTGATTTTTATTTTTGAGAAAGTCATTTCCTAGAAATTAAAACCTGAACCAGATCGCAAAAAGACTTGTTTGACTCAATCGTTTCCATGACTAGTTTGAAGAGTTGATCCAGCCTAGTGTTGGTATCGAAGATTGCCTTCTCCAAAGTAGACAAATTCCTATTTGGGTTGTGGTCGCCTCCAGGTTTATGTGCGGCAGACTGCGGTGCTGCAGCGCTGGTACTGCTCGGAAGGTTATTCCGCAGTGCCGCGCGTGCCAGGCTTTCTTGGACAGTAAATATTCAAAACGTTGAAACATTTTTCCGTGAAGAAACGTTCTATTCTATTCTATTCTATTCTATTTCCTCTCTTGGAACTGTGGAATCTATGTATCCTATCCTTAGCTTAGATGATGCTAAAACTCGCAAATTAAAGTAGTCAAGATACGAACCACCTTGCGTAATTCCGAGTAATTCCGAATTTAGATGTACGAATCTCATAACTACTTGCTGAAATTATTTCATCAAGGGTTCGTTCCAGAGTGAGGATGTTAGTGACCTTTGGAACACAATAGGCCAATGGGATTAGTCGTCTCCTCATTTGTTAGTCGTCTCCTCAATTGGGTTTGTTTCCTCAGCCAAAGGTGCGAAGCGGTTAATGGAGCGGTTCATTGGAGGTCGAAGCTTGATTTAAATGGCCAATTTTGGCATTTTTTACATTTGCCTTAGTCTTCTTTATGTCTTCTCTTTCTTTACCGCAGCTTGGAGGGTTTCGTTTCTTGCTACGAATAGTACTTAGTGCTTGAAACGAGCACCCCATATCGGGTAATATCGGAAGATTGTTGGTTCCTAAAGACAGAGACGTTCCTGCTGAAGAAACTGGGTTGCTATATGAAGAAGCTGCAACGGTGTACGTGGTGTTGCCAGAACTGGCCCTCGTAGCCGTAACAGTGTTAGTTACAGGTGTTGCTGTTGCTGATCAAGGGCGTCCAATCGCCGTTGAGCCAAGTCTCTTTCAAGATTGCCTCGAAGTTCCGCTGGAGATTGGCCAGCGATTTTCTTCATCTTCTCAAGTAACTATAGTTTTTGATTACGAAAATTATAGATATCAAATTCAAAAACTTCAAAAGTCTTTGCTTCTTATCTCTCGCTGGGCAGTGGAAGCGCAAGAGAGAGATAAGACCGAGCCCAATGGGCAATTCGTACACAGCGCTTGCACTATGCTCGAGTGGTAAACAAGTCGGACTCGGTAAAGACCCCGGCGTTACGGAGTCTAAAAATAGATTACCTGCAGATAAGCACAACAGAAGAAGTTGAGGATCACTCTCTGGTTGTTAATTAGAAGCTTGATACGACCGTACGATACAGGTGCACAAACTCGACTGATGTTATTCTAGAGTTTAAGAAAATATTAAAATATCGTTTAAGTATACTACACATATTTTGTTTATATGGTCTCTCAAAATTTCATTCAATAATTTTTGATAAGTTGCTGGTGCGTTTTTATTAGGTGCATCCAAATGGAACTCTCACATATTCATAAAGACCCTAATGTTCATAAAATCAATGCTGTCTTTTATATATCTTCTTCATCCATCAAAAATGTGTTGTGCCCTACCAATGTTATCATATATTGAGTCCCTCAACGGTAAAGGATATTTATCCGATTTCGTGACATGATTTAAGACGCGATAGTCTACGCACAATTACGACTTTTAAACTCTTGAGTTATCTGTTTTTTTTTGCAATATGCATATAGGAACTATACTTTCTTCTACTTTTTCTAATTATAAAGTTTTTCCTCATTTCTCCTATTTGTTTACTTGTTTATTTGATTTCTTCCTAATATTTTGTGAAAATATTATATATTTTGGAGTATATCGGTTGATCTGCTACAGTCCTATTACTGTGTATGACTGCATTTGTGTTTTTAATTGGTCTTGTTCTTTTCTATAGCATAGTTTCTTAAAACGATTGTTTAAATTATTAAATATTTATGTTTCTTCATTGCTCAAGCCTGTTAAATTTATGTTTTCAATTTCATTTACTCGAATCGTAATCGAACTGAGCAGACGTGCTTTGTCCGAGCTCCGGGAAAACTGCAATTCGCTTATATTTTCGCCAATATAAGCGAAAAGACGCTGAACTACAATTTATTAAAAGCGACAGACTAGCTTTTTATAACAGTTGTGATGTGCTAAACCAAAACTAGTGCATTGTTCAAAAAAAAAAAGTGCTACGCAATGAGCTCATTGAGCAACGATCAAAAGAACGACCGTAGAAGTTCAGTGAACCAAAGAAACGGCTTCTACTCTTACTTTTCAGCCCGCGATACCGAAATGGAAAAATCAGCGATTAAAAGCAACCCGGCTTTACTGACCGCTGAAATCCAAAGGGCACGGTCTTGCTCACCCGCTCTGCTCACTCCGACTTCCGCGTCATGGAGTTCGCAGTGTAAAACCCCCCCTCCAATATCGGAAAAAATTTCGCACCAACAACTAGCACCACTACAATCTCTGCAACAACAGCGAAAACCTATGCAACTCAAAGTACCGCGACGTCAACGACTACAGCGAGTACAAAAACAACAACTTCGGAAAGTGCCAAAGCGGCAACGTCCACACAGACTGGAATGGATCGCTACATCCAAATTAAGCGCAAGCTTAGCTCGCAGAGTAATCCGGCAGGCAATAAAACAAAAATTAACCGTGTCCTGAAGATCGATAAAGAACCAGACAGATCCACTACTAACAGATTTGCCCTACTGGCGGAGGTTGAGGAAAACCAACCAGCCCAAGACACCGCAAAAAAACCCAAGCCCCCTCCAATCTATATTAGGGAAAAAAGCTCGAGTGCCCTGGTCAACAAAATTGCGTCGTTGACCGGGAACGGTGACAACTTTCATGTTGTTCCGCTTATCAAAGGGAACATCCATGAAACAAAGGTGCAAACTAAGACTGAAGAGCACTTCCGAATCCTGTCCAAATATCTGGACACTGTACAGAAAAACTATTACACGTACCAGCTGAAAAGCAGTAAGGGCCTACAAGTGGTAGTAAAGGGAATAGAACCTGATGTTACCGCCGCGGAAATAAAAACCGCCCTTATAGAAAAGGGCTTCGCCGCCAAGAATGTTATTAACATTCTAAATAAAGATAAAAAGCCACAACCCCTCTTCAAGGTCGAGCTCGAGCCAGAAAGCAGGTCGCTGAAGAAGAACGAAGTCCACCCAATCTACAACCTGCAATATCTTTTGCATCGGAAAATCACTGTTGAAGAGCCACATAAACGCAACGGCCCAGTGCAATGCACTAATTGTCAAGAGTATGGACACACAAGGTCTTACTGCACACTTCGGGCTATCTGTGTAGTATGCGGGGACGCCCACAAGTCCGCCTGCTGCACTACAAACAAGGAAAGTACCGTGAAGAAATGTGGAAACTGCGGAGGCAACCATACGGCAAACTATAGAGGATGTATGGTGTATAAGGAGTTAAAGAGTCGCATGCTTCAAGCGACCGCAACGCGCAACCAAAATCCACAGAATGCGTACATTGCACACTGGTCCCAATGCCCAATATTCTTGCATAAACTAGAAAAATGAAGCTACAGACTTGAAACTTGGCACACTATATAGTTATTATAAATGCAAAGTCTGGACCAAATTTTGTGCAGATCGGGCCACGCCTTCCTTTCCGCCCCATAGAAAGCAATGCACTGTAGCACAAAAATTTTGAAATTATCCATGAAAATCTGGCCTATATATCAAATAAATTGTAGATATATATATAACATAATTTTAGTTAATATCGCCCCGATGCCCTGCCCCTCCCCCTCTACCACTTTTCAAACTAAACAATTATTATATATTTATTTAATTCATTTTTAATCACTTTCAACATCTAAATCGTAGGAATATGAATCTATACATTCAAATGTATCCAGGTCATCTTCATCATCGTTATCTGTAGTAGGATAACTATGTACAAAATCTACATTTGGTGGTGTAAAAAGATCAATAACTTCTAATGGATAACTGCTGCGTTTTTTGTTTTGCTGAACTCTTTGCTTGATGTGGATGCTGGAAACCATCGGATCTGATGAATCAAGTGCTCTACAAAAAACGTCAGTCATGGTGTTTAAACGACTATTTTGTCTTGCATGCGAACGTCATGCACTTTTATAAATTTTGTTCCGAGCTTCGGATGCATTTTCCCCTAGGCATCCAAGTGGAAGGGTCGATGCGGAAACGATCTGGGCCCCATGAGCTAGTACTTTATGTACCGTTGCTGACATTGGGTACCAGGGATATTTTTCTATATATAATGAGGCAGTTTTTGCACACAAACTTTTAAATTTTAGAACATCTATTTCAAAGTTGCTTGAAATTGCTATTAAAATAAAATAGAAATTTTGTAGAAACTCCTGGTCGAAGCCTAGAGCATTTGCAAATTTGAGGGTATGAAAAAATGCTCTCCTCGCTGTGTTCCCGTCGTTGGTACTGCCGCTTCCATTTGCTTTAGGCTTATCGACATGAAGCCCAAGCTCCGCCCATAATTTATGCTGAATTTCTTTTTTCCGGGCAGCCACTTTTTCTTTGTCTTGAGGGCCACGTATTTGCCACTTGTCTATACCAATTCTGTATGACACTTTTAAAACAAATTCGAAAAACCGGATCCACGCGTGTAGAGGACTTACGCCATACTCGAGCACTTGGGAGTTCTTTGGCGTAAATTTGTCCGATTGAACATCAACGACAGTCATGATGTCCAGGGGCTTCGCTCCACAGATTGGGCAAGACTGGGTCGAATTGGTTTCTGTCAAAATATTTAGTACTTTCCCGTCAATTAATGTCATTTTCAGTTCAAAATTGATAATGAAAACGCTGTTGTTCTTGTTTGTAAAACCAAACGGCACTAAATTTTCAATTTCAGAATCCAGTCGTTTTTTCTCTGCTCTGATATGATTTTGTGTTTCTTTTATGAATTCAATTTTTAAAGGTCCGCAAAATCGAACAGACTGCGGAGATCGATTCATCCAAATAACTCGACCTATTGAATCCACTAACTTAAGTGGAATTAGTGTTGTCACAAACAGAGACTGATCGAATGTGTCTGTAGCATCCAATGCAAAATTTTGCTTGTATAGGCTTTGCCCAGTTGAGCAATCAAATCCATAACTGGCAATTAATGTTAAACCCGAAATGTCTTTATAAACACTAAACACGTCTTGTTGTAACAACATTATATGCTCGGCTGTGTGGTTTAACAAGTTCTGTAAAGAGACTGACGCGACAGATTCCGTAATATATAGACCTTTCGGTCTGCATTTATCTTTTGCATCAATAACTTGATTGTAGCTTGGGTAAATGTCACAATTTCTTTTTTTGCTTTCCAGTCTAATGCTCATGTACTGTTTTTTTGTGAAGCCATTCTCCATTAAAAAATCTAAAGCTTCTTCTGGAGTTAAAGGTACAAGCTCAGCTTTCGTTTTTGCTTCCTCAATGGGCTTCAAGCGCGCTTTCTTGGCAACGACAGCAGCTGCATGAGCAAGAAGATTTACATCATTATTATTTTCTGCTGCAACTTCGCAAGCTAATCTTTGCTTCAATCGATAACGCCCTTCATCATAGCTTAATCGTGGCCGTCCTCCACTATTTGAAGATTCTTTAACATAATCTGATTGTTGAAATGTTGCTTGGAAACGTGATGCAAGAAAACTTTCCTTCTGAGCCTTGTACCTTGGAACTATACGTGAGCATTTTCTTATTCCAGCATCAACATAGGCAGCAAAGTTCCTAATTCTCTTTTTTAATGGGTCCTCAATATTTTTCTTCAATTTTCCCATTCGATGCTGCAGCACAAAACCGAAAAGGCTTTCTGTTTGGCGTCCATGTGCCAGCCAAAACTCTAGCATTTCTGTATAACTGAGGTCTATGTTGTCTAGCAATAAGTTTATTTTTGAAAAAAGGAGCAAAAACGAGCAAAAAAGATTTATGTCATCGTATTGTAAATAAATTTAAGAACAAAACTGCGTTAATAGTTTTTACAATCCGGCACAATCAAACCTACTTTTATTCCACGAAAGACGAAAAATGCTAGGTTAGAATTGTTAAATATACAACTTTACAAAAGCACATATAAACAAAGACACATCACATTAAACAAAAATTGTATTAAACACTTATATTTTACATACCTTCACTTATATTTTTCATTTTACTTTGTTTTAAATAGTTACGTTGATCTTTCGCAATCTTACTTTAAAATGTGCTATTATTTAGCGCGCCAATAAGTCAATGTTTGTGATCAACGAACAGCTGACTTCCAGGGCTCTCGAATTTCGCAGGGTTGCAATTACAATAACGAAATATCGATTTTTAAATGCAACGTATATTATTCTATGGGAATAAAATGTTTTTTTTCCTAATTTACAAAAAAAAAAATAGGTTTTTGCAAGAATATTGGGCATTGGGACCAGTGTGCATTGCGTCAAAAACCACGCCAGACGTCTTCTTCGCCAAAGCAGCAAGATCCTCATTCGGTCCACTAAACACCACCAACGGCTTCTCCTATGCCGATGCTCTACGATCTGGAAGGGAAATTCCAATTCAGCCTAACTCTCAAAGCGCTCAACAGGCCCCAGAACAGCCACACAGCAAAACGGAAACTATGATGCTTACCCTCCAACAAAGTATGATGGAGCTTATGTCATTCATGAAAACGACCATGCATACGCTTGTTCAAAACCAGAACATGGTGATACAGCTGCTAGTAGCACAACAGTCTAAATAATCTATGCAGGCGCTACGAATATCAATGTGGAACGCCAATGGTGTCTCACGGCATAAACTAGAATTGTCACAATTCTTGACCGAAAACCATATTGACGTTATGCTACTGGTGGAAACGCATCTTACAAGCAAATACAACTTTCATATAAGAGGCTACACAATCTACCGCACAGATCATCCAGATGGGAAAGCCCACGGCGGAACTGGAGTTCTAATCAGAGAACGCATTAAACACCATTTTTACAAAAGGTTTGCAACAAACTGCTTGCAGGCCACATCGATACAGATTCAGTCAAGCAACGGAATCCTTTCAATCGCTGCCGTTTACTGCCCTCCTCGTTTCTCAATCTCGGAAGGACAATTTATGGACTTCTACAATTCACTTGGCGATCGATTTATAGACGCAGGAGACTACAGCGTCAAACATACGCACTGGGGATCACGTCTAGTGACTCCCAAAGGAAGACAATTGTACAATGCAATTATAAATGTGAAAAATAAACTGGCCAACAGACTCACGAAAGCTCCCAGACCTTATTGATTTTGCAGTGACAAAAAACATACCTCGCAATCTAATAAGTGCCAAAGCAGTCTCGGACTTATCATCAGACCACTCGCCTGTGCTTCTAACGCTTCTTCAAAGCCCAGAAATAACCGAACACCCCTTCAGCCTGACGACGAAAAAAACGAACTGGCTAAAATACAAAAAGTACGTGAGTGCCCACATAGAACTCGCCCCGGAATTTAACATGGAATCGGACATCGACTACACTACGAGCGCCCTAGAAGAAGTACTCGTTGCGGCAGCTAAAATCTCTACTCCTCATGGGAAAGAAGTAGACCGAAACAAACACTTCAAATCTAATCAGAAAATCGAACAGCTCGTGCGAGAAAAGAGGCGCACGCGTCGTAATTGGCAAAACAGCAGATCACCAGCTTCAAAACAACGCCTTAAGGAAGCAACCCGATCACTCGACCAGGCTCTTCACCAACAGGAAGAAAATGCACAGCTGAGGTACATTCAGAATCTCTCGCCAACAAGCACAAAGTACCCCCTGTGGAGGGCCCACCCAAATCTTAGCGCCTCAATTGAAACGACCACCCCGATATGAAACTCTTCGGGATGCTGGGCTCGCAGCGACGAAGACCGAGCTGAAACATTCGCCACACATCTCCAAATTGTCTTCCAGCCAAACCCAGCCTCAAATTCATTCTACCTGCCAGTAATTCAGCCAGCGTCCTCCCCTCAGCCAGCCGCACCTTCATTCCGGCCGAACGAAATCGAAAAAGTCATAAGAGGGCTAAAACCAAAAAAGGCTCCCGGTGGTGACCTATTGACCCCAAAGATGCTGATCGAACTTCCAAAATGCGCTACAGAGGTCGTCTGCAAACTATTTAATGGAATCATTAATCTTGGCTATTTCCCAAAAAAGTGGAAGAAATCCATTATTATAATGATACCGAAGCCTGGAAAAGACCACACAATTCCGTCATCATACAGACCAATAAGCCTTCTATCTTGTTTGTCTAAACTGTTTGAAAAATGCTTGTTAACTCGTATAATACCACATCTGGAAGCTTGCAATATCATCCCGGCACACCAATTTGGCTTTCGAAGAAACCATGGAACCATCGAACAAGTGAACAGATTAACATCCGAAATACGCTCAGCCTTTGAACAACGAGAATACTGCAGCGCTATTTTCCTCGACGTATCTCAAGCTTTCGACCGAGTTTGGCTCATCGGACTCATGCACAAAATTAAAACGTATTTGCCAACATACACCCACAAGCTACTGGAATCATACCTCTTCAATAGGGTATTCTCAGTGAGATGCAACGCAGCTACTTCGGGCGACTACACCATCGAAGCTGGAGTTCCACAGGGAAGCGCACTCGGGCCGCGTCTATATGTTTTGTATACTGCGGATATTCCTACGAGCGCACAACTAACAACGTCAACGTTCGCTCCAGATGCCCAACGCAGGCAACAACCCAACTGGCTAATCATCTCACAATAGTGGAAAGGTGGCTGTCCGACTGGCGCATTAAAATAAACGAACAAAAGTGTAAACATATAACGTTTACTCTTAATAGACAAACATGCCCCCCGCTTTTACTAAACGGTATGCAGATCCCTCAAGCTAACGACGTAACGTACCTTGGCGTTCACCTTGATAGACGACTTACCTGGCGTAAGCACATCGAATGCAAAAATATGCATCTAAAACTGAAAGCCAGCAGCCTCCACTGGATCATAAACTCACGATCGCCTGGATGTGCCTGGACTACAAGTTACTACTGTACAATTCAGTCCTAAAGCCAATCTGGACGTATGGCTCCCAGCTGTGGGGGAACCCGAGCAGCAGCAACATAGACATCATACAGCGCGCACAATCAAAAATCTTGAGAACTATCACAGGGGTTTTTTTTTTTTTTTTTGTATTCGTGTTTATTCGCTCCTTACAAACTATCTTATAGATCTACTGTACATTTTTTCTTTTCCCTGACTGGGCTGCAAGAGCTTGGACCTAAGTCGTGCGGTACGGCCGTGAAGCAATGCTTTGCACAACTCTGACGCCCTACTCCTCCCGCCCGTTACGTGCCCTCTCCAGGGCTCTCAACTCCATCATGGTCTTGGCCACATATACGGCTATGGCTTCCCACTTCGCCGGCGTCTGCAGCATTAGCGGCACCATGCTGCTGGGTGTGAAGGGCTCTTCCAGGATCTCCTCCATGGTTAGGCGATCCTCCACAAATCTCCTACATTCAAAGAGGACGTGGAGAGGGTCCTCTGTGACTCCACTGCCGCACGACGGACAAAAGTCCTCGCTTTCGTGGCCAAAGCGCTTTAAGTAGCTTCGGAAGCACCCATGGCCGCTAAGGGCCTGCGTGAGGTAGAAGTCTACCTGGCCATGCTTCCTATCGGTCCACTTACCCACGTCCGGAATGAGCCGAAACGTCCAGCGTCCCTTGGAAGATTCCTCCCATCGCCGCTGCCAGTTTGTCAGACTTGTGGCTCTCACTTCCCTCCTCCTGACCGACACTGAAGAAAGGCTGTCCTGAGCCATGTTGGCCAGCTCCTTCCTTTCTCGGACCAGCTCTTTGATGGGTATCAGCCCTGCGATCACTAGGGCCGCGTCGTCCGATACCGTCCTAAAGGCGCAGGATGTCCGTAACGCGCAGAGGCGGTGGTCTGCCTCGACTCCCCGCGCGTAGGACCTTACTCCCATCGCCTCGGCCCACACTGGGGCGGCGTAGAGGATTTGGGAGCTCACTACGCTAGTGATGAGCTTTCTCCTTTCCTGCCTCGGGCCTCTGATGTTGAGGAGCATCCGCGATAGGGCTCTCGTCGTCTCGCTCGCCCTCCTGTGGGCGTACTCAAGGTGCTCCCGGAACGAGAGCCTTGTGTCCAGCCAGACCCCTAGGTATTTTATGGCTCTCCTCGAGGTAACGGCCACTCCTCCTACAAGTACGGTCGCAGTCTCGACCTTCTTCCGGCTCGAAATCAGCACTGCTTCCGTCTTATGTGGGGCGAGGAGAAGGCCGGCGCTAGACATCCATGCCTCCACTTTCACCACCGCGGAGTTGGTTAGGGTTTCCACCCCACGAACTGTCTTCGCCACCACCACAAGGGCTATATCGTCGGCGAATCCTACGATGGTTGTACCCTCCTCCATAGGTAATCGGAGGACTCCATCGTACATGGTGTTCCACAAGAGCGGCCCCAGTACAGAGCCCTGGGGCACTCCCGCGGAGATCACTCGCTCCTACTGCCCTTCCCGCGTATCGTACAGGAGTACTCTTTCGCTCAGGTAGCTGTCCACCATCTTTAGCAGATATGCCGGGATCCTCAGCTCCTTCAGGGCTTGGAGAGTCCGCGACCAGCTCGCCGTGTTGAAGGCGTTCTTCACGTCCAGGGTGGTAACCAGGCAGTATTGCTTGGCACCCCCATTCCATCTGGTGCCTTGGATGGCGCTTGCTGCCAGGTTCTTTACCCTCATAATGGCCTCCACCGTTGACTTCCCTTTCTGGAACCCGTACTGCTCCTCTGCCAGTCCATCTTCCCTGCTTATCGCCGCCTGGAGTCTCGTGGCCAGGATCTTCTCCAGTACCTTGCCTACCGTGTCTAGAAGGCAGATCGGTCGGTAAGATGCGGCCTCTCCTGGTGGCTTGCCTGGCTTCATTAGCAGAAGGAGCCTCTGCTTCTTCCACACCTTCGGGAAGGATCCTTCATACAGGCACTGGTTGTAAATGGCTGCTACCTTTTCTGGTATTTGGGCCAGAACCACTTTTAGCGCTCGATCTATCACAGGGGTACCTTGGTACGTTCGCAACGAAAACATCCACCGGGATCTGGGCATCCTCGCAGTGAAAGACGAAATCCAGAAGCAAAAAGAGTCGTAAAAAGAAAAACTGTCTTTGCACCTAAATTTTCTTGCTCGGGGACTGACTCGGGCTTCTAGCGAATCCCGTCTTAGACGCAACGACCTCCCAACCCAGCAATCGATTTTTAGGGCCGTCTAACTCCGTATCAGTCAATATGACTGTTGATTAAGTTAAAAATATAAGATTTGATACACCTCTTGTTAGTCTCGCAAAGAGAAGATTCAAGAAATAAAAGCAACGTTTAAAAAAAAAAAAAAAAAATTTCATTTACCTACAATGCACAAGCCTGGGATCTTGTGGCTTGTGCTTGGTCTGGGATCTTGGATTACAATCGTTTTATAAAGCCATATATCATGGTTCTATTGTTGTTTTTAAAATTTATATTTTTAACGGCAAAGTCCCTTTCAAAACATAATATGATTTTTCCGGGGATAGAGCCACCCATTTTCAACGCATTTTTTGGGAATACTGAAATTTCCTTGGCATTTCTGTTATCAAGTTATTACCAGTTTGAAATTTTTTGTTAATAGTATAAATTGTCTGAGTACATTTTTTCATCATTGTCTAAAAAAGTTATTAATCTTTCTTGTATTTAATATGCCAATTGTGGATCCTGTGTCCACAAGAAATTCTATAACCCACAATCGTTCCTTCCTAATTTTCTTTCGTCCACGGCTTCTAGATAAGTTCATGTGGGGGCGTATTTACTGTATTGTTTCGTCATTTAAATTTTCTACGTCTATGGCCTCTGAATTTTGTCTTAAGCTGCGAAAATGCCTGTTTCAGGCCAGCAACTTTGGTCCCAGCGCAGCGAGAAACAAGAACGGGTATTTAACAGAGCGATAACAACTTTAGGCGGTACAATACAAATATTTTTCATAAACAAGGGCGTATTACGGCTTTCAAAATGAAAACCAAAGAAAAAATAATTACCTAAGGTTTAATTCGGTCCAACCAAAACAAAATTTTAATAAACTTAAAAATCAATGGGGAAACGGTCAAAACCAAAGTTGGCCCCAAAAGACTAGTTTCGACCATAATAATGTTCAGGGACTGCAAACCGCGGAACCAATGGAAGTTGATCCTTCGATCCTGGCGATTCATCGCCATGGATTTAGCCAAAAGTTTAACACAAACCAAAGCCAAGATCGTCCGTATTCAAGTCGACCGAACTTTTATCAACAAAATCGTAGCCGTCCTACTAATAATAATCCACAAACCTCTGCAAATCAAGTGGCTGGGATAAGTCATTTTCCAGTAAACCGAGAGCATAAGAATACAATAAACAAACCACAAAATAAAACAATGAAAATTAATAATATTCAGGAGGACCATTTTTTAGGGTAAGAACAAGAGTAAGATTACCTTACATAATAAAATTTGACAAAAAAGAAAATATAAAATTTAAAGTACTAATGGTAAGTTATAAAATATCATGAGAAATAAGAAACATTACTTTTTATAATAAAAAATTATAAAAAATATAATCAAAAAATGCCTATCTTTGAGTGCTTCTTTGAGTCAGAACTTACTCAAAAATAAATATGCAAACCTTTCCGCACCGATATTAAAGGGGAAATAAACTTAAAACACGATAGACACATATATGGTAAATAATACCCATATGCCCAATTCGTAGCAGAATTTGTTAATAAAGAAATTAAAAGAATGTTGTCCGTAAAAATCGTACAACCTATCAGGAGTCCGCATAATTCTCCAATTTTTGTAGTTCCGAAAAAAAAAATACAATGAAAATGGCATTCCAAAACTTAGACTTGTCATTGATTCTAAAAAATTAAACGAAAACCCAATTTCCGAGAGATACCGTATGCAAGATCCAACTGTTAAATTAGCTTATCTGGGGAAAGCCAAATTTTTTTTCACAATAGACCTGGAATCAGGTTTTCATCAGATAGTAATGAAAAAATACGACATACGAAAGACGTCATTTTCATAAATAACGGTAAAAATGAATTTTTAAGAATGCTTTTTGGCTTAACTAATGCTCCAAGAATCTTCAACGAGTAATGGACGACATTTTAGGAGAGTGGGTGTTCAAGCATTGAACACGATTCTAGGCATAAATTCCAAAGATAGAGTTGCAAGGGATCGGATCCATGGAAATATGAGATAAACAGCATGGTCTAAAACCGATCCCCTGCAGCCTAACATAAAAAACACAAACATAAGCATCGTAAATAACAAACATAAGCGCATCCGCTTGTCACACTTGAGAAAGGGTCGCATAGCATGTCAACGTGCAGTGCGTTGATAAGTAGTTTTTAAGAGTTTTAAGATTTTCATACTTATAGGAGAACTTTGACGAATAAAATCAGTTTTGAAACGGAACTCATTGGAGTACGACCTTTATTTTGGGGCTCCTCTTAACATTTGGTCCATCGAGACACCCTGACGTTTTCCCCCCTGTGGTAAGAGACTCAGGTTTAAAACTGGCACCTATAAGTGGCTGAAGAAAAATAATAATTCTCAGCCCAAGGTAGCTTAAAAATAAAGGCTGCGACCTGGGTAAAAAAGAACCCAGTTTAAAAACCGTAGTCACCTGTTGTTTAACCCAAGAGGTAAGGAACACAGGGTATAAAATAATATAAATGCCAATGAGCATTAAACAAGAGAAAGAGAAAAATATTTTCCTTTCTACAGTGTGTTTTTATTTCGGAACAATACCGAAATAAAAAATTATATGCAAATCAACGAAAAAGTATTTGTGTATTAGCGTAACCGAGGCTTTACATCGGAAAGTTAAAAAAATATATATATATATATTTGTTTTGGCGTAACCGAGGCCCTACATCGGAGAAGTTAAAAAAAAAGTGATTGTGAGCGACAAAAAATAAATTAAAAAGTAAAACCCCAAAGAACCCCCAAACAACATCCACAAAAAGTAAAACCACAAAGAACACCCAAACAACATCCCAAAAAAAAATAAAACAAAAAAGAACCCCCAAACAACATCAACAAAAAGTAAAACCCCAAAGAAACCCCAAACAACATCCACAAAAAGTAAAACCCAAAAGAACCCCCCAACAACATTCAAAAAAAAAAATACACCAAAATCAAAAAAAAAAAAAAAACCCGTGAAACAACATCACGAGCAGCAGCGGCAACAGCAACAACATCACGAGCAGCAGTGGCAACAGCAACAACATCAGGAGCAGCAGCGGCAAAGGCAACAACATCAGCAGCAATAATTAGAAATTAGTCCTCGGCAAGTTTCGTTTTATTTTTATATATAAACACTTGAATTTAGTTTTTGAACTTAATTTAATTTAAAATAATATATAATGTCGACTAAGGATAAAATTCCAATTATCGAAGACCAGGTGCGCCTCACCCGGCAAATAGATGCGCTTCTCGCAAAAAATTCATATTCAGAAGAGGATAGGGAGGCATTAAAAAATTTGGAGCAAAAAGCCTTTACGAACCATAATCATTTGGTTCAACTCGGTCCTGTAGAGCATGACTATTTGCGTTGACTATGAGCGTTTTTTGAGGCTTGAGGGGGCTATAAAGAACCTCGAGGATTACCTCGAGATAACTTATGTGGAGATTCAGGAAAAGAAAAATGAAACCTTTCCAAAAGGGATTAAAAAATTAATAATGTTGCTAAACAAAATAGAAACAGTGTCCGATCTAATAAAAATAGAAGGGCTCAATAATAAACATATGAGCAAAATTATAGAGCTCAAAGAGGATGTTGAAATACACATCGCGCTGATGGATAATAAAATCCAAGAGAAAACTCCTAACAAGGTAGAAGGTGGTTGCCCTAGAATGGACGAACTACCTAGCCTACCAAAAATTGAGGTTCCCAATTTTTCTGGAAATTCCAAGGATTGGGACCATTTTTATGAGTTATTTAAGGAGCTAGTTCATTCAAGGATGGATTTAAGTCCATCCTTGAAGCTAAGCTACCTTAAAAGTGCTCTAAAAGGGGAAGCACGAAATGTGGTTTCCCATTTATTGCTTGGCTCAGGCAACAATTACGATGCTGCCTGGGAATTACTGATTAAGCGATATGAGAATAATAGGAAAATATTCTCAGATCAGCTTAATCGCCTAATTGAGCTTCCAAAAATAAATTTAGACTCATATAGGCACCTTAAAAATATAATTGATTCAATCAATGACCGAAGAATCAGATTGCATTTTTGCGCATATTATTTTAAAAAAATTAAGTATTGAGGCTCTACAGCAGTATGAGGGCCAAGTAAAAAAAATCAAGTGAAATCCAAAATTTAAAGGATATCACAGACTTTTTAGACCAACAGCTTAGTTCGTTGACATCAGTGGGAAATGAGTTCCCAACGAAAAAAATAATACAAAATAATAACACAAGTGACCAAACATGCCCGATGTGCCAAATGCCCGGGCATCAATTAGTTTATTGTTACAAATTTAAAGCATTAAGTCCACAGGAAAGAATAGACGTTGTAAAAAATGGAACTGGTGCCACTTATGTTTAAAGCACAGTTCTGACACTAGGTGCAATAGCTGGTTACAATGCTCGTATTGCCATAGAAATAATCACCATAGCATGATCCACGTAAATAAGGCAATAGTGAATACATGCGTGACCTCTGAACAAGTGTTGTTGGCCACCGCTTATGTTCAAATAAAAGGTCAAGATGGTGAATTTAAAAAATTTAGAGCTTTGATTGACAATGGGTAACAAAGTACTTTAATTTCTAACAAGAAAGGAAAGCTAACTTCGGGCGGAGCCGAAGTTGATATACCCTTGCAGTTAAAATCGGATATATATCGCAAACATCGGATTAAATTGGCCAATCCTTATGAGAATATCATAATATAACCAATTTATTACAATAAAAAAACTAAAACAAAGTACCACGCTTCCATCTTCGAAAATACCAAAGTTGGTATTTTTACCAAATACCATTTCCAATCGTTCAGTTATATGGCAGCTATAAGATATAGTCGGCCGATCGTTATGCAATTTGGTAGGTTGTACTAACTGACCAAAAATAGAATCTGTACGAAGTTCCAGCTTTTTATCTTAAAAAACACCAAAGTTTGTTAATTTCCGATTGTTCAGTTATATGGCAGATATAGGATATAGTCGGCTGATCCTTATGAAATTCGGCATGTTGTATTATTTAGCCAAAAATAGCATTCGTACCGAATCCGAATTTTCTAGCTTTAAAAACACCGAAGTTATAGCATTTCCGATCAATCAGTTATATGGCAGCAATAAGATATAGTCGGCCGATCAATTTGAAACTTGGTAGGTCGTATTATTTTGCCAAAAGTAGCATTCGTACTGAGCTCTGAGCTCTTTAACTCTAAAAACACCAAAGTTATACCATTTCCGATCAATCAGTTATATGGCAGCTATAGGATATAGTCGGCCGATCCCGGCCGTTCCGACTTATATACTGCGTGCAAAGGAAAGAAGGGTGTGTGCAAAGTTTCAAGACGATAGCTTTAAAACTGAGAGACTAGTTCGCGTAGAAACGGACAGACAGACGGACAGACGGACAGACGGACATGCTCATATCAACTCAGGAGGTGATCCTGATCAAGAATATATATACTTTATAGGGTCGGAGATGTCTCCTTCACTGCGTTGCACACTTTTGGACAAAATTATAATACCCTCTGCAAGGGTATAAAAAGGCAGCTCAAAAATTAAAATTGCCTAAAATAAAATCTATCACACAAATAAATGGAGTATCACCAACAGGTTCCTGTGTTTCAAATCACAAACTAAAATTGACACTCAAAAAAAATAGTAAATGTTCCAAAGAGTTTAGCACAAATGCAATTATTATATCTTCCCACAAATAATTTAAATGTTGATAAATTTGATTGGAAAGGCTATTATTTAGCCGATCCCAATTTTGATAAATCTGGTCAAATTGATCAGAATTATTATGTAATAATAATTGGTGCAGATTTATATCCACAAATTATTATGCCGAAGATAGTAAAAAGAGGTTTACTTCTCGGACAAAAGACGGTTTTCGGATGGATCGTGTCAGGTCGCACAAGATCCAATCCCATTAAAAAAACAATTATTTCTACAGCCTTGGTAAATACAATCTAAGATTGGAGGAAAGAAAGTAGAAAATATGTGGAACCTTCAAGACAAAAATACAAAATCTGTAATTTATCGTGGTGTCCTTTGGGGAAACATAAAATATTTCAGGAAGAAAGGGACAAAAATAATAGTCAAAAATTTCAATTTCGTAATTTCAAATGGTTATACAACAATTTACCTAAATCATGTATGAAGGAGTTAGATAAAAAATTATCTACTTTCAATAGTAGAAACAAAAAGAAAAACAGCCAACACGAAATAAATAAAAATCAAACCAAACCAAAATAGCAGAAACAATTTGAAAGGGAAAATTCTAATATTAGCTAGATTTTCATCAAGTGTCAGGTCATAGCTCCTTACTTTTAAAATAATAATCATTACTGTATTGATTATATACTATTTAAGAAAACTAAAGTCAAAAAGACAAGTGTTGAATAGAGCATTACCATCCCCAATGCCAAATATTAAAAAAGAATAAAAAATAAAATTATTTAAAAAAAAGAAGAAACAAGTTTGTAAAAAAAACAAAGAACATAAATTCTGTATTCTTTTGTAGAAGGTGATTACAAAAATTAAAATGAATATAAAAATTACAGTCCACTGAAAAATCGAAGAAAACATTAATATTTCAAATTAAATTTAAAATACACACTAAAATATAACAAAGGCACTTTTGTGGCCCCTCGCAGGAGGTTCAAGCATAAGGTTGAACATGAAATTAAAACAAAAACAATTTTAAAATATTTAAGATATTAAAATTCAAAAATAAAATACTCATATACAGTCCACTACATTTTGTTATCGAATAATTATAATAATTTTCTAATAACGAAGAAATAAAAAAAATGTAATACAAAAACAAAAATACACATAATAATCTGTTAAAAGATAAAATGTAAAGAAAGTGATGATGTTAAATAAAATGTTAATCTAAAACAACACACACTTTTTTGTGGCCCTTTCCAGAATGTTCAAGCATTGAACACGATTCTAGGCATAAATTCCAAAGATAGAGTTGCAAGGGATCGGATCCATGGAAATATGAGATAAACAGCATGGTCTAAAACCGATCCCCTGCAGCCTAACATAAAAAACACAAACATAAGCATCGTAAATAACAAACATAAGCGCATCCGCTTGTCACACTTGAGAAAGGGTCGCATAGCATGTCAACGTGCAGTGCGTTGATAAGTAGTTTTTAATAGTTTTAAGATTTTCATGTATCTTACTTATAAGAGAACTTTGACGAATAAAATCAGTTTTGAAACGGAACTCATTGGAGTACGACCTTTATTTTGGGGCATCTCTTAACAGTCGGTTTGAAAAATTTGCCACGTCTATATGGATGATATAATAATTATTATTAAAATTATAATTTTCTCAAATTCAATAGAAGAACACTTTAATGATTTAACTAGAATAGGATATTTCCTTCATTTTTTTTTGTGATAGCAAGATAACGTTTATTTAAAACTGTACTTTAGGGACAACCATTAAATGTTATTACAATAACTTCACTTATAGATAATTTTACATATTAATATTGGAGACCTAATTAGAGTTGAAGTTAGCTTAGCTTATGGTATTTAAAGATTATGGTTAAAGATATAGGGGAGGTCCAGCGGGTGCATCCTTTTTAGTCTTCTGGGCTGCTCGTTGTTGTCAACGAGCCAACAGGTTCGGGTGGTTATGGAGCCTCTGCATTAAGCGTGCGCTGCTTCTTTGGATCTCGTCCTTGACCCAGCGTTGTTCCAACGCTTTTTCCAGTCGCTGAGCAAGTCAAGCTGCAATTGCATGGTTTCGGCTGCCCCCATGGCGCTATCGGCGGTGGTAAGGAAGGTGGTGTCGTCTGCATAGGCTGCTGAGAGCAGGTCAGGCCTCTGGAGAACATGGAGGTTGGCCGTGTAAGCGTTGTACAGCGTGAGCTTCTCTTAGACCAGAGATGGCCTCGCCGCATCTTACCGCAAATTTACGGTCTTCCAAGAACGACTTTAGAACCTGGAAGTAAGGTCGGGGTAGGCCAGTCTTTAATTTGTATAGTAGACCGGGATGCCAGGCTCGGTCGAACGCCTGCTTCACGTCCAGCATGACGGCCATGCAGTACTTTCTCGTTTTAAATGCGTCCAGGATGCACGACCCGATGGCAGTGCTCAGGGGTACCTTGTCGCCGCCTGAAGCCAAACTGGTGGTCAGGGATCAGTCCAGCCTCGTCCAATACTGGCAGTGCTCTGCTCAAAAAAACACTCATCCTAGTATTTTGAAGAGCATTGGTAACAAGCTTATTGGTCGGTAGGACGAAACGTTCGCTTCGGGTTTCCCGGCTTAGGTATCATAGTTACCTGAGCACGTTTCCATGTGGACGGAAAGTACCCTATCTCCAAGCATCTATTATAGATCCATTGATGCATATGGTAGATGCAGTGGTGCTCATCCCATTGCTCTCGCTGCTCATTTGTTTTTGCAAATGCTCATGCATACCGAGTTGTGTGAGACTGCTCACGCCAAAAGATTCGTTGCTCACGCCATAAGGGTCGTTGGTCCCAGCTTAGGCAAAGGGCAATTACAATAACAATTTTTAGTGCTTTCCCTATTCTCCTCAATCGTACTAATCCGAATGAATTTTGTTGTTGGAGTGCCGAAAACTTTTCCCAATACTACTTCATACAAAGACAATTCTTATGCGTGTGCAATAGAGATGGAGATATTGCCTTCTCACGAGGCAGGTCTCTTGCCTACACAGAGATTTAGCTGGACTGCACTTATTAGCGAGCAAGCAAGGCGAGCGGTTGATGCTTATTTTTATCGGAAAAATGAAAAATGAGAATTTTAAGACCATTTTCTTTGCAAGAAATTTTAAACGCGAATTGCAGTGCATAAAATGGTTTTGATCCATGTGCAAAATGGTTTTGATCCATGCAGCAAAAAAAAATTATTTTAACTGAGGCCCTTAATAGTAAAGCGGAAATAAAAGCATCGTATGTAGCCAGCTTAGCCATTGCCAAACATTGTAAGCCATTTTGCGGTGGTCCTTTTATTAAAAAGGTATGCCTAGAAATGGTAGGTTGTTTTGAGGAAATTGGTGATCAGACAGCCAAAATAATCGATACCGTGTCATTGTCCAGAGCTACGGTAACACGTAGAGTTGAAAATTTAAACACATATTTAAATTCTTTTTTAAGGGAAAAGTTAAAGTCGTGTTCTTATTTTTCTATTGCCTTAGATGAGTCTTGCGACAATTGCGACATCAGTCAATTAGTATTAGCAACCCGAACGGTCGACGATAACTTCAGTATTACTGAAGAAATTTTTTTGACTAATTCCACTTCTAGAAAATACACGTGGAATAGATATAACGTTAGCCAAAGAAATAAGAAAATTAGCATCCGTATGCACAGATGGGGCTCCTGCTATGTTGGGAAAAAACAATGAGTTCATAGGGCAATAGGTTAAAAATGACATAAAGGTACCATCTTTTCATTGTGCCATTCATCAAGAGTCCTTGTGCTGCAAATGGACTAATAACATACACACTATGAATGTGGCAATTAAAATTATTAATAAGTTGCGTGGTGGACCCAATTCATTAAACCACCGTAAACTTAAATTATTCCTTGAAGAGTGCGAGACCCAATATAAGGACCTGCTTTTGTTCACGGATGGCTAAGTCGTGGAAAATGCCTTAAGCACTTTTTTGAGCTTAGAAAGGAGTTGGTTGAGTTCTTGGAACAGAACATGCCAAGCTTCGAATTTTTAAGCGAAATAAAATCACAAGACTTCAACATCAGTCTTGGATTTTTAACAGACTTAACTTCTAACCTTAATAATTTGAACTGCAACCTTCAAGGTCAAAATAGGCATATTTTTCATTGAATGGGTGCCATTGAAGGGTTTTTAAAAAAAATTTACGTACATATTTTTATTTGATTTACAACCCAATAAGTTAAGTAGTTTTCCTTTCTTTAAATTAGTTTTTGACGAATTTAATATTGTTTCTTATGATTTTACTGAATTTAAGAACCATATTAATTTTTTAAAACTTAATTTTGAAAAACGTTTTACGGACTTTGATGAAAAATAGTAGGGATATTTTTTATAACCCCATGAATTGCAAAATACTAGACCAAAATCCTGCGTTTCAATTGGAGTTGTGTGATATGCAATCCGATTATGAACTGAGGGCGTGCTATTTAACAGGGCTTGATTTTTGGAAAAGTGAAGGTGTAAAAAAATACACGTCTCTGCGTAGTAACATATTACGAATGTATTCTATATTTGGAAGTACGTATGTTGGGTCACTTCCGATCGTTCAGGTATATGGCAGCTATAAGATCCCTTTGAAATTTGGTAGGTTGTATTATTTTGCCATAAATAGCACTCGTACAAGATCTGAACTTTGTAACTCTAAAAACAACAAAGTTATACCATTTCCCACCAATCAATTTTATGGCAGCTATAGGATATAGTCGGCCGATCCCGGCCGTTCCGACTTATATACTGCGTGCAAAGGAAAGAAGGGTGTGTGAAAGAAGGAAGGGTGTTAAAACTGAGAGACTAGTTCGCGTAGAAACAGACAGACAGACGGACAGACAGACATGCTCATATCAACTCAGAAGGTGATCCTGATCAAGAATATATATACTTCATAGGGTCGGAGATGTCACCTTCACTGCGTTGCACACTTTTGGACAAAATTATAATACCCTCTGCAAGGGTATAATAACACAGTGCGACAAAAAAAGAAAAATTGAAGGTGACAATGAGACAATATTGATTAGTGTTAAGAATAATACCATTTCTAGGAAGTTGTTCCGAAAAAATGGCGTCAAAGTTCGAAAAACTCGACAAAAATTCAAAAATGTCAGTTTCTTTTGTAAAATTGTTATCCTTTTTGTTAAAATTAATTGAAGGTGTATTTTTTTTCAAAAGCTACAACATTTAACTATTGAAAAACGTAAAAAATTTTAAAATCGGCCTAAAATTACGCGTTCAGGAATTTTTAAGAGCAAAACACTCCCGAAAAACCGTTTTTTCTAAATAAATCAAGATTTTGAGGGTGTAAGAAATATATCAAACACGGTTTTTTACTATATTTGACCTAATAAACAATTCCTACTAGGTCTCTTCAAAAATATAGTCGGATCGGCCGACTATATCTTATAGCTGCCATATAACTGATTGATCGGAAGTGCATTAACTTCGGTGTTTTTAAAGCTAGAGAATTCGGA
Organism: Drosophila pseudoananassae pseudoananassae; assembly: GCA_018153035.1. Classification (NCBI taxonomy): domain Eukaryota; kingdom Metazoa; phylum Arthropoda; class Insecta; order Diptera; family Drosophilidae; genus Drosophila; species Drosophila pseudoananassae. Next base: position 3,471,277 of record JAECXR010000038.1, read on the forward strand.
TTTGATACGATTGCTATTTTTGGCAAAATAATACAACATGCCAAATTTTGTAAGGATCAGCCGACTATATCCTATATCTGCCATATAACTGATTGATCGGAAATGGCATAACTTCAGTGTTTTTCGAGCTAGAAAGTTGGGGTTTTCTATGAATTCTATTTTTGGAAAAATAATACGACTTATCAAGTTTCATATGGATCGGCCGACTATATCTTATAGCTGCCATATAACTGAACGATCGGAAATGGTATTTGGTGAAAATACCAACTTTGGGGTTCTTCAAGATAGAAGTTTTTTTTTTAATTTTGTCTTGTAATTTATTGGTTATATTATTATATTCCCACAGGAATCGGTCAACTATATCCGATTTTAGCGATATATATCCTGTTTTAGCTGCAGGGGTATATCAACTTCGGCTCCGCCCGAAGTTAGCTTTCCTTTCTTTTTTTTTTTTTAAATTTTTAAACAATATTTTTTTTTTAAATATTAATTTTTTTTTTTTTTTTCTTATTAATTTAATTTTTATTCAAATTTTTTTTATTTTTTACTTATTATTATTTTTTTTAAAGCTACCTATGAATAATATAATAACTATAATACAAAAAAAAACTACACATTTCTTTTCTTTCAGTAAACTTTTTGAAACACACCGACTTTTTCGTTCTATGTGTGCTTGTGATTTCGTTCATATGAAGAGACCTAGTAGGAATTGTTTATTAGGTCAAATATAGTAAAAAACCGTGTTTGATATATTTCTTACACCGTAAGGCAGTTTTGGACACCACTGCATAGATGCATTGATACCATCATCGCCCGGGGCCTTGTTGTTACTCATGATGGTTAAGAGCTCAGCTGTTTCCTCCTCAGTCACTGGTCGTATTGGATCGGCGTCCCTGAAAGGCTCGGCTAGCAGTCTGCCCGCAGTTTCAGCAGCATCCTCCGGTGAGCAGCGATCGAAAGGCGTAAAGACACCTTCAAGGTGTTCGGCGAAAGCATTGGCCCTGTCCATCTCCGATCTGCTCCAGCTGCCGTCGGTTCTTTGTACAGGTGGGATCCTTTTCAGTGGCCGTCTGATAAATTTGGTGACTCGCCATAAGTTATGTTGAGGGTCGCCTGGTACGAGTTGTTCGACGAACCCGTCAAAGGCCTGCTTTCTTAGTCTTTCCAGCGTGTCTGACAGACATTTGGACGCTCTATTGAAGGCAGTTTTGTCTAGCGGATTCCTCGAGAGCATCCACACTCTCCGGAGTCGTCGCTTTTCAAGTTTGAGTTCTTCGACTTCTGGGCTCCAAAAGTGGATGTCCCTGTCAGAGGCTCTTGGGCGGTTGGAGGGCCTTGGTGCTGCTTCAGAAGATGCCGCCTGGATATGGGCGCTTAACTATTCTACAGCGGTGTCGATGGCAAACGGGGAGTCAAGTGTCGGGCTGGGGTCGGAGCCGAATTCCTGTTCGTGGATTTGTGCCTTGGGGGTGCAATATGCTGCAGCGATTGTTATGTCACTGTTGGTAGTGGAGATTTTAATTTGGGCACATTGCACCCAGTCTTCGCATATAGCTGGAAGTGCCTCATACTTGATGCAGCTGCGAATAAGGATGGCCGCGCCCCCGCGACCTCTACCGTTCGGGTGGTTAGCGGCAATGAGGTCGTATCCTCTAATAGTCAAGTATGATCTGTGGGTAAAATGCGTTTCCGATATGAGGAGAACGTCTGCTTGGTGGGTCCTGGAATACAGCCTTTACCTCTGGCCTTATTTTAACCAGGTTATTTAACCATATGGTTATACATAATCGCGTTTGCATAAGGATTTGCAAACGGTGGCAATTATTATTATTATTATATGGCCATGACAACCCTTTTATCGGGTCTCGGCCTGAAGCGCACTGTGCCTCCACGCTACTCTGTCCTGAGCGCGCCTTCGCCAGTTTGTAACACCAAGTGTGGACAGGGTTTCCATCACCTGGTCTTGCCAACGCGTTCGGGGTCGTCCTCTCCTTCGTGTCCCAACAATCACCGCATCAAACACCTTACGAGCCGGAGCGTCTTCATCCATACGGGCAACGTGGCCCAGCCAGCGAAGTCTTTGAGATTTCACTCGACTGGCTACGTCAACATCACCGTACAGCTCATACAGCTCGTGGTTGTAACGGTGGCCATCATTTGGGCTATTTGGCTCATGACCTTCTCCATCATAGTCTCAAACATAGATTCCATCCTAGCCATTAGGGCGTCCATTGGATTACTTGGAAGACTGGGATCGGGATTGGAGTTGGAGTCAGACTGTGGTGCTCCGTTTTTGGCTGCGCTAGCATAGCCGATGTTAGGTAAATTTTGCTGAATTGAGGTTGCTGTTCTTGTGGCAGAACATGCTCTTTGCCTTTTTGTAGGCTGGACAGTCCTTGTAAGAGGCCGCGTGTGGTCCGTCGCAGTGGAGACAGCAATCTGGTTCACTTTCGATTTTTGGTGCACTGGTGGTGCACACCGTGCTGCATAGCCGCTTGACATGAAAGGCCTCCTTGTTGTTTATGGCTGGCTCGAGGTTAAAAAAGAAAATGTTTAGTGGCTTCTTTGTAGCTTTTTGCATGGGATTGTGTATATCCTTGACTTTGTGTCCATGGCGGCTAAGACCCTCCTTAATATCCTTGGGGTCGGTGGAGAAACTGAGGTCTTTAACGACGATCCGATAAGCGCGCTCGTCTCGAGGCTGGAATATCGGAGTAAGTATCGGAGGCTGGAGTAAGTATCCTTGTCTGGAGTCATATCGCGAATAGTGGTGTATGTGCTTGCCTTGTAGGTCACTTCAACATCCTCACCTAAGAGGCGGGAAATGTCTTTGGAGAGGCTTTTGATGCTGGATACGTCCGGGATAAAAATTGGGGGCGGTTTGATCATTTTCGTCGTTTTTTCCGCATATTGCTTGGACTTATTGTCATCTTTTTTCTTCATACCGTCAACCTCCATGTCGCTGTCATGATCTTCATCGTCTAAATCAGATAGAATTGCATAATAGTTATTTTCAATATTAGCCTTAAAAGCAGCTCTGGCTGCTTCGCAGATGGTTGGTTCGTCTTCCATGATGGGTTTTTAGCAGACTTCCGCTTCATTTCTCAATGCTCGGAGTCGCTGAAATCGTCATCTTGAAAATTAGAATAGGCCTTCTTTTTAGAAGGCGGCTTGATTTTGATGGAACTAGGGGGGTCCTGCCAGCCCATTATGTTGCTTTTGCCCGAGAATGGCCGCAAGGTTATGTAAATAAGACAGTAAATAAGAGTGGTTTTATATTTGTTTGGTTTTTGGGAAAAAATTTTTTATTTTTGTTTTTTTTTTAACAAACAATACAACGATACGTTAGGTTCAAAGCCTACTTAAAAAAGTATATTTTATTTTAGAAGCAAACATGAAAATCTCTTTAGAAATATCCCAATTCTTTTTTTAAGAAACTAGCTTTTTTAAAGATTTAGTATCTTATAATGCCATCACAACAGACCCAGATAAAATTTAAACAATACAAAATGACCAAATTTTAAAAAAATATTAGAGAACTTAAAATGTTTCTTGGTCCAACAAGTTTACAAGAAATTTCGATACAGTTGGACGAACCAGCTGTAAAAACATTCAATGAACTTAAGCAAAACCTTGCTAATCAAATTGAATTAGTACAACCAGATTATAGAATTCATGCATCAAAAATTCATTCTTAAAACAGACGCTTCAAATATGGCATTAGGAGCGGTTTTGTCACAAGATGGTAAGCCTTTAGTTTTTATATAAAAAACCCTCAATAAAACAGAACAAGCATACGCCACAAACAAAAAATAAATATAAGCAATTGTTCGGGCATTAAATAATCTAAAAAACTATTTATATGATGTGGTAGGAATGGAAATTCACACCGATCACCAGCCATTAACGTATTCAATATGTGACAAAAATCCAAATATAGATATGAAAAGTTGGTATTCATTCATACAAAGTTTTACACCAAAAGGTACAACTAATGTTGTAGTGGATGCTTTATCCAGAGTCCAAATTAACAATTTGTCAGCCGCAGATATATCAGAGGATAGTTCAGATGAAAATAAAATTCATTCTGTAGAAAGCAGCTTTGAAAATATAATCGAAGAAACTAATAAACCACTTAACCAATTCAAAATTCAACTCTTAATCACAACTGGCAGATTAACAGTCCACGAATCAATAAATATCTTTAATAATATTAGAAATATTATTGAGAATGATACTCCGGAGAATTAAGTAACGATACAAAAAAAAAATTTAACCAAATATAACCATAGGCCTACACTGTACTCTGCAAGGCCTTTACATATTACAAAAAACACTAAAAGAAAATTCCTATTTACAAGAAATCTTGTACAAGACGTAGAAAATGAGGGAGATAAGGAAATTATTATTCGAGAGACTCATTGTCGCGCCCATAGAGGATTAGACGAAAATTACAAACAAATATCTAATCTTTATAATTGGCCAAGAATTATTTATAAAATTAAAAGACTATATAAAAAATTGCGTCATTTGTAACCAAAATGAATATTGCAAGCATCCAGTATAAATTATCCGATAGGTTAAGCACCAATTCCAACTAGTGAAGGTGAAAATATTCATATTGATATATTTTACGCAGATAAAAGATTTTTTAACATGTATTGACGCTTATTCAAAATTCTTAACAGTCAAAGAAATAGAAAATAAGTTAAATATTGAAAACAAAGTATTAGAAATTTTACAACATTATCCATTAGCCAAAACCGTCATGACAGACAACGAACCAAGTTTCACATCTGCGCAATTTCGTTCATTTATAAGTAGAAGTGGACTCACAATGCACTTTGCAGATCCAAGACATAGCACTTCCAATGGTCAAATTGAAAGGGCACATTCAACACTCACAGAGATTGCTAGATTTATCAAAGATGAATACAATCTAACAGATTACTCTGAAATAATCATAAGAGTAGCTCAAATGAATGCCACCAATGAAAAGCCATTGGACATACTATTGTTAGGTGTCGATAGTCGCTACAAGCGATGGCACAGCGGGGCTAGGGATGACACAACGGGGTTAGGGATGGCACATCGGAGTAAATCGAATGGACCAGATGGAAAGAAGAAGCCAGGACGAACCGGGCGGGATCCAACCGCTGTGATTGAAAGGAAAACCGGGATCAAGGAGACACAAAAAAAAAAAGGGAGAGAGAACGGCAACAGGAGGAGGACACGTGGGAAAAAAAATTATTAAAACACAAATTCCCAATAATATTCCATGGAGCTCTAAAGTGAGTACAAAAAAAAAATGAAACCGAAATAAATTATAAGGATTCATTTGAACCTCAGCATCTTTCGAAAAAAGAGGACTTGGAGCTCGTCAACAAATTGGAGCCACCCGAAGGCGAAAATTTCTTCAAGAAAGGAAATTGGTCACCCTTCCCGGGTGGCCCACAGGTTTTTTTTTGAAAATTAAGATAATTTGTAAAGTACCTGAAATCCGGTCGTAGCGTAGACTATAAACTTATTTATTTAATTTATTTATTTGTTATTTTTTTTTTTTTAATTAATCCATTAATTGTATTCGTCCCAAGGTGCCTTGGTTAGGTGTTAGGTTAATTCATGTTTAATATTTAAGAGTATTTATTATCCACTAAAAATATAAAGGATGGAATAAAAAAAAAAAAAAAATTTAAATTAAAATGAAATGTGAGTGAAAAAAAAAAAATAAAGGGGGGAAGTGAAACGCGTAATCCAGAATGTGAGAGTGCAGATCGAGTGTGATGATCCCACGGATCCAGGAGTTGGACCATGGATGGGAAGCCTTCGTGGTGACCAATGCCGGAGGTTCTCGGTCCGCTGTGTGTTTGTTTTGCTAATTTGATGAATAACGTAATTTTGCGTAACGTAGTCGTTTTTACTTTTGCTTGTTTCGAATTTATTTATTTTTTTTTTGTTGAATTTGTGTATTGTTATTTATTCACCGTATTTTTTTTTTGTGAGGCTGTCTCTTGGATTTTTCCGGGTGTTCCCATCCCTGTAGGTGTTCACGCGTGCTAGCCGGCGAAGTGAAAAATCCAAACAAGAGAAGAAACAGGCAGACCCTTAGAAATGGCGCCCAAACCGAAAAAAGGACCTGATAGGATCGAAGGATTCTCGGAAGTTGGACCCGTGACAGGATCGCAGAATCCAGATCACGCGCTGCCCTTCCGACGAGACTGAATCGGCAAGGAAAGTCCTTTGTTTACATTGTTTTTTTTTGTGTGAAAGTAAAGTAAAGTACGTATCTGAATAGATCCCTATGTGGTGTCTTGCGTGTAGTCCAGAGGCTCGAGGATGTGGTCCGCGTACGATAAAAGTAATGAAGTATGTGTGTTCCGTCCGAGACAATTTGTGGCTGTGAACGGAAAAGGGATAAATGCATTTTTTGTAGTTTAGAATTAAGTAAAGTAAATCGAAAGAAGCAGCACAAGAGACGAGGAAATCTCACAGATCTGAGGAGCTGGATGAATGCGTTTTCATAACCCCCCTTTAACAGAAATTCAAGAAGCAAAAAAAAAAAAAAATAAATAAATAAATAAAAGGAAGAATAGAAAATTAAGAGACCCAAAAACAAACAAGAAAATATATAATAGAAATAAGTTAAACGAGTTAACTTAAGAGTATTTAGGAGGAAATGCCCATCATAGAAAAAGAAAGAGTAGAGTCAGGTAGAAAGATAAGAAGGAGTGAGGAGTTCTTGCGGAATCGGAGTACAGAAATAATGAGTCCAGAAGTGACCAGATCTCAAGGCCAACAGGGACACCAATCCATGGCCGGACTGGAGAAGGTATCGCCCACAGGAGTTATGGATGAGCGACAGGCGGTGCATCAAGCCATGGCCGCCTCCATTGAAGCCGAAGTAGCAAGAGGCTACGATCAAGGAAGCAGTGGCAGAGGAGCGATACCGAAGGTCCAGCCGGAGGTTCCGTCAGAGATTCGGTCAGTTAATACGGCACTGTTTCAGGCACAACAGACTTATGAATCGGGAAAGCACAGTGAGTTTAATGCATTTAAGGAGCAAATGCAGGCCGACATGATGCTGTTTATGAAGGACATAAACGACTGCATGGCATCGTGGAGGAAGGACTTCGAGAGCCAGTGGGTGAATCAACAGCAGCAGCAGCCGGCAGAGTCTCATTCGATGAAGCCTCCCGAACATCAGTTTGAACAGCCGCCTCCGAGTCAGCCGACGGCCAGGTGTTCCGACCGAGGATGGCAGGGGCCAGCATCTGCACCACCAACCGGACCAAAGATGCAGCACGCAGAAGCAAGGGCGGACACAATAAGACAGGTGGTCCCGTTGCCGGAAGACTATTCAAAGCGACCACCGAACATATACGGCAAGCAGGATCAGTCGAGGCTCCGGAACGAGCCGCGTCCAGGATCGGCTGGGAAGCACGGGGTTACCAACCGCCGGGTCAAGCGTTGACGCTGGAGATGAAGCCAGAATGGGACGCGTCATACGTACCCCCGGCAATGAACCAAGCCGAGTCGTTGTGGCAAACGCGAGGGTCAAGCCAGGCCCGAATGGAAGTGGGACATCTCCGCAAATGGGGCTTGTTGTTCGATGGCAGTCCCAGAAGCATGCCGGTATCGGAGTTCGTGTTCCGACTGGAGCACCTGCAGAGGTCTTATCGCATACCGTGGAACGAGGTACTAAGGGAGTTCCATGTGTTAGTGGAAGGTCCAGCCAGAGAATGGTATTGGATGTATATACGTACCAACGGGAGGACGGACTGGCCATATCTGCGGTACGCACTCCAACAGCAATTTCAAAGCCATAGGTCAAACTTTGAGAGGGAGTATGAGCTGCGAGAAAGGAAACAAAGATCCGGAGAGAGTGTGGAGGACTATGTCCAGATGATGTTGACGCTGAGGGCAAGATTGGAGACACCAGTATCCGATTTTGAGCTAATAAAAATAATAAAAATGAACCTGAGAGAGAGAATATCCAAGATTGTATACCCTATTCATGTCGCCAACCTGGAGCAGCTACGCCATGAGTGTCACGATGCGGAGAGGATGCTAGCCACTCGATGGTCTAGGCCGGCGGCGGAGGTTGAGCGTCAAAGAGGTTTCTCCTATCGTCCGAGGGTGGAAGAGCTGGAAGATCAACAGGAGGACGAGGACGGCTGGCCCAAGGAGGGTGAAGTCGAAGCTCTGCACCGACAAGAGAAGCCGAGGGATAAGTCGACCCTGAACTGCTGGAATTGCAACGAGCGGGGGCACACATTTTGGGAGTGTGAGTCAACGGTGCCCAACATATTTTGCTACAAATGTGGCACTCCCGGAGTCGTGTTGCCGAAATGTCCAAAGTGTCAGTCGGGAAACGGGGGAAGGAGCATGTCCCGGGCCGAGGAGCCACGTTCCAACCCATTTGCATCAAGATAGAGGCCGATCCGCAGACTCTAGAAAATAAGAAAAAAGGTAGTGTTAAGCATATTAATCAAATATTAGTAAATATAAATAAGTAGGCTCCAACGGTAGAAAGACCGGATGGGAATCCAAGTTCAGCACAAGGAGCGGATTACAAGGAGGATAAGCCGCGGTGTCTCCAAGAGTACCCAGTAACTCCAAGAATCGAACGTGCCCGGCGAAGGAATCGGCAGCGGAGGACCGAGAGACAAAGGATATGTGCGGCGATTTGAGCCGCGGTGAGCTGCGACAACAGGCCGTTTGCGATCGCGGAAGTAGAGGGAAACAGCATCGAAGGCCTATTAGACAGTGGTGCATCCGTCAGTCTCCTTGGTGAAGGATGTCTGGAATTGATTGAAAAATTAGGATTGAGACGAGAAAAGACGCGAGCAATCATGCAGTCCGCGGGCGGTGCAAAACACCAGGTGCTTGGCAAGGTTTATCCGGAGATAAGATACCAAGGTCAAACTCACCGCATCCCGATCCTGCTTTGCCCCTCGTTGAAGCAAAAACTGTATCTGGGCGTAGATTTTTGGAGGAAGTTCCACATCGCGCCCGAGGTCGTGGGAGTCGAGTCGTTGGAGAACGTGGAAACCGTGTTCCACAGCATAGGGGAACCAGTAGAGCCTCACACCCTAACGGACGAACAAAAGGAACGGCTGGATAAAGTAAAGGAAGGGTTCCTGGCGTATGAGAATCATGGGTTAGGACTCACAACGATGGAACAGCACACCATACAGCTAGTAGAGGGGGCAATGCCCGTCAAGGAAAGGTTTTATCCAGTGTCCCCGGCCAAGCAGCAACTCTTGTTCGCTGAAGTGGACGAAATGCTGAGATTCGGAGTCATCGAGCTGAGTGAGAGTCCGTGGAACAACCGCACGACGTTGGTGCAAAAACCCGGCAAGAACAGGCTGTGTTTGGACGCACGGAAGCTAAACGCATTGACGGTGAAGAATGCCTACCCATTGCATAATATAGAGTCCATCCTCAGCCGGGTCGATGACACGATTTTCATCAGCAGCATCGACCTAAAACATGCGTTTTGGCAAGTGGAACTGGAGGAAAAGAGTCGTCCGTATACGGCCTTTACGATACCTGGGAGGCCGCTGTATCAGTTCCGAAGGATGCCTTTTGGCTTATGCAATGCGGCGCAAAGATTATGCAGGTTGATGGATAGAGTCATCCCACAGAGGCTCAGAGACCGAGTGTTTGTATATCTGGATGACCTGTTAATGATCTCGAAGACCTTTGAGGAGCATTGCGTGTTACTAGCAGAAGCGGGAAATTGCTTACGGAAGGCGAATTTGACCATCGGATTGCAGAAGTCAAAGTTCTGTTTTAAATACCTGCGGTATTTGGGGTATGTTTTAGGAGTTGGCGCTCTGAAAACAGACCCACGGAAGATCGCAGCCATTAAATAAATTGAGGTCCCGAAGAACGTCCGACAATTGCGCAGTTTCCTTGGCACGGCGAATTGGTATAGAAGGTTCATACAAAATTTTTCCGAAATAAGCGCTCATTTAACCGATTGCCTGAAAAGAGGGAAAGGGCTACAGTGGACACCTGAAGCGGAGGTAGCGTTCCAGAAGCTAAAGCAAGCACTGACCTGTGCGCCGGTTTTAACCCACCCTGACTTCCGAAAACACTTCTGGATTCAGTGCGATGCTAGTCATGTAAGTATCGGCGCGGTGTTGTTCCAGAAGGACGACGATAAAGCGAAACGGCCGATCGCTTTCTTTTCGGCAAAGCTGCGAGGCGCACAGCTGAATTACAGTGTCACCGAAAAGGAGTGTCTGGCTGCAGTCAAAGCTGTTGAGAGGTTCCGGCCCTACGTAGAAATGATGCCGTTTACCATCTTGACGGATCACGCAAGCCTTAAGTGGCTGATGTCCTTTAAAAATCTGGAAGGGAGACTGGCTAGATGGTTTCTAGCGCTGCAGCCTTTCCAGTTTAACATCGAGCATCGGAAAGGAAAGGACAATGTGGTGGCCGATACTCTTTCGCGCCCCAATAAGGTAGAAGAGCTGAGCCTGGTGAACATGGAAACGACGGCGTTCGCTAGTGAGGAGTACCTGGGAAGGGTAAAGTTAGTAGAAGAGCAAGGAGGTCGATTCCCAGACTTACGGGTTGAAGAAGGATTACTTTTCAAGAAGACTCGTTTTTGCCGGGAGGACAGCGAGGAGTTCGACTGGAAATTGTGGATTCCCGAGGAGCTAACAAGTACATTAGTACAACAAGCTCATGAAGGGGAGATGGCTCTGCATAGAGGGATCCGGAAAACATTAGCCAGGCTACAGCGAATGTACTATTGGCCGAACATGGTGTTACAAGTGAAGGAATCGGTTACTTCCTGCATCAGCTGTAAGGAAAATAAGCACACCACGCAAATTACGAGACCGCCGATGGGAAAAGAAGTAGAAACTGACAGACCAATGCAGAAGTTATACTTGGATTTCCTCGGAAAGTACTCCCGATCCAGGCGCGGCATCACCATGTTATTTATAGTGGTAGACCACTTTACAAAGTTTGCCTGGTTGAAAGCTATGCCCAAAGCAACGTCGTTGGCGGTAGTCGGATTCCTTAAGGAACATATTTTCACGCAATTTGGAGTGCCGAAAATCATACACACGGACAATGGCAGGCAATTTATCTCTAAGGAATTTGAGGATATGATGCAGCTGTATGGGATAACGCACATGAAAACGGGCAGATACGCACCTCAAGCAAACGCATCCGAGCGCGTCAACCAGTCGGTGCTCGAGGCCATTAGGGTAAATATCGGCGAGGATCATGCCCGATGGGATGAACGACTACCGGAAGTGCAGGCGGCACTGAGGGCAGCGTCACATTGCTCCACAGGGGTGTCCCCATATTTCGCAATGTTCGGGCAACATATGTTTTCGAACGGTGGAGATTACCAACTGGCCCGAAAGCTAAAAGCATTAAACGAGTCTGAGATTCAGCAGCTACGAAGGTCGGAGAAACAGCAAGTCCAGCGTTCCGGGATAAAGGAACGTATTCACCAGGCCTACGAAGAGGCGGCGCGGAGGTACAATTTAAAAACCAAAGAAGTCAAGTACTTACCGGGACAAGAACTCCGCAAGAACATCAACGCCAAGTTCTGCAAAAAATATGTTAAGTGTAGGGTATGCAAAGTTCTGGGCAACTCACTGTACGCGCTGGAGAACCTACGAGGGCAACCGATAGGCGTCTTTCATACCAAAGATTTGAAACAATGAGGGCCCGGCTAGCTCCAGTATAAGCGTAAGTCTCAGGGCATGGACGAAGCCTACGTTGGGCTAAGCATCAAAGCAGTCGACACTTTTCTTCCACTCCTGTTATCCTCGCAAGCTAAGGAAACCGTAGTGTGCTGTTAGGTGTCGATAGTCGCTGCAAGCGATGGCACAGCGGGGCTAGGGATGGCACAACGGGGCTAGGGATGGCACATCGGAACAACCTGAATGGACCCGAGAAAGAAGAAGTCAGGACGAACCGGGCGGGATCCAACCGCTGTGATTGAGAGGAAAGCCGGGATCAAGGAGGACAAAAAAAAAGGAAAGAGAACGGCAACAGGAGGAGGACACGTGGGAAAAAAGTAATAACAAAAACATCCAAATAATTTTCTATGGAGCTCTAAACATCTTTAAACAAAAAGAGGACTTGGAGCTCGTCAACAAAATGGAGCCACCCGAAGGCGAAAATTTCTACAAGAAAGGAAATTGGTCACCCTTCCCGGGTGGCCCACAGGTTTTTTTTTGAAAATTAAGATAATTTGTAAAGTACCTGAAACCCGGTCGTAGCGTAGACTATAAACTTATTTATTTAATTTATTTATTTGTTATTTATTTTTTTTTGTAATTAATCCATTAATTGTATTCGTCCCAAGGTGCCTTGGTTAGGTGTTAGGTTAATTCATGTTTAATATTTAAGAGTATTATCCACTAAAAATATAAAGGATGAAATAAAACAAAAATTAAATTAAAATGAAATGTGAGTGATAAAAAAAAATAAAGGGGGGGAAGTGAAACGCGTAATCCAGAATGTGAGAGTGCAGATCGAGTGTGATTATCCCACGGATCCAGGAGTTGGACCATGGATGGGAAGCCGTCGTGGTGACCAATGCCGGAGGTTCTCGTGTCCGCTGTGTGTTTGTTTTGCTAATTTGATGAATAACGTAATTTAGCGTAACGTAGTCGTTTTTACTTTTGCTTGTTTCGAATTTATTTATTTTTTTTGTTGAATTGTTATTTATTCACCGTATCTATTTTTTTTTTGTGAGGCTGTCTTTTGGATTATTCCGGGTGTTATCCCTGTAGGTGTTAACGCGTGCTAGCCGGCGAAGTGAAAAATCCAAACAAGAGAAGAAACAGGCAGACCCTTACACCTATGACTCATATGCTGAGCTATTTCATGTTACAAACATTAGTTTCTATAAGGAAATCATGAACTCAAAGTTTAACTATATAAAGAATATTCATAATTATAAATTATATTGGGAAATTTATTATAATTTAAGAAATTTAGATTTAATTCTATCAAAATTATTGCCAACAAGATCTAGGAGAGGTATTAATGAGCTGGGAACTGTTTTAAAATTCTTAGCTGGTACCGCAATTGAAAATAAAATTAACGAATTAATTGAGAACAACAATGTCGGGTCAGGCAGCAGCCCACCGGTGTAATTTATGTTTATTTATTAGGCTTAAGTTTATACAAAAGCTAGTTGATCGCAAGTCGACTCTCTCTCGGCCGCTCGACTCAACGGACTTTCATAGAGAGTTTTAGCTCGGCAATGTCTAGGTCGGACCGCCCTCTCCACTTTCGAGAGCTTTAGCTTGAAGTGACTTGTCGGGCCGCCCTCTCTCTGTATTTACTTTAGTCTCTGCATGCACCATAAGCTGGTCTATCAGATGATCATCCGGCTTCATCTGCAGGCAGAAATAAACATTTTATAACGTCATACTGAAATTAAATTCGTATTTTTTTTTACGGCATTGAAAACGCTCAATGACCAAACAAACAACAAGCAACAAATAATAAATTCCAAATTGTTTAATGAAATAAAAATACTGTCCACAAATTTAAAATCGGTGTTTAATGAGATTGATTTATCTCACACTTTTACAAAAAATAACAAACAAGAAATGAAAGCTAACTTCGGGCGGAGCCGAAGTTGATATACCCTTGCAGTTAAAACCGGATATATATCGCAAAAATCGGATTGAATTGGCCGATACTTATGAGAATATCATAATATAACCAATTATTTTGCCAAAAATATATTGGATCAACTGACCAAAAATATAATCTGTACTAAGTTCCAGTTTTCTATCTTCAAAAACACGAAAGTTGGGTCATTTCCGATTTTTCAGTTATATGACAGCTATGGGATATAGTCGGCCGATCCATATGAAATTCGGCATGTCGTCAAAAATAGCTTTCGTACAAAATCTGAACTCTGTAACTCTAAAAACACCAAAGTTATACCATTTCCGATCAATCAGTTATATGGCAGCTATAAGATAAAGTCGGCCGATCCCGGCTGTTCCGACTTATATACTGCGTACAAAGGAAAGAAAGGTGTGTGCAAAGTTTCAAGACGATAGCTTGAAAACTAAGAGACTAGTTCGCGTAGAAACAGACAGACAGACAGACGGACATGTTCATATAAACTCAGGAGGTGATCCTGATCAAGAATATATAAATTAACGGGTGTGAGGGAAGGGGAACGGTCGAAGTGGTGTCTCTCGCCGCTGTCTCTAATAATTAGTAGCCGGTTGGCCGTACTGCTCCTATGCTGAGATTATGAGATATGGTGGAAGGGAACTGTCCTTCAATACCGCTGGCCTAGAGACTCAGTCGGTATATTAGTTAATAAAGGATTTGACGGCCAACTGTCCATAACGGCCCATACATGAGTGATATAAGAGTTTGTAATAATAATAATTATACTAATAATAAGTAATAATAATAATAATACTAAATAATGGTAAATATTTATAAAGGGAATTGGCCTGCTCAGCCTAAGCTGAGAGTTGGTTGTTAGCTACTCCCCCCTTAAATTGGACACCGTCCTCGGTGACAGCCAATTTGTCGATGGACTATCGTGATTGGGATGCCTCTCGTTTGCGCCTGCAGTGCTGTTGGAGCAGGACCAAGCCGCATAGTGTGAGGCTGACGGCGACTCCCGCGGCGAACCAAATCCTTGGTGCACCTCCAGCCGACGCGTCGTCTTTGAGCTCCTGCATCAGTCGCAGGTTGTGCTCATTCATCCGTTGTGGTAGTGGCTGGCTTAGTATGTGATCGTGTCCCGTGATGTTAGTTAAGGGAGAGGCCGCGATTCCCAGGCTCTTTTTCACAGAGTAATTGAGGTTCAAATCCTTTCAAAAGTAAAAAGGTGGGTCCCTATCATGGTTGCTGTGAGACCGTCATCGATGGTAATCCTCGTAAGTTTTTCGTTGACGATTATTACTCAGTCGTCCACGATTGTAAGGGGTTTCAGAATGCTGAAAGCTCGCCTGCACGTAATTGCCTGGCGCAAGGTTTAGCTGTGGCCCAGGAAACCTGGACCGAGGCCCGCTGATCCCCTTGCCGAGAAGTGAAGTGCCTATCCGAACCCCCTGCCGAAACGCGGAGAGTTCGGCTAATCCCCCTGCTGAGACCAAGAGTGCCCAACCGATTCCCTTTCTGAGACATGGAGTGTCCGGCTTATCCCCCTTCCGAGACCTGATATGTCTGCCCTATCCCCCCTGCAGAGACGTGGAGTGTCTAGCTGATCACCGCCCGACCCCCCTGCTGAGACCTGGAGAACCCACTGATCCACCCGCCGAGACCTGGAGTGCTCGGCTGATCCCCTTGCCGAGACGTGAAGTGCCAATCCGAGCCCCCCTGCCGAGACGCGGAGTGTTCGGCTGATCCCCCTACTGAGACCAAGAGTGCCCAACCGATTCTGAGAACATGGAATCGCCATGTCCCTTTCTGAGACATGGAGTGTCCGGCTGATCCCCCTTCCGAGACCTGATGTGTCTGCCCTATCCCCCCTGTCGAAACGTTTAGTGTCTGGCTGATCCCCGGCCGACCCCCCTGCTAAGACCCGGAGAACCCGCTGATCCCCCCTCCGAAACCTGGACCGAGGCCCGCTGATCCCCTTGCCGAGAAGTGAAGTGCCTATCCGAACCCCCTGCCGAGACGTGGAGTGTTCTGCTGATCTCCCTGCTGAGACCAAGTGTGCCCAACCGATTCCCCTGCTAAGACCTGGAGTGTCCGGCTGATCCCCCTTCCGAGGGCTGATGTGTCTGCCCTATCCCCCTGCAGAGCATATTGAGCATATTCCCGAATTGTTTGAAATTTTTTTTATCTGGATATTTATTAATAAGTGTCTATTAGGAATTGTAGAGGGTTTGACACCGAGAAGTTTGGTGATAGGAATACAAATGGCAAGAAACATCTGTGAGTCCTCTGGCTTATGTAAGCGACTTCCCAAGGCTTCTTGTGGAAAATTTGCAACGTCGTTGATGTTACATAGGGCATAGATACATATTTGGTTGTTTCTGTCTTGGTGATCTAATCTAGTTTCTCGTTATTATAGAAGGAATTTACCGAAATGGAATTAACCATTTCTATCGGTGTTATAATTTTTTTTGTTATAGTTTTGTTGGCGCAGTGGGGAACGACCAACTGTTGTCTATTATGGCAGAACAGTTATTATAACTGTCGTCTATTCGTCATATTGTTTTCTTGCTAGAGTATATTCGCTTGAGTAATATCGCAACTGCATAGTATATCGCAGACACTCAGCGCTTCGTCTACCCTGCCTTTAATTTGTCACGGATATTTCCAAGGAAGTACTGTTCTTAGCTCCTTAGCCTTAATCTGCCCCCACCTTTGTTACTAGTGGTGTTTTTATACCCGTGCAGAGGGTATTATAATTTTGTCCAAAAGTGTGCAACGCAGTGAAGGAGACATCTCTAATCCTATAAGTACATATATTCTTGATCAGGATCACCTCCTGAGTTCATATGAGCATGTCCGTCTGTCTGTCTGTCTGTTTCTACGCGAACTAGTCTCTCACTTTTAATGTTGTCGACTTGAAACTTTGCACACCTTTTTTCTTTTGCACGCAGTATATATGTCGGAACGGCCGGGATCGGCCGACTATATCCTATAGCTGCCATATAACTGATTGATCGGAAAGCTATAACTTCGGTGTTTTTAAAGCTAGAGATTTCAGATTATGTAGGAATGCCATTTTTCGCAAAATAATACAACATGCTAAATTTTATAAGAAAAAACAACTTTTGTATTTTTAAAGGTAGAAAGTTGGAACTTCGTGCAGATTCTATTTCTGGTCAGTTAATACCTGGCCACTAACCTACCAAATTTCATAACGATCAGCCGACTATATCTTGTAGCTGCCATATAACTGAACGATCGAAAATACCAACTTTGGTATTTTTGAAGATAGAAGATTGGTACTTTGTTTTAGATATTTTATTGTAACTAATTAATTTTATTATGATATTTTCTTAAGGATCGGCCAACCATATCCGATTTTTGCGATATATATCCAGTTTTAATTGCAAGGGTATATCAACTTCGGCTCCGCCCGAAGCCAGCTTTATTTTTTTGTTTTTGTTTTTTGCAAATAGCTTGTGAAATAGGGTGCTGGATATTAGAATGTTATATATTTTTGCGCAGACTGCAGACAGTACTGGACGAGGCTGGTTTGATCCCAGATCACCAGTTTGGTTTCAGGCGCTCCCACTCCACCCCCGAGCAATGCCACAGGATCGTGGCAAAAATCCTGGACAGCCTCGAAAGAAAACAGTACTGCTGTGCTGTTTTCCTGGATGTCAAGCAGGCGTTTGACAGGGTCTGGCACCCTGGTCTAAAAGCGAAGATCAAGAGGAACCTGCCACACCAGTATTACGATTTCCTCAACTCGTACTTGACCGACAGGAAGTTCAGGGTCAGAAGCGGAGATGCAACATCGGAGTACAGGCCCATTGAAGCTGGAGTTCCGCAGGGCAGTGTACTTGGCCCCATCCTGTACACCATGTACACAGCCGACATGCCTGTCGCTGAAGAGGAGGGCCTTCTGGTGGCTACATATGCCGACGACACGGCATTTCTGGCTTCTTCAATCTTGCCAGAGGAGGCTTCTGCACGACTCCAACGCCAGCTGGACATCCTCGACCCGTGGCTTCGAAGGGGGAACATCGCCGTCAACCATGAGAAGTCAGGCCAAACGACGTTTACAATGAGGAGAGGCGACTGTCCTGGAGTCAGTCTCGGAGGCACCCCAATTCCAGCCAGCCCTACACCCAAATATCTGGGTATGACCCTGGATAGAAGGCTCACCTGGAGAACTCACTTGCTGCGCAAACGGACGCAAATCCGGATCAAGGTACGTCAGCTCAACTGGCTCATTGGAAGGAGGTCCAAGCTGAAGCAAAGGGTCAAGCTCCTTATATATAAGGCCATTGTAAAGCCAGTCTGGACCTATGGTATCCAGCTATGGGGGACGGCGTGTCTAAGCAACCGAAGGATCATTCAGATCGACCAAAACAAGGCCCTAAGAACTTTAACTGGAGCTCATCCGTTCCACGACAATGCGACAATCCACGCCCAACTGAGAGTCCCATTTGTGAGCGAAGAAGTTCTGCGATTCGCCAATAGGTACGTGGAAAGGCTGGACCGACATCCTAACCCTGAGGCCATCAATCTTCTGGACAACAGCTACACCACAAGGAGGCTGAAACGGACCCACCCACTGGACCTCTGCCACTCGGGTAAAAGGGGCTGAGCTGCAGTCCCAGGATAAGCAAACATTGTACTACTCAATATTTCATTAAGTTAAGGTCCCATTATAAAATTTAATTATTGTCCATAACTCTGGACAGATTTTAAATATAACTATTGATTGATTGATAACAAAAAAAAAAATATATATATATTTATATAGTGTATATATTATAGTTATATTATGTAATGTTGTAATTATACGTATATATATTTGATTTAATTATAATTTTTTTTGTAAAAAAATGGGGCTCTTTGTGATACCGCACAGGCAAGAGGTTCCTCAAGGGGACCTCCACCTCCTATCTACTAATGTGCCCAAAGAAGTTAGTACTTCTTCCTGCGGCGGCTCGTGGTCCCATCCAGCTTTCTGGATGAACGCAACGAGTCCGCGTGGAGCGATCTCCGTGAGGTCGGTTAGGTCCGTGATTGTTTCTGCGCCCAAGTCGACTGTTTGAGTCGACTGCGCCCAAGCGTAGGGCTGTGGCACAGAAGATGTGTGACTGTCTCCTCTCCTTCTATATCCCCGCAGCTCCTTCGGTAATCGTAGTGTGGCACCGCTAGTTGTAATGTGTGGGTCAGTATAAGTTCTAAACAGAACCAACATGCAAGGTGTTCTGCAAGGTCCAGAGGATATACCTTAAGGACGTATGGATGGGAGTGAAGGGCGTGCACTTCTTGTGGTCTTAGACTTAGCTCGACGGATGGGGGAGGTTCTTTTTCACGTATCCATACTACACATCATCAAAATAAATTAAGTGCACTGGATCGAAAATTCAAGAAGAAACCCGGATGATTTTACTTTATAATCAAATCCGAAAACAAAGAAACAAATCCCCTAAAATACAAATAGCTTCAGAAGAGAGAGAGTGATTTCGATCAGTTGTAGGGTAATTAGATGTTCATTATACCCTAGTCTTAACCCACCCGACCTTGGCGAGATCTACGACGTTTGATTCGCCCCATATCACGATCCTATGTGATACTTATTGTGGTTCCAGCATGGCTATTTAGGGGTTCGGCGGCGGAACGGTTAGAGCCTTAAGCCCTCATAAAGTCCAAAATATTCAAATAAATAGTCTTATGAAATTGATTCATTTTACTAATTAGGGTTTTCTATTTAAATAAAATAATATAGCCTTAAAATCTATAACAATTCATTTCGTTATCATTCATGTTTAAATTTAGATATATATATATATAAGAAAAATTAATATTATAAGGATAAATTCAAGAATTAAATTTAGCTACATTTTAGATTAAAAATTAAGAATTAATAAATTTGCGAGGATATATATATTCAAATTATTCAAGATTCATGGCTCATAAATTTAAGGTATAAATCAAAAGACTGAGTAATTTATTTCAGTGGTATCCACTTACCGAAGTTCCCCGCCGTTGAGCTCAAGGACAGGAATGCTATAAGTTTTTATAATAATAATTAATAATAAATAATACAATAAATTTGCTTGGCCATGCTCGAATATTATCGCTAAGTTCGTACTTCAATTAAATTCCAAATATTACTCTTTTAAATTCATCGTGACTTATATATATATATAAATTTATTTTTATTTATATTAAAATTTATGAAGAATATGTAGATACTAATAAATTCGAATTTTTAACATTAACTTAAGGGGTTATATACCTTTTTGAGCGAACAAATTGAGGGAACTTTGGATTTTTATTTCGGGTGTGTAGCAATTATTTTATGACACTGAAGTTATTTTTTATTGAAAGTACATGTTTTTATTGAAACAATAAGCGTTTGTTCTTAAAAAAATATAAACAATTTACAAAGTTATGGCAATTCTCTCGGAACCCTTTTTTTTTATAGCGGCTTGCGGTGACCACGATAGCAGTCCAGCCGGTCAACCAAAATCCAAAAACCAAAAATTTTTTATTAGTATAATATTATATCCAGTTCGTGAACGATTAGTTTCAAGAATATTTGGTTTTTTCTGCATACAGTAAACATTTTTCCAAAAAATTGATGTTTTCAGTTCTAAAAATTTTATTAAAAAATTTTTATCTGCAAAATCAAAATGAAAGCAAAAAAACTGAATCGTTCACGAACTCGGCACAATCATTACGAACAATTTAAAAAAAAATTGAAAAAGATCGATCAAAGAGTTTTTGTGTAATCGTGGTCACGGCGAAGGCACTTTTGGAAAAAAACGACTTTGAGATAATCGCATTCAAAGTTGCTTGACGCTGTCCGCAGCCGTGACGAACCGCGCCTCAAAACGCTGTTTTTCTATCGAACTATTATTCGGATCTCCATGAAACTTTGGGAAAATATTCTCTAGGGGATATACTTTAGGATTCAACAAAAAAAAATTTTTCGTTTTTTTGAAGAAAAAAAAGGTATATAACCCCTTAATTGAAAAATTATCGTCACCGTTTAAATTCCAGTCATTACGCTTCAAACCAAATGGATATTGCTTTGTCCGCCAACCCGCATCCAAACCCATGGCCACTTTGAGTGAAACCTTTCGCGCCCACTGGCTCATATCCTTGTTCGGCCTGATCCTCTTCTTTACTGGGAGCGCGGTTCTCTACTTCAATGAAGGACAAGCGGTGCACAATATGATGGCTCTGGATGAGGCGCACACCGATATCTTCTCGGTTCGATTCACAGAGGAGGAGCTGGAAGTTGGTCTAGATGGCAGGATAGTTCACCTGTCCGGTCCCATCTTGGTGGGTGAACCGCTGACCGAGCCGGATTACAATATTCAGTTGCTGGCGGTTAAGCTGCGCCGGAAAGTCCAAATGTACCAGTGGGTGGAGGAGACAGTAGAACATAACTACGGCGAGAGCGTGGGATCCACCCAGTCGGACTCACGCACCTACTACTACACACGGGAGTGGCGGGATAAGATCGTGGACTCGCGCAGCTTCTACAATCCACACGGGCACAAGAACCCCACGCACTTTCCCATAGAGAGCCATGTGCAAGTAGCCGATGCCGTTTACATCGGGCGCTATGAACTTGGAGCTGAAGTCAAGGATAAGTTTGGAGTATACCAGGAGCTTACCTCGGATATTCGGCCGGAGGACAGTAGCGTGAAGCTGCACCTCGGCATATACTACCATACCAACGATGTGTTCAACCCTGAGGTGGGGGATTTGCGTCTGCTCTTCAGTTTCGCGGGCATGGAGGGCGAGACGTACAGCGTGGTGGGCAAGTTGGTGGGTAACAAAATCGAACCCTATGTAACCTCTCGCGGTGTCCCCGTGCTACTGGTCTATCCAGGTGGATTAAGTGTTCATGAAGTATTCCGACTAGAGGCACGCGCGCAGGTGGTGCAGACCTGGTGGTGGCGTTTCATTGGCTGGCTGTTCATCTTCTTCGGCGTCACTTGCAATACCAAAATCCTCCGTGTTCTGTTCCTTCGTGTTCCGCTGTTGATAGCTTTGGCTCCGGATCCACAGTTCCCGGTAACGGGCAATCTCCTTATCGCCTTTTCGTTGGCCCTGACCCTCGCGGCAGTGGCCTGGATTTTACATCGTCCTGTGATAGGCGCCTGTCTCTTTTTGGCCGGCGCCTCCCCTATGTTTGGTTCACCCGCAATCTAGTCGACTACCAGCGCCTGGACTGACCCCTCAACATCTTCATCCTATTTACAGGTTTATTTATTTCGTCTTTAAGTTCAGTGTGGCGCACACAAAATCGCCCAACGCCCCCGGCCAATAAAAAAATATAAAGGTGCTAGGGAAGTTTTCTTCCGTGAAAAACTCCATAACAAAATAAGCAAAATATAAACTGCAAAGCTTTGAATATTTAAGCAGGCCAATATATGTATATAAAAATTCACTGCTGCTGATACGACCGTAACCACATTTTCGCTGGAGTTTTCTCTCCGTGTATTCATCCAAAATTTAATGGAAATAATTCCATCCGATTTGATCGGAATTAATTCCGGTCGAATGTCGCTGAATTCCTTAATTAGACTAGACGATTACATAATGTCGTACTAGTCAATTATGTAACTCCTTGCTAGCCGATTGCATAACTCGGTACTAGCCGCACTGGCACGTGGCACTGGGGAAAATGATACTTTAAAGAAAACTGCACTGTACTAACTTAAAAACATACCTGGCTTAAAATCACTAAATCACTATTTCACTTATATCCACAGCAACTTCCGTTGGGGCTTAATAAATTTTCTTATATATTTAATTATAATAAAAACGAGTTTAAATATAGGCTTAATAACACAGCCTTATCGCATAAGCGTATGCAAGTTAGTCTCTCAGCTTCCCTATGCAAATCTAGCCCTAACTATGCTAGAATTAAAAAGCTCTCAAAAGCTTTCACTTAACTGATGCTGCACTATGTATTATCTCGATATGCCAAAACCAATAGATAAGAATCGCGTGATATTTTTCGTTCGCTTATCCAAGGTGACCGGAGAATAATAGATACAACATAATAAGCTTTTCAAAATATCTTAATTTCTATGTTTTCTGTATTATGGATGCCCAATTGGAAATCCACACACTACATAGTCTAGCTGCGTGCGTTCCTATTACCCAGTGCCCCGAGATGGCCTTGACCGCTAGTCTGCAGTCCTGCCCATTGAGGATGATAAGCATCATTGATCTTTTTCTAGAGCGTGTGAGCCATATCATGCGTGAGTTCCTGCAATTCTGGAAATTCGTCCATTTCCTAAGTGCTACCAGGTCGATTTCAGCGTAAACGTTGCTAAGGGAATGGCTACTAGTTCTTTCTCCGGGAGCAGCGGGTTGGTAGTACCTGTCCTTGCTAGTTTAATAGCGGCGGAATTTCCTTCGTGGTCTCTATGTCCGGGCACCCATATTAGGTCGATGTTATGATGCTCCGCCATCTCTTTAAAAGATCTGCGACAGTTATTCACTGTCCTAGAGTTGGATGAAAATCCGTCAAGGGCTCTGAGTACCGCCTCACTTAAGTGTACTTAAGTGCTGGAAGATTCATTTAGACTTAGCCGCTCGTAGTGGAAGCCGCCTTCCACCTGGCCATTTAAATCAAAATCGAATTTGAACCGTCAGTGTAAATATGAAGGGAACCCGCTGGTCCCGGGACCTTTGTGTAGCCCATTCTTCCCTCGATGGAATGGAGACCTTATATTTTAAGGGGTGAAGATCGACAGGTATACGGTAGTCTGTAGCCCTCGTAGGCGTCAAACGGTGTAGATGCAACTTGGTGTTTCCATAGTTAGTCCTTTTTTTCCAGAGACCCGTCTTGCATAGCCTGATACTACGCCCCCACTATCTCTACATGTAATAGTATGAAGGTCGTGTAGACCTAGACCTTAGGGTGTCTGTTTGTGTGATACGAAGATTGCCTGTAATGCAGGCCTCCGCCAACCCTTGCATTTTCCTAAATCTTTATCTATATATGGAATTGTTATAACATGCCACCAGACCACTACCCCGTAAAATAGGATGGGTCTTATGACCACTGTATACAACCATCTTACTAGGAGACAACTGTGTTGATGGTAAGATTACTGTTGGAGGCTCATTAGTCTCTTCATTGTCTTGAGGAGGAAGGACGACAGGCCTATAGGTCTGAAGTCCTTAGGGGTGCAGTGTGATGGTTTTCCCGCTTTGGGTATGAATACGACCTAGAAATAGACACGATGCCTATTCTGAAAATTACTGAGAAAGCTTTCCTGACCCATGACCTCAGATTGGGTCCGTCTTTGATTAGTTGTGCCGGGACAATGCCATCTGGGCCTGGGGGCTTGAAGCTGTTTATCACCCAGCTGAAATTCCTAATACTCAATAGCAAAGATTATAAAGTACATAGATGGGACATCAGGGCCCAAAACGATCAACCATTTTTCGTCGAGCTTGTAGGTGAGGGTGGAACGCACATACATACGATTCTATTTTTAGAACTCTTTACATGTATGCATCAAAAAAGTGCCTTTGTGTGTATGTGTGACTGCTCGCAAGACGGCGTCTTTTTTTGGTTTCCAATTTTCATTTTCAATTTCTTGTTTCTGTTTTCAATGCGCCGATGTGGTAGTCAGTAGAACAAATAGTTTTTTTCGTCGATGCATGTCGAGACGGGGGTGGTGGCGAAATGCATAAAGTAGTTAATCTATGTATGTATAATATTTCTATGTTCAAAACCTATTAAGGACTTTGAACTTTTTCTTTCTTTTATAATTATTTTTTTTTATTTATCTTTAATTTATCTATTTTAGTATTAAAGAAAAAAATTTTAAATTATGTCCGGCCAATAAAATTTCAAGGGAGTCCCTTCGGAATTTTTTCATCCGACACGTCCGGCACAAAAATATTAATAAAAAAATAAAAGATTATTTTTATTTATATAAAATAAAAAAATTAATAAAAAAAATAAAAGTAAATATAAAAATAATCATAAAACTGAAACTTTTTAAAAAATTTTAAAATTTTTAAAAACCGTTCACTACGAATATCGAACCCAGGACCGCAAGGATAAGAAGCGCGCGCTTTTCATCTGGGCTGCCCTTTAAGTTGATCTAACAGTACTTAAAGTTGGTATTAAAGTAAATGCAAAAATCCATAGTAAAATCCGAGATGAAGAGTAAAGGTAGTAAAAGATATTTCTGATCTCTTTGCTCTCACACTGGTTCGATTTGAACGTTTCAAACTTTCATTGTTCCAAAAATGTCACGTTCTAAAAATAGAATTTTATCTTTTTCTCTGTCATCTGCCAGCAGTTTGTCGTGGCACCCGCTCTCAAATATTTTCATATTTACAGCGGGTTCCACGACTCGGCCTGCCAATATGGCGTAGAACCCGCGAGTTCTAACTCTCGTAGAACCCGTGAATAAAGATTTTTACAGCGAGTTCCACTACGAACTGAGGCGACTATAAGGTGATTTTAAAATTTTGTATTTTTTTTATTGGATTATAAATTATTGGATTATAAATTTAAAAAACTTTAAAAGAATAAAAATATAATAAAAAAATAAGCTCTCTCCGGGAGCTCCCCACATGGGGGCCTTTGGGAAGCAGGGGTCAAGAGCTTCAAGACCTTGTTCTACAAGTCCACCGCCACGCGGAAATACACCTTTGCGGATACACCACTCGCGCCAATGTCCGAAGACCCCGCTGACCTGCCCGGGCACTTTCTTGTGGGAGGCCCACTTCTCGCCACGGTCGAGCCCGAGATAAAGGGGGACACCAATTCCATCAACAATCGCTGGCAACACGCAGTATATAAGTCGGAACGGCCGGGATCGGCCGACTATATCTTATAGCTGCCATATAACTGATTGATCGGAAATGGTATAAATTTGGTGTTTCTAGAGTTAAAGAGTTCATATTTTGTACGAATGCTACTTTTGGCAAAATAATACGACCTACCAAGTTTCATAAGGATCGGCGAACTATATCTTATAGCTGCCATATAACTGATTGATCGGAAATGCTATAACTTCGGTATTTTTAAAGCTAGAGAATTCGGATTTGGTACGATTGCTATTTTTGGCAAAATAATACAACATGCCAAATTTTATAAGGATCAGCCGACTATATCCTATATCTGCCATATAACTGAATGATCGGAAATGGCATAACTTCAGTGTTTTTCGAGCTAGAAAGTTGGGATTTTCTTTGAATTCTATTTTTGGAAAAATAATACGACTTATGAAGTTTCATAAGAATCGGCCGACTATATCTTATAGCTGCCATATAACTGAACGATCGGAAATGGTATTTGGTAAAAATACCAACTTTGGGGTTCTTCAAGATAGGAGTTTGGGATTTTTTTTAGATTTTGTCTTGTAATTTATTGGTTATATTATGATATTCCCATAAGAATCGGTCAACTATATCCGATTTTAGCGATATATATCCTGTTTTAGCTGCAAGGGTATATCAACTTCGGCTCCGCCCGAAGTTAGCTTTCCTTTCTTGTTTGTACTAGTTTTTAAGTTGGCAATTCGATGTACGCAGCCAATAAAGCTGAACGAGTTTTTTACCTGAACTGAAGACGCCCCCGACTTATTATTTTCAACCCCTATTTCTGGAATCTTTTGCGGCACCAGCGCCCCCCTACATACATAATATATAATATAATATAATATATAATATAATAAATAATATAATATATAGTATAATATAATATATAATATAATTGATATAAAATAAAAAAAAAGTTGACGTTTCGAGCCTGATTTGAGGCCAAGCACTCTGCCACTAGGCTATCCCTCATTCGTTGTCGCGCGAAAAATTTCTCAAACTTAACTTTCAGCCCTGGAACCCGCCATAGATAATTTTTCTTTGTATGAGATGTCCCATCTATGTACTTTATATGTTTGCCAATAGGTTTTCGAGTTGGTATGGTAGGGAGGGGCTGCCCCCCTGTCTCTGCGTTTCCGGGGTTTTTTCTTCTTGAGAGCACCCCGGGTAATGTGCATTTGGGGGAGCATATAGCGGTTTTTTACTTAACGTGGTCCAGCTACCTTCCAAAGTTTTAATGTATCCTACATTTGGTGTAGTTGTTTGGAGGACCTTTCTGAGTCGGGAGGCCTTCTGAATGGTCGTGCAAAACTTGGTTCAGGCATTCCTTTTGCCTTTTGCAGTTTTTTGTTGTACTGCCTGAGGTCTGCTTTGTAAAGGCTTTGCGGGTCCTGGTCTAAAAGCAAGTGTTTGCGACCAACATGGTGGTTTCTTTGACTTGCTACTGCCCGATCTGCTTTTGGGACAAGCTTAATTGAATGCCCTCGCGCACGCCACCGTTAGCGTGTCCAACATGGCATCCAGATCTTTCCTACTATCAACGTCCCTTGTTGGAGGTTTCCCCAAGGATCTTTTTAATTTTTTCTTATATAAATCTCAGTTTGCTTTTCTTGAAATGTACCACAAATTCTATGTATCGATAGTCCGAGAAAAAGTGTTTCTCTAGGACTCCCCATCTAACAATCCTGCCAGCTAGGGAGTCAGATTAAAGAGTGATGTCAAGTACTTCCCTTCTGTTCTTGACAATAAAGGTGGGTTCTGTACCCATATTACCCACCAGGAAATTGGAGGCTAGGATAAAATCGAAGATTGACTCACCCCTCTCGTTCGTGTCAGTGCTTCCACACTGATGATGATGGGTGTTCGCATCGCAACATATGATCAGGTCTATCTTATGCTTCCTGCTATCTTCCACCAGCTGTTTGAGTAGCGGGTGCGGGGGGAGGGCTTCCTGGTCGTGGCCCATATACGCCGAACATACCCTTAAAGGACCCTTTGGGCTCTCTATGGCTGCGGCTACGTGGTCTTCATTACTGAAATTGAGTACCAAAAGGATATTTTTTGCGAGCATCCAAACTCGCCTTTTACCTGTTGGATCCGCTTTGCAGGGCCTATACTCCGACGCCCCCAGCCCAAGAATCCTGTCTCCAAAGATCCAGGATTCCTGGATGAGGGCCACATCAGCTCCACTCTCGGCGAGGTGGAGTAGGAGGGCAGCTGACGCCGCTTTACTGTGGGGGGTTTATCTGCAACATTTGCAGGGGCATTCTTACGATTCTCCACCACAGTAACTTCTGCCTCCGTCTCGGAGCTCAACAGAGTCCTCCTCCATTCCGACGCCTCTAATTGCCCTTGCCAAGTCGCTCTTCTCTGAGGTGTACCCTTCCAGGATGTCCTCTTCCTCATCTGACATTCCTTCCGGGTGCCCCTCCTAGGTTGGCTCCTCCAAGTCAGGCTCTTGCGCGTCTGCCTCCAGCTCGATACCACCTGGTTTACTTTTCGCATCAGATTTATATATACGGAACGTCACATGCTCGAATCCGTACTTAATTCGACGCTCTGAACTTTCCAGGGCTTTCACGGTCTCCTCGTTGAACGTGAGGACGACCTGCCTCGGCAGTCCTACCGTCTCCTCGACCTTGGCGACTCTCCAGTCCGCCGCAGAAAGTATCGCATTGCACATCCTAAGCATCGTCAGGATGGTTTTAGGGTCGGCTGCCTTTTCTGTAAGCCATAGTCGTGCCCTTGGCTTACTTGTCAACCTTACATCCCAGTCAACCGCCACCAGCTTTGCCCCTGGGTAGATCTCTTCAAGCGATGCTACCATTCACTTGTAGGTTTCTACAGATTGGGCGTCTTGACAGGCAATTACCTTGACGCTACCTTGATACCCTGGGTCTTCGCATTCTTGTGGGGGTCCTTCGCTCTGTAGCATCTCCTCCACGAAGCGCCCATGCAACTCGTTAACCACTTGTAACCAAAGGTCCTTGGGGATGAGCTCATCTTTGAATCCCTACTCCAGGACTCCAATGAGAGTTCTTCCCTTCGTCACTTCGGCGAACGAGCGGTTGGACGGCTGCCGGCTATTTCAGGGCCGTCATCACTGCTGACCTTAGCTGGGCACTCGTTGATTATTATTACTCCGTCATATATTAAAATGATGTGGCTTAGGTGGCTGGCATGCGTCTCGCCTAGTGCGGTACTCCTCGCGTGTAGGCCTCGAGCACAAGTATCATGGGCCGCCAGCTTGCAAAACGCGTAAGTTGTTGTTACGCAATCGGTGACTGTTAAGACGTCGCTATTGCATTCGGCTACTGTGTTCTCCTTCAATTGCAGGATGTTATGTTGGTGTGATACAGGGAAGATCGCGACTTTTTTACAAATAGTTTTAATCTTAGGGTATGCGATTAGCACATGGATTATACTATCGGACTGAGGGACTCTAATGTTAGACGCCCCTAGTAGGCTTATGATGAGAACTTCTGTGGGGTGATCAACAAATACAGACTTAAAATAATTTTGATTAAAAATTACTGGGTTTATAATGTTGGCTTTTGCAAGTGTGACTGTAAGCATTACGTTAATTCATGTTAATTTTAAATCGTTATTTCGGTAATTTTGTTAATTCATTAATTTTTTTATCCGTCTGCGTATTTATTATAGCCTTCCGGTTATTTGACTCAATTAAACGTGCCTCGGAAACTTTTAGCATATCGAAATCGGCCGCATCAGGTGTGCCCGCAATTACTTTGAGTGCGGTGCCAAGGAAGTCTAGGCTCCTGGCCATCCTATGGTGTGTTTTTAAGACAGACAATAAACTTCTAACATGTTCGGTATCAACGTTTAACAATTTTTTCATATGAGACTGTGGAAATAAATTGGACAACCTAGTAGTTTCTTCTACTATAAATGAAAATTAGGACAAATTACTTGAATGTCGAAGAAAGTTTCTCTGTTCCCATACCAACGCAATTCCGTCCGTAATTGGGATATACTGAGCACGCGAATAATCCGTTAATCTAGTGTGCTACACTTAACGTTAGCAATGAAATTCCCACGATCCTGTAAGAAGGCGAAAGGTTAAATCTACTGTGTATAAAATGGATTAAGTATGCTAAGGTGTAGTATATATGAAAATAAAGTAAAACAAGAAAGGAAAGCTAACTTCGGGCGCAGTCGAAGTTGATATACCCTTGCAGTTAATACCGGATATATATCGCAAAGATCGGATTAAATTGGCCGATCCTTATGAGAATATCATAATATAACCCATTTATTACAATAAAAAATCTAAAACAAAGTACCAAGCTTCCATCTTCAATAATACCAAAGTTGGTATTTTTACCAAATACCATTCTATCGTTCAGTTATATGGCAGCTATATAGTCGGCCGATCGTTATGTTATTTGGTAGGTTGTATTAATTGACAAAAAATAAAATCTGTAGGAAGTTTCAACTTTCTATCTTCAAAAACACGAAAGTTGGGTAATTTCCTATTGTTCAGTTTTGTTGTGCCTTTCAATATTACTTATTATTGACAATTTCTGTTCAGCATTAGCTGAGTGCAAGGCCTGCTTAGGTGGCACTCTTGTCACTGAATGTATTGTCTTGTTATATTCTCCTGTGTCTCCTATACCTCCTCCTATATCTCCTGTCTCCCATATTCTACTGTGGCTCTCATAATAAGCTCAACGGTATCGTCAACCTTTTGGTCGATTTTCATGCAAAGAGCTATCTCTGTTAGGGTACTGTGGAATCGTTTCACTTGCTCGTTTGAGCTGCTGTGTAGAGGAGGTACATTAACAATGTCAATGTCATATTGATTGTTCAATAATGAGGTTATAGTTTCCGAGTTGAAAGACGCCTCATTATCATAATGTATGGTTTCAATGTTTGGGAAAAAATTTATTAGTTGAAATATAGGCGCAAATCGACTATGGCCCAAAAAATTAATGGTTGTACTACAACAAACTTTGAAAATGTATATACGCAAGTTAAAAAAAATTTCTTATCCGTAGAGTATATTTCAATATGCAGCATTTCGCCAGCATTGAGGGGGCTGGTGTGATACCCAACTCCTGCATCTTGGGGTGTCTGTTGTACTTTCTCTTGGTGCATGTCATGCAGTTTACAACCACTTCTTTGGCGAGTTTGGATATATTTGGAAATATGCCCTGAAGGACTTCTTTAAAATTTCCCTGGGCTGCCCTGTGAGCGCGGTTGTGTTCGCAGATAATTATTTCTTTTTGTTCATTTGCATCCGTTATGTCTTTCTCGAATTTTTCGCAATGCCAGAACTTGGTGGGTGGGAATTGAGTCACAATTAAGTGAATGCATGCTAGTGCGGAGAGGTCGCAGTAAATGGCGTTAAAAACGTCTACGTTTACTACCTCTTTGACCAATCCGAACAGCGCGTCCCTGTTATTGAATTGGATTATGTGTCGGTTTTTGGTCCCGAAAACTATGAAGGACTAGGACCTGGAGGATACTCCAGGATTATTTGACTCCTGTAGCAGTTCAGGGGTTTATCGGGGGATTCGACCGTGTAGGTTAAGGAAAGTTCACTGTAAATAGTGGCTACGTCACATTGGGGTTCGTTTTGTATAGCACTTATGTTTTGTCGTGACAAAGCATCGGCCGCAAACATTTATTTTCCGGGCTTGTAGAATACCTTGGCGTTATGTTCTTCGCTAAATGCTTTCCATTGTGTAATTTTGGCATTTGTATTTCGCTTGGATACAGCGAAAGTAAGAGGTTGATGCTCCGTAAAAATCCTCATCTCTTTTTTGCCGTATAGGTAGTTTTGTAGTTTTTCTATAGCCCAAACAATTGCCAATAATTTTCTTTCGTTGGTTGAGTAATTGAGCTCACAGCGTTGAGCTTTCAACGTACGATATATTATATATCTACCTTTTTGGGACAAAACCGCACCGATACCGCTTGCTGAGGCATCGGTGGTCAAATCCAAAGGAAGTTTGAAATCTGGATACGTTAGTATCACATCTTCTGATAACATCTTCTGAAATGTCTCGCAGGCGCTCGAACGCTTTGCGTTGGGACTCATCAAATTCGATAGCCACCTTTTTCGACATGTGTTTATTAACCGTGCCATTCTCTCCCTTAAGTATAGAGGTAAGTGGTCTGGCAAAATTTATACTTTCCTCCGTTTATGGAGGAGTATATAAGTTTATATAAAGTTTATATAAAGTATATAAGTTAACAACCAACTCTCAGCTTAGGCTGAGCAGGCCGATTCCCTTTATAAATATTTACCATTATTTAGTATTATTATTATTATTACTTATTATTAGTATAATTATTATTATTTCAAACTCTTATACCACTCATGTATGGGCCGTAATGGACAGTTGGCCGTTAAAGCTCATGGGCCGTTATGGACAGTGGCCTTGTCTCATTGGCTGACCGAGATCGTATGACTTCTACAAAAGCTCATGGTTAGTGGTCTGCCACGGGCATGCGGTCTTGCATGAGCTTTTGTTAAGTCTTAAGTTAGTTCACATTTTGTATTCAATAAAGCAAGAGCACCAGCTCATACTAATGAAACTCCGGCACTTAGTCGTCAAATCCTTTATTAACTAATATACCGACTGAGTCTCTTAGCCAGAGGTATTAAAGGACAGTTCCCTTCCACCATATCTCCTAATCTCAGTATAGGAGCAGTACGGCCAATCGGCTACTAATTATTGGAGGCAGCGGCGAGGGACACCACTTCGACCGTTCCCCTTCTCTCACACCCGTTAATTGGCGCCCAACTACTGGATAATATTACAAATTAATCATTCTTCGAATCTCACTCTAAGGAATATAAAATGTAAGTGACTGTGCGCTATCTTAATGTAAGATAGCATCCAGGTCAATACGTGATATTTTAATAAATAAAGTGTCTACGAACTCTCCACACCCTACTATTAAAAAGTCAATAAATATCGACAAAAATTTTACCTACAAAGTTGTGCCAGAGCTAGCAATTTAAATTCAAATTTAAAAAATACAACAAACAATTATTTGAAATATATGTTTATTTGCATTTTTGAGTGGCGATCACGCGTAGGAAAACTTGCCCGTCACCTTTTTCCCTTGATTATTCTGTAAAGATACTTGATTTGCTCGTGTTTATTTTGAAAAAAAATAATAAAAAGAAATTTTGTGTGATTGCTAAGCCTGTTGCTTCGCTCCAACCAATTCCCAAATGGAGTTTTTCTTGGGATGTATAAATACTGCGGGTTTACTATTATATTTTCTCTTGCAATTAATTGTGCTTCACCCACCGTGTAGTGACTCGTCTGAAATAATTGTCTCAGGACCCTGAATTGGCTACAGGTGTTGTCCAACTAAACGTCGTGCGCAAACGCAAATTTTCGCCCTTATTACTGCCGATTAACTTACTCAGCCCCATTTGCGGCCGATAAGTTGGGAATACAGGGAAGTGAAACAAGAAGTGGACAGTGACGATTGTGAAGAAATCAGATTTTATCACACAACGACACAACTAGAATCACCAACAATGAACCCAGAAATGATACAAGCGCTCATAACAAATGCCGTCAATGTCGCACTAACCGCACAGGAGCAGCGCTGGCGAGCAGAAATTGAATCAGTTAGAAACCAGGTCAGCTCGCTAACTCCGCAGGCACCCCAAGTAGAAGTATATGAAAGGGTAACACTGGACCCCACCATAGAGTGCGGTGTCAAATTAGACATCGTAAAATCGCTCCCAACCTTTAGTGGCAGCCATGACGAATACGTGTCGTGGAGGCAGGCCGCATTAGATGCGTATGAGGTATTCAAGAGATACAAAGGCAGCGAGACCCACTATGAAGCAGTGGTTATTATCAAGAACAAAATTTGCGGTAACGTGCGATCACTCCTCACGTCCCATAATACCGTTTTAAATTTCGATGCAATTATAGCTAGGCTCGATTGCACATACGCGGACAAAACGTCCCTAAGGGTGCTACGCCAGAATTTAGGAATGGTTTGGCAAGGAGATGCCGACCTTATGACATATTATGACGAGGTCGAGAGGAAACTCACCCTCGTCACCAACAAGATAGTCATGCCTCATACTATGGACACGGCAACGATCTTGAATAAGGAGGTTAGGGATGACGCCCTTCATGCCTTCATTGCAGGGCTAAAAAGACCTCTCAAATCACTCGTGCTACCAGCACAACCTAAGGACCTTCCGTCCGCACTAGCTTTAGCGCGGGAGGCTGAGAACAGCATTGAAAGAAGTGCGTTCGCGGCATCCTACGCGAAAGCCATAGAAGACAAGGCCCCTTTTTATGAGGGCAATAGACGCAACAATAAAAGTCAGGGAAGACAATGGAAAGCTGAGGATAAAAATCCGCACTTCATTCCTAGGCAGGGCCAAGGCAAGTCTCACGAGGATAACCTATTCCCGAAATGCGAGGATTCTGAAACCATGCACCAGAATAAAGTTCAACCCATGGAAGTAGACCCCTCGACGGCCAAATTCAGACAGGAGACAAGCTGGAGGAAGCCGCAAAGTAATAATAATTACAAAAAGGCAGAACTCGTCCCAGCGTCAATCGGGACAAAGACGCCAACGCCAAAGCGGAAACGGAAGTGGCCGACTTTGAAGAAGACGTTGACACTGCCGAACTGAATGACCTCCTCAATTTTTTAGGGAGCGCTCCCGACTGCCGTTCGTCGAGGGACAGTTGGCTAGTAGAACACTAATAATACTCATAGACACGGGGGCGGCAAAGAATTACGTTAAGCCCGTAAAGGAGCTCTATTCACGGCTTCAGTAACGTCAAGAACCCAGAACCCCATTTTTTTCTGTTGGACACACTGAGCACGTTCGATGCTATAATAGGGTTGGACTCGCTAACGCGAGCAGGAGTGGCATTGGACTTAGGCGACAGCGTAATAAAATACGGAAACGTTACTGAATAGCTCAAGTTCTTTGACTGTGAAAATGTTAATTTCACCAAAATTGATGACATAGTGGTACCAAATTCCATAGTGGTACCATAGTGGAAAAGAATAATGGTGTTTTCGACCTCTAACGAGGCGCTAACTTTCAACACCTCTGTCATCGCCACTATTCGAACTAAGAGTGACGAACCCGTCTACTCCAGATTATACCCCTACCCGATGGGGGCAGCAGATTTTGTTAACAACGAAATCAAGGAGCTGCTGAGCAATGGCATAATCAGGCCTTCCAGATCCCCGTACAACAGCCCTACTTGGGTAGTTGACAAAAAAGGGTTTGACGATAATGGCATCAGGAAGAAGCGCTTGGTAATCGACTTTAGGAAACTAAACGAGCAAACAATTGCCGATGGCTACCCTATGCCAAGCATTCCCATGATTCTGGCGAACTTGGGGAAAGCCAAATACTTTATTACAATAGACTTGAGGTGAGGGTATCATCAGATATCATCAGACATCAGAAAGATCGGGAAAAAACCTCGTTCTCAGTTAATGGAGGGAAATACGAATTTTGCCGACTGCCTTTCGGATTAAAAAACGCAGGTAGCATTTTCCAAAGAGCCATCGATGATGTGCTGCGGGAAGAAATAGGCAAGATATGTTACGTCTACGTCGATGACGTTATCATTTTTTCCGAAAGCGAAACCGAACATGTTAAGCACATCGATATAGTGCTTAAGCGGCTTATCGATGCCAACATGAAGGTGGCACGAGAAAAGACTAAATTCTTTAAGGAAAGCGTAGAATTTTTAGGCTTTATACATAGTTACGAGAGGGGGAACAAAAACAGACCCTGAAAAAGTCAGGGAAATACAAGAGTTCCCCGAACCCAAAACTCTGTTTAGCCTCAGGTCCTTCCTCGGCCTGGCGGGCTATTACAGAAGCTTTATTAAGAATTTTGCCTCCATTGCCAGGCCCCTTACTCACATTCTCAAAGGGCAAAACGGATCGGTCAGTAAAAACATGTCAAAAAAACTTCCTATTACGTTGGATGAAACCCAGCGCAATGCGTTTGACCATCTGCGTAATATCCTAGCATCAGAAGATGTAATTCTGATGTACCCCGATTTCAAATTACCATTTGACCTAACCACCGACGCTTCAGCCAGTGGAATAGGCGCGGTATTGTCCCAAAACAAGAGGCCCATAACAATGATCTCGCGTACACTTAAAGATCACGAACTAAATTACGCCACCAACGAAAGAGAATTGTTGGCGATAGTTTGGGCCATAGGCAAACTACAGAACTACCTTTACGGCACTCAGGGGGTTCGGATCTTCACAGACCACCAGCCGCTGACTTACACGATATCTGACAAAAACACCAACACTAAAATCAAGCGATGGAAGGTTTATAGACGAAAACAAAGGGAAGGTGTTTTACACGCCTGGGAAGCAAAACATTGTAGCCGATGCACTGTCTCGGCAACACTTGAACAACCTAAAGGATGAGGCTCAGTCCGATGCTGCCACGGTGCATAGTGAGCTTTCGCTCTCATACACCATCAAGACCACGGATAAGCCCCTAAACTGTTTCAGAAACCAAATTATTTTGGAAGAGGCAAACCAACCACTTCGGCGAGACTCCATTGTTTTTGGCAATAGAACTCGCCACGTTGTTCATTTTAATAACAAAACCCTACTTGTCGAATCTGTAAAAGAAATCATCAACGCCAACGTCGTAAACGCGATCCACTGCGACTTTCAGACACTAGCTTGTATTCAACACGCCTTGAGGCAGGAGTTCCCTGCAACGAAATTTTGGCACTGTAAAAACTTTGTAACTGACATTACAAATACCAATGAACAACTGGAAATCGTTTATGCCGAACACAACCGCGCTCACAGGGCTGCGCAGGAAAACGCCAAACAAATTCTTCGTGGCTACTATTTCCCGAACATGTCAAAACTGGCCAGCGAAGTTGTCGCGAATTGCAAAGTCTGCAATAAAGTCAAATACGATCGCCACCCCAAGCGACAGGAGTTAGGAAGCACCCCAATTCCTTCATATGTAGGGGAGATGGTTACATATTGACATTTTCTCTACCGACAAAAAGACCTTCCTAACTTGCATCGATAAGTTCTCAAAGTTTGCCATTGTACAGCCCTTATCTTCTAGGGCAATAGTTGATGTACGGGCCCCTATACTCCAATTGGTAAATTTCTACCACAAAACTAGAACCATCTATTGTGACAATGAGGCTTCCTTCAATTCTGAAAAAAAACAATACAGCATCGATGTCATTAATGCCCCACCGCTTCACAGTAGCTCCAATGGCCAAGTGGAAAGATTCCACAGCACCTTGGCAGAAATAGCCAGGTGCCTCAAAATCGATAAAACAATTGACGACACTGTGGAATTAATTTTGCGGGCTACGGTAGAATACAATAGATCGTTGCACTCAGTCACGGATTGTAGGCCAGGGGAAGTTATTCATTCCAGCAGCGACGAAGTCAACTCGGCTATTAGAGCCAAGATTGACAAGGCGCAACAGACTAACCTCGACAGAATTCGAGACAAAACAGAGTCTGTGAAGTTGGGGAAAAGGTTCTCGTGCGCAATAATAAAAGACTCGGAAATAAGCTGACGCCGCTCTACTCAGAAGAGCGCATAGAAGCAGATCTAAACAAGTCGGTTCTCATTAAAGGGAGGGTGGTCCATAAGGACAATATAAAATAAACATCTACACCATCCATACTCGCCCTTATGTTATACAGAACTCGATACCACCGCAATCCCCACAGGCTTGCCGTGATACTAATCTTACTGCTGTCTATAGCGAGCACGCTAACCACCGACTCTCTCACGCAAAGTATATTCCGTTATTGGATAGAATGGCCAGGAGCTTAGATTTCCTGGACTCGGCACTCTAGGTTGCGGTAGGCACGGCCGACGCAGAGGTTATAATATTAAAACAAAGGAAGCAGCGCAAGCAATAGGCAGGTTGTAATCAACACAGAAACACATTAACTAACTTACAGATTCAGTAAATAAAATTCTCAAGCAAAAAAGGGACGGGTTAGTTAACGCCAGCCACCTTTTCGAAACACTTCAGGAATAGAATCCTTATTTCAGAGTTACAAAATTGCATGCTCGCTATCACACTTGTCAAGAACAATACTATAAATCCGGTTATATTTAATCACAACGACCTTAAATCTATCTTTGACGAACAGCTCACGGAGGTCCCCATAGTTAGCCTCATGGCTGTATCTAAGATACAAATTTTTTTCAATCTAATGTTTTTACATAGTCCAGTATGCTAGAGCTAAGCTTATTTGTAAAAAAGTCCTGCTCTTTCCTGTCGCACACTACCATACTATGCTACAAAAAAGAGACAACATCGTGGCGGAATGCGATGACGGAGTCCTAGCAGTCTCCGATTGCGCTCCTACCAACTTGGCCACATTTTGCAAAAGGCGTCCCACGACACTAACCCACAGCCAGTGTTGGGCATTAATCAATTAATTTGTCAATTTTCTTGTTAATTGACTAAAAAAGTAATTGCAATTAAATTAATTACAATTAAATCAATCGCAATTTAACTTTTAATTGTACCTTGCAATTAAATAATTTGATTAATGTTTGTCAATCGCAACTTACAATTAAAATAGTTGCAATTAAATTTTTTAGTTGTTTTATAAAACAATTAAAACTAATAATTAACTTTATGTATCAAAATAAAATTAGTAAAGATTTAGGAAAACATAAACTTGTGTTTATGTAGGTTAACATCGGTATCAACAAAAACATCGAAAAACTTTGGAAAACATCGCTAAAAAAATTGTTTTTCGATGTTCGATGCATCGATGTTTTCAGCATCACTAGTTGAGTGCTCATTGCTAGCACGAGTCGTTCGTAAACTAATCACTTTACTGGTGTCATGTAAGTTTTTTTCATATATAAATGTTCGTGTTTTAGTTAAAAAAATATATTGTTCCTAGACATGTAACATAAAATGGCGTCGATAAACGAATTGGACGAAGACAGTAACGTTTCAGTGACTCTTTCGGTTTCGGACATAAATGATTCATTAGAAACGGTTTCGCCTGTGACACCAACCGACACCGCTGAAAGTTCATCATCGTCGCAAGCGCGGCTTCACTTACTGGATGGTGCATTTTTCAAATACTTGCCTGAAGAGTGTGCGGGTAATAAAATCACAGCGCTTTGTATGAAATGTCCACGAGGTGTATTAACTAAAGTTAAAGGATTTCATAATTGTACGTCAAACTTTTTGAGTCACCTAAAGCGAAAACATGGGCAAGATTGCATCGAAGAATACAAAACCTATGTAAAAAAAAAGAAAAGTGAAGTCCAGAAAAAAGGTGATACTTTTGTCAAAATCACAACTACTAAAACAAAGAAGTCGATTGAGAAGAACATTACACAAGAACAATTTGATGAAAATATTTTGAAATATTTTATACATTCCATGATTCCATTGCGTGCAGTGGAAGATCCATATTTTTCCAAAATATTCACGGATTTAAATATATCAGAAATGGGGTTAATTTTAATGAGTCGACGCACACTAGGACGTCGCATAGAAAAACACTACGAAACGCAAGTAGCTAAGATCAACTCAGAACTAGAAGAAGTTCTCTATGTATGCACAACCATAGATATCTGGTCCTGTAAAAAGAGAAGTTTCATCGGAGTTACAGCGCACTGGATCAAAAATGATCTACGCAGAGTGTCAGTGGCGTTAGCTTGTCGAAGATTCAGAGGCGTCCACAGCTATGATAGGCTATCCGAAATAATTCAAGAAATTAACGGTGAATTCGATCTCAATACAAATAAAATTGTTGCATCGGTGACGGATAATGGAAGCAATTTCGTAAAAGCTTTCAAAATGTTCGGTGTTAAATTCACCAATATAAACATTGAAAATGAATTTATTCTCGACTCTCATCCAACAGAAGCTTCTTCCGATTCCGATGTTGAAGAAGGTGAATCATGGAATTTAGATGATCCTGAGCACATTTTTTTCCTTCCTGCTCATTTACGATGCTGTGCGCATACTTTAAGCCTTTGCGCAACTACGGATGCGAACAAAGTTTTAACCGAGCAAGACACGCCCCTGTCGCAAATGCATGCTGCAGTAATGAAAAAATGTAATGTTCTGTGGAAAGCTGCAGGGCGACCAAAAAGTGCCGAAATAATACAGGATGTGTTAGGGCACACGTTAAGCCGACCTGGCGAGACCAGGTGGAATAGCTTGTTTGATGCCCTCCAGCAAATCTTAAACATTAAAGAAAAAAGCTTACTTTTACATAGATCATTAAACATAAGAAATACTATCAAAGAAAATGAATTTGATTACATACAAGAATATTTGATGTGTACTTCCCCAGTTGCAGAAGCACTCGATATAATGCAAAGTGAGACTAACACCTATTATGGGATAACTCTGCCGTGCCTACTTGCGCTGAGAAAAAAATTTCAAAAAATTGAAAAGAAAAACAACTTTTCCTTTTGCAACCCGTTAATCAAGGCATACAGAGAGAGTGTTGAGAGGAGATTTCAAAAAATGTTTGACGTCACTACTCCTGAAGCGGAAAATGCGGCTATTGCGGCATTATCTTACCCAAGATTCAAAAATAAATGGTTGGCTTGTTTTGAGCCAAACGATCGTTCTAAACTTCTGAAAATTTTCAAGACCTGCATTTCCAAACAAATGAGTGAAAATACAGTAGCAACAGTAGCAACAACAAAAAGTACCCAAGAAAATATTTTTTTTAATTTTGACTCTGACTCAGACTCGGATATTTCAAACTCAAGTAAAAACGGATGCTCCTTCGATGCCCCAATGACTAAAGCAGAACTTTTGATGTTGCATTTTTTTGCCGAGGAAAGCCAAGATTTACAACTTCTCAATAGATATCCTGAGATAAAAAGTGTTTTTATTAAATACAACACACCTTTGCCATCGTCAGCTGCAGTGGAACGTCTTTTTTCTTTTGCGACAATGACAAATCTGCCAAAGAGTCACAAACTATCAGACAGTATGTTCGAGAAGAGAGTGGTACTGAAGTGTAATTTAAATTATTACAAGAAATTTTAAATTGCTTTTGTCTGTCTAATCATGTTAAATTAAAATTATTGATTATTATATGGATCGGTCTTTTATTTTATTCGGTATTTTATAATTGTTATTTTTAATTAAATTTAACAAAACAATTGAAAATTAATAAATTGTTAATCGTTACTAATACAGTTAACAATTAAATAATTGTTATTTGAAAATTTTCACAATTACAGTTGAATAATTGTTAATTGTTGTGGTTACATTTACCAATTAATTAATTGTTAATCTTTAATTGATCTTGCAATTAAAATTTGCCCAACACTGGTACGAACTTAGCGATAATATTCGAGCATGGCCAAGCAAATTTATTGTATTATTTATTATTAATTATTATTATAAAAACTTATAGCATTCCTGTCCTTGAGCTCAACGGCGGGGAACTTCGGTAAGTGGATACCACTGAAATAAATTACTCAGTCTTTTGATTTATACCTTAAATTTATGAGCCATGAATCTTGAATAATTTGAATATATATATCCTCGCAAATTTATTAATTCTTAATTTTTAATCTAAAATGTAGCTAAATTTAATTCTTGAATTTATCCTTATAATATTAATTTTTCTTATATATATATATATCTAAATTTAAACATGAATGATAACGAAATGAATTGTTATAGATTTTAAGGCTATATTATTTTATTTAAATAGAAAACCCTAATTAGTAAAATGAATCAATTTCATAAGACTATTTATTTGAATATTTTGGACTTTATGAGGGCTTAAGGCTCTAACCGTTCCGCCGCCGAACCCCTAAATAGCCATGCTGGAACCACAATAAGTATCACATAGGATCGTGATATGGGGCGAATCAAACGTCGTAGATCTCGCCAAGGTCGGGTGGGTTAAGACTAGGGTATAATGAACATCTAATTACCCTACAACTGATCGAAATCACTCTCTCTCTTCTGAAGCTATTTGTATTTTAGGGGATTTGTTTCTTTGTTTTCGGATTTGATTATAAAGTAAAATCATCCGGGTTTCTTCTTGAATTTTCGATCCAGTGCACTTAATTTATTTTGATGATGTGTAGTATGGATACGTGAAAAAGAACCTCCCCCATCCGTCGAGCTAAGTCTAAGACCACAAGAAGTGCACGCCCTTCACTCCCATCCATACGTCCTTAAGGTATATCCTCTGGACCTTGCAGAACACCTTGCATCTTGGTTCTGTTTAGAACTTATACTGACCCACACATTACAAAATTGGCGCCCAACTTCAGGGGGCCTGATTAGAGTTTTGGCTTTAGAAGGCTATTAACTAGTCAGATTCCTTTTTATTTATTTATATCGTCTTTCGTGGAACTGCAAGAAGCTAGAGTTTTTGGCATCTTGACCCGTCAGACAATGATATATCGAAGCAGTATTTTTTTCTCGTAATACCTATGAAGTCTGTTTATCCTGGAGGGCAATGGAATCCACAAGCGGTTCGTCTCTCGGAATTGCGATTGCAGTTCAGCAGATTGGACTGATCGACCAGAGCGACTGCTGTGCATAACCAGACCTCACCAAGCTTAATGCTTTCAGACGTATCAGGTCCGAATATTAGATCCTGGTTAGGAACTGCAAGTAGCTGGAGGAACATTAGCTCTTGACCAACCGGATGTACATCTTATCGGAAGTTATACGAGTCAGTAATTTAATAGTGTATCCCCAAATAGAATCAGAGAAAGAGAGATTTTATCAGTTAAATGTTCCAGCATACTTCGGATTCCCGAAGAGCTATATAGGAGTTTTGGTGGCGGATCTGATTATATTTTGATTTTTGATTTAGATTTTTTTTATTTTTTATTTTGATTTTGATTTTTTTTGTTGATTTTGTTGATATTTTTTTAGTATTATATTTCGAATTCTATATTTTTTTTCTTTAAATTTGATCATTGATGTATTGGAAGGATAATTTAGTATTTCACCATGGCAGTGAGACACAGTCTAGGGAACCCAGCTGAAAGCGTAGGAGAGCAGGAGACTATATGTTCCATTTGTTGCGAACCTGTGTCAGTGAATGAGATGTTGGCAACGACTCCTTGTAATCATAAATTTCATTACAGCTGTTTAATGCCACATTTACAAGTAAAATCAATTTGTCCCGTTTGCAATAGTAGTTGCTCGGTTAACCGGCTTTCGCTGGCAAACAATAATTTAATGATTGAATCGAACGAGGCAGAGACCGCAGGAGAAACTTTAGATCCTAGCGTTGAACCAACCAGAGGTAATCCCAGTAACAAAGGGAAAGGTGCTATACCAAAAATAGGGGTTCAGACAAGGTCAATGCAACGTAAAGGACAACATCATGAGAGTGATAACAATCGAGAAGGGTTAGACAGAACCGAAATAACCGATCTAGTACAATCTTGTATACAAGCTCAGCAAAATAGCATGTTACAGAACATATCCCAAATAATTAACGAATCAATAGAGCAAGCTTTAAAAGACAAAATGACTTCTCTTAATATCGAGTCAAGGAATCAGGACACAAGGTCACCCAGCGTTCCCCAATGCTTTAATGAATACCAATCTCAACTACCACCCATACATAGAAATATCAGTCATAATAGTGAGACATCTGCTGGAAACTCTAGAGCTTCGAGTATCTCCCCTGAAAAAGTCGCAAGCATTATACAAGGCTGGCGTATTAAATTCGATGGTGCTCGAAACGGCATGCAAGTCGAAGACTTTTTATATCGGATTCGCTCCCTTACATCACAAAACTTAGGAGGCGATTATCAACTTTTGTGTGATCATTTGTACTTGTTGTTCGCGGGAAAGGCGAATGAATGGTTTTGGAAGTTTCATCGTTCTTGTGAATATTTCACTTGGAAAACCTTCCAGCAAGAATTTCGAGAAAAGTTTCAGGAAGTAGACTCCGACATGGACATTTGGGACTTGATCAATGCTAGACGGCAATCAGAACAGGAACCATTCGAAGAATACCAGTTCGCTGTAGAAACTTTGATAGGAAGACTCAAGGTTCCCATTTCCGAACAATCCACAATACGAATTCTTATTCGAAATGCAAAGAACTCGTTACGTTACGAATTGATGCATTTAGGTATTAATACCCTTGCTAGATTACGCGAAGAGATCCGTACTCACGAGCAATTTCAGAAGCACGTCAAGACGCAGTCAATGAAACCGAAGATACCAAATCGTTCC
Source organism: Drosophila pseudoananassae pseudoananassae (assembly GCA_018153035.1). Taxonomy (NCBI): domain Eukaryota; kingdom Metazoa; phylum Arthropoda; class Insecta; order Diptera; family Drosophilidae; genus Drosophila; species Drosophila pseudoananassae. The sequence goes on from JAECXR010000038.1 coordinate 3,514,995, forward strand.
GTTTCAGAATTATATTCCATGTCAGAAGAGCAAGTAGAAATGGAAGTAGACGAAATTCATAGGAGGAAGATGGTTTGTTGGAATTGTCAGAAGCCAGGACATCGGTTCGATGATTGTATGGAAGTCCGATCAGTATTTTGTTATGGTTGCGGAGCTAAAGATATTTATAAACCAAAATGCTCTCGTTGTAACCCGACGGAAAACCGCCAGAGGGATGCGCAGAACACTACCCATCTGACGCATCCTTACAACCCAAACCACTAGTTAAAGAAGCTTATTCTCAAACGGAATACTCAACACCCATTCCCGAGAATAATAACGTTAAAGAAGCGCAAGAGCAACTGAACGCAGTTACCGAGCGAAACCCATTCGCACCTCTACACATTAGGTGGAATAGGTATAATGCAGCAAAGTGTCGCATATTCGGTTACGAAAATTCGACGCACAAACGAAAACCCAGACGCTCGACCGTTCGTTTAAAATCATTTTGGAGAAACATTACTAATACCAGGAGAAAGTTAGTTTCCTCTATATTTTGTAACTCTGATGATAGGCTATACACAGACATCATTATAGGAGAGAAACATTATGTTGCATTGCTCGATTCGGGGGCTTCCGTAAGTTGTTTAGGTGGAAACGCGGCTACCGAAATTATGAGCAATCACAAACTTAAAAAATGTTCGGGAAATATTCGAACGGCTAACAATAATAAATGTCCCGTGGTAGGAAAATATGTATCTAACATCTCTTACCGTGGCGAAACAAAGCCCATTGAATTCTACGTTATCCCAACATTAAGCCAGGACGTTTATCTAGGAATAGATTTCTGGAAATCCTTTAACTTGGTCCACAGCCTGATCAGTCCTAAGATTTCCGAAATAAATATTGATAAGGATGAACAAAAGGAAAATCCGAAGATGCACCTTTTGTCACCCGAACAACAAGGCAACCTCAATAAGGTCATTCAAAGATTCCCATCATTTGATAGAGAAGGCTTGGGCCGCACTCATCTCATTGAGCACGCTATCGATGTAGGCGACGCAAAGCCCGTAAAACAAAGACATTGGCCAATATCACCCGCGGTTGAGAAACTGATGTTTGAGGAAGTAGATAGGATGTTGGATTTAGGTATCATAGAGGAATCGAAAAGCCCGTGGAGTAGTAATAGTGTTATTGTAAAACGTGGAGAAAAGATTCGACTATGCCTCGATTCCAGAGTGGTCAACAAAGTAACTACAAAAGACGCGTATCCTCTACCACATATTGATGGCATTCTAAGCCGCTTACCACCAGCACTGGAACAAAATTCTCGTCAGTATACCGCGTTCACAGTTCCGAACAGGCCCTTATATCAATATAAAGTTATGCCATTTGGCCTGTGCAATGCACCCCAGACACTTTGTAGATTAATGGACTATGTGATTCCAGCTCATTTGCGTACAAGAGTTTTTGTTTATTTGGACGATCTCCTTATCCTATCTGAAGATTTTGAGTCGCATATGCAGCTTCTTCAAGAAGTAGCTCTATGTCTAAGGAAAGCCAATTTAACAATAAACGTTGCAAAGTCAAACTTTTTGCATGCGCGAAATAAAATATTTAGGATTCATTATTGGATATGGTCAGCTTAAGACAGACACCGACAAAATAAGAGCTATAAATGAATTTCCGGTACCCACTTCCGTCAAACAGCTTCGACGTTTCTTAGGTTTAACAGGATGGTACAGACGCTTTGTAGACAATTATGCGACTGTTAGTTTTCCGTTAACTCAGTTGTTACGGAAAAATAGACCATTAGAATGGAACCAAGAGGCAGACAAAGCATTCGCGGACTTGAAAGACAAGTTGACATCTGCACCGATATTGAACACTCCCGATTTTTCCAGACCCTTCATATTACTATGTGATGCCAGTATATATGGAGTGGGATGTGTGTTGGCCCAAGCCAACGCTAGCGGCGACGAAATGCCGATTGCCTATATGTCCGAGAAACTGTCGAAAGCGCAGCGCAATTACACGGTGACCGAACTAGAGTGCTTGGCAGTAGTCAAAGGTGTGAAGAAATTTAGAGCGTATATTGAAGGTTTAGAGTTTACCGTAGTCACTGACCATGCGTCATTGAAGTGGCTTATGGAACAGAAAGATTTGACAGGTCGCGTTGGACGATGGGCGGTCAAGTTACAGCCTTTTGTCAAGTACATGAAGATTGAACATAGGCGTGGTACTCTCAATGTAGTAGCCGACACTCTTTCCCGTCAGCACGAACCAGCAGTATCTGAAATCACCGACTTCGGACCGATGATAGATTTGACTTCAGTCGAATTCCAATCAGCAGAATACACCGATCTGATTGGAAATATCCAGCGAAATCAGTCCAGGTTACCGGATCTAAAGATCGTAGACAATTTTGTTTATAAAAGAGTAGAGCAGGCAACAGGTGACGTTGTTCAAGAAATGAATTCATGGAAACTATGGGTACCTTCAAAACTAAGATCAGGTATCTTATTCAGAGCACATGTTCCCCCGGATGCAGCTCACTGCGGAATCGGGAAAATGATAGGAAATCTTAAAAGATTTTTCTTTTGGCCAGGAATGGTAACCCAAATTCGGGATTACGTTTTGAATTGTTCGGTATGTCGTACCACGAAAAGCCCAAATGCGGTGCTGAAACCTCCAATGGGAAAGCCGATGACATCAGATAGACCCTTTCAAAAATTGTACATGGATTTATTAGGCCCATATCCAAGATCCAAAAGAGGAAATATCGGCATACTAGTCATAGTCGATCATTATACTAAGTTCCACTTTTTGCATCCGATCAAAAAGTTCACTTCGAGCAGAATCTGTGAATTTCTCGAAACATCAGTATTTTATACATTTGGAGTTCCCGAGACAATATTAACTGATAATGGCTCGCAGTTCCGATCGTCCGAATTCAAATCCTTTTTGACCCGGTTTGGAACGAAGCATATTTGTACAGCTATATATTCGCCACAGGCTAACGCCAGCGAACGCCTAAACCGATCCGTTCTCTCCGCGATACGCGCTATATAGGTTCAGATCATTCCAATTGGGATAGACATCTGCCGGAGATAAGCGCAGCGCTTAGAGCCAGTATCCATCAAAGCACTAGATTTTCGCCTTATTTTATGACCTTCGGTCAGAATATGGTTCTTCACGGAAAAGACTACGAACTGTTAAGAAATTTAAACCTCTTAAAAGATAATGCGGAAATACAGCGTTCCGATGCTTTGCAGTGTATTCGCAATAAAGCTAAGAATAACATATCTTTGGCACATGAAACAAACGCCAAAGTTTATAATTTAAGAAGCAGATCAATAGAATTTAAAAGCGGTGATGAAGTCTTTGCTCGCAATTTCGCGCAAAGTAACGCCAGCAAGAAGTTTAACGCTAAGTTAGCACCTCTTTTTATAAAAGCCAAAGTAAAGAAGAAAGTAGGACGTTCTTATTATGAATTGGTAAATGAGGCAGGAAAAATATTAGGAACGTATCATTTAAAGGACATACAAGTAGTAAAATAAATAATAGTTTCTTTTGATTAATATTAGTAATTTCAGTTAATGACCCCTGCGAATAAGATTTTGTGGCATTAACTGTGGTGTAGTGTGTGGATTTCCAATTGGGCATCCATAATACAGAAAACATAGAAATTAAGATATTTTGAAAAGCTTATTATGTTGTATCTATTATTCTCCGGTCACCTTGGATAAGCGAACGAAAAATATCACGCGATTCTTATCTATTGGTTTTGGCATATCGAGATAATACATAGTGCAGCATCAGTTAAGTGAAAGCTTTTGAGAGCTTTTTAATTCTAGCATAGTTATGGCTAGATTTGCATAGGGAAGCTGAGAGACTAACTTGCATACGCTTATGCGATAAGGCTGTGTTATTAAGCCTATATTTAAACTCGTTTTTATTATAATTAAATATATAAGAAAATTTATTAAGCCCCAACGGAAGTTGCTGTGGATATAAGTGAAATAGTGATTTAGTGATTTTAAGCCAGGTATGTTTTTAAGTTAGTACAGTGCAGTTTTCTTTAAAGTATCATTTTCCCCAGTGCCACGTGCCAGTGCGGCTAGTACCGAGTTATGCAATCGGCTAGCAAGGAGTTACATAATTGACTAGTACGACATTATGTAATCATCTAGTCTAATTAAGGAATTCAGCGACATTCGACCGGAATTAATTCCGATCAAATCGGATGGAATTATTTCCATTAAATTTTGGATGAATACACGGAGAGAAAACTCCAGCGAAAATGTGGTTACGGTCGTATCAGCAGCAGTGAATTTTTATATATATTGGCCTGCTTAAATATTCAAAGCTTTGCAGTTTATATTTTGCTTATTTTGTTATGGAGTTTTTCACGGAAGAAAACTTCCCTAGCACCTTTATATTTTTTTATTGGCCGGGGGCGTTGGGCGATTTTGTGTGCGCCACACTGAACTTAAAGACGAAATAAATAAACCTGTAAATAGGATGAAGATGTTGAGGGGTCAGTCCAGGCGCTGGTAGTCGACTAGATTGCGGGTGAACCAAACATAGGGGGAGGCGCCGGCCAAAAAGAGACAGGCGCCTATCACAGGACGATGTAAAATCCAGGCCACTGCCGCGAGGGTCAGGGCCAACGAAAAGGCGATAAGGAGATTGCCCGTTACCGGGAACTGTGGATCCGGAGCCAAAGCTATCAACAGCGGAACACGAAGGAACAGAACACGGAGGATTTTGGTATTGCAAGTGACGCCGAAGAAGATGAACAGCCAGCCAATGAAACGCCACCACCAGGTCTGCACCACCTGCGCGCGTGCCTCTAGTCGGAATACTTCATGAACACTTAATCCACCTGGATAGACCAGTAGCACGGGGACACCGCGAGAGGTTACATAGGGTTCGATTTTGTTACCCACCAACTTGCCCACCACGCTGTACGTCTCGCCCTCCATGCCCGCGAAACTGAAGAGCAGACGCAAATCCCCCACCTCAGGGTTGAACACATCGTTGGTATGGTAGTATATGCCGAGGTGCAGCTTCACGCTACTGTCCTCCGGCCGAATATCCGAGGTAAGCTCCTGGTACACTCCAAACTTATCCTTGACTTCAGCTCCAAGTTCATAGCGCCCGATGTAAACGGCATCGGCTACTTGCACATGGCTCTCTATGGGAAAGTGCGTGGGGTTCTTGTGCCCGTGTGGATTGTAGAAGCTGCGCGAGTCCACGATCTTATCCCGCCACTCCCGTGTGTAGTAGTAGGTGCGTGAGTCCGACTGGGTGGATCCCACGCTCTCGCCGTAGTTATGTTCTACTGTCTCCTCCACCCACTGGTACATTTGGACTTTCCGGCGCAGCTTAACCGCCAGCAACTGAATATTGTAATCCGGCTCGGTCAGCGGTTCACCCACCAAGATGGGACCGGACAGGTGAACTATCCTGCCATCTAGACCAACTTCCAGCTCCTCCTCTGTGAATCGAACCGAGAAGATATCGGCGTGCGCCTCATCCAGAGCCATCATATTGTGCACCGCGTGTCCTTCATTGAAGTAGAGAACCGCGCTCCCAGTAAAGAAGAGGATCAGGCCGAACAAGGATATGAGCCAGTGGGCGCGAAAGGTTTCACTCAAAGTGGCCATGGGTTTGGATGCGGGTTGGCGGACAAAGCAATATCCATTTGGTTTGAAGCGTAATGACTGGAATTTAAACGGTGACGATAATTTTTCAATTAAGTTAATGTTAAAAATTCGAATTTATTAGTATCTACATATTCTTCATAAATTTTAATATAAATAAAAATAAATTTATATATATATATAAGTCACGATGAATTTAAAAGAGTAATATTTGGAATTTAATTGAAGTACGAACTTAGCGATAATATTCGAGCATGGCCAAGCAAATTTATTGTATTATTTATTATTAATTATTATTATAAAAACTTATAGCATTCCTGTCCTTGAGCTCAACGGCGGGGAACTTCGGTAAGTGGATACCACTGAAATAAATTACTCAGTCTTTTGATTTATACCTTAAATTTATGAGCCATGAATCTTGAATAATTTGAATATATATATCCTCGCAAATTTATTAATTCTTAATTTTTAATCTAAAATGTAGCTAAATTTAATTCTTGAATTTATCCTTATAATATTAATTTTTCTTATATATATATATATCTAAATTTAAACATGAATGATAACGAAATGAATTGTTATAGATTTTAAGGCTATATTATTTTATTTAAATAGAAAACCCTAATTAGTAAAATGAATCAATTTCATAAGACTATTTATTTGAATATTTTGGACTTTATGAGGGCTTAAGGCTCTAACCGTTCCGCCGCCGAACCCCTAAATAGCCATGCTGGAACCACAATAAGTATCACATAGGATCGTGATATGGGGCGAATCAAACGTCGTAGATCTCGCCAAGGTCGGGTGGGTTAAGACTAGGGTATAATGAACATCTAATTACCCTACAACTGATCGAAATCACTCTCTCTCTTCTGAAGCTATTTGTATTTTAGGGGATTTGTTTCTTTGTTTTCGGATTTGATTATAAAGTAAAATCATCCGGGTTTCTTCTTGAATTTTCGATCCAGTGCACTTAATTTATTTTGATGATGTGTAGTATGGATACGTGAAAAAGAACCTCCCCCATCCGTCGAGCTAAGTCTAAGACCACAAGAAGTGCACGCCCTTCACTCCCATCCATACGTCCTTAAGGTATATCCTCTGGACCTTGCAGAACACCTTGCATCTTGGTTCTGTTTAGAACTTATACTGACCCACACATTACAACTAGCGGTGCCACACTACGATTACCGAAGGAGCTGCGGGGATATAGAAGGAGAGGAGACAGTCACACATCTTCTGTGCCACAGCCCTACGCTTGGGCGCAGTCGACTCAAACAGTGGACTTGGGCGCAGAAACAATCACGGACCTAACCGACCTCACGGAGATCGCTCCACGCGGACTCGTTGCGTTCATCCAGAAAGCTGGATGGGACCACGAGCCGCCGCAGGAAGAAGTACTAACTTCTTTGGGCACATTAGTAGATAGGAGGTGGAGGTCCCCTTGAGGAACCTCTTGCCTGTGCGGTATCACAAAGAGCCCCATTTTTTTACAAAAAAAATTATAATTAAATCAAATATATATACGTATAATTACAACATTACATAATATAACTATAATATATACACTATATAAATATATATATATATTTTTTTTTTGTTATCAATCAATCAATAGTTATATTTAAAATCTGTCCAGAGTTATGGACAATAATTAAATTTTATAATGGGACCTTAACTTAATGAAATATTGAGTAGTACAATGTTTGCTTATCCTGGGACTGCAGCTCAGCCCCTTTTACCCGAGTGGCAGAGGTCCAGTGGGTGGGTCCGTTTCAGCCTCCTTGTGGTGTAGCTGTTGTCCAGAAGATTGATGGCCTCAGGGTTAGGATGTCGGTCCAGCCTTTCCACGTACCTATTGGCGAATCGCAGAACTTCTTCGCTCACAAATGGGACTCTCAGTTGGGCGTGGATTGTCGCATTGTCGTGGAACGGATGAGCTCCAGTTAAAGTTCTTAGGGCCTTGTTTTGGTCGATCTGAATGATCCTTCGGTTGCTTAGACACGCCGTCCCCCATAGCTGGATACCATAGGTCCAGACTGGCTTTACAATGGCCTTATATATAAGGAGCTTGACCCTTTGCTTCAGCTTGGACCTCCTTCCAATGAGCCAGTTGAGCTGACGTACCTTGATCCGGATTTGCGTCCGTTTGCGCAGCAAGTGAGTTCTCCAGGTGAGCCTTCTATCCAGGGTCATACCCAGATATTTGGGTGTAGGGCTGGCTGGAATTGGGGTGCCTCCGAGACTGACTCCAGGACAGTCGCCTCTCCTCATTGTAAACGTCGTTTGGCCTGACTTCTCATGGTTGACGGCGATGTTCCCCTTTCGAAGCCACGGGTCGAGGATGTCCAGCTGGCGTTGGAGTCGTGCAGAAGCCTCCTCTGGCAAGATTGAAGAAGCCAGAAATGCCGTGTCGTCGGCATATGTAGCCACCAGAAGGCCCTCCTCTTCAGCGACAGGCATGTCGGCTGTGTACATGGTGTACAGGATGGGGCCAAGTACACTGCCCTGCGGAACTCCAGCTTCAATGGGCCTGTACTCCGATGTTGCATCTCCGCTTCTGACCCTGAACTTCCTGTCGGTCAAGTACGAGTTGAGGAAATCGTAATACTGGTGTGGCAGGTTCCTCTTGATCTTCGCTTTTAGACCAGGGTGCCAGACCCTGTCAAACGCCTGCTTGACATCCAGGAAAACAGCACAGCAGTACTGTTTTCTTTCGAGGCTGTCCAGGATTTTTGCCACGATCCTGTGGCATTGCTCGGGGGTGGAGTGGGAGCGCCTGAAACCAAACTGGTGATCTGGGATCAAACCAGCCTCGTCCAGTACTGTCTGCAGTCTGCGCAAAAATATATAACATTCTAATATCCAGCACCCTATTTCACAAGCTATTTGCAAAAAACAAAAACAAAAAAAAATAAAGCTGGCTTCGGGCGGAGCCGAAGTTGATATACCCTTGCAATTAAAACTGGATATATATCGCAAAAATCGGATATGGTTGGCCGATCCTTAAGAAAATATCATAATAAAATTAATTAGTTACAATAAAATATCTAAAACAAAGTACCAATCTTCTATCTTCAAAAATACCAAAGTTGGTATTTTCGATCGTTCAGTTATATGGCAGCTACAAGATATAGTCGGCTGATCGTTATGAAATTTGGTAGGTTAGTGGCCAGGTATTAACTGACCAGAAATAGAATCTGCACGAAGTTCCAACTTTCTACCTTTAAAAATACAAAAGTTGTTTTTTCTTATAAAATTTAGCATGTTGTATTATTTTGCGAAAAATGGCATTCCTACATAATCTGAAATCTCTAGCTTTAAAAACACCGAAGTTATAGCTTTCCGATCAATCAGTTATATGGCAGCTATAGGATATAGTCGGCCGATCCCGGCCGTTCCGACATATATACTGCGTGCAAAAAGAAAAAGGTGTGCAAAGTTTCAAGTCGACAACATTAAAAGTGAGAGACTAGTTCGCGTAGAAACAGACAGACAGACAGACGGACATGCTCATATGAACTCAGGAGGTGATCCTGATCAAGAATATATGTACTTATAGGATTAGAGATGTCTCATTCACTGCGTTGCACACTTTTGGACAAAATTATAATACCCTCTGCACGGGTATAAAAACACCACTAGTAACAAAGGTGGGGGCAGATTAAGGCTAAGGAGCTAAGAACAGTACTTCCTTGGAAATATCCGTGACAAATTAAAGGCAGGGTAGACGAAGCGCTGAGTGTCTGCGATATACTCTGCAGTTGCGATATTACTCAAGCGAATATACTCTAGCAAGAAAACAATATGACGAATAGACGACAGTTATAATAACTGTTCTGCCATAATAGACAACAGTTGGTCGTTCCCCACTGCGTCAACAAAACTATAACAAAAACAAGAAAGGAAAGCTAACTTCGGGCGGAGCCGAAGTTGATATACCCTTGCAGTTAAAACCGGATATATATCGCAAACATCGGATTAAATTGGCCGATCCTTATTAGAATATCATAATATAACCAATTTATCCAATTTATATAACCAAAAAAATCTAAAACAAAGTACCAAGCTTCCATCTTCAAAAATACCAAAGTTGGTATTTTTACCAAATACCATTTCCGATCGTTCAGTTATATGGCAGCTATAAGATATAGTCGGCCGATCGTTATGCAATTTGGTAGGTTGTATTAACTGACCAAAAATATAATATGTACTTAGTTCCAGCTTTTTATCTTCAAAAACACCAAAGTTGGGTAATTTCCGATTGTTCAGTTATATGGCAGCTATAGGATATAGTCGGCTGATCCTTATGAAATTTGACATGTTGTATTATTTTGCCAAAAATAGCATTCGTACCAAATCCGAATTCTCTAGCTTTAAAAACACCGAAGTTATAACATTTCCGATCAATCAGATATATGGCAGCTATATGATATAGTCGGCCGATACTTTTGAAATTTGGTAGGTCGTTTTATTTTGCCAAAAGTAGCATTCGTACAAAATCTGAACTCTGTAACTCTAAAAACACCAAAGTTATACCATTTCCGATCAATCAGTTATATGACAGCTATAGGATATAGTCGGCCGATCCCGGCCGTTCCGACTTATATACTGCGTGCAAAGGAAAGAAGGGTGTGTGCAAAGTTTCAAGACGATAGCTTTAAAACTGAGAGACTAGTTCGCGTAGAAACAGACAGACGGACAGACAGACAGACGGACAGACGGACAGACGGACATGCTTATATCAACTCAGGAGGTGATCCTGATCAAGAATATATATACTTTATAGGGTCGGAGATGTCTCCTTCACTGCGTTGCACACTTTTGGACAAAATTATAATACCCTCTGCAAGGGTATAAAAATTATAACACCGATAGAAATGGTTAACACGGTAAATTCCTTCTATAATAACGAGAAACTAGATTAGATCACCAAGACAGAAACAACCAAATATGTATCTATGCCCTATGTAACATTAACGACGTTGCAAATTTTCAACAAGAAGCCTTGGGAAGTCGCTTACATAAGCCAGAAGACTCACAGATGTTTCTTGCCATTTGTATTCCCCTCACCAAACTTCTCGGTGTCAAACCCTCTACAATTCCTAATAGACACTTATTAATAAATATCCAGATAAGAAAAATTTCAAACAATTCGGGAATATGCTCAATATGCTCTGCAGGGGGATAGGGCAGACACATCAGCCCTCGGAAGGGGGATCAGCCGGACACTCCAGGTCTTAGCAGGGGAATCGGTTGGGCACACTTGGTCTCAGCAGGGAGATCAGCAGAACACTCCACGTCTCGGCAAGGGGTTCGGATAGGCACTTCACTTCTCGGCAAGGGGATCAGCGGGCCTCGGTCCAGGTTTCGGAGGGGGATCAGCGGGTTCTCCGGGTCTTAGCAGGGGGTCGGCCGGGGATCAGCCAGACACTAAACGTTTCGGCAGGGGGGATAGGGCAGACACATCAGGTCTCGGAAGGGGGGATAAGCCGGACACTCCATGTCTCAGAAAGGGAATCGGTTGGGCACTCTTGGTCTCAGTAGGGGGATCAGCCGAACACTCCGTATCCCGGCAGGGGGGCTCGGATTGGCACTTCACGTCTCGGCAAGGGGATCAGCCGAGCACTCCAGGTCTCGGCGGGTGGATCAGTGGGTTCTCCAGGTCTCAGCAGGGGGGTCGGGCGGTGATCAGCTAGACACTCCACGTCTCTGCAGGGGGATAGGGCAGACACATCAGGTCTCAGAAGGGGGATCAGCCGGACACTCCATGTCTCAGAAAGGGACATGGCGATTCCATGTTCTCAGAATCGGTTGGGCACTCTTGGTCTCAGTAGGGGGATCAGCCGAACAATCCGCGTCTCGGCAGAGGGCTCGGATTGGCACTTCACGTCTCGGCAAGGGGATCAGCCGAACACTCCAGGTCTCAGCGAGGAATCGGTTGGGCACTCCTGGTTTCAGCAGGGGGGATTAGTCGAACTCTCCGCGTCTCGGCAAGGGGTTCGGATAGGCACTTCCTTTCTCGGCAAGGGGATAAGCGGGCCTCGGTCCAGGTTTCGGCGGGTGGATCAGTGGGTTGTCCAGGTCTCAGCAGGGTGGTCGGGCGGGGATCACAAGGGCAGGGGGATAGAGCAGACACTAAAGGTCTCGGAAGCAGGGGGATCGGTTGGGCACTCCTGGTCTCAGCAGGGGGATTAGCCGAACTCTCCGCGTCTCGGCAAGGGGTTCGGATAGGCACTTCCTTTCTCGGCAAGGGGATCAGCGGGCCTCGGTCCAGGTTTCGGCGGGTGGATCAGTGGGTTCTCCAGGTCTCAGCAGAGGGGGCGGGCGGGGAGCAGCTAGACACTCCACGTCTCTGCAGGGGGATAGGGCAGACACATCAGGTCTCGGAAGGGGGATCAGCCGGACACTCCACGTCTTAGCAGGGGAATCGGTTGGGCACTCCTGGTCTAGCAGGCGGGGATCAGCCGAACACTCCGTGTCTCGGCAGGGGGCTCGGGTAGGCACTTCACGACTCAGCACGGGGATCAGCCGGGCATTCCAGGTCTCGCCGGGGGGATCAGCGGGTTCTCCAGGTCTTAGCTATGTCTGGCAGGGGCTCGGCAAGTACTTCACGTCTCGGCAGACCTGGAGTTCTCCAGGCCTCAGCAGGGGTGTCAGCCGTGGATCAGGCAGACAATCAACGTCTCGAAAGGGGGATAGGTTAGACACTTCAGGTCTCAGAAGTGAGATCAGCCGGACACTCCATGTCTCAGTAAGGGAATCGGTTGGGCACTCATGGTCTCATTAGGGGGATCAGCCGAACACTCCGCGTCTCGGCAGGGGGCTCGGATTGGGACTTGAAGTCTCGGCAAGGGGATCAGCCGAACACTCCGTGGGTTCTTCAGGTCTCAGCAGGGGGTCGGCCGGGGATCAGCCAGACACTAAACGTTTCGGCAGGGGGATAGGGCAGACCCATCAGGTCTCGGAAGGGAGATCAGCCGGACACTTCACGTCTTAGCAGGGGAATCGGTTGGGCACTCCTGGTCTCAGCAGGGGGATTAGCCGAACTCTCCGCGTCTCGGCAAGGGGATCAGCGGGCCTCGGTCCAGGTTTCGGCGGGTGGATCAGTGGGTTCTCCAGGTCTCAGCAGAGGGGTCGGGCGGGGATCAGCTAGACACTCCACGTCTCTGCAGGGGGATAGGGCAGACACATCAGGTCTCGGAAGGGGGATCAGCCGGACACTCCACGTCTTACCAGGAGAATCGGTTGGGCACTCTTGGTCTCAGTAGGGGGATCAGCCGAACACTCCGCGTCTCGGCAGGGGGGCTCGCATTGGAACTTCACGTCTCGGCAAGGTGAGCAGCCGAGCACTCCAGGTCTCGGCGGTTGGATTAGTGGGTTCTCCAGGTCTCAACAGGGGGGTCGGGCGGGGATCAGCTAGACACTCCACGTCTCTGCAGGGGGATAGGGCAGACACTTAAGGTCACGGAATGGGGATCAGCCGAACACTTCGCGTCTTAAAAGGGGGATCGTCTGGGCTCTCCTGGTCTCAACAGCGGGATCAGCCGAACACTCCAAGTCTCAAAAGGGGGATCGGCTGGGCACTCCTTGTCTCAGCAGGAGAATCGTCTGGGGATCCCCAGGGCAGGGGTATAGGGCAGACACTTAAGGTCTCATAAGTGGGATCAGCCGGACACTCCACGTCTTAGCAGTGGAATCGGTTGGGCACTCCTGGTCTCAGCAGGGGGATCAGCCGAACACTCCGGGTCTCGGCAGGGGGATAGGGCAGACATAGGACAGAGTTCTCCAGGCCTCAGCAGGGGGGTCGGCCGTGGATCAGCCAGCCAATCAACGGCTCGGAGGGGGATAGGGCAGACACTTCAGGTCTCAGAAGTGGGATAAGATGGACTCTCCACTCCGGATTGGCACTTCACGTCTCGGCAAGGGGATCAGCCGAGCCGAGCAGATCAGCCAGGTCTTGGCGGGTGGATCAGTGGGTTCTCCAAATCTCAGCAGGGGGGTCGGCCAGGGATCAGCCAGACACTAAACGTTTCGGCAGGGGGATAGGGCAGACACTTCAGGTCTCAGAAGTGGGATCAGCCGGACACTCCACGTCTCAAAAGAGGATCGATTGGGCACTCCTGGTCTCAGCAGGGGGGATCAGCCGAACACTCCGCGTCTCGGCAGGGGGCTCGGGTAGGCACTTCACGACTCAGCACGGGGATCAGCCGGGCATTCCAGGTCTCGCCGGGGGGATCAGCGGGTTCTCCAGGTCTTAGCTATGTCTGGCAGGGGCTCGGCAAGCACTTCACGTCTCGGCAGACCTGAAGTTCTCCAGGCCTCAGCAGGGGTGTCGGCCGTGGATCAGGCAGACAATCAACGTCTCGAAAGGGGGATAGGTTAGACACTTCAGGTCTCAGAAGTGAGATCAGCCGGACACTCCATGTCTCAGTAAGGGAATCGGTTGGGCACTCATGGTCTCAGTAGGGGGATCAGCCGAACACTCCGTGGGTTCTTCAGGTCTCAGCAGGGGGGTCGGCCGGGGATCAGCCAGACACTAAACGTTTCGGCAGGGGGATAGGGCAGACCCATCAGGTCTCGGAAGGGGGATCAGCCGGACACTTCACGTCTTAGCAGGGGAATCGGTTGGGCACTCCTGGTTTCAGCAGGGGGATTAGTCGAACTCTCCGCGTCTCGGCAAGGGGTTCGGATAGGCACTTCCTTTCTCGGCAAGGGGATAAGCGGGCCTCGGTCCAGGTTTCGGCGGGTGGATCAGTGGGTCGTCCAGGTCTCAGCAGGGTGGTCGGGCGGGGATCACAAGGGCAGGGGGGATAGAGCAGACACTAAAGGTCTCGGAAGCAGGGGGGATCGGTTGGGCACTCCTGGTCTCAGCAGGGGGATTAGTCGAACTCTCCGCGTCTCGGCAAGGGGTTCGGATAGGCACTTCCTTTCTCGGCAAGGGGATCAGCGGGCCTCGGTCCAGGTTTCGGCGGGTGGATCAGTGGGTTCTCCAGGTCTCAGCAGAGGGGTCGGGCGGGGATCAGCTAGACACTCCACGTCTCTGCAGGGGGATAGGGCAGACACATCAGGTCTCGGAAGGGGGATCAGCCGGACACTCCACGTCTTAGCAGGGGAATCGGTTGGGCACTCCTGGTCTCAGCAGGGGGATCAGCCGAACACTCCGTGTCTCGGCAGGGGGCTCGGGTAGGCACTTCACGACTCAGCACGGGGATCAGCCGGGCATTCCAGGTCTCGCCGGGGGGATCAGCGGGTTCTCCAGGTCTTAGCTATGTCTGGCAGGGGCTCGGCAAGCACTTCACGTCTCGGCAGACCTGGAGTTCTCCAGGCCTCAGCAGGGGTGTCAGCCGTGGATCAGGCAGACAATCAACGTCTCGAAAGGGGGATAGGTTAGACACTTCAGGTCTCAGAAGTGAGATCAGCCGGACACTCCATGTCTCAGTAAGGGAATCGGTTGGGCACTCATGGTCTCATTAGGGGGATCAGCCGAACACTCCGCGTCTCGGCAGGGGGCTCGGATTGGGACTTGAAGTCTCGGCAAGGGGATCAGCCGAACACTCCGTGGGTTCTTCAGGTCTCAGCAGGGGGGTCGGCCGGGGATCAGCCAGACACTAAACGTTTCGGCAGGGGGATAGGGCAGACCCATCAGGTCTCGGAAGGGGGATCAGCCGGACACTTCACGTCTTAGCAGGGGAATCGGTTGGGCACTCCTGGTCTCAGCAGGGGGATTAGCCGAACTCTCCGCGTCTCGGCAAGGGGATCAGCGGGCCTCGGTCCAGGTTTCGGCGGGTGGATCAGTGGGTTCTCCAGGTCTCAGCAGAGGGGTCGGGCGGGGATCAGCTAGACACTCCACGTCTCTGCAGGGGGGATAGGGCAGACACATCAGGTCTCGGAAGGGGGATCAGCCGGACACTCCACGTCTTACCAGGAGAATCGGTTGGGCACTCTTGGTCTCAGTAGGGGGATCAGCCGAACACTCCGCGTCTCGGCAGGGGGCTCGCATTGGAACTTCACGTCTCGGCAAGGTGAGCAGCCGAGCACTCCAGGTCTCGGCGGTTGGATTAGTGGGTTCTCCAGGTCTCAACAGGGGGGTCGGGCGGGGATCAGCTAGACACTCCACGTCTCTGCAGGGGGATAGGGCAGACACTTAAGGTCACGGAATGGGGATCAGCCGAACACTTCGCGTCTTAAAAGGGGGATCGTCTGGGCTCTCCTGGTCTCAACAGCGGGATCAGCCGAACACTCCAAGTCTCAAAAGGGGGATCGGCTGGGCACTCCTTGTCTCAGCAGCAGAATCGTCTGGGGATCCCCAGGGCAGGGGTATAGGGCAGACACTTAAGGTCTCATAAGTGGGATCAGCCGGACACTCCACGTCTTAGCAGTGGAATCGGTTGGGCACTCCTGGTCTCAGCAGGGGGATCAGCCGAACACTCCGGGTCTCGGCAGGGGGATAGGGCAGACACATCAGCCCTCGGAAGATAGATCAGCCGAACACCCCAGGTCTCAGCAGGGGGATCGGTTGGGCACTCCAGGTCTCAGCAGGGGCATCGTTTGGGGATCACCAGGGCAGGGGGATAGGGCAGACACTTCAGGTCTCGGAAGGGGGATCAGCCGAACACTCCGCGTCTTAAAAGGGGGATCGGCTGGGCTCTCCTGGTCTCAGCAGGGTGATCAGCCGAACACTCCAAGTCTCAAAAGGGGGATCGGCTGGGCACTCCTTGTCTCAGCAGGGGAATCGTCTGGGGATCCCCTGGGCAGGGGTATAGGGCAGACACTTCAGGTCTCAGAAGCTCCTTTACGGGCTTAACGTAATTCTTTGCCGCCCCCGTGTCTATGAGTATTATTAGTGTTCTACTAGCCAACTGTCCCTCGACGAACGGCAGTCGGGAGCGCTCCCTAAAAAATTGAGGAGGTCATTCAGTTCGGCAGTGTCAACGTCTTCTTCAAAGTCGGCCACTTCCGTTTCCGCTTTGGCGTTGGCGTCTTTGTCCCGATTGACGCTGGGACGAGTTCTGCCTTTTGTAATTATTATTACTTTGCGGCTTCCTCCAGCTTGTCTCCTGTCTGAATTTGGCCGTCGAGGGGTCTACTTCCATGGGTTGAACTTTATTCTGGTGCATGGTTTCAGAACCCTCGCATTTCGGGAATAGGTTATCCTCGTGAGACTTGCCTTGGCCCTGCCTAGGAATGAAGTGCGGATTTTTATCCTCAGCTTTCCATTGTCTTCCCTGACTTTTATTGTTGCGACTATTGCCCTCATAAAAAGGGGCCTTGTATTCTATGGCTTTCGCGTAGGATGCCGCGAACGCACTTCTTTCAATGCTGTTCTCAGCCTCCCGCGCTAAAGCTAGTGCGGACGGAAGGTCCTTAGGTTGTGCTGGTAGCACGAGTGATTTGAGAGGTCTTTTTAGCCCTGCAATGAAGGCATGAAGGGCGTCATCCCTTACCTCCTTATTCAAGATCGTTGCCGTGTCCATAGTATAAGACATGACTATCTTGTTGGTGACAAGGGTGAGTTTCCTCTCGACCTCTCGACCTGGCGTAGCACCCTTAGGGACGTTTTGTCCGCGTATGTGCAATCGAGCCTAGCTATAATTGCATCGAAATTTAAAACGGTATTATGGGACGTGAGGAGTGATCGCGCGTTACCGCAAATTTTGTTCTTGATAATAACCACTGCTTCATAGTGGGTCTCGCTGCCTTTGTATCTCTTGAATACCTCATACGCATCTAATGCGGCCTGCCTCCACGACACGTATTCGTCATGGCTGCCACTAAAGGTTGGGAGCGATTTTACGATGTCTAATTTGACACCGCACTCTATGGTGGGGTCCAGTGTTACCCTTTCATATACTTCTACTCAATTTCTGCTCGCCAGCGCTGCTCCTGTGCGGTTAGTGCGACATTGACGGCATTTGTTATGAGCGCTTGTATCATTTCTGGGTTCATTGTTGGTGATTCTAGTTGTGTCGTTGTGTGATAAAATCTGATTTCTTCACAATCGTCACTGTCTACTTCTTGTTTCACTTCCCTGTATTCCCAACTTATCGGCCGCAAATGGGGCTGAGTAAGTTAATCGGCAGTAATAAGGGCGAAAATTTGCGTTTGCGCACGACGTTTAGTTGGACAACACCTCTAGCCAATTCAGGGTCCTGCGACAATTATTTCAGACGAGTCACTACACAGTGGGTGAAGCACAATTAATTGCAAGAGAAAATATAATAGTAAACCCGCAGTATTTATACATCCCAAGAAAAACTCCAGTTGGGAATTGGTTGGAGCGAAGCAACAGGCTTAGCAATCACACAAAATTTCTGTTTTTTATTTTTTTTCAAAATAAACACGAGCAAATCAAGTATCTTTACAGAATAATCAAGGGAAAAAGGTGACGGGCAAGTTTTCCTACGCGTGATCGCCACTCAAAAATGCAAATAAATATATATTTCAAATAATTGTTTGTTGTATTTTTTAAATTTGAATTTAAATTGCTAGCTCTGGCACAACTTTGTAGGTAAAATTTTTGTCGATATTTATTGACTTTTTAATAGTAGGGTGTGGAGAGTTCGTAGACACTTTATTTATTAAAATATCACGTATTGACCTGGATGCTATCTTAGGCGCACAGTCACTTACATTTTATATTCCTTAGAGTGAGATTCGAAGAATGATTAATTTGTAATATTATCCAGTAGTTGGGCGCCAATTAACGGGTGTGAGAGAAGGGGAACGGTCGAAGTGGTGTCCCTCGCCGCTGCCTCCAATAATTAGTAGCCGATTGGCCGTACTGCTCCTATGCTGAGATTAGGAGATATGGTGGAAGGGAACTGTCCTTCAATACCTCTGGCTAAGAGACTCAGTCGGTATATTAGTTAATAAAGGATTTGACGACTAAGTGCCGGAGTTTCATTAGTATGAGCTGGTGCTCTTGCTTTAAGACTTAACAAAAGCTCATGCAAGACCGCATGCCCGTGGCAGACCGCTAACCATGAGCTTTTGTAGAAGTCATACGATCTCGGTCAGCCAATGAGACAAGGCCACTGTCCATAACGGCCCATGAGCTTTAACGGCCAACTGTCCATTACGGCCCATACATGAGTGGTATAAGAGTTTGAAATAATAATAATTATACTAATAATAAGTAATAATAATAATAATACTAAATAATGGTAAATATTTATAAAGGGAATCGGCCTGCTCAGCCTAAGCTGAGAGTTGGTTGTTAACTTATATACTTTATATAAACTTTATATAAACTTATATACTCCTCCATAAACGGAGGAAAGTATAAATTTTGCCAGACCACTTACCTCTATACTTACGGAGAGAATGGCACGGTTAATAAACACATGTCGAAAAAGGTGGCTATCGAATTTGATGAGTCCCAACGCAAAGCGTTCGAGCGCCTGCGAGACATTTCAGAAGATGTTATCAGAAGATGTGATACTAACGTATCCAGATTTCAAACTTCCTTTGGATTTGACCACCGATGCCTCAGCAAGCGGTATCGGTGCGGTTTTGTCCCAAAAAGGTAGATATATAATATATCGTACGTTGAAAGCTCAACGCTGTGAGCTCAATTACGCAACCAACGAAAGAAAATTATTGGCAATTGTTTGGGCTATAGAAAACTACAAAACTACCTATACGGCAAAAAAGAGATGAGGATTTTTACGGAGCATCAACCTCATACTTCCGCTGTATCCAAGCGAAATACAAATGCCAAAATTACACAATGGAAA
The DNA here is from genome assembly GCA_018153035.1 of Drosophila pseudoananassae pseudoananassae. Classification (NCBI taxonomy): domain Eukaryota; kingdom Metazoa; phylum Arthropoda; class Insecta; order Diptera; family Drosophilidae; genus Drosophila; species Drosophila pseudoananassae. The sequence continues at coordinate 3,534,382 of JAECXR010000038.1, forward strand.
GCATTTAGCGAAGAACATAACGCCAAGGTATTCTACAAGCCCGGAAAATAAATGTTTGCGGCCGATGCTTTGTCACGACAAAACATAAGTGCTATACAAAACGAACCCCAATGTGACGTAGCCACTATTTACAGTGAACTTTCCTTAACCTACACGGTCGAATCCACCGATAAACCCCTGAACTGCTACAGGAGTCAAATAATCCTGGAGTATCCTCCAGGTCCTAGTCCTTCATAGTTTTCGGGACCAAAAACCGACACATAATCCAATTCAATAACAGGGACGCGCTGTTCGGATTGGTCAAAGAGGTAGTAAACGTAGACGTTTTTAACGCCATTTACTGCGACCTCTCCGCACTAGCATGCATTCACTTAATTGTGACTCAATTCCCACCCACCAAGTTCTGGCATTGCGAAAAATTCGAGAAAGAATGAACAAAAAGAAATAATTATCTGCGAACACAACCGCGCTCACAGGGCAGCCCAGGGAAATTTTAAAGAAGTCCTTCAGGGCATATTTCCAAATATATCCAAACTCGCCAAAGAAGTGGTTGTAAACTGCATGACATGCACCAAGGGAAAGTACAACAGACACCCCAAGATGCAGGAGTTGGGTATCACACCAGCCCCCTCAATGCTGGCGAAAAGCTGCATATTGAAATATACTCTACGGATATTTTTTTTAACTTGCGTATATACATTTTCAAAGTTTGTTGTAGTACAACCATTAATTTTTTGGGCCATAGTCGATTTGCGCCCATATTTCAACTAATAAATTTTTTCCCAAACATTAAAACCATACATTGTGATAATGAGGCGTCTTTCAACTCGGAAACTATAACCTCATTATTGAACAATCAATATGACATTGACATTGTTAATGTACCTCCTCTACACAGCAGCTCAAACGAGCAAGTGAAACGATTCCACAGTACCCTAACAGAGATAGCTCTTTGCATGAAAATCGACCAAAAGGTTGACGATACCGTTGAGCTTATTATGAAAGCCACAGTAGAATATGGGAGATATAGGAGGAGGTATAGGAGACACAGGAGAATATAACAAGACAATACATTCAGTGACAAGAGTGCCACCTAAGCAGGCCTTGCACTCAGCTAATGCTGAACAGAAATTGTCAATAATAAGTAATATTGAAAGGCACAACAAAACTGAACAATCGGAAATTACCCAACTTTCGTGTTTTTGAAGATAGAAAGTTGAAACTTCCTACAGATTTTATTTTTTGTCAGTTAATACAACCTACCAAATAACATAACGATCGGCCGACTATATAGCTGCCATATAACTGAACGATAGAATGGTATTTGGTAAAAATACCAACTTTGGTATTATTGAAGATGGAAGCTTGGTACTTTGTTTTAGATTTTTTATTGTAATAAATGGGTTATATTATGATATTCTCATAAGGATCGGCCAATTTAATCCGAGCTTTGCGATATATATCCGGTATTAACTGCAAGGGTATATCAACTTCGACTGCGCCCGAAGTTAGCTTTCCTTTCTTGTTTTACTTTATTTTCATATATACTACACCTTAGCATACTTAATCCATTTTATACACAGTAGATTTAACCTTTCGCTTTCTTACAGGATCGCGGGAATTTCATTGCTAACGTTAAGTGTAGCTAACTAGATTAACGGATTATTCGCGTGCTCAGTATATCCCAATTACGGACGGAATTGCGTTGGTATGGGAACAGAGAAACTTTCTTCGACATTCAAGTAATTTGTCCTGTTGTTTTGTTTCATGTGGAGTTGCCTTAAACGGCTCCCCACACGCGTAGGTCCAAAGAAAGGGATACTTCAAAGGCCTTGGCTGTGGCAAACGGAACGTTTTATTCTGTAAATTCATTAAATTAGTTTACAATTCAACAATATCTCTTCTTCTTACCGCAGTGTGCCCTCCTACAATTCACAAAACAATGAAAGGCACTTTTCGGCGGCATTCACATAACCGCGATTAATGGGGCCGTACTTCAATGGGCCAAAATCGAATAACTTAAAAATACTAAATTTCCTACTAATACTGACTTAACTATCGATATCAATGTTTTGACCGTCGACATCCCCGACCCCGTGAAGACCCGCTTCACTCAAATCCAAAACTGCAAGTTTAGAGACGGGCCGCAACATTGTCCAAGATAGTCCATGATCATTTACGCGCACCGTGGCGCGTCTGACGACTCCATCAGCTCCGCTGTAGACCTCCTCCACGATGCCCTTGCGCCACTCTCGTCTGGGCAAGGCAGGGTCGCAGACGAAGACCATATCGCCCTGGCGGATGGGCTCCGTTCTCCGGCACCACTTCTCGCGGCGCACAAGCGTAGGCAGGTACTCCATGACCCACCTCCTCCAGAAACGGTCTCGCAGCATGCGGGCAATCCTCCACTGCTTTCGCGTAGAACCCTCCTTGGGCAGCTTCGCATCCAATCCAGGCGTATCTGGCAGGTTAGCTACTCCCTTGAGCAGGTCGTTTGGCGTCAACGGCGCCTCTTGGTCCGCATCCACTGGCAAGTGGGTGAGCGGACGCGAGTTGACTATGTTCTCTGCCTCTATGAGTAGACTCTCCAACACATGGTCCCTCGGCGCGACAGGGTATTCCTTCAGGGTATGGCGCAGCACTCGCTTGACGCACTGCACCATCCGCTCCCATACTCCGCCCTCAGACGGGTTGGATGGGCAATTAAAAACCCACTCAATGCTCCTGTTGGATAACTCACTCTGTATCCTTTCCGTCTCGAACACGTCTCCAAATCGTCTGGCCTCCCTGTCAGCTCCCACGAAGTTTTTGCCGTTGTCACTCCGCAGTTTACATACTGGTCCTCTACGGCAGACGAAGTTCCTGATCGCTATTATACAGGAATCCGTTGACAGGTCATGCGCCAGCTCCAGATGAATCGCCCTTGTCGTCAAGCATGTGAACAAGGCGACCCAACGCTTCTCTCTGTGACGGGCAACGGTCACCAGCAGTGGCCCAAAGTAGTCCAGTCCTGTGTACTTGAATGGCCATCCTCCAGCTTCCAAGCGATCCTCTGGAAGGGGTCCCATTATCGGCGGTATCGGCCGCGTCCGTTGCAGCTTGCACACGTTGCACGACGAGATTATTTCCTTCAGCACTCGTCTTATCTTGGTGACCCAGAATCTCGTCCGGATCTGGGCAATCGTCGCATCCACGTTTTGATGCTTCATCTGGGCGTGGTAGTGTCTTACTACCATCTCCGTAAGACTATGCCTGTGTGACAGTATCACAGGCCTCCTCGCACTGTACGGCATGGACAGCGCGGCATCGACTCTGCCATAAACTCGCAGAACTCCATACTTGTCCACGTAAGGCGCCAGACTTCGAATCTCGCTCGAGTTGGCGACGTCCTTTCCGCGTTCCGCCGACCTCATCTCGTCGGGAAACGACTCCAATTGGGCCTGCCTGATTAACAGGTTCTCCGCGGCCTCACACTCCGTTGCAGTGAGCCCATATTCCTCGAGCTCCCTTCTCTGTTTGCGGCACCGTCGCGCAAACCTCAGGACCCAGGCGGTGGTCCTCACCAGGCGACTGAAGCTCGAGAATCTCTGGAACAGGATGACAAACTCATTTGATGCTACCAATGCGAACTCACCGGGCATCTCCTCCTCGTCAGGTGCATCTGGAACATGCTCGGTTCCCTTCTCAGGCGTTGGCCAGCCGCTTTCTGGCTGCCTCAAAAATGCGGGACCGCTTAGCCACCGGGATTCCGGGCTAAGGTCCGCCTTGTTCTGCGACCGCGTCGCATCATCCGCTGCGTTGTCTGCTGTAGGTACCCATCTCCACTGGGAAACCTTCGACGACTCCAAAATCTCCGCCACTCGGTTGCCAACAAACTGCTTGTACCGGCGGTGGGTGCTGCCGATCCATTTCAGCACCGTTTTTGAATCGGTCCATAACACCGTCCCACTGATGTCCACGTTGTGTTCTTCCTTGACCGTGTTCATCACCCTGGTTCCAAGGACCGCTGCCTGCAGCTCCAGCCGTGGGATGGACATCGTCCTCATCGGCGCACACTTCGTCTTTGCGCACACGAAGCTAACCAGCACGTTTCCGTCGTCGTACGTGACCCTCCAATAGGCCACCGCCGCGAATGCAGACTGACTTGCATCCACGAAAACGTGCAACTCGATGGACCGAACTGCTCCACGCCCAAAATAGTGGCGAGAACATCGGAACTGTCCCACGGCGTCCATCTCTTTGCGCCAGGCAGCAAAGGCTCTGCCTATCTCCTCCGGCAGTGGTTCGTCCCACTGGATCTTCTGCCTCCAGATCTCCCGCAGCAACAGCTTCGCTGTAATCATGAGGCAGCACAGGAACCCCAATGGGTCGAACGTTGACATCAGCAGGCTCAAATACTCCCTCTTTGTAGGGACTCGATCTCCACTCAGGACGCTTTTGGGAACTCGATGATACTCCACGTTGAACCTAAAGTCGTCCGTTGCTACCTGCCAACGCATTCCAAGAATCTTCTGCTCAGACTCACCCCATCCAACGCTCTTGATTTGTCCAGGTGGTCCCAACGCCGCTTCCACGATGGGTGAGCTGGATGAGAACTGGCATAGTTCGAATCCAGCCTCCGCGTGTATCTCCTTCACTCGGGTAGATACCTCAATAGCCTCGCTCTCCGTATCGAAACTATCCACGTAGTCATCGACGTAATGGTGGTCGATGATGGCCTTGACTGCCCTCGGATCTGAATCCCGATACTTCAGGGCATTCACAGTCTTGACGTAGTGCGCAGTGCTTGGCGAGCAGGCTGCTCCAAACGTCATTACATTCATTTCGTATATATCCGGCTCTCGATCGTCGTTGCCATGTCTCCAGAGGAACCGTTGGGAACATCGATCCTCGGGTCGGATCAGCACTTGGTGGAACATCTCCTTGATGTCCCCGCAGACTCCGACTGCTCCTTCTCTGAAGTGGAAGAGCACAGCTGGCAAGGGCTTGTAGTGCTGTGGCCCTTTGTCCAGCGCCGAATTAAGTGAGGTTCCTCCAACCTTGGCTGCAGCATCGAACACAAGCCGGACCTTTCCGGGCTTGTTTGGGTTTTCCACACCAAAATGTGGCAAATACCACAGCTTGTCGCTCTTCACCGCGACCTCATCCGGCTGCAGCTTCCTTGCATATCCTTTGGAAACGTAATCCTTTATGATACGGTCGTATTCCAGAGCCAACTGCCCGTTGCGCTTCAACTTCTTCTCGATGTTGATCAGCCGTCTGTGCGCCATCTCGTAGCTCCGTGGTAGCACAGCGTGGTCGTCCTTCCAGAGTAATCCCGTCTGGTAGCGACGCCCCACTTTCACCGTGGTGTCTTCGAGGATCCTTTGGGCCCGCGCGTCGTCGCTGGCTGCGACCGGTGGCGCGAGCTTCACACCAAAGCTTTCCATTTCGAAGTAGTCCTCTACCATCTTTTCCATCGTGTCGTCCATTGACACGGCTAGAAGGCAGGACCTCGGTGACGTCGTAGTTCCACTTACTGGCCCGAACACAACCCACCCAAGCTCGGTTGCGGCCGCATACGGTCCCTCTCTGGCAAACCGCCTCGTCCTAAGTGGCAATCCCAGATGACCATGGTCCAGTCCGATTAGCAACTTCGGCACCACGTTGCTGTAGGGCTTCATCGGCAGTCGCGAATCCCTTTGTACGCCCTGGACATCTCGTTGACTTAACGTTTGCATCGGCAGACTCAAATTTGAAACGGCGTACACGTTCCTCAACGGGTGGCGAGTGGGCTTCCCAGCTCCACTTATCTCCAGACTCACCACGTTGGTAGGCTCCCTGCTGGCTCTTCCTCCAAACCATTGGACGTTAAGCTGTCGATGTTCGCCTTGCAATCCCAGATCCCTCCGTAGCTCGTTGTCGATCATCGTGACGGAGGATCCCTCATCTAACAGCGCGTATGTGTCCACCTGGCGACCAGCTCCGTACAGCGTTACTGGTAGTATGCGAAACAAAAGTCGGCCTCCTTCGACGTCAATACTTAAATTCGTATGCACGGGCGCCTCTGCTGGCTGCGGGGCCCTTCTCTCCAGGCTGTTCCTGAGGACAGCAGACTGCTGGCTCCTCTCGTGGTCCCTGTAACCACCTCGTGGCGAAGACCTCCTTTCCGGGCTGCGTCTGGAAACAGCTGACGTCTGGTTTCCTCCGTTGTGGCGCCTGAAGCCACCTCGCTGCTCCGGCCTTCGCTCTTCGTCCTCTCCATGTAGCAGACGGTGATGTAGTCTGCGGCATCCGTCGATCTGGCACTCGCGATGCACATCGCAGGATCTGGTCGTATGCCCACTTCGTAAGCATGTGAAGCAGAGCCGATGCCTCTTCACCATGCTCCATCTGCCCGGTGGCGAAGCTCCGATGAACTCCCTGCAGTTCGTCGTAGCATGTTGCCCTCCACAAATTGGACAACCTCTATGCCGGTCATCCCGCTGCTCGTATCGGTCCTGGTCGACGCTCGCGTGCAGAACTCGACGCCTCGGCTCCTTTCCATCGACGTCCAAAATCGTACACACGATGTTCGCGTACTCCTGTAGCCACGCGCTGAAGTGCGCTACAGTGGGAAAGGGCTGGATCGATGCAGCGTGCCTGGCCCAATCCACTCGTTTGCTGGTGGGAAGCTTTGCCACAAGCTCCTCCATGAGTGTGGGGTTTCCCAGATGTTACTCCGCCTTCGCCGACTGCAAAAAGGCCGTGAGGTTACTCACTCTGGTTGCGAAGGGGACGATCTTCGCCAGTTGCTGCTCCGAAATCGGCGAAACCTCTCGCACGCTGTTCAGCTGGCTGCGTATTAGCTGCTCCGGTCGGCCAAACCTAAAGCGCAGCTGCTCCATCACGGCTCTGACGTTCGCTGGGTGAATCAGCAGCGACTTCACTGTCTCGCGTGCTTCATCCTTCAGCGCCTTCAACAGCCTCTGGTTGTTCTCCAGATCCGTGCAGTTGTATGCTGGGGTCGTCTCTACAAATGCACAATTAAAGATGGGCCAATCCTCGGGCTGCCCTCCAAATATCGGCAAGTCCGGGAGCCTCCTTGGCCCATTAGCTTGGGCTCCATTCGGCGTCATCCAGGCGTAGGATCCAGCGAATGGCGATGCAGTTGCCACGTTGCGGATGCTCCCGCCCGGTAGCACGAATCCGTGCGCAGTCTGCGCTGCACTTGTAGCACACAGTGGGTTGCTAGTCGTTAGCAACGGTGGTCCACTCCAAGATGGCGGCAGAGTGTAGGCCACACTGGTCGCACCGAAACTGCTATATGGGTCCGGCCCGACCCCGTTAGTTGGTGCCTCATCGTTCGATGTGGCGGTTAATGTCGCGGCTAATGGCGGTCCGCTCCACGATGGCGGCCGCTCCGACGCTTCACTGTTGGCGCCATTTGCGCTTGGGCCAACTGCGATTGGCGCGCAATTGGCGGTGCTCGTTGTGTCCAAGTCTTTGATCTTCTTCAGCTCGTTCTCCAACGCCGTAATCCTCTCCAATAAGTACGCCGTGAGTGGCTGGCCCACCTCCGGCTCTGAGCTCGCAGCTGCGACAGCAGTACTCCTTGGTTGGGACGCTACTGTAGTCGCCGTAGTGGCTGGGCGAGAAATGGCCGCCGCCGTGGTTATGTTCACCCGCGGCCGGTTTTCTGCTGCACTACTCACTGGCTGCTGATCCGCTCGCGTTGTAGGTGTGGCTTCCCCTCCGTTCAGCCGGGAACTCCTCCTGGGGGAATGCTGCATCTCGAGATATCCAAATCCAAATGTAATATGGTCCAAATATGGCGCTGCCCCGCGCTCCAAAATGGCGGACCTGTGCCGTCTGGCCGCTGCCGCTGATGCTTGGCGCTCCTTGCGCCTCCTGACCACTGGTGCTTGGCGCTCCTTGCGCCTCCTGACGCTGGCTGCGTCTCCTGAACCGACGCTGGCTGCGTCTCCTAAACCGACGCTGGCTGCGTCTCCGTGTCGCTGGCTGCGACTCCGTCCGTACTCAGTGTTTGGCGCTGGCTGCGCCGTCTATGTCGCTGGCTGCGACTCCTCTGCTGGTACGGGAACTGCGCTCCGTGCGCTACTGGCAACTCTCTAGCTGGTCGTCAAGCCGTCCTCCAGCGCAAGTTGCCCTTGCAGTCTCCCTAGGACTGCGAATAAAAGATGTTGTTTTGTTTCATGTGGAGTTGCCTTAAACGGCTCCCCACACGCGTAGGTCCAAAAAAAAGGGATACTTCAAAGGCCTTGGCTGTGGCAAACGGAACGTTTTATTCTGTAAATTCATTAAATTAGTTTACAATTCAACAATATCTCTTCTTCTTACCGCAGTGTGCCCTCCTACAATTCACAAAACAATGAAAGGCACTTTTCGGCGGCATTCACATAACCGCGATTAATGGGGCCGTACTTCAATGGGCCAAAATCGAATAACTTAAAAATACTAAATTTCCTACTAATACTGACTTAACTATCGATATCAATGTTTTGACCGTCGACATGTCCTAATTTTCATTTATAGTAGAAGAAACTACTAGGTTGTCCAATTTATTTCCACAGTCTCATATGAAAAAATTGTTAAACGTCGATACCGAACATGTTAGAAGTTTATTGTCTGTCTTAAAAACACACCATAGGATGGCCAGGAGCCTAGACTTCCTTGGCACCGCACTCAAAGTAATTGCGGGCACACCTGATGCGGCCGATTTCGATATGCTAAAAGTGTCCGAGGCACGTTTAATTGAGTCAAATAACCGGAAGGCTATAATAAATACGCAGACGGATAAAAAAATTAATGAATTAACAAAATGACCGAAATAACGATTTAAAATTAACATGAATTAACGTAATGCTTACAGTCACACTTGCAAAAGCCAACATTATAAACCCAGTAATTTTTACTGGGTCCTGTGCGGTTAGTGCGACATTGACGGCATTTGTTATGAGCGCTTGTATCATTTCTGGGTTCATTGTTGGTGATTCTAGTTGTGTCGTTGTGTGATAAAATCTGATTTCTTCACAATCGTCACTGTCTACTTCTTGTTTCACTTCCCTGTATTCCCAACTTATCGGCCGCAAATGGGGCTGAGTAAGTTAATCGGCAGTAATAAGGGCGAAAATTTGCGTTTGCGCACGACGTTTAGTTGGACAACACCTCTAGCCAATTCAGGGTCCTGCGACAATTATTTCAGACGAGTCACTACACAGTGGGTGAAGCACAATTAATTGCAAGAGAAAATATAATAGTAAACCCGCAGTATTTATACATCCCAAGAAAAACTCCAGTTGGGAATTGGTTGGAGCGAAGCATCAGGCTTAGCAATCACACAAAATTTCTGTTTTTTATTTTTTTTTCAAAATAAACACGAGCAAATCAAGTATCTTTACAGAATAATCAAGGGAAAAAGGTGACGGGCAAGTTTTCCTACGCGTGATCGCCACTCAAAAATGCAAATAAATATATATTTCAAATAATTGTTTGTTGTATTTTTTAAATTTGAATTTAAATTGCTAGCTCTGGCACAACTTTGTAGGTAAAATTTTTGTCGATATTTATTGACTTTTTAATAGTAGGGTGTGGAGAGTTCGTAGACACTTTATTTATTAAAATATCACGTATTGACCTGGATGCTATCTTAGGCGCACAGTCACTTACATTTTATATTCCTTAGAGTGAGATTCGAAGAATGATTAATTTGTAATATTATCCAGTAGTTGGGCGCCAATTAACGGGTGTGAGAGAAGGGGAACGGTCGAAGTGGTGTCCCTCGCCGCTGCCTCCAATAATTAGTAGCCGATTGGCCGTACTGCTCCTATGCTGAGATTAGGAGATATGGTGGAAGGGAACTGTCCTTCAATACCTCTGGCTAAGAGACTCAGTCGGTATATTAGTTAATAAAGGATTTGGCGACTAAGTGCCGGAGTTTCATTAGTATGAGCTGGTGCTCTTGCTTTAAGACTTAACAAAAGCTCATGCAAGACCGCATGCCCGTGGCAGACCGCTAACCATGAGCTTTTGTAGAAGTCATACGATCTCGGTCAGCCAATGAGACAAGGCCACTGTCCATAACGGCCCATGAGCTTTAACGGCCAACTGTCCATTACGGCCCATACATGAGTGGTATAAGAGTTTGAAATAATAATAATTATACTAATAATAAGTAATAATAATAATAATACTAAATAATGGTAAATATTTATAAAGGGAATCGGCCTGCTCAGCCTAAGCTGAGAGTTGGTTGTTAACTTATATACTTTATATAAACTTTATATAAACTTATATACTCCTCCATAAACGGAGGAAAGTATAAATTTTGCCAGACCACTTACCTCTATACTTAAGGGAGAGAATGGCACGGTTAATAAACACATGTCGAAAAAGGTGGCTATCGAATTTGATGAGTCCCAACGCAAAGCGTTCGAGCGCCTGCGAGACATTTCAGAAGATGTTATCAGAAGATGTGATACTAACGTATCCAGATTTCAAACTTCCTTTGGATTTGACCACCGATGCCTCAGCAAGCGGTATCGGTGCGGTTTTGTCCCAAAAAGGTAGATATATAATATATCGTACGTTGAAAGCTCAACGCTGTGAGCTCAATTACGCAACCAACGAAAGAAAATTATTGGCAATTGTTTGGGCTATAGAAAACTACAAAACTACCTATACGGCAAAAAAGAGATGAGGATTTTTACGGAGCATCAACCTCATACTTCCGCTGTATCCAAGCGAAATACAAATGCCAAAATAACACAATGGAAAGCATTTAGCGAAGAACATAACGCCAAGGTATTCTACAAGCCCGGAAAATAAATGTTTGCGGCCGATGCTTTGTCACGACAAAACATAAGTGCTATACAAAACGAACCCCAATGTGACGTAGCCACTATTTACAGTGAACTTTCCTTAACCTACACGGTCGAATCCACCGATAAACCCCTGAACTGCTACAGGAGTCAAATAATCCTGGAGTATCCTCCAGGTCCTAGTCCTTCATAGTTTTCGGGACCAAAAACCGACACATAATCCAATTCAATAACAGGGACGCGCTGTTCGGATTGGTCAAAGAGGTAGTAAACGTAGACGTTTTTAACGCCATTTACTGCGACCTCTCCGCACTAGCATGCATTCACTTAATTGTGACTCAATTCCCACCCACCAAGTTCTGGCATTGCGAAAAATTCGAGAAAGAATGAACAAAAAGAAATAATTATCTGCGAACACAACCGCGCTCACAGGGCAGCCCAGGGAAATTTTAAAGAAGTCCTTCAGGGCATATTTCCAAATATATCCAAACTCGCCAAAGAAGTGGTTGTAAACTGCATGACATGCACCAAGGGAAAGTACAACAGACACCCCAAGATGCAGGAGTTGGGTATCACACCAGCCCCCTCAATGCTGGCGAAAAGCTGCATATTGAAATATACTCTACGGATAAGAAATTTTTTTTAACTTGCGTATATACATTTTCAAAGTTTGTTGTAGTACAACCATTAATTTTTTGGGCCATAGTCGATTTGCGCCCATATTTCAACTAATAAATTTTTTCCCAAACATTAAAACCATACATTGTGATAATGAGGCGTCTTTCAACTCGGAAACTATAACCTCATTATTGAACAATCAATATGACATTGACATTGTTAATGTACCTCCTCTACACAGCAGCTCAAACGAGCAAGTGAAACGATTCCACAGTACCCTAACAGAGATAGCTCTTTGCATGAAAATCGACCAAAAGGTTGACGATACCGTTGAGCTTATTATGAAAGCCACAGTAGAATATGGGAGACAGGAGATATAGGAGGAGGTATAGGAGACACAGGAGAATATAACAAGACAATACATTCAGTGACAAGAGTGCCACCTAAGCAGGCCTTGCACTCAGCTAATGCTGAACAGAAATTGTCAATAATAAGTAATATTGAAAGGCACAACAAAACTGAACAATCGGAAATTACCCAACTTTCGTGTTTTTGAAGATAGAAAGTTGAAACTTCCTACAGATTTTATTTTTTGTCAGTTAATACAACCTACCAAATAACATAACGATCGGCCGACTATATAGCTGCCATATAACTGAACGATAGAATGGTATTTGGTAAAAATACCAACTTTGGTATTATTGAAGATGGAAGCTTGGTACTTTGTTTTAGATTTTTTATTGTAATAAATGGGTTATATTATGATATTCTCATAAGGATCGGCCAATTTAATCCGAGCTTTGCGATATATATCCGGTATTAACTGCAAGGGTATATCAACTTCGACTGCGCCCGAAGTTAGCTTTCCTTTCTTGTTTTACTTTATTTTCATATATACTACACCTTAGCATACTTAATCCATTTTATACACAGTAGATTTAACCTTTCGCTTTCTTACAGGATCGCGGGAATTTCATTGCTAACGTTAAGTGTAGCTAACTAGATTAACGGATTATTCGCGTGCTCAGTATATCCCAATTACGGACGGAATTGCGTTGGTATGGGAACAGAGAAACTTTCTTCGACATTCAAGTAATTTGTCCTAATTTTCATTTATAGTAGAAGAAACTACTAGGTTGTCCAATTTATTTCCACAGTCTCATATGAAAAAATTGTTAAACGTCGATACCGAACATGTTAGAAGTTTATTGTCTGTCTTAAAAACACACCATAGGATGGCCAGGAGCCTAGACTTCCTTGGCACCGCACTCAAAGTAATTGCGGGCACACCTGATGCGGCCGATTTCGATATGCTAAAAGTGTCCGAGGCACGTTTAATTGAGTCAAATAACCGGAAGGCTATAATAAATACGCAGACGGATAAAAAAATTAATGAATTAACAAAATGACCGAAATAACGATTTAAAATTAACATGAATTAACGTAATGCTTACAGTCACACTTGCAAAAGCCAACATTATAAACCCAGTAATTTTTAATCAAAATTATTTTAAGTCTGTATTTGTTGATCATCCCACAAAAGTTCCCATCATAAGCCTACTAGGGGCGTCTAACATTAGAGTCCCTCAGTCCGATAGTATAATCCATGTGCTAATCCCATACCCTAAGATTAAAACTATTTGTAAAAAAGTCGCGATCTTCCCTGTATCACACCAACATAACATCCTGCAATTGAAGGAGAACACAGTAGCCGAATGCAATAGCGACGTCGTAACAGTCACCGATTGCGTAACAACAACTTACGCGTTTTGCAAGCTGGCGGCCCATGATACTTGTGCTCGAGGCCTACACGCGAGGAGTACCGCACTAGGCGAGACGCAAGCCAGCCACCTAAGCCCCATCATTTTAATATATGACGGAGTAATAATAATCAACGAGTGCCCAGCTAAGGTCAGCAGTGAGTCCTGGAGTAGGGATTCAAAGATGAGCTCATCCCCAAGGACCTTTGGTTACAAGTGGTTAACGAGTTGCATGGGCGCTTCGTGGAGGAGATGCTACAGAGCGAAGGACCCCCACAAGAATGCGAAGACCCAGGGTATCAAGGTAGCGTCAAGGTAATTGCCTGTCAAGACGCCCAATCTGTAGAAACCTACAAGTGAATGGTAGCATCGCTTGAAGAGATCTACCCAGGGGCAAAGCTGGTGGCGGTTGACTGGGATGTAAGGTTGACAAGTAAGCCAAGGGCACGACTATGGCTTACAGAAAAGGCAGCCGACCCTAAAACCATCCTGACGATGCTTAGGATGTGCAATTCGATACTTTTTGCGGTGGACTGGAGAGTCGCCAAGGTCGAGGAGACGGTAGGACTGCCGAGGTCGTCCTCACGTTCAACGAGGAGACCGTGAAAGCCCTGGAAAGTTCAGAGCGTCGAATTAAGTACGGATTCGAGTATGTGACGTTCCGTATATATAAATCTGATGCGAAAAGTAAACCAGGTGGTATCGAGCTGAAGGCAGACGCGCAAGAGCCTGACTTGGAGGAGCCAACCTAGGAGGGGCACCCGGAAGGAATGTCAGATGAGGAAGAGGACATCCTGGAAGGGTACACCTCAGAGAAGAGCGACTTGGCAAGGGCAATTAGAGGCGTCGGAATGGAGGAGGACTCTGTTGAGCTCCGAGACGGAGGCAGAAGTTACTGTGGTGGAGAATCGTAAGAATGCCCCTGCAAATGTTGCAGATAAACCCCCACAGTAAAGCGGCGTCAGCTGCCCTCCTACTCCACCTCGCCGAGAGTGGAGCTGATGTGGCCCTCATCCAGGAATCCTGGATCTTTGGAGACAGGATTCTTGGGCTGGGGGCGTCGGAGTATAGGCCCTGCAAAGCGGATCCAACAGGTAAAAGGCGAGTTTGGATGCTCGCAAAAAATATCCTTTTTGCTACTCAATTTCAGTAATGAAGACCACGTAGCCGCAGCCATAGAGAGCCCAAAGGGTCCTTTAAGGGTATGTTCGGCGTATATGGGCCACGACCAGGAAGCCCACCCCCCGCACCCGCTACTCAAACAGCTGGTGGAAGATAGCAGGAAGCATAAGATAGACCTGATCATATGTTGCGATGCGAACACCCATCACCATCAGTGTGGAAGCACTGACACGAACGAGAGGGGTGAGTCAATCTTCGATTTTATCCTAGCCTCCAATTTCCTGGTGGGTAATATGGGTACAGAACCCACCTTTATTGTCAAGAACAGAAGGGAAGTACTTGACATCACTCTTTAATCTGACTCCCTAGCTGGCAGGATTGTTAGATGGGGAGTACTAGAGAAACACTTCTTCTCGGACTATCGATACATAGAATTTGTGGTACATTTCAAGAAAAGCAAACTGAGATTTATATAAGAAAAAATTAAAAAGATCCTTGGGGAAACCTCCAACAAGGGACGTTGATAGTAGGAAAGATCTGGATGCCATGTTGGACACGCTAACGGTGGCGTGCGCGAGGGCATTCAATTAAGCTTGTCTCAAAAGCAGATCGGGCAGTAGCAAGTCAAAGAAACCACCATGTTGGTCGCAAACACTTGCTTTTAGACCAGGACCCGCAAAGCCTTTACAAAGCAGACCTCAGGCAGTACAACAAAAAACTGCAAAAGGCAAAAGGAATGCCTGAACCAAGTTTTGCACGACCATTCAGAAGGCCTCCCGACTCAGAAAGGTCCTCCAAACAACTACACCAAATGTAGGATACATTAAAACTTTGGAAGGTAGCTGGACCACATAAGTAAAAAACCGCTATATGCTCCCCCAAATGCACATTACCCGGGGTGCTCTCAAGAAGAAAAAACCCCGGAAACGCAGAGACAGGGGGGCAGCCCCTCCCTACCATACCAACTCGAAAACCTATTGGCAAACATATAAAGTACATAGATGGGACATCTCATACAAAGAAAAATTATCTATGGCGGGTTCCAGGGCTGAAAGTTAAGTTTGAGAAATTTTTCGCGCGACAACGAATGAGGGATAGCCTAGTGACAGAGTGCTTGGCTTCAAATCAGGCTCGAAACGTAACCTTTTTTTTATTTTATATCAATTATATTATATATTATATTATATTATATATTATATTATACTATATATTATATTATTTATTATATTATATATTATATTATATTATATATTATGTACGTAGGGTGGCGCTGGTGCCGCAAAAGATTCCAGAAATAGGGGTTGAAAATAATAAGTCGGGGGCGTCTTCAGTTCAGGTAAAAAACTCATTCAGCTTTATTGGCTGCGCACATCGAATTGCCAACTTAAAAACTAGTACAAAAAAGAGATGATCGACGACAACCAACGAGCGAGAGAGAGGGCACAGGGAACGAGTGTGGATGCGCACTTCAGCGCGGGTGCGCTCTTTAGCGAGGGTACGCTCTTCAGCGCGGATGCGCTCTTCAGCTAAGCGGCACCACGGCCCCTCACCTAAACATTCCGCCCCCCTTGCGATCGCTCGGGTTGCAATAGCTCCCTCGATGTTATGGCTGGCGGCAGGCTCCGGACACGACCCATCCAAACACGGTGCTCTTGGCCACTGGCAGTCCGTCCTGGATCTTCAGGAAGCCCGGTTGGATAATCCGTGGGTACATATCTGCGCCCAGGACGACGGAGATCGTCGCTGGCAGATGGAATCGCTCGTCCGCCAGTATCACGCCTCGGAAGTGGGCACGCACCGCCTCGCTCATCTCCCGGGACGGCGTACGAACTCGCACGTGAGGCTCAATCTTAAACATGACCTCCAGCCGAACGCTATCATCGGTCGTTGACCCCACGGCGGCGGAACACACCTGTTCGTCCCCCACGCTGGTAGTGGGCAGGCGGAAACACGCAGCGAGCGAGGCGTCGATGCAGCTCGAGGGCGTGCATTGGTTGATGAGGGCCCCCGTGTCGAAGCTCCAGGTCCCGGTGTCTATCCGCACTAGTGCAGTCGGCAGCACATTGACGCTGTTCCGCTGCAGCAGCGACGAGAGGGTGGGCGCAGCAACCGCGTCCAGCGGGGGCCCTCGACGAGAGGCGGAACCTTGCCTAGGTGCGGATGACGCGGGCGGATGAGCGGTGGTCGGCAACTGAATAGTGGCGGAAGAATGCCGAGGATGTATCGACGAGTGCCGGGATGTCGGTGGCCGTGGATCGGGTTGGGATTGCCGGAAAGTGGCGGACCCAGGCCGAGGAGCACCCGAACCGCGCCGGGAGTTGGCGGATGACGGACGGGCGCCAGACGAGACACTCCGTGTCCTGACTCCCGCTTCCAGCGATTGTTGATTGAATTGGTGTCCCCCTTTATCTCGGGCTCGACCGTGGCGAGAAGTGGGCCTCCCACAAGAAAGTGCCCGGGCAGGTCAGCGGGGTCTTCGGACATTGGCGCGAGTGGCCGCGAATTCAGGGACGCCTCGATCTTCGCCAGGAGAGTAGCCAGCTCCTCAAAGGTGTATTTCCGCGTGGCGGTGGACTTGTAGAACAAGGTCTTGAAGCTCTTGACCCCTGCTTCCCAAAGGTCCCCATGTGGGGAGCTCCCGGAGAGAGCTTATTTTTTATTATATTTTTATTCTTTTAAAGTGTTTTAAATTTATAATCCAATAATTTATAATCCAATAAAAAAAATACAAAATTTTAAAATCACCTTATAGTCGCCTCAGTTCGTAGTGGAACTCGCTGTAAAAATCTTTATTCACGGGTTCTACGCGAGTTAGAACTCGCGGGTTCTACGGCATATTGGCAGGCCGAGTCGTGGAACCCGCTGTAAATATGAAAATATTTGAGAGCGGGTGCCGCGACAAACTGCTGGCAGATGACAGAGAAAAAGATAGAATTCTATTTTTAGAACGTGACATTTTTGGAACAATGAAAGTTTGAAACGTTCAAATCGAACCAGTGTGAGAGCAAAGAGATCAGAAATATCTTTTACTACCTTTACTCTTCATCTCGGATTTTACTATGGATTTTTGCATTTACTTTAATACCAACTTTAATTACTGTTAGATCAACTTAAAGGGCAGCCCAGATGAAAAGCGCGCGCTTCTTATCCTTGCGGTCCTGGGTTCGATATTCGTAGTGAACGGTTTTTAAAAATTTTAAAAATTTTTAAAAAGTTTCAATTTTATGATTATTTTTATATTTACTTTTATTTTTTTTATTAATTTTTTTATTTTATATAAATAAAAATAATCTTTTATTTTTTTTATTAATATTTTTGTGCCGGACGTGTCGGATGAAAAAATTCCGGAGGGACTCCCTTGAAATTTTATTGGCCGGACATAATTTAAAATTTTTTTCTTTAATACTAAAATTAAAGATAAATAAAAAAAAATAATTATAAAAGAAAGAAAAAGTTCAAAGTCCTTAATAGGTTTTGAACATAGAAATATTATACATAGATTAACTACTTTATGCATTACGCCACCACCCCCGTCTCGACATGCATCGACGAAAAATACTATTTGTTCTACTGACTACCACATCGGCGCATTGAAAACAGAAACAAGAAATTGAAAATGAAAATTGGAAACCAAAAAAAGACGCCGTCTTGCGAGCAGTCACACATACACACAAAGGCACTTTTTTGATGCATACATGTAAAGAGTTCTAAAAATAGAATCGTATGTATGTGCGTTCCACCCTCACCTACAAGCTCGACGAAAAATGGTTGATCGTTTTGGGCCCTGATGTCCCATCTATGTACTTTATAATCTTTGCTATTGAGTATTAGGAATTTCAGCTGGGTGATAAACAGCTTCAAGCCCTTCAAATCCCCAGGCCCAGATGGCATTGTCCCGGCACAACTAATCAAAGACGGACCCAATCTGAGGTCATGGGTCAGGAAAGCTTTCTCAGTAATTTTCAGAATAGGCATCGTGCCTATTTCTAGGTCGTATTCATACCCAAAGCGGGAAAACCATCACACTGCACCCCTAAGGACTTCAGACCTATAGGCCTGTCGTCCTTCCTCCTCAAGACAATGAAGAGACTAATGAGCCTCCAACAGTAATCTTACCATCAACACAGTTGTCTCCTAGTAAGATGGTTGTATACAGTGGTCATAAGACCCATCCTATTTTACGGGGTAGTGGTCTGGTGGCATGTTATAACAATTCCATATATAGATAAAGATTTAGGAAAATGCAAGGGTTGGCGGAGGCCTGCATTACAGGCAATCTTCGTATCACACCAACAGACACCCTAAGGTCTAGGTCTACACGACCTTCATACTATTACATGTAGAGATAGTGGGGGCGTAGTATCAGGCTATGCAAGACGGGTCTCTGGAAAAAAAGGACTAACTATGGAAACACCAAGTTGCATCTACACCGTTTGACGCCTACGCCTACCCCTTAAAATATAAGGTCTCCATTCCATCGAGGGAAGAATGGGCTACACAAAGGTCCCGGGACCATCGGGTTCCCTTCATATTTACACTGACGGTTCAAATTCGATTTCGATTTAAATGGCCAGGTGGAAGGCGGCTTCCACTACGAGCGGCTAAGTCTAAATGAATCTTCCAGCACTTAAGTACACTTAAGTGAGGCGGTACTCAGAGCCCTTGACGGATTTTCATCCAACTCTAGGACAGTGAATAACTGTCGCAGGTCTTTTAAAGAGATGCATCATAACATCGACCTAATATGGGTGCCCGGACATAGAGACCACGAAGGAAATTCCGCCGCTATTAAACTAGCAAGGACAGGTACTACCAACCCGCTGCTCCCGGAGAAAGAACTAGTAGCCATTCCCTTAGCAACGTTTACGCTGAAATCGACCTGGTAGCACTTAGGAAATGGACGAATTTCCAGAATTGCAGGAACTCACGCATGATATGGCTCACACGCTCTAGCAAAAGATCAATGATGCTTATCATCCTCAATGGGCAGGACTGCAGACTAACGGTCAAGGCCATCTCGGGGCACTGGGTAATAGGAACGCACGCAGCTAGACTAGCGGTGCCACACTACGATTACCGAAGGAGCTGCGGGGATATAGAAGGAGAGGAGACAGTCACACATCTTCTGTGCCACAGCCCTACGCTTGGGCGCAGTCGACTCAAACAGTCGACTTGGGCGCAGAAACAATCACGGACCTAACCGACCTCACGTAGATCGCTCCACGCGGACTCGTTGCGTTCATCCAGAAAGCTGGATGGGACCACGAGCCGCCGCAGGAAGAAGTACTAACTTCTTTGGGCACATTAGTAGATAGGAGGTGGAGGTCCCCTTGAGGAACCTCTTGCCTGTGCGGTATCACAAAGAGCCCCAGCGGCTGAAGTGGATGCGGGAGGTCAGTGTCTGGCCCCGCATCGCCACTTCAACCTAACCTAACTAATATACAATCGAACCCTTGTGGTAAATAAACATACAAAAAAAAATTATAATTAAATCAAATATATATACGTATAATTACAACATTACATAATATAACTATAATATATACACTATATAAATATATATATATTTTTTTTTTGTTATCAATCAATCAATAGTTATATTTAAAATCTGTCCAGAGTTATGGACAATAATTAAATTTTATAATGGGACCTTAACTTAATGAAATATTGAGTAGTACAATATTTGCTTATCCTGGGACTGCAGCTCAGCCCCTTTTACCCGAGTGGCAGAGGTCCAGTGGGTGGGTCCGTTTCAGCCTCCTTGTGGTGTAGCTGTTGTCCAGAAGATTGATGGCCTCAGGGTTAGGATGTCGGTCCAGCCTTTCCACGTACCTATTGGCGAATCGCAGAACTTCTTCGCTCACAAATGGGACTCTCAGTTGGGCGTGGATTGTCGCATTGTCGTGGAACGGATGAGCTCCAGTTAAAGTTCTTAGGGCCTTGTTTTGGTCGATCTGAATGATCCTTCGGTTGCTTAGACACGCCGTCCCCCATAGCTGGATACCATAGGTCCAGACTGGCTTTACAATGGCCTTATATATAAGGAGCTTGACCCTTTGCTTCAGCTTGGACCTCCTTCCAATGAGCCAGTTGAGCTGACGTACCTTGATCCGGATTTGCGTCCGTTTGCGCAGCAAGTGAGTTCTCCAGGTGAGCCTTCTATCCAGGGTCATACCCAGATATTTGGGTATAGGGCTGGCTGGAATTGGGGTGCCTCCGAGACTGACTCCAGGACAGTCGCCTCTCCTCATTGTAAACGTCGTTTGGCCTGACTTCTCATGGTTGACGGCGATGTTCCCCCTTCGAAGCCACGGGTCGAGGATGTCCAGCTGGCGTTGGAGTCGTGCAGAAGCCTCCTCTGGCAAGATTGAAGAAGCCAGAAATGCCGTGTCGTCGGCATATGTAGCCACCAGAAGGCCCTCCTCTTCAGCGACAGGCATGTCGGCTGTGTACATGGTGTACAGGATGGGGCCAAGTACACTGCCCTGCGGAACTCCAGCTTCAATGGGCCTGTACTCCGATGTTGCATCTCCGCTTCTGACCCTGAACTTCCTGTCGGTCAAGTACAAGTTGAGGAAATCGTAATACTGGTGTGGCAGGTTCCTCTTGATCTTCGCTTTTAGACCAAGGTGCCAGACCCTGTCAAACGCCTGCTTGACATCCAGGAAAACAGCACAGCAGTACTGTTTTCTTTCGAGGCTGTCCAGGATTTTTGCCACGATCCTGTGGCATTGCTCGGGGGTGGAGTGGGAGCGCCTGAAACCAAACTGGTGATCTGGGATCAAACCAGCCTCGTCCAGTACTGTCTGCAGTCTGCGCAAAAATATATAACATTCTAATATCCAGCACCCTATTTCACAAGCTATTTGCAAAAAAACAAAAACAAAAAAATAAAGCTGGCTTCGGGCGGAGCCGAAGTTGATATACCCTTGCAATTAAAACTGGATATATATCGCAAAAATCGGATATGGTTGGCCGATCCTTAAGAAAATATCATAATAAAATTAATTAGTTACAATAAAATATCTAAAACAAAGTACCAATCTTCTATCTTCAAAAATACCAAAGTTGGTATTTTCGATCGTTCAGTTATATGGCAGCTACAAGATATAGTCGGCTGATCGTTATGAAATTTGGTAGGTTAGTGGCCAGGTATTAACTGACCAGAAATAGAATCTGCACGAAGTTCCAACTTTCTACCTTTAAAAATACAAAAGTTGTTTTTTCTTATAAAATTTAGCATGTTGTATTATTTTGCGAAAAATGGCATTCCTACATAATCTGAAATCTCTAGCTTTAAAAACACCGAAGTTATAGCTTTCCGATCAATCAGTTATATGGCAGCTATAGGATATAGTCGGCCGATCCCGGCCGTTCCGACATATATACTGCGTGCAAAAAGAAAAAGGTGTGCAAAGTTTCAAGTCGACAACATTAAAAGTGAGAGACTAGTTCGCGTAGAAACAGACAGACAGACAGACGGACATGCTCATATGAACTCAGGAGGTGATCCTGATCAAGAATATATGTACTTATAGGATTAGAGATGTCTCCTTCACTGCGTTGCACACTTTTGGACAAAATTATAATACCCTCTGCACGGGTATAAAAACACCACTAGTAACAAAGGTGGGGGCAGATTAAGGCTAAGGAGCTAAGAACAGTACTTCCTTGGAAATATCCGTGACAAATTAAAGGCAGGGTAGACGAAGCGCTGAGTGTCTGCGATATACTATGCAGTTGCGATATTACTCAAGCGAATATACTCTAGCAAGAAAACAATATGACGAATAGACGACAGTTATAATAACTGTTCTGCCATAATAGACAACAGTTGGTCGTTCCCCACTGCGCCAACAAAACTATAACAAAAAAAATTATAACACCGATAGAAATGGTTAATTCCATTTCGGTAAATTCCTTCTATAATAACGAGAAACTAGATTAGATCACCAAGACAGAAACAACCAAATATGTATCTATGCCCTATGTAACATCAACGACGTTGCAAATTTTCCACAAGAAGCCTTGGGAAGTCGCTTACATAAGCCAGAGGACTCACAGATGTTTCTTGCCATTTGTATTCCTATCACCAAACTTCTCGGTGTCAAACCCTCTACAATTCCTAATAGACACTTATTAATAAATATCCAGATAAAAAAAATTTCAAACAATTCGGGAATATGCTCAATATGCTCTGCAGGGGGATAGGGCAGACACATCAGCCCTCGGAAGGGGGATCAGCCGGACACTCCAGGTCTTAGCAGGGGAATCGGTTGGGCACACTTGGTCTCAGCAGGGAGATCAGCAGAACACTCCACGTCTCGGCAGGGGGGTTCGGATAGGCACTTCACTTCTCGGCAAGGGGATCAGCGGGCCTCGGTCCAGGTTTCGGAGGGGGATCAGCGGGTTCTCCGGGTCTTAGCAGGGGGTCGGCCGGGGATCAGCCAGACACTAAACGTTTCGACAGGGGGATAGGGCAGACACATCAGGTCTCGGAAGGGGGATCAGCCGGACACTCCATGTCTCAGAAAGGGACATGGCGATTCCATGTTCTCAGAATCGGTTGGGCACTCTTGGTCTCAGTAGGGGGATCAGCCGAACACTCCGCGTCTCGGCAGGGGGCTCGGATTGGCACTTCACGTCTCGGCTAGGGGATCAGCCGAGCACTCCAGGTCTCGGCGGGTGGATCAGTGGGTTCTCCAGGTCTCAGCAGGGGGGTCGGGCGGTGATCAGCTAGACACTCCACGTCTCTGCAGGGGGATAGGGCAGACATATCAGGTCTCGGAAGGGGGATAAGCCGGACACTCCATGTCTCAGAAAGGGAATCGGTTGGGCACTCTTGGTCTCAGTAGGGGGATCAGCCGAACACTCCGCGTCCCGGCAGGGGGGCTCGGATTGGCACTTCACGTCTCGGCAAGGGGATCAGCCGAGCACTCCAGGTCTCGCCGGGGGGATCAGCGGGTTCTCCGTGTCTTAGGAGGGGGGTCGGCCGGGGATCAGTCAGACACTAAACGTTTCGGCAGGGGGATAGGGCAGACACTCCACGTCTCAAAAGGGGGATCGGCTGGGCACTCCTGGTCTCAGCAATCGTCTGGGGATCCCCAGGGCAGGGGTATAGGGCAGACACTTAAGGTCACGGAATGGAGATCAGCCGGACACTCCAGGTCTTAGAAAGGGAATCGGTTGGGCACTCCTGGTCTCAGTAGAGGGATCAGCCGAACACTCCGTGTCTCGGCAGGGGGCTCGGATAGCAACTTCACGATTCGGCAAGGGCACTCCTGGACTCGGCGGGGGATCAACGGGTTCTCAGCAGGGGGGTCGGTCGGGGATCAGCCAGACACTCCACGTCTCGGCAGGGGGTTAGGGCAGACACTTCAGGATTGGTTGGGGGATCAGCCGGACACTCCACGTCTCAAAAGGGAAATCGGCTAGGCACTCCTGGTCTCAGCAGGGGGATCAGCCGAACACTCCACGTCTCAAAAAGGGGATCGGCTGGGCACTCCTGGTCTCAGCAGGGGGAATCGTCTGGGGATCCCCAGGGCAGGGGGGTAGGGCAGACACATAAGGTCTCCGAATGGGGATCAGCCGGACACTTCAGGTCTTAGCAGGGGAATCGGTTGGGCACTCCCGGTCTCAGTAGAGGGATCAGCCGAACACTCCGTGTCTCGGCAGGGGGCTCGGATAGGCAGTTCACGATTCGGAAAGGGCACTCCTGGACTCGGCGGGGGATCAACGGGTTCTCAGCAGGGGGGTCGGTCGGGGATCAGCCAGACACTCCACGTCTCGGCAGGGGGTTAGGGCAGACACTTCAGGATTGGGAGGGGGATCAGCCGGACACTCCAGGTCTTAGCAGGGGAATCGGTTGGGCACACTTGGTCTCAGCAGGGAGATCAGCAGAACACTCCACGTCTCGGCAGGGGGTTCGGATAGGCACTTCACTTCTCGGCAAGGGGATCAGCGGGCCTCGGTCCAGGTTTCGGAGGGGGGATCAGCGGGTTCTCCGGGTCTTAGCAGGGGGGTCGGCCGGGGATCAGCCAGACACTAAACGTTTCGGCAGGGGGATAGGGCAGACACATCAGGTCTCGGAAGGGGGATCAGCCGGACACTCCATGTCTCAGAAAGGGACATGGCGATTCCATGTTCTCAGAATCGGTTGGGCACTCTTGGTCTCAGTAGGGGGATCAGCCGAACACTCCGCGTCTCGGCAGGGGGCTCGGATTGGCACTTCACGTCTCGGCAAGGGGATCAGCCGAGCCGAGCAGATCAGCCAGGTCTTGGCGGGTGGATCAGTGGGTTCTCCAAATTTCAGCAGGGGGTCGGCCAGGGATCAGCCAGACACTAAACGTTTCGGCAGGGGGATAGGGCAGACACATCAGGTCTCGGAAGGGGGATCAGCCGGACACTCCACGTCTTAGCAGGGGAATCGGTTGGGTACTCCTGGTCTCAGCAGGGGGATCAGCCGAACACTCCGTGTCTGGGCAGGGGGCTCGGGTAGGCACTTCACGACTCAGCACGGGGATCAGCCGGGCATTCCAGGTCTCGCCGGGGGGATCAGCGGGTTCTCCAGGTCTTAGCTATGTCTGGCAGGGGCTCGGCAAGCACATCACGTCTCGGCAGACCTGGAGTTCTCCAGGCCTCAGCAGGGGTGTCGGCCGTGGATCAGCCAGACACTCCACGTCTCGGCAGGGGGTTAGGGCAGACACTTCAGGTTTGGGAGAGGGATCAGCCGGACACTCCACGTCTTAGCAGGGGAATCGGTTGGGCACTCCTGGTCTCAGCAGGGGGATTAGCCGAACTCTCCGCGTCTCGGCAGGGGGTTCGGATAGGCACTTCACTTCTCGGCAAGAGGATCAGCGGGCCTCGGTCCAGGTTTCGGAGGGGGGATCAGAGGGTTCTCCGGGTCTTAGCAGGGGGTCGGCCGGGGATCAGCCAGACACTAAACGTTTCGGCAGGGGGATAGGGCAGACACATCAGGTCTCGGAAGGGGGATCAGCCGGACACTCCACGTCTTAGCAGGGGAATCGGTTGGGCACTCCTGGTCTCAGCAGGGGGATCAGCCGAACACTCCGGGTCTGGGCAGGGGGCTCGGGTAGGCACTTCACTTCTCGGCAAGGGGATCAGCGGGCCTCGGTCCAGGTTTCGGCAGGTGGATCAGTGGGTTCTCCAGGTCTCAGCAGGGGGGTCGGGCTGGGATCACAAGGGCAGGGGGGATAGAGCAGACACTAAAGGTCTCGGAAGCAGGGGGATCGGTTGGGCACTCCAGGTCTCAGCAGGGGAATCGTTAGGGGATCACCAGGGCAGGGGGATAGGGCAGACACTTCAGGTCTCGGAAGGGGGATCAGCCGAACAATCCACTTCTTACAAGGGGGATCGGCTGGGCTCTTCTGGTCTCAGCAGGGGGATTAGCCAGACAATCCACGTCTCAAAAGGGGGATCGGCTGGGCACTTCTGGTATCAGCAGGGCAATCGACTGGGGATCACCTGGGGACTCTATGTTTGGCAGGGGCTCGGCAAGCACTTCACGTCTCGGCAGACCTGGAGTTCTCCAGGCCTCACCAGGGGGGTCGGCCGTGGATCAGCCAGACAATCAACGGCTCGGCAGGGGGATAGGGCAGAAACTTCAGGTCTCAGATGTGGGATAAGATGGACACTCCACGTCTTAGCAGGGGAATCGGTTGGGCACTCCTGGTCTCAGTAGGGGGATCAGCCGAACACTCCGTGTCTCGGCAGGGGGCTCGGATAGGCACTTCACGACTCGGCAAGGGCACTCCTGGACTCGGCGAGGGGATCAGCGGGTTCTCAGCAGGGGGGTCGGCCGGGGATCAGCCAGACACTCCACGTTTTGGCAGGGGGTTAGGGCAGACACTTCAGGTTTGGGAGAGGGATCAGCCGGACGCTCCACGTCTTAGCAGGGGAATCGGTTGGGCACTCCTGGTCTCAGCAGGGGGATTAGCCGAACTCTCCGCGTCTCGGCAGGGGGTTCGGATAGGCACTTCACTTCTCGGCAAGGGGATCAGCGGGCCTCGGTCCAGGTTTCGGCGGGTGGATCAGTGGGTTCTCCAGGTCTCAGCAGGGGGGGTCGGGCGGGGATCACAAGGGCAGGGGGATAGAGCAGACACTAAAGGTCTCGGAAGCAGGGGGATCGGTTGGGCACTCCAGGTCTCAGCAGGGGAATCGTTAGGGGATCACCAGGGCAGGGGGGATAGGGCAGACACTTCAGGTCTCGGAAGGGGGATCAGCCGAACAATCCACTTCTTACAAGGGGGATCGGCTGGGCTCTTCTGGTCTCAGCAGGGGGATTAGCCAGACAATCCACGTCTCAAAAGGGGGATCGGCTGGGCACTTCTGGTATCAGCTGGGCAATCGACTGGGGATCACCTGGGGACTCTATGTTTGGCAGGGGCTCGGCAAGCACTTCACGTCTCGGCAGACCTGGAGTTCTCCAGGCCTCAGCAGGGGGTCGGCCGTGGATCAGCCAGACAATCAACGGCTCGGCAGGGGGGATAGGGCAGAAACTTCAGGTCTCAGATGTGGGATAAGATGGACACTCCACGTCTTAGCAGGGGAATCGGTTGGGCACTCCTGGTCTCAGTAGGGGGATCAGCCGAACACTCCGTGTCTCGGCAGGGGGCTCGGATAGGCACTTCACGACTCGGCAAGGGAACTCCTGGACTCGGCGGGGGATCAGCGGGTTCTCAGCAGGGGGGTCGGCCGGGGATCAGCCAGACACTCCACGTCTCTGCAGGGGGTTAGGGCAGACACTTCAGGTTTGGGAGGGGGATCAGCCGGACACTCCACGTCTCAAAAGGGGGATCGGCTAGGCACTCCTGGTCTAAGCAGGGGGATCAGCCGAACACTCCACGTCTCAAAACGGGGATCGGCTGGGCACTCCTGGTCTCAGCAGGGGAATCGTCTGGGGATCCCCAGGGCAGGGGTATAGGGCAGACACTTAAGGTCTCGTAATGGGGATCAGCCGGACACTCCAGGTCTTAGCAGGGGAATCGGGTGGACACTCCTGGTCTCAGTTGAGGGATCAGCCGAACACTCCGTGTCTCGGCAGGGGGCTCGGGTAGGCACTTCACGACTCAGCACGGGGATCAGCCGGGCATTCCAGGTCTCGCCGGGGGGATCAGCGGGTTCTCCAGGTCTTAGCTATGTTTGGCAGGAGCTCGGAAAGCACTTCACGTCTCGGCAGACCTGGAGTTCTCCAGGCCTCAGCAGGGGGGTCGGCCGTGGATCAGCCAGACAATCAACGTCTCGGCATGTCTCAGAAAGGGAATCGGTTGGGCACTCTTGGTCTCAGTAGGGGGGTCAGCCGAACACTCCGCGTCTCGGCAGGGGGCTCGGATTGGCACTTCACGTCTCGGCAAGGATATCAGCCGAGCCAAGCAGATCAGCCAGGTCTTGGCGGCTCCAGGGGGGTCCGCCAGGGATCAGCCAGACACTAAACGTTTCGGCAGGGGGATAGGGCAGACACATCAGGTCTCGGAAGGGGGATCAGCCGGACACATCACGTCTTAGCAGAGGAATCGGTTGGGCACTCCTGTTCTCAGCAGGGGGATTAGCCGAACTCTCCGCGTCTCGGCAAGGGGTTCGGATAGGCACTTCACTTCTCGGCAAGGGGATCAGCGGGCCTCGGTCCAGGTTTCGGCGGGTGGATCAGTGGGTTTTCCAGGTCTCAGCACAGGGGTCGGGCGGGGATCAGCTAGACACTCCATGTCTCTGCAGGGGGATAGAGCAGACACATCAGGTCTCGGAAGGGGGATCAGCCGGACACTCCACGTCTTACCAGGAGAATCGGTTGGGCACTCTTGGTCTCAGTAGGGGGATCAGCCGAACACTCCGTGCCTCGCAGGGGGCTCGGGTTGGCACTTCACGACTCAGCACGGGGATCAGCCGGGCATTCCAGGTCTCGCCGGGGGGATCAGCGGGTTCTTCAGGTCTTAGCTATGTCTGGCAGGGGCTCGGCAAGCACTTCACGTCTCGGCAGACCTGGAGTTCTCCAGGCCTCAGCAGGGGGGTCGGCCGTGGATCAGCCAGACAATCAACGTCTCGGCATGTCTCAGAAAGGGAATTGGTTAGGCACTCATGGTCTCAGCAGGGGGATCAGCCGAACACTCCGCGTCTCGGCAGGGGGCTCGGATAGGCACTTCACGACTCGGCAAGGGCACTCGTGGACTCGGTGGGGGATCAACGGTTTCTCAGCAGTGCGGTCGGCCGGGGATCAGCTAGACACTAAACGTTTTGGCAGGGGGATAGGGCAGACCTATCAGGTCTCGGAAGGAGGATCAGCCGGACACTTCACGTCTTAGCAGGGGAATCGGTTGGGCACTCCTGTTCTCAGCAGGGGGATTAGCCGAACTCCCCGCGTCTCGGCAAGGGGTTCGGATAGGCACTTCACTTCTCGGCAAGGGGATCAGCGGGCCTCGGTCCAAGTTTCGGCGGGTGGATCAGTGGGTTCTCTAGGTCTCAACAGGGGGGTCGGGCGGGGATCAGCTAGACACTCCACGTCTCTGCAGGGGGATAGGGCAGACACTTAAGGTCACGGAATGGGGATCAGCCGAACACTCCGCGTCTTAAAAGGGGGATCGGCTGGGCTCTCCTGGTCTCAACAGGGGGATCAGCCGAACACTCCAAGTCTCAAAAGGGGGATCGGCTGGGCACTCCTTGTCTCAGCAGGAGAATCGTCTGGGGATCCCCAGGGCAGGGGTATAGGGCAGACACTTAAGGTCTCATAAGTGGGATCAGCCGGACACTCCACGTCTTAGCAGTGGAATCGGTTGGGCACTCCTGGTCTCAGCAGGGGGATCAGCCGAACACTTCGGGTCTCGGCAGGGGGATAGGGCAGACACATCAGCCCTCGGAAGATAGATCAGCCGAACACCCCAGGTCTCAGCAGGGGGATCGGTTGGGCACTCCAGGTCTCAGCAGGGGTATCGTTTGGGGATCACCAGGGCAGGGGGATAGGGCAGACACTTCAGGTCTCGGAAGGGGGATCAGCCGAACACTCCCCGTCTTAAAAGGGGGATCGGCTGGGCTCTCCTGGTCTCAGCAGGGTGATCAGCCGAACACTCCAAGTCTCAAAAGGGGGATAGGGCAGACACATCAGCCCCCAGAAGATGGATCAGCCGAACACCCCAGGTCTCTGCAGGGGGATCGGTTGGGCACTCCAGGTCTCAGCAGAGGAATCGTCTGCGGATCACCAGGGCAGGGGTATAGGGCAGACACTTCAGGTCTCAGAAGTGGGATCAGCCGGACACTCCACCTCTTAGCAGGGGAATCGGTTGGGCACTCCTGGTCTCAGCAGCGGGATCAGCTGATCACTCCGGGTCTCGGCAGGGGGATAGGGCAGACACATCAGCCCTCAGAAGATGGATCAGCCGAACACCCCAGGTCTCTGCAGGGGGATCGGTTGGGCACTCCAGGTCTCAGCAGAGGAATCGTTTGGGGATCACCAGGGCAGGGGGATAGGGCAGACACTACAGGTCTCGGAAGCAGGGGGATCGGTTGGGCACTCCAGGTCTCAGCTGGGGAATCGTTTGGGGATCACCAGGGCAGGGGGATAGGACAGACACTTCAGGTCTCGGAAGGGGGATCAGCCGAACACTCCGCGTCTTAAAAGGGGGATCGGCTGGGCTCTCCTGGTCTCAACAGGGGGATCAGCCGAACACTCCAAGTTTCAAAAGGGGGATCGGCTGGGCACTCCTTGTCTCAGCAGGAGAATCGTCTGGGGATCCCCAGGGCAGGGGTATAGGGCAGACACTTCAGGTCTCAGAAGTGGGATCAGCCGGACACTCCACCTCTTAGCAGGGGAATCGGTTGGGCACTCCTGGTCTCAGCAGCGGGATCAGCCGATCACTCCGGGTCTCGGCAGGGGGATAGGGCAGACACATCAGCCCTCAAAAGATGGATCAGCCGAACACCCCAGGTCTCTGCAGGGGGATCGGTTGGGCACTCCAGGTCTCAGCAGAGGAATCGTCTGGGGATCACCAGGGCAGGGATATAGGGCAGACACTACAGGTCTCGAAAGCAGGGGGATCGGTTGGGCACTCCAGGTCTCAGCTGGAGAATCGTTTGGGGATCACCAGGGCAGGGGGATAGGGCAGACACTTCAGGTCTCGGAAGGGGGATCAGCCGAACACTCCGCGTCTTAAAAGGGGGATCGGCTGGGCTCTCCTGGTCTCAGCAGGGGGATTAGCCAGACACTCCACGTCTCAAAAGGGGGATCGGCTGGGCACTTCTGGTCTCAGCAGGGGAATCGTCTGGGGATCCCCAGGGCAGGGGTATAGGGCAGACACTTAAGGTCACGGAATGGGGATCAGCCGGACACTCCAGGTCTCAGCGAGGAATCGGTTGGGCACTCCTGGTCTCAGCAGGGGGATCAGCCGAACACTCCGGGTCTCGGCAGGGGAATAGGGCAGACACATCAGCCCTCGGAAGATGGATCAGCCGAACACCCCAGGTCTCAGCAGGTGGATCGGTTGGGCACTCCAGGTCTCAGCAGGGGAATCGTTTGGGGATCACCAGGGCAGGGGGATAGGGCAGGCACTTCAGGTCTCGGAAGGGGGATCAGCTGAACACTCCGCGTCTTAAAAGGGGGATCGGCTGGGCTCTCCTGGTCTTAGCAGGGGAATTGTTTGGGGATCACCAGGGCAGGGGGATAGCGCAAGCACTTCAGGTCTCAGCAGGGGGATCAGCCGAACACTCCAAGTCTCAAAAGGGGGATCGGCTGGGCACTCCTTGTCTTAGCAGGGTAATCGTATGGGGTTCCCCAGGGCAAGGGTATAGGGCAGACACTTCAGGTTTCAGAAGTGGGATCAGCCGGACACTCCACGTCTTAGCAGGGGAATCGGTGGGCACTCCTGGTCTCAGCAGGGGGATCAGCCGAACACTCCAGGTCTCGGCAGGGGGATAGGGCAGACACATCAGCCCTCGGAAGATGGATCAGCCGAACACCCCAGGTCTCACCAGGGGGATCGGTTGGGCACTTCAGGTCTCAGCAGGGGAATCGTCTGGGGATCACCGGGGCAGGGGGATAGAGCAGACACTACAGGTATTGGAAGCAGGGGGATCGGTTGGGCACTCCAGGGCTCAGCAGGGGAATCGTTTGGGGATCACCAGGGCAGGGGGATAGGGCAGACACTTCAGGTCTCAGAAGTGGGATCAGCCGGACACTCCACGTCTTAGCAGGGGGATCGGCTGTGCTCTCCTGGTCTCAGCAGGGGGATCAGCCGAACACTCCACGTCTCAAAAGGGGGATCGGTTGGGCACTCCAGGTCTCAGCAGGGGCCTCGTTTGGGGATCACCAGGGCAGGGGGATAGGGCAGACACTTCAGGTCTCAGAAGTGGGATCAGCCGGACACTCCACGTCTTAGCAGGGGAATCGGCTGGGCTCTCCTGGTCTCAGCAGGGGGATCAGCCGAACACTCCACGTCTCAAAAGGGGGATCGGCTGGGAACTCCTGGTCTCAGCAGGGGAATCGTCTGGGGATCCCCAGGGCAGGGGGTATAGGGCAGACACTTCAGGTCTCAGAAGTGGGATCAGTCGGACACTCCACGTCTTAGCAGGGGAATCGGCTGGGCTCTCCTGGTCTCAGAAGTGGGATCAGCCGGATACTCCACGTCTCAAAAAAGGGATCGGCTGGCCACTCCTGGTCTCAACAGAGGGATCAGCCGAGCACTCCACGTCTTAAAAGGAGGATCGGCTGGGCACTTCTGGTCTCAGCAGGGCAATCGACTGGGGATCTCCTGGGGACTCTATGTTCGGCAGGGGCTCGGCAAGCACTTCACGTCTCAGCACACCTGGAGTTCTCCAGGCCTCAGCAGGGGGGTCGGCCATGGATCAGCCAGACAATCCACGTCTCGCCAGGGGGGATAGGGCAGACACTTCAGGTCTCAGAAGGGGGATCAGCCGGACACTCCACGTCTCCGCAGGGGGATCGGTTGGGCCCTCCTGGTCTCAGCAGGGGGATCAGCAGAACACTCCACGTCTCGGAAGGGGGTTCGGATAGGCACTTCAAGTCTCGGCAAGGGGATCAGCCGGGCACTCCAGGTCTCGGCGGGTGGATCAGTGAGTTTTCCAGGACTCAGCAGGGGGTTCGGCCGGGGATCAGCCAGACACATCAGGCCTCGGAAGAGGGATCAGCCGGACACTCCGCGTCTCGGCAGGGGGTTCGGATAGGCACTTCACTTCCCGGCAAGGGGATCAGCCGGGCACTCCAGGTCTCGGCGGGGGGGTTAAGCGGGTTCTCCAGGCCTCCGCAGGGGTGTCGGGCGGGGATCAGCTAGACACTCCACGTCTCGGCAGGGGGATACGGAAGAAACTCCAGGTCTCAGAAGGGGAATCGGTTGGGCACCCTTGGTCTCAGCAGGGGGATCAGCCGAACACTCCGCGTCTCGGCAGGGGGCTCGGATAGGCACTTCACTTCTCGGCAAGCGGATCAGCGGGCCTCGGTCCAGGTTTCGGAGGGGAGATCAGCGGGTTCTCCGGGTCTCAGCATTGGGGTCGGCCGGGGATCAGCCAGACACTCCAGGTCTTAGCAGGCGAATCGGTTGGGCACTTCTGGTCTCAGCAGGGGGATCAGCCGAACACTCCGCGTCTCGGCAGGGGGCTCGGATTGGCACTTCACGTCTCGGTAAGGGGATCAGCCGGGCACTCCAGGTCTCAGCGGCGGGATCAGTGGGTTCTCCAGGTCTCAGCAGGGGGGTCGGCCAGGGATCAGCCAGACACTCCACGTCTCGGCAGGGGGATAGGGCAGATATATCAGCCCTTGGAAGGGGGATCAGCCAGACACTCCAGGTCTTAGCAGGCGAATCGGTTGGGCACTTCTGGTCTCAGCAGGGGGATCAGCCGAACACTCCGCGTCTCGGCAGGGGACTCGGATTGGCACTTCACGTCTCGATAAGGGGATCAGCCGGGCATTCCAGGTCTCAGCGGCGGGATCAGTGGGTTCTGCAGGTCTCAGCAGGGGGGTGGGCCGGGGATCAGCCGGACACTCCGCGTCTCGGCAAAAGGTTCGGATAGGCACTTCACGTCTCGGCAAGGGGATCAGCCGGGCACTCCAGGTCTAGGCGGGGGGATCAGCGGGTTCTTCAGGTCTTAGCAGGGGGGTCGGCTGGGGATCAGCCAGACACTAGACGCTTCGGCAGGGGGATAAGGCAGACACTTTAGGTCTCGGAACTGGGATCAGCCGGACACTCCAGGTCTCAGAAGAAGAATCGTGTGGGCACTCCTGGTCTCAGCAGGGGGATTTGCCGAACACTTCGCATCTCGGCAGGGGGATAGGGCAAACACTTCAGGTTTGGGAGGGGGATCAGCCGAACACTCCACGTCTCAAAAGGGGGATCGGCTGGACACTCCTGGTCTCAGCAGGGGGATCAGCCGAACACTCCACGTCTCAAAAGGGGGATCGGCTGGCCACTCCTGGTCTCAGCAGAGGGATCAGCCGAGCACTCCTCGTCTCAAAAGGGGGATCGGCTGGGCACTCCTGGTCTCAGCAGGGGAATCGTCTGGGGATCCCCAGGGCAGGGGGTATAGGGCAGACACTTAAGGTCACGGAATGGGGATCAGCCGGACACTCCAGGGCTCAGCGAGGAATCGGTTGGGCACTCCTGGTCTCAGCAGGGGGATCAGCCGAACACTCCGGGTCTCGGCAGGGGAATAGGGCAGACACATCAGCCCTCGGAAGATGGATCAGCCGAACACCCCAGGTCTCAGCAGGTGGATCGGTTGGGCACTCCAGGTCTCAGCAGGGGAATCGTTTGGGGATCACCAGGGCAGGGGGATAGGGCAGGCTCTTCAGGTCTCGGAAGGGGGATCAGCTGAACACTCCGCGTCTTAAAAGGGGGATCGGCTGGGCTCTCCTGGTCTCAGCAGGGGAATCGTTTGGGGATCACCAGGGCAGGGGGATAGCGCAAGCACTTCAGGTCTCAGCAGGGGGATCAGCCGAACACTCCAAGTCTCAAAAGGGGGATCGGCTGGGCACTCCTTGTCTTAGCAGGGTAATCGTATGGGGTTCCCCAGGGCAGGGGTATAGGGCAGACACTTCAGGTCTCAGAAGTGGGATCAGCCGGACACTCCACGTCTTAGCAGGGGAATCGGTGGGCACTCCTGGTCTCAGCAGGGGGATCAGCCGAACACTCCAGGTCTCGGCAGGGGGGATAGGGCAGACACATCAGCCCTCGGAAGATGGATCAGCCGAACACCCCAGGTCTCACCAGGGGGGATCGGTTGGGCACTCCAGGTCTCAGCAGGGGAATCGTCTGGGGATCACCGGGGCAGGGGGGATAGAGCAGACACTACAGGTCTTGGAAGCAGGGGGATCGGTTGGGCACTCCAGGTCTCAGCAGGGGAATCGTTTGGGGATCACCAGGGCAGGGGGATAGGGCAGACACTTCAGGTCTCAGAAGTGGGATCAGCCGGACACTCCACGTCTTAGCAGGGGAATCGGCTGGGCTCTCCTGGTCTCAGCAGGGGGATCAGCCGAACACTCCACGTCTCAAAAGGGGGATCGGCTGGGAACTCCTGGTCTCAGCAGGGGAATCGTCTGGGGATCCCCAGGGCAGGGGTATAGGGCAGACACTTCAGGTCTCAGAAGTGGGATCAGCCGGACACTCCACGTCTTAGCAGGGGAATCGGTTGGGCACTCCAGGTCTCAGCAGGGGAATCGTTTGGGGATCACCAGGGCAGACACTTCAGGTCTCAGAAGTGGGATCAGCCGGACACTCCACGTCTTAGCAAGGGAATCGGCTGGGCTCTCCTGGTCTCAGCAGGGGGATCAGCCGAACACTCCACGTCTCAAAAGGAGGATCGGCTGGCCACTCCTGGTCTCAACAGAGGGATCAGCCGAGCACTCCACGTCTTAAAAGGAGGATCGGCTGGGCACTTCTGCTCTCGACTGGGGGCAATCGACTGGGGATCTCCTGGGGACTCTATGTTCGGCAGGGGCTCGGCAAGCACTTCACGTCTCGGCACACCTGGAGTTCTCCAGGCCTCAGCAGGGGGGTCGGCCATGGATCAGCCAGACAATCCACGTCTCGCCAGGGGGATAGGGCAGACACTTCAGGTCTCAGAAGGGGGATCAGCCGGACACTCCACGTCTCCGCAGGGGGATCGGTTGGGCCCTCCTGGTCTCAGCAGGGGGATCAGCAGAACACTCCACGTCTCGGAAGGGGGCTCGGATTGGCACTTCACGTCTCGGTAAGGGGATCAGCCGAGCACTCCAGGTCTCAGCGGCGGGATCAGTGGGTTCTCCAGGTCTCAGCAGGGGGGTCGGCCAGGGATCAGCCAGACACTCCACGTCTCGGCAGGGGGATAGGGCAGATACATCAGCTCTCGGAAGGGGGATCAGCCAGACACTCCAGGTCTTAGCAGGCGAATCGGTTGGGCACTTCTGGTCTCAGCAGGGGGATCAGCCGAACACTCCGCGTCTCGGCAGGGGGGCTCGGATTGGCACTTCACGTCTCGATAAGGGGATCAGCCGGGCACTCCAGGTCTCAGCGGCGGGATCAGTGGGTTCTCCAGGTCTCAGCAGGGGGGTCGACCAGGGATCAGCCAGACACTCCACGTCTCGGCAGGGGGATAGGGCAGATACATCAGCCCTCGGAAGGGGGATCAGCCAGACACTCCAGGTCTTAGCAGGCGAATCGGTTGGGCACATCTGGTCTCAGCAGGGGGATCAGCCGAACACTCCGCGTCTCGGCAGGGACTCGGATTGGCACTTCACGTCTCGATAAGGGGATCAGCCGGGCATTCCAGGTCTCAGCGGCGGGATCAGTGGGTTCTGCAGGTCTCAGCAGGGGGTGGGCCGGGGATCAGCCGGACACTCCGCGTCTCGGCAAGGGGTTCGGATAGGCACTTCACGTCTCGGCAAGGGGATCAGCCGGGCACTCCAGGTCTCGGCGGGGGGATCAGCGGGTTCTCCAGGTCTTAGCAGGGGGGTCGGCTGGGGGTCAGCCAGACACTAGACGCTTCGGCAGGGGGATAGGGCAGACACTTGTAATGTGCGGGTCTGTATATGTTCTAAACAGAACCAAGATGCAAGGTGTTCTGCAAGGTCCAGAGGATATACCTTGGGGACGTATGGATGGGAGTGAAGGGCGTGCACTTCTTGTGGTCTTAGACTTAGCTCGACGGATGGGGGAGGTTCTTTTCACGTATCCATACTACACATCATCAAAATAAATTAAGTGCACTTGCTCGAAAATTACTAAAGAAACCCGGATGATTTTACTATATAATCAAATCCGTAAACAAAGAAACAAATCCCCTAAAATACAAATAGCTTCAGAAGAGAGAGAGTGATTTCGATCAGTTGTAGGGTAATTAGATGTTCATTATACCCTAGTCTTAACCCACCCGACCTTGGCGAGATCTACGACGTTTGATTCACCCCATATCACAATCCTATATGATACTTATTGTGGTTCCAGCATGGCTACTTAGGGGTTCGGCGGCGGAACGGTTAGAGCCTTAAGCCTTCATAACGTTCAAAATATTCAAAGAAATAGTCTTATAAAATTGATTCATTTTAACAATTAGGGTTTTCTATTTAGATAAGTAATATTTCCTTAAAATCTAGTACAAATAATTAGATTATACTTCATGATTTATAAGAGTATATATATATATAAGAATAATTAATATTATTAGGTTAAGTTCAAGAATCAAATTATAATTACATTTTAATATTTAATATTAGGAAATTTGCAATAATATAAAGTCAAATTATTTAAGATTCATGGCTCATAAATTTAAGGTATAAATCAAAAGACTGAGTAAAT
The DNA here is from genome assembly GCA_018153035.1 of Drosophila pseudoananassae pseudoananassae. Taxonomy (NCBI): domain Eukaryota; kingdom Metazoa; phylum Arthropoda; class Insecta; order Diptera; family Drosophilidae; genus Drosophila; species Drosophila pseudoananassae. The sequence continues at coordinate 3,571,465 of JAECXR010000038.1, forward strand.
TCTTTCAGTGGTATCCACTTACCGAAGTCCACCGCCGTTGAGCTCAAGGACAGGAATGCTATAGATTTTATAATAATAATTAATAAAAAAAAATAATACAATAAATTTGCTTGGCCATGCTCAAATACTATTGCAAAGTTCGTACTTCAATTTCAATTAAATTTCAATTCTTTCTCTTTAAAATCAATCGTAACTTATATATATATAAATGTATATTTATTTATACTAAAATAATCAAGAAAATTTATATACTAATCGTTTGAATTTATATCATTAAATAATTTGCAAAATTAAAATTAAAAATAATAAGTGGGAGGGAAATTTTCTTCCGTGAAAACTCCATAATATTTTAATAAAATATAAACAAAATATTAACTGAAAATTCACTGCTGATAGCGCAACCAGATATATATGATTCGCAGGAGTTTTCTCTCCGTGTAGCGAAACAAAGGTGTCCAATATATCCCCGGAAAGCTGCAGCCGCCTTTCGACTCCAAAATTGATCAAACTGATTCTATCCGATTCTGTCGGAATTAACCCAGGTCTAATATTGCTGCATTCCTTAGCTCCTTCACTAAGCTAGCCGATTACGTAACTCGGTACTAGCCGATTACATAACTCGGTACTAGCCGCACTGGCACGTGGCATTGTGGAAAATAATTCTTTAAAGAAAACTGCACTGCACTAACTCAAAAACATACCTGGCATTAAAATTAACTAAATTCACTAATCCACTGATTTCCACAGCTAGTTCCGCTGGGTTGAATAAATTTTTCCATATATATAGAATTATAATAAAATCGAGTTTACTTTTCTTAATTTAGGCTTAATATTGCAGCCTTATCTCTTCAGCGTATGCAAGTTAGTGTCTAAGCTTCTATATGCAAATCTAGCCCTAACTATGCTAGCATTAAAAGCTCTAAAAAGCTTTCACCTAACTGCTGCTGCACTATTATCTTGATATACCCAAAAACCCAATAGATAAGATCGCGTGATATTTTTCGTTCACTTATCCAAGGTGACCGGAGAATAATAGATACAACCATTTTAAGCTTTTTTTTTTAAAAAGATCTTAATTTCTATGTTTTTCTGTGATATGAATGCCCTGTTGGAAATTCACACACTACACCACAGTTAATGCCACAAAAATCTTATTCGCAGGGGTCATTAACTGAAATTACTAATATTAACCAAAAAAAACTATTTTTATTTTACTACTTGTATGTCCTTTAAATGATAAGTTCCTAATATTTTTCCTGCCTCATTTACCAATTCATAATAAGAACGTCCTACTTTCTTCTTTACTTTGGCTTTTATAAAAAGAGGTGCTAACTTAGCGTTAAACTTCTTGCTGGCGTTACTTTGCGCGAAATTGCGAGCAAAGACTTCATCACCGCTTTTAAATTCTATTGATCTGCTTCTTAAATTATAAACTTTGGCGTTTGTTTCATGTGCCAAAGATATGTTATTCTTAGCTTTATTGCGAATACACTGCAAAGCATCGGAACGCTGTATTTCCGCATTATCTTTTAAGAGGTTTAAATTTCTTAACAGTTCGTAGTCTTCTCCGTGAAGAACCATATTCTGACCGAAGGTCGTAAAATAAGGCGAAAATCTAGTGCTTTGATGGATACTGGCTCTAAGCGCTGCGCTTATCTCCGGCAGATGTCTATCCCAATTGGAATGATCTGAACCTATATATGCGCGTATCGCATAAATGTATAAAATACTGATGTTTCGAGAAATTCACAGATTCTGCTCGAAGTGAACTTTTTGATCGGATGCAAAAAGTGGAATTTAGTATAATGATCGACTATGACTAGTATGCCGATATTTCCTCTTTTTGGTATAGCGCCTTTCCCTCTGTTACTGGGATTACCTCTGGTTGGTTTTACGCTAGGATCTAAAGTTTCTCCTACGGTCTCTGCCTCGTTCGATTCAATCATTAAATTATTGTTTGCCAGAGAAAGCCGGTTAACCGAGCAACTACTATTGCAAACGGGACAAATTGATTTTACTTGTAAATGTGGCTTTAAACAGCTGTAATGAAATTTATGATTACAAGGAGTCGTTGCCAACATCTCATTTAATGTCACAGGTTCGCAACAAATGGAACAATTAGTCTCCTGCTCTCCCTACGCTTTCAGCTGGGTTCTCTAGACTGTGTCTCACTGCCATGGTGAAATACTAAATTATCCTTCCAATACACCAATGATCAAATTTAAAAAAAAATATATAGAGTTACCAATATAATAATAAAAAAATATCAACAAAATCAACAAAAAAAATTCAAAATCAAAATAAAAAATCAAAAAAAATCAAAAATCAAAATATAATCAGATCCGCCACCAAAACTCCTATATAGCTCTTCGGGAATCCGAAGTATGCTGGAACATTTAACTGATAAAATCTCTCTTTCTCTGATTCTATTTGGGGATACACTATTAAATTACTGACTCGTATAACTTCCGATAAGATGTACATCCGGTTGGTCAAGAGCTAAAGTTCCTCCAGCTACTTGCAGTTCCTAACCAGGATCTAATATTCGGACCTGATACGTCTGAAAGCATTAAGCTTGGTGAGGTCTGGTTATGCACAGCAGTCGCTCTGGTCGATCAGTCCAATCTGCTGAACTGCAATCGCAATTCCGAGAGACGAACCGCTTGTGGATTCCATTGCCCTCCAAGATAAACAGAGTTCATAGGTATTACGAGAAAAAAAATACTGCTTCGATATATCATTGTCTGACGGGTCAAGATGCCAAAAAAACTCTAGCTTCTTGCAGTTCCACGAAAGACGATATAAATAAATAAAAAGGAATCTGACTAGTAAATAGCCTTCTAAAGCCAAAACTCTAATCAGGCCCCTGAAGTTGGGCGCCAATTTTGTAATGTGCGGGTCTGTATATGTTCTAAACAGAACCAAGATGCAAGGTGTTCTGCAAGGTCCAGAGGATATACCTTGGGGACGTATGGATGGGAGTGAAGGGCGTGCACTTCTTGTGGTCTTAGACTTAGCTCGACGGATGGGGGAGGTTCTTTTCACGTATCCATACTACACATCATCAAAATAAATTAAATGCACTTGCTCGAAAATTACTAAAGAAACCCGGATGATTTTACTATATAATCAAATCCGTAAACAAAGAAACAAATCCCCTAAAATACAAATAGCTTCAGAAGAGAGAGAGTGATTTCGATCAGTTGTAGGGTAATTAGATGTTCATTATACCCTAGTCTTAACCCACCCGACCTTGGCGAGATCTACGACGTTTGATTCGCCCCATATCACAATCCTATATGATACTTATTGTGGTTCCAGCATGGCTACTTAGGGGTTCGGCGGCGGAACGGTTAGAGCCTTAAGCCTTCATAACGTTCAAAATATTCAAAGAAATAGTCTTATAAAATTGATTCATTTTAACAATTAGGGTTTTCTATTTAGATAAGTAATATTTCCTTAAAATCTAGTACAAATAATTAGATTATACTTCATGATTTATAAGAGTATATATATATATAAGAATAATTAATATTATTAGGTTAAGTTCGAGAATCAAATTATAATTACATTTTAATATTAAATATTAGGAAATTTGCAATAATATAAAGTCAAATTATTTAAGATTCATGGCTCATAAATTTAAGGTATAAATCAAAAGACTGAGTAAATTCTTTCAGTGGTATCCACTTACCGAAGTCCACCGCCGTTGAGCTCAAGGACAGGAATGCTATAGATTTTATAATAATAATTAATAAAAAAAAATAATACAATAAATTTGCTTGGCCATGCTCAAATACTATTGCAAAGTTCGTACTTCAATTTCAATTAAATTTCAATTCTTTCTCTTTAAAATCAATCGTAACTTATATATATATAAATGTATATTTATTTATACTAAAATAATCAAGAAAATTTATATACTAATCGTTTGAATTGTAATGTGTGGGTCAGTATAAGTTCTAAACAGAACCAAGATGCAAGGTGTTCTGCAAGGTCCAGAGGATATACCTTAAGGACGTATGGATGGGAGTGAAGGGCGTGCACTTCTTGTGGTCTTAGACTTAGCTCGACGGATGGGGGAGGTTCTTTTTCACGTATCCATACTACACATCATCAAAATAAATTAAGTGCACTGGCTCGAAAATTCAAGAAGAAACCCGGATGATTTTACTTTATAATCAAATCCGAAAACAAAGAAACAAATCCCCTAAAATACAAATAGCTTCAGAAGAGAGAGAGTGATTTCGATCAGTTGTAGGGTAATTAGATGTTCATTATACCCTAGGCTTAACCCACCCGACCTTGGCGAGATCTACGACGTTTGATTCGCCCCATATCACGATCCTATGTGATACTTATTGTGGTTCCAGCATGGCTATTTAGGGGTTCGGCGGCGGAACGGTTAGAGCCTTAAGCCTTCATAACGTTCAAAATATTCAAAGAAATAGTCTTATAAAATTGATTCATTTTAACAATTAGGATTTTCTATTTAGATAAAATAATATCGCCTTAAAATCTATAACAATTCATTTCGTTATCATTCATGTTTAAATTTAGATATATATATATATAAGAAAAATTAATATTATAAGGATAAATTCAAGAATTAAATTTAGCTACATTTTAGATTAAAAATTAAGAATTAATAAATTTGCGAGGATATATATATTCAAATTATTCAAGATTCATGGCTCATAAATTTAAGGTATAAATCAAAAGACTGAGTAATTTCTTTCAGTGGTATCCACTTACCGAAGTTCCCCGCCGTTGAGCTCAAGGACAGGAATGCTATAAGTTTTTATAATAATAATTAATAATAAATAATACAATAAATTTGCTTGGCCATGCTCGAATATTATCGCTAAGTTCGTACTTCAATTAAATTCCAAATATTACTCTTTTAAATTCATCGTGACTTATATATATATATAAATTTATTTTTATTTATATTAAAATTTATGAAGAATATGTAGATACTAATAAATTCGAATTTTTAACATTACTTAATTGAAAAATTATCGTCAAAAATATAAAGGTGCGAGGGAAGTTTTCTTCCGTGAAAAACTCCATAACAAAATAAGCAAAATATAAACTGCAAAGCTTTGAATATTTAAGCAGGCCAATATATATAAAAATTCACTGCTGCTGATACGACCGTAACCACATTTTCGCTGGAGTTTTCTCTCCGTGTATTCATCCAAAATTTAATGGAAATAATTCCATCCGATTTGATCGGAATTAATTCCGGTCGAATGTCGCTGAATTCCTTAATTAGACTAGACGATTACATAATGTCGTACTAGTCAATTATGTAACTCCTTGCTAGCCGATTGCATAACTCGGTACTAGCCGCACTGGCACGTGGCACTGGGGAAAATGATACTTTAAAGAAAACTGCACTGTACTAACTTAAAAACATACCTGGCTTAAAATCACTAAATCACTATTTCACTTATATCCACAGCAACTTCCGTTGGGGCTTAATAAATTTTCTTATATATTTAATTATAATAAAAACGAGTTTAAATATAGGCTTAATAACACAGCCTTATCGCATAAGCGTATGCAAGTTAGTGTCTAAGCTTCCCTATGCAAATCTAGCCCTAACTATGCTAGAATTAAAAAGCTCTCAAAAGCTTTCACTTAACTGATGCTGCACTATGTATTATCTCGATATGCCAAAACCAATAGATAAGAATCGCGTGATATTTTTCGTTCGCTTATCCAAGGTGACCGGAGAATAATAGATACAACATAATAAGCTTTTCAAAATATCTTAATTTCTATGTTTTCTGTATTATGGATGCCCAATTGGAAATCCACACACTACACCACAGTTAATGCCACAAAAATCTTATTCGCAGGGGTCATTAACTGAAATTACTAATATTAACCAAAAAAAACTATTTTTATTTTACTACTTGTATGTCCTTTAAATGATAAGTTCCTAATATTTTTCCTGCCTCATTTACCAATTCATAATAAGAACGTCCTACTTTCTTCTTTACTTTGGCTTTTATAAAAAGAGGTGCTAACTTAGCGTTAAACTTCTTGCTGGCGTTACTTTGCGCGAAATTGCGAGCAAAGACTTCATCACCGCTTTTAAATTCTATTGATCTGCTTCTTAAATTATAAACTTTGGCGTTTGTTTCATGTGCCAAAGATATGTTATTCTTAGCTTTATTGCGAATACACTGCAAAGCATCGGAACGCTGTATTTCCGCATTATCTTTTAAGAGGTTTAAATTTCTTAACAGTTCGTAGTCTTCTCCGTGAAGAACCATATTCTGACCGAAGGTCGTAAAATAAGGCGAAAATCTAGTGCTTTGATGGATACTGGCTCTAAGCGCTGCGCTTATCTCCGGCAGATGTCTATCCCAATTGGAATGATCTGAACCTATATATGCGCGTATCGCATAAATGTATAAAATACTGATGTTTCGAGAAATTCACAGATTCTGCTCGAAGTGAACTTTTTGATCGGATGCAAAAAGTGGAATTTAGTATAATGATCGACTATGACTAGTATGCCGATATTTCCTCTTTTTGGTATAGCGCCTTTCCCTCTGTTACTGGGATTACCTCTGGTTGGTTTTACGCTAGGATCTAAAGTTTCTCCTACGGTCTCTGCCTCGTTCGATTCAATCATTAAATTATTGTTTGCCAGAGAAAGCCGGTTAACCGAGCAATTACTATTGCAAACGGGACAAATTGATTTTACTTGTAAATGTGGCATTAAACAGCTGTAATGAAATTTATGATTACAAGGAGTCGTTGCCAACATCTCATTTAATGTCACAGGTTCGCAACAAATGGAACAATTAGTCTCCTGCTCTCCTACGCTTTCAGCTGGGTTCTCTAGACTGTGTCTCACTGCCATGGTGAAATACTAAATTATCCTTCCAATACACCAATGATCAAATTTAAAAAAAAATATATAGAGTTACCAATATAATAATAAAAAAATATCAACAAAATCAACAAAAAAAATTCAAAATCAAAATAAAAAATCAAAAAAAAATCAAAAATCAAAATATAATCAGATCCGCCACCAAAACTCCTATATAGCTCTTCGGGAATCCGAAGTATGCTGGAACATTTAACTGATAAAATCTCTCTTTCTCTGATTCTATTTGGGGATACACTATTAAATTACTGACTCGTATAACTTCCGATAAGATGTACATCCGGTTGGTCAAGAGCTAAAGTTCCTCCAGCTACTTGCAGTTCCTAACCAGGATCTAATATTCGGACCTGATACGTCTGAAAGCATTAAGCTTGGTGAGGTCTGGTTATGCACAGCAGTCGCTCTGGTCGATCAGTCCAATCTGCTGAACTGCAATCGCAATTCCGAGAGACGAACCGCTTGTGGATTCCATTGCCCTCCAAGATAAACAGAGTTCATAGGTATTACGAGAAAAAAAATACTGCTTCGATATATCATTGTCTGACGGGTCAAGATGCCAAAAAAACTCTAGCTTCTTGCAGTTCCACGAAAGACGATATAAATAAATAAAAAGGAATCTGACTAGTAAATAGCCTTCTAAAGCCAAAACTCTAATCAGGCCCCTGAAGTTGGGCGCCAATTTTGTAATGTGCGGGTCTGTATATGTTCTAAACAGAACCAAGATGCAAGGTGTTCTGCAAGGTCCAGAGGATATACCTTGGGGACGTATGGATGGGAGTGAAGGGCGTGCACTTCTTGTGGTCTTAGACTTAGCTCGACGGATGGGGGAGGTTCTTTTCACGTATCCATACTACACATCATCAAAATAAATTAAATGCACTTGCTCGAAAATTACTAAAGAAACCCGGATGATTTTACTATATAATCAAATCCGTAAACAAAGAAACAAATCCCCTAAAATACAAATAGCTTCAGAAGAGAGAGAGTGATTTCGATCAGTTGTAGGGTAATTAGATGTTCATTATACCCTAGTCTTAACCCACCCGACCTTGGCGAGATCTACGACGTTTGATTCGCCCCATATCACAATCCTATATGATACTTATTGTGGTTCCAGCATGGCTACTTAGGGGTTCGGCGGCGGAACGGTTAGAGCCTTAAGCCTTCATAACGTTCAAAATATTCAAAGAAATAGTCTTATAAAATTGATTCATTTTAACAATTAGGGTTTTCTATTTAGATAAGTAATATTTCCTTAAAATCTAGTACAAATAATTAGATTATACTTCATGATTTATAAGAGTATATATATATATAAGAATAATTAATATTATTAGGTTAAGTTCAAGAATCAAATTATAATTACATTTTAATATTTAATATTAGGAAATTTGCAATAATATAAAGTCAAATTATTTAAGATTCATGGCTCATAAATTTAAGGTATAAATCAAAAGACTGAGTAAATTCTTTCAGTGGTATCCACTTACCGAAGTCCACCGCCGTTGAGCTCAAGGACAGGAATGCTATAGATTTTATAATAATAATTAATAAAAAAAAATAATACAATAAATTTGCTTGGCCATGCTCAAATACTATTGCAAAGTTCGTACTTCAATTTCAATTAAATTTCAATTCTTTCTCTTTAAAATCAATCGTAACTTATATATATATAAATGTATATTTATTTATACTAAAATAATCAAGAAAATTTATATACTAATCGTTTGAATTTATATCATTAAATAATTTGCAAAATTAAAATTAAAAAATAATAAGTGGGAGGGAAATTTTCTTCCGTGAAAACTCCATAATATTTTAATAAAATATAAACAAAATATTAACTGAAAATTCACTGCTGATAGCGCAACCAGATATATATGATTCGCAGGAGTTTTCTCTCCGTGTAGCGAAACAAAGGTGTCCAATATATCCCCGGAAAGCTGCAGCCGCCTTTCGACTCCAAAATTGATCAAACTGATTCTATCCGATTCTGTCGGAATTAACCCAGGTCTAATATTGCTGCATTCCTTAGCTCCTTCACTAAGCTAGCCGATTACGTAACTCGGTACTAGCCGATTACATAACTCGGTACTAGCCGCACTGGCACGTGGCATTGTGGAAAATAATTCTTTAAAGAAAACTGCACTGCACTAACTCAAAAACATACCTGGCATTAAAATTAACTAAATTCACTAATCCACTGATTTCCACAGCTAGTTCCGCTGGGTTGAATAAATTTTTCCATATATATAGAATTATAATAAAATCGAGTTTACTTTTCTTAATTTAGGCTTAATATTGCAGCCTTATCTCTTCAGCGTATGCAAGTTAGTGTCTAAGCTTCTATATGCAAATCTAGCCCTAACTATGCTAGCATTAAAAGCTCTAAAAAGCTTTCACCTAACTGCTGCTGCACTATTATCTTGATATACCCAAAAACCCAATAGATAAGATCGCGTGATATTTTTCGTTCACTTATCCAAGGTGACCGGAGAATAATAGATACAACCATTTTAAGCTTTTTTTTTTAAAAAGATCTTAATTTCTATGTTTTTCTGTGATATGAATGCCCTGTTGGAAATTCACACACTACACCACAGTTAATGCCACAAAAATCTTATTCGCAGGGGTCATTAACTGAAATTACTAATATTAATCAAAAAAACTATTTTTATTTTACTACTTGTATGTCCTTTAAATGATAAGTTCCTAATATTTTTCCTGCCTCATTTACCAATTCATAATAAGGAACTGAAAATCTTGGGACTGATCAGGCTAGGGACCAACTTAAAAGATTTCCAGAAATCAATTCCTAAATAAACGTCCTGGCTTAATGTTGGGATAACGTAGAATTCAATGGGCTTTGTTTCGCCACGGTAAGAAATGTTAGATACATATTTTCCTACCACGGGACATTTATTATCATTAGCCGTTCGAATATTTCCCGAACATTTCTTAAGTTTGTGATTGCTCATAATTTCGGTAGCCGCTTTTCCACCTAGACAACTTACTGATGCTCCCGAATCTAGCAATGCAACATACTTCTTCTCTCCTATAATGATGTCTGTATATAGCCTATCATCAGAGTTACCAAGTATAGAGGAAACTAACTTTCTCCTGGTATTGTTTATATTTCTCCAAAATGATTTTAAACGAGCGGTCGAGCGTTTTTGTTTTCGTTTGGACGTCGAATTTTCGTATCCGAATATACGACACTTTGCTGCATTAAACCTATTCCACCTAATGTGTAGAGGTGCGAATGGGTTTCGCTTGGTAACTACGTTCAGTTGCTCTTGCGCTTCTTTAACGTTATTATTCTCGGGAATAGGTGTTGAGGACTCCGTTTGAGAATAAGCTTCTTTAACTAGTGGTTTGGGTTGTAAGGATGCGTCAGATTGGTGGTGTTCTGCGCATCCCTCTGGCGGTTTTCCGTCGGGTTACAACGAGAGCATTTTGGTTTATAGACATCTTTAGCTCCGCAACCATAACAAAATACTGATCGGACTTCCATACAATCATCGAACCGATGTCCTGGCTTCTGACAATTCCAGCAAACCATCTTCCTCCTATGAATTTCGTCTACTTCCATTTCTACTTGCTCTTCTGACATGGAATATAATTCTGAAACGGAACGATTTGGTATTTTCGGTTTCATTGACTGCGTCTTGACGTGCTTCTGAAATTGCTCGTGAGTACGGATCTCTTCGCGTAATCTAGCAAGAGTATTAATACCTAAATGCATCAATTCGTAACGTAACGAGTTCTTTGCATTTCGAATAAGAATTCGTATTGTGGATTGTTCGGAAATGGGAACCTTGAGTCTTCCTATCAAAGTTTCTACAGCGAACTGGTATTCTTCGAATGGTTCTTGTTCTGATTGCCGTCTAGCATTGATCAAGTCCCAAATGTCCATGTCGGAGTCTACTTCCTGAAACTTTTCTCGAAATTCTTGCTGGAAGGTTTTCCAAGTGAAATTTTCACAAGAACGATGAAACTTCCAAAACCATTCATTCGCCTTTCCCGCGAACAACAAGTACAAATGATCACACAAAAGTTGATAATCGCCTCCTAAGTTTTGTGATGTAAGGGAGCGAATCCGATATAAAAAGTCTTCGACTTGCATGCCGTTTCGAGCACCATCGAATTTAATACGCCAGCCTTGTATAATGCTTGCGACTTTTTCAGGGGAGATACTTGAAGCTCTAGAGTTTCCAGCAGATGTCTCACTATTATGACTGATATTTCTATGTATGGGTGGTAGTTGAGATTGGTATTCATTAAAGCATTGGGGAACGCTGGGTGACCTTGTGTCCTGATCCCTTGACTCGATATTAAGAGAAGTCATTTTGTCTTTTAAAGCTTGCTCTATTGATTCGTTAATTATTTGGGATATGTTCTGTAACATGCTATTTTGCTGAGCTTGTATACAAGATCGTACTAGATCGGTTATTTCGGTTCTGTCTAACCCTTCTCGATTGTTATCACTCTCATGATGTTGTCCTTTACGTTGCATTGACCTTGTCTGAACCCCTATTTTTGGTATAGCACCTTTCCCTTTGTTACTGGGATTACCTCTGGTTGGTTCAACGCTAGGATCTAAAGTTTCTCCCTGCGGTCTCTGCCTCGTTCGATTCAATCAATAAATTATTGTTTGCCAGCGAAAGCCGGTTAACCGAGCAACTACAATTGCACACGGGACAAATTGATTTTACTTGTAAATGTGGCATTAAACAGCTGTAATGAAATTTATGATTACAAGGAGTCGTTGCCAACATCTCATTCACTGACACAGGTTCGCAACAAATGGAACATATAGTCTCCTGCTCTCCTACGCTTTCAGCTGGGTTCTCTAGACTGTGTCTCACTGCCATGGTGAAATACTAAATTATCCTTCCAATACACCAATGATCAAATTTAAAGAAAAAAAATATAGAATTCGAAATATAATACTAAAAAATATCAACAAAATCAACAAAAAAAAATCAAAATCAAAATAAAAAATAAAAAAAATCAAAATCAAAAATCAAAATATAACCAGATCCGTCACCAAAACTCCTATATAGCTCTTCGGGAATCCGAAGTATGCTGGAACATTTAACTGATAAAATCTCTCTTTCTCTGATTCTATTTGGGGATACACTATTAAATTACTGACTCGTATAACTTCCGATAAGATGTACATCCGGTTGGTCAAGAGCTAAAGTTCCTCCAGCTACTTGCAGTTCCTAACCAGGATCTAATATTCGGACCTGATATGTCTGAAAGCATTAAGCTTGGTGAGGTCTGGTTATGCACAGCAGTCGCTCTGGTCGATCAGTCCAATCTGCTGAACTGCAATCGCAATTCCGAGAGACGAACCGCTTGTGGATTCCATTGCCCTCCAAGATAAACAGACTTCATAGGTATTACGAGAAAAAAAATACTGCTTCGATATATCATTGTCTGACGGGTCAAGATGCCAAAAAACTCTAGCTTCTTGCAGTTCCACGAAAGACGATATAAATAAATAAAAAGGAATCTGACTAGTTAATAGCCTTCTAAAGCCAAAACTCTAATCAGGCCCCTGAAGTTGGGCGCCAATCTTGTAATGTGTGGGTCAGTATAAGTTCTAAACAGAACCAAGATGCAAGGTGTTCTGCAAGGTCCAGAGGATATACCTTAAGGACGTATGGATGGGAGTGAAGGGCGTGCACTTCTTGTGGTCTTAGACTTAGCTCGACGGATGGGGGAGGTTCTTTTTCACGTATCCATACTACACATCATCAAAATAAATTAAGTGCACTGGCTCGAAAATTCAAGAAGAAACCCGGATGATTTTACTTTATAATCAAATCCGAAAACAAAGAAACAAATCCCCTAAAATACAAATAGCTTCAGAAGAGAGAGAGTGATTTCGATCAGTTGTAGGGTAATTAGATGTTCATTATACCCTAGTCTTAACCCACCCGACCTTGGCGAGATCTACGACGTTTGATTCGCCCCATATCACGATCCTATGTGATACTTATTGTGGTTCCAGCATGGCTATTTAGGGGTTCGGCGGCGGAACGGTTAGAGCCTTAAGCCTTCATAACGTTCAAAATATTCAAAGAAATAGTCTTATAAAATTGATTCATTTTAACAATTAGGATTTTCTATTTAGATAAAATAATATCGCCTTAAAATCTATAACAATTCATTTCGTTATCATTCATGTTTAAATTTAGATATATATATATATAAGAAAAATTAATATTATAAGGATAAATTCAAGAATTAAATTTAGCTACATTTTAGATTAAAAATTAAGAATTAATAAATTTGCGAGGATATATATATTCAAATTATTCAAGATTCATGGCTCATAAATTTAAGGTATAAATCAAAAGACTGAGTAATTTCTTTCAGTGGTATCCACTTACCGAAGTTCCCCGCCGTTGAGCTCAAGGACAGGAATGCTATAAGTTTTTATAATAATAATTAATAATAAATAATACAATAAATTTGCTTGGCCATGCTCGAATATTATCGCCAAGTTCGTACTTCAATTAAATTCCAAATATTACTCTTTTAAATTCATCGTGACTTATATATATATATAAATTTATTTTTATTTATATTAAAATTTATGAAGAATATGTAGATACTAATAAATTCGAATTTTTAACATTACTTAATTGAAAAATTATCGTCAAAAATATAAAGGTGCGAGGGAAGTTTTCTTCCGTGAAAAACTCCATAACAAAATAAGCAAAATATAAACTGCAAAGCTTTGAATATTTAAGCAGGCCAATATATATAAAAATTCACTGCTGCTGATACGACCGTAACCACATTTTCGCTGGAGTTTTCTCTCCGTGTATTCATCCAAAATTTAATGGAAATAATTCCATCCGATTTGATCGGAATTAATTCCGGTCGAATGTCGCTGAATTCCTTAATTAGACTAGACGATTACATAATGTCGTACTAGTCAATTATGTAACTCCTTGCTAGCCGATTGCATAACTCGGTACTAGCCGCACTGGCACGTGGCACTGGGGAAAATGACACTTTAAAGAAAACTGCACTGTACTAACTTAAAAACATACCTGGCTTAAAATCACTAAATCACTATTTCACTTATATCCACAGCAACTTCCGTTGGGGCTTAATAAATTTTCTTATATATTTAATTATAATAAAAACGAGTTTAAATATAGGCTTAATAACACAGCCTTATCGCATAAGCGTATGCAAGTTAGTGTCTAAGCTTCCCTATGCAAATCTAGCCCTAACTATGCTAGAATAAAAAAGCTCTCAAAAGCTTTCACTTAACTGATGCTGCACTATGTATTATCTCGATATGCCAAAACCAATAGATAAGAATCGCGTGATATTTTTCGTTCGCTTATCCAAGGTGACCGGAGAATAATAGATACAACATAATAAGCTTTTCAAAATATCTTAATTTCTATGTTTTCTGTATTATGGATGCCCAATTGGAAATCCACACACTACAGAATTTATATCATTAAATAATTTGCAAAATTAAAATTAAAAATAATAAGTGGGAGGGAAATTTTCTTCCGTGAAAACTCCATAATATTTTAATAAAATATAAACAAAATATTAACTGAAAAGCTTTGTAATATTTAAGCAGGCCAATGGTTATAAAAATTCACTGCTGATAGCGCAACCAGATATATATGATTCGCAGGAGTTTTCTCTCCGTGTAGCGAAACAAAGGTGTCCAATATATCCCCGGAAAGCTGCAGCCGCCTTTCGACTCCAAAATTGATCAAACTGATTCTATCCGATTCTGTCGGAATTAACCCAGGTCTAATATTGCTGCATTCCTTAGCTCCTTCACTAAGCTAGCCGATTACGTAACTCGGTACTAGCCGATTACATAACTCGGTACTAGCCGCACTGGCACGTGGCACTGTGGAAAATAATTCTTTAAAGAAAACTGCACTGCACTAACTCAAAAACATACATGGCATTAAAATTAACTAAATTCACTAATCCACTGATTTCCACAGCTAGTTCCGCTGGGTTGAATAAATTTTTCCATATATATATAATTATAATAAAAACGAGTTTACTTTTCTTAATTTAGGCTTAATATTGCAGCCTTATCTCTTCAGCGTAAGCAATTTAGTGTCTAAGCTTCTATATGCAAATCTAGCCCTAACTATGCTAGCATTAAAAGCTCTAAAAAGCTTTCACCTAACTGCTGCTGCACTATTATCTGGATATACCCAAAAACCCAATAGATAAGATCGCGTGATATTTTTCGTTCACTTATCCAAGGTGACCGGAGAATAATAGATACAACCATTTTAAGCTTTTTTTTTTTAAAAAAGATCTTAATTTCTATGTTTTTCTGTGATATGAATGCCCTGTTGGAAATTCACACACTACACACTTTAGGTCTCGGAACTGGGATCAGCCGGACACTCCAGGTCTCAGAAGAAGAATCGGTTGGGCACTCCTGGTCTCAGCAAGGGGATTTGCCGAACACTTCGCATCTCGGCAGGGGGATAGGGCAGACACTTCAGGTTTGGGAGGGGGATCAGCCGAACAATCCACGTCTCAAAAGGGGGATCGGCTGGCCACTCCTGGTCTCAGCAGACGGATCAGCCGAGCACTCCTCGTCTAAAAAGGGGGATCGGCTGGGCACTCCTGGTCTCAGCAGGGGAATCGTCTGGGGATCCCCAGGGCAGGGGTATAGGGCAGACACTTAAGGTCACGGAATGGGGATCAGCCGGACACTCCAGGTCTCAGCGAGGAATCGGTTGGGCACTCCTGGTCTCAGCAGAGGGATCAGCCGAACACTCCGCGTCTCGGCAGGGGACTCGGATTGGCACTTCACGTCTCGATAAGGGGATCAGCCGGGCACTCCAGCTCTCAGCGGGGGGATCAGCGGGTTCGCCAGGTCTTAGCAGGGGGTCGGCTGGGGATCAGCCAGACACTAGACGCTTCGGCAGGGGGATAGGGCAGACACTTTAGGTCTCGGAACTGGGATCAGCCGGACACTCCAGGTCTCAGAAGAAGAAACGGTTGGGCACTCCTGGTCTCAGCAGGGGGATTTGCCGAACACTTCGCATCTCGGCAGGGGAATAGGGCAGACACTTCAGGTTTGGGAAGGGGATCAGCCGAACACTCCACGTTTTAAAAGGGGGATCGGCTGGGCACTCCTGGTCTCAGAAAGGGGATAAGCCGGGCATTCCGCGTCTCGGCAGGGGGCTCGGATAGGCACTTTACGTCTCAGCAAAGGGATCAGCCGGGGACTCCAGGTCTCGGCGGGGGGGGTCAGCGAGTTCTCCAGGTCTCAGCAAGGGGGTCGGCCGGGGATCAGCCGGACACTTCACGTCTCGGCAGGGGGGATCGGCTGGACACTCCTGGTCTCAGCAGGGGGTTCAGCCGGACACTCCGCGTCTCTGCAGGGGGCTCGGATAGGCACTTCACGACTTGGCAAGGGGATCAGCCGGGCACTCCAGGACCCGGCGGGGGGATCAGCGGGTTCTCCAGGTCTCAGCAGGGGGACGGCCGGGGTTCAGTCGGACAGTCCACGTCTCGGCAGGGGGGTAGTGCAGACACTTCAGGTCTCGGGAAGGGGATCAGCCGAACACTCCACGTCTTAAAAGGGGGATCGGCTGGGCACTCGTGGTCTCAGAAGGGGGATAAGCCGGACACTTCGCGTCTCTGCAGGGGGCTCGGATAGGCACTTCACGACTTGGCAAGGGGATCAGCCGGGCACTCCAGGACCCGGCGGGGGATCAGCGGGTTCTCCAGGTCTCAGCAGGGGGGACGGCCGTGGTTCAGTCGGACACTCCACGTCTCGGCAGGGGGGTAGTGAAGACACTTCAGGTCTCGGGAAGGGGATCAGCCGAACACTCCACGTCTTAAAAGGGGGATCGGCTGGGCACTCCTGGTCTCAGAAAGGGGATAAGCCGGGCATTCCGCGTCTCGGCAGGGGGCTCGGATAGTCACTTTACGTCTCGGCAAAGGGATCAGCCGGGGACTCCAGGTCTCGGCGGGGGATCAGCGAGTTCAGCAGGTCTCAGTAGGGGGGTCGGCCGGGGATAAGCCGGACACTCCACGTCTCGGCAGAGAGGTAGTGAAGACACTTTTTCCCCCCTATCGGAAGGGGGGGTCAGATGGACACTTCGCGTCCCAAAAGGGGGATCGGCTGGGCACTCCTGGTCTCAGAAGGGGGATAAGCCGGACACTCCGCGTCTCTGCAGGGGGCTCGGATAGGCACTTCACGACTGGGCAAGGGGATCAGCCGGGCACTCCAGGACCCGGCGGGGGGATCAGCGGATTCTCAAGGTCTCAGCAGGGGGGACGGCCGGGGTTCAGCCGGACACTCCACGTCTCGGCAGGGGGGTAGTGCAGACACTTCAGGTATCGGAAGGGGGATCAGATGAACACTTCGCGTCCCAAAAGGGGGATCGGCTGGGCACGTCTCAAAAAGGGGATCGGCTGGGCACTCCTGGTCTCAGCAGGGGGTTCAGCCGAACGCTCCCGCGTCTCGGCAGGGGGGCTCGGATAGGCACTTTACGTCTCAGCAAAGGGATCAGCCGGGGACTCCAGGTCTCGGCGGGGGGATCAGCGGGTTATCCAGGTCTCAGCAAGGGGTTCGGCCGGGAATCAGCCGGACACTCAACGTCTCGGCAGGGGGGTAGTGCAGACACTTCAGGTCTCGGGAAGGGGATCAGCCGAACACTCCACGTCTTAAAAGGGGGATCGGCTGGGCACTCGTGGTCTCAGAAGGGGGATAAGCCGGACACTTCGCGTCTCTGCAGGGGGCTCGGATAGGCACTTCACGACTTGGCAAGGGGATCAGCCGGGCACTCCAGGACCCGGCGGGGGGATCAGCGGGTTCTCCAGGTCTCAGCAGGGGGGACGGCCGGGGTTCAGTCGGACACTCCACGACTCGGCAGGGGGGTAGTGCAGACACTTTAGGTCTCGGAAGGGGGATCAGATGAACACTTCGCGTCCCAAAAGGGGGATCGGCTGAGCACTCCTGGTCTCAGCAGGGGGTTCAGCCGAACACTCCGAGTTTCGGCAGAGGGCTCGGATAGGCACTTTACGTCTCAGCAAAAGGATCAGCCGGGGACTCCAGGTCTCGGCGGGGGGATCAGCGGGTTATCCAGGTCTCAGCAAGGGGTTCGGCCGGGAATCAGCCGGACACTCAACGTCTCGGCAGGGGGGTAGTGCAGACACTTCAGGTCTCGGGAAGGGGATCAGCCGAACACTCCACGTCTTAAAAGGGGGATCGGCTGGGCACTCGTGGTCTCAGAAGGGGGATAAGCCGGACACTTCGCGTCTCGGCAGGGGGCTCGGATAGGCACTTCACGACTTGGCAAGGGGATCAGCCGGGCACCCAGGACCCGGCGGGGGGATCAGCGGGTTCTCCAGGTCTCAGCAGGGGGGGACGGCCGGGGTTCAGTCGGACACTCCACGTCTCGGCAGGGGGGTAGTGCAGACACTTCAGGTCTCGGGAAGGGGATCAGCCGAACACTCCACGTCTTAAAAGGGGGATCGGGTGCGCACTCGTGGTCTCAGAAGGGGGATAAGCCGGACATTCCGCGTCTCGGCAGGGGGGCTCGGATAGTCACTTTACGTCTCGGCAAAGGGATCAGCCGGGGACTCCAGGTCTCGGCGGGGGGATCAGCGAGTTCAGCAGGTCTCAGCAGGGGGGTCGGCCGGGGATAAGCCGGACAATCCACGTCTCGGCAGGGGGGTAGTGAAGACACTTTTTCCCCCCTATCGGAAGGGGGGTCAGATGGACACTTCGCGTCCCAAAAGGGGGATCGGCTGGGCACGTCTCAAAAAGGGGATCGGCTGGGAACTCCTGGTCTCAGCAGGGGGTTCAGCCGAACACTCCGCGTCTCGGCAGAGGGCTCGGATAGGCACTTTACGTCTCAGCAAAGGGATCAGCCGGGGACTCCAGGTCCCGGGGTTCAGTCGGACAGTCCACGTCTCGGCAGGGGGGTAGTGCAGACACTTCAGGTCTCGGGAAGGGGATCAGCCGAACACACCACGTCTTAAAAGGGGTATCGGCTGGGCACTCGTGGTCTCAGAAGGGGGATAATCCGGACACTTCGCGTCTCTGCAGGGGGCTCGGATAGGCACTTCACGACTTGGCAAGGGGATCAGCCGGGCACTCCAGGACCCGGCAGGGGGATCAGCGGGTTCTCCAGGTCTCAGCAGGGGGGACGGCCGGGGTTCAGTCGGACACTCCACGTCTCGGCAGGGGGGTAGTGAAGACACTTCAGGTCTCGGGAAGGGGATCAGCCGAACACTCCACGTCTTAAAAGGGGGATCGGCTGCGCACTCGTGGTCTCAGAAGGGGGATAAGCCGGACATTCCGCGTCTCGGCAGGGGGCTCGGATAGTCACTTTACGTCTCGGCAAAGGGATCAGCCGGGGACTCCAGGTCTCGGCGGGGGGATCAGCGAGTTCAGCAGGTCTCAGTAGGGGGGTCGGCGGGGGATAAGCCGGACACTCCACGTCTCGGCAGAGGGGTAGTGAAGACACTTTTTCCCCCCTATCGGAAGGGGGGTCAGATGGACACTTCGCGTCCCAAAAGGGGGATCGGCTGGGCACTCGTGGTCTCAGAAGGGGGATAAGCCGGACACTCCGCGTCTCTGCAGGGGGCTCGGATAGGCACTTCACGACTGGGCAAGGGGATCAGCCGGGCACTCCAGGACCCGGCAAGGGGATCAGCGGATTCTCCAGGTCTCAGCAGGGGGACGGCCGGGGTTCAGTCGGACAGTCCACGTCTCGGCAGGGGGGTAGTGCAGACACTTCAGGTCTCGGGAAGGGGATCAGCCGAACACTCCACGTCTTAAAAGGGGGATCGGCTGGGCACTCGTGGTCTCAGAAAGGGGATAAGCCGGACACTTCGCGTCTCGGCAGGGGGGCTCGGATAGGCACTTCACGACTTGGCAAGGGGATCAGCCGGGCACTCCAGGACCCGGCGGGGGGATCAGCGGGTTCTCCAGGTCTCAGCAGGGGGGGACGGCCGGGGTTCAGTCGGACACTCCACGTCTCGGCAGGGGGGTAGTGCAGACACTTCGGGTCTCGGGAAGGGGATCAGCCGAACACTCCACGTCTTAAAAGGGGGATCGGCTGCGCACTCGTGGTCTCAGAAGGGGGATAAGCCGGACATTCCGCGTCTCGGCAGGGGGGCTCGGATAGTCACTTTACGTCTCGGCAAAGGGATCAGCCGGGGACTCCAGGTCTCGGCGGGGGGATCAGCGACTTCAGCAGGTCTCAGCAGGGGGGTCGGCCGGGGATAAGCCGGACAATCCACGTCTCGGCAGGGGGGTAGTGAAGACACTTTTCCCCCTATCGGAAGGGGGTCAGATGGACACTTCGCGTCCCAAAAGGGGGGATCGGCTGGGCACTCCTGGTCTCAGAAGGGGGATAAGCCGGACCCTCCGCGTCTCTGCAGGGGGCTCGGATAGGCACTTCACGACTGGGCAAGGGGATCAGCCGGGCACTCCAGGACCCGGCGGGGGGATCAGCGGACTCTCAAGGTCTGAGCAGGGGGGACGGCCGGGGTTCAGTCGGACACTCCACGTCTCGGCAGGGGGGTAGTGCAGACACTTCAGGTATCGGAGGGGGGATCAGATGAACACTTCGCGTCCCAAAAGGGGGATCGGCTGGGCACGTCTCAAAAAGGGGATCGGCTGGGCACTCCTGGTCTCAGCAGGGGGGTTCAGCCGAACACTCCGCGTCTCGGCAGAGGGCTCGGATAGGCACTTTACGTCTCAGCAAAGGGATCAGCCGGGGACTCCAGGTCTCGGCGGGGGGGGTCAGCGAGTTCTCCAGGTCTCAGCAAGGGGGTCGGCCGGGGATCAGCCGGACACTTCACGTCTCGGCAGGGGGATCGGCTGGACACTCCTGGTCTCAGCAGGGGGCTCGGATAGGCACTTCACGACTTGGCAAGGGGATCAGCCGGGCACTCCAGGACCCGGCGGGGGGATCAGCGGGTTCTCCAGGTCTCAGCAGGGGGGACGGCCGGGGTTCAGTCGGACAGTCCACGTCTCGGCAGGGGGGTAGTGCAGACACTTCAGGTCTCGGGAAGGGGATCAGCCGAACACTCCACGTCTTAAAAGGGGGATCGGCTGGGCACTCGTGGTCTCAGAAGGGGGATAAGCCGGACACTTCGCGTCTCTGCAGGGGGCTCGGATAGGCACTTCACGACTTGGCAAGGGGATCAGCCGGGCACCCAGGACCCGGCGGGGGGATCAGCGGGTTCTCCAGGTCTCAGCAGGGGGGACGGCCGGGGTTCAGTCGGACACTCCACGTCTCGGCAGGGGGTAGTGAAGACACTTCAGGTCTCGGGAAGGGGATCAGCCGAACACTCCACGTCTTAAAAGGGGGATCGGCTGGGCACTCCTGGTCTCAGAAAGGGGATAAGCCGGGCATTCCGCGTCTCGGCAGGGGGGCTCGGATAGTCACTTTACGTCTCGGCAAAGGGATCAGCCGAGGACCCCAGGTCTCGGCGGGGGGATCAGCGAGTGCAGCAGGTCTCAGTAGGGGGGTCGGCCGGGGATAAGCCGGACACTCCACGTCTCGGCAGAGGGGTAGTGAAGACACTTTTTTCCCCCTATCGGAAGGGGGGTCAGATGGACACTTCGCGTCCCAAAAGGGGGATCGGCTGGGCACTCCTGGTCTCAGAAGGGGGATAAGCCGGACACTCCGCGTCTCTGCAGGGGGCTCGGATAGGCACTTCACGACTGGGCAAGGGGATCAGCCGGGCACTCCAGGACCCGGCGGGGGGATCAGCGGATTCTCAAGGTCTCAGCAGGGGGGACGGCCGGGGTTCAGTCGGACACTCCACGTCTCGGCAGGGGGGTAGTGCAGACACTTCAGGTATCGGAAGGGGGATCAGATGAACACTTCGCGTACCAAAAGGGGGATCGGCTGGGCACGTCTCAAAAAGGGGATCGGCTGGGCACTCCTGGTCTCAGCAGGGGGTTCAGCCGAACGCTCCCGCGTCTCGGCAGGGGGGCTCGGATAGGCACTTTACGTCTCAGCAAAGGGATCAGCCGGGGACTCCAGGTCTCGGCGGGGGATCAGCGGGTTATCCAGGTCTCAGCAAGGGGTTCGGCCGGGAATCAGCCGGACACTCAACGTCTCGGCAGGGGGGTAGTGCAGACACTTCAGGTCTCGGGAAGGGGATCAGCCGAACACTCCACGTCTTAAAAGGGGGATCGGCTGGGCACTCGTGGTCTCAGAAGGGGGATAAGCCGGACACTTCGCGTCTCTGCAGGGGGCTCGGATAGACACTTCACGACTTGGCAAGGGGATCAGCCGGGCACTCCAGGACCCGGCGGGGGGATCAGCGGGTTCTCCAGGTCTCAGCAGGGGGGACGGCCGGGGTTCAGTCGGACACTCCACGACTCGGCAGGGGGTAGTGCAGACACTTTAGGTCTCGGAAGGGGGATCAGATGAACACTTCGCGTCCCAAAAGGGGGATCGGCTGAGCACTCCTGGTCTCAGCAGGGGGTTCAGCCGAACACTCCGAGTCTCGGCAGAGGGCTCGGATAGGCACTTTACGTCTCAGCAAAAGAATCAGCCGGGGACTCCAGGTCTCGGCGGGGGGATCAGCGGGTTATCCAGGTCTCAGCAAGGGGTTCGGCCGGGAATCAGCCGGACACTCAACGTCTCGGCAGGGGGGTAGTGCAGACACTTCAGGTCTCGGGAAGGGGATCAGCCGAACACTCCACGTCTTAAAAGGGGGATCGGCTGGGCACTCGTGGTCTCAAAAGGGGGATAAGCCGGACACTTCGCGTCTCGGCAGGGGGCTCGGATAGGCACTTCACGACTTGGCAAGGGGATCAGCCGGGCACTCCAGGACCCGGCGGGGGGATCAGCGGGTTCTCCAGGTCTCAGCAGGGGGGACGGCAGGGGTTCAGTCGGACACTCCACGTCTCGGCAGGGGGTTAGTGCAGACACTTCAGGTCTCGGGAAGGGGATCAGCCGAACACTCCACGTCTTAAAAGGGGGATCGGCTGCGCACTCGTGGTCTCAGAAGGGGGATAAGCCGGACATTCCGCGTCTCGGCAGGGGGGCTCGGATAGTCACTTTACGTCTCGGCAAAGGGATCAGCCGGGGACTCCAGGTCTCGGCGGGGGGATCAGCGAGTTCAGCAGGTCTCAGCAGGGGGGTCGGCCGGGGATAAGCCGGACAATCCACGTCTCGGCAGGGGGTAGTGAAGAAACTTTTTCCCCCCTATCGGAAGGGGGGTCAGATGGACACTTCGCGTCCCAAAAGGGGGATCGGCTGGGCACTCCTGGTCTCAGAAGGGGGATAAGCCGGACACTCCGCGTCTCTGCAGGGGGCTCGGATAGGCACTTCACGACTGGGCAAGGGGATCAGCCGGGCACTCCAGGACCCGGCGGGGGAATCAGCGGATTCTCCAGGTCTCAGCAGGGGGGACGGCAGGGGTTCAGTCGGACACTCCACGTCTCGGCAGGGGGTAGTGCAGACACTTCAGGTATCGGAGGGGGGATCAGATGAACACTTCGCGTCCCAAAAGGGGATCCGCTGGGCACGTCTCAAAAAGGGGATCGGCTGTGCACTCCTGGTCTCAGCAGGGGGTTCAGCCGAACACTCCGCGTCTCGGCAGAGGGCTCGGATAGGCACTTTACGTCTCAGCAAAGGGATCAGCCGGGGACTCCAGGTCTCGGCGGGGGGATCAGCGGGTTATCCAGGTCTCAGCAAGGGGTTCGGCCGGGAATCAGCCGGACACTCAACGTCTCGGCAGGGGGGGTAGTGCAGACACTTCAGGTCTCGGGAAGGGGATCAGCCGAACACTACACGTCTTAAAAGGGGGATCGGCTGGGCACTCGTGGTCTCAGAAGGGGGATAAGCCGGACACTTCGCGTTTCTGCAGGGGGCTCGGATAGACACTTCACGACTTGGCAAGGGGATCAGCCGGGCACTCCAGGACCCGGCGGGGGGATCAGCGGGTTCTCCAGGTCTCAGCAGGGGGGACGGCCGGGGTTCAGTCGGACACTCCACGACTCGGCAGGGGGGTAGTGCAGACACTTTAGGTCTCGGAAGGGGGATCAGATGAACACTTCGCGTCCCAAAAGGGGGATCGGCTGAGCACTCCTGGTCTCAGCAGGGGGTTCAGCCGAACACTCCGAGTCTCTGCAGGGGGCTCGGATAGGCACTTCACGACTGGGCAAGGGGATCAGCCGGGCACCCCAGACCCGGCGGGGGATCAGCGGATTCTCCAGGTCTCAGCAGGGGGGGACGGCCGGGGTTCAGTCGGACAGTCCACGTCTCGGCAGGGGGGTAGTGCAGACACTTCAGGTATCGGAGGGGGGATCAGATGAACACTTCGCGTCCCAAAAGGGGGATCCGCTGGGCACGTCTCAAAAAAGGGGATCGGCTGTGCACTCCCTGGTCTCAGCAGGGGGTTCAGCCGAACACTCCGCGTCTCGGCAGAGGGCTCGGATAGGCACTTTACGTCTCAGCAAAGGGATCAGCCGGGGACTCCAGGTCTCGGCGGGGGGATCAGCGGGTTATCCAGGTCTCAGCAAGGGGTTCGGCCGGGAATCAGCCGGACACTCAACGTCTCGGCAGGGGGGTAGTGCAGACACTTCAGGTCTCGGGAAGGGGATCAGCCGAACACTCCACGTCTTAAAAGGGGGGATCGGCTGGGCACTCGTGGTCTCAGAAGGGGGATAAGCCGGACACTTCGCGTCTCGGCAGGGGGCTCGGATAGGCACTTCACGACTTGGCAAGGGTATCAGCCGGGCACTCCAGGACCCGGGGGGGGATCAGCGGGTTCTCCAGGTCTCAGCAGGGGGGACGGCCGGGGTTCAGTCGGACACTCCACGTCTCGGCAGGGGGGTAGTGCAGACACTTCAGGTCTCGGGAAGGGGATCAGCCGAACACTCCACGTCTTAAAAGGGGGATCGGCTGGGCACTCGTGGTCTCAGAAGGGGGATAAGCCGGACACTTCGCGTCTCGGCAGGGGGCTCGGATAGGCACTTCACGACTTGGCAAGGGGATCAGCCGGGCACTCCAGGACCCGGCGGGGGGATCAGCGGGTTCTCCAGGTCTCAGCAGGGGGGACGGCCGGGGTTCAGTCGGACAGTCCACGTCTCGGCAGGGGGGGTAGTGCAGACACTTCAGGTCTCGGGAAGGGGATCAGCCGAACACTCCACGTCTTAAAAGGGGGATCGGCTGGGCACTCGTGGTCTCAGAAGGGGGATAAGCCGGACACTTCGCGTCTCGGCAGGGGGCTCGGATAGGCACTTCACGACTTGGCAAGGGGATCAGCCGGGCACTCCAGGACCCGGCGGGGGATAAGCGGGTTCTCCAGGTCTCAGCAGGGGGGGACGGCCGGGGTTCAGTCGGACAGTCCACGTCTCGGCAGGGGGGTAGTGCAGACACTTCAGGTCTCGGGAAGGGGATCAGCCGAACACTCCACGTCTTAAAAGGGGGATCGGCTGGGCACTCGTGGTCTCAGAAGGGGGATAAGCCGGACATTCCGCGTCTCGGCAGGGGGCTCGGATAGTCACTTTACGTCTCGGCAAAGGGATCAGCCGGGGACTCCAGGTCTCGGCGGGGGATCAGCGAGTTCAGCAGGTCTCAGCAGGGGGTCGGCCGGGGATAAGCCGGACAATCCACGTCTCGGCAGGGGGGTAGTGAAGACACTTTTTCCCCCTATCGGAAGGGGGGTCAGATGGACACTTCGCGTCCCAAAAGGGGGATCGGCTGGGCACTCCTGGTCTCAGAAGGGGGATAAGCCGGACACTCCGCGTCTCTGCAGGGGGCTCGGATAGGCACTTCACGACTGGGCAAGGGGATCAGCCGGGCACTCCAGGACCCGGCGGGGGGATCAGCGGGTTCTCCAGGTCTCAGCAGGGGGGACGGCAGGGGTTCAGTCGGACACTCCACGTCTCGGCAGGGGGTAGTGCAGACACTTCAGGTATCGGAGGGGGGGGATCAGATGAACACTTCGCGTCCCAAAAGGGGGATCCGCTGGGCACGTCTCAAAAAGGGGATCGGCTGGGCACTCCTGGTCTCAGCAGGGGGTTCAGCCGAACACTCCGCGTCTCGGCAGAGGGCTCGGATAGGCACTTTACGTCTCAGCAAAGGGATCAGCCGGGGACTCCAGGTCTCGGCGGGGGGATCAGCGGGTTATCCAGGTCTCAGCAAGGGGTTTGGCCGGGAATCAGCCGGACTCTCAACGTCTCGGCAGGGGGGTAGTGCAGACACTTCAGGTCTCGGGAAGGGGATCAGCCGAACACTCCACGTCTTAAAAGGGGGATCGGCTGGGCACTCGTGGTCTCAGAAGGGGGATAAGCCGGACACTTCGCGTCTCTGCAGGGAGCTCGGATAGGCACTTCACGACTTGGCAAGGGGATCAGCCGGGCACTCCAGGACCCGGCGGGGGGATCAGCGGGTTCTCCAGGTCTCAGCAGGGGGGACAGATGAACACTTCGCGTCCCAAAAGGGGGATCCGCTGGGCACGTCTCAAAAAGGGGATCGGCTGGGCACTCCTGGTCTCAGCAGGGGGTTCAGCCGGACACTCCGCGTCTCTGCAGGGGGGCTCGGATAGGCACTTCACGACTTGGCAAGGGGATCAGCCGGGCACTCCAGGACCCGGCGGGGGGATCAGCGGGTTCTCCAGGTCTCAGCAGGGGGACGGCCGGGGTTCAGTCGGACAGTCCACGTCTCGGCAGGGGGGTAGTGCAAACACTTCAGGTCTCGGGAAGGGGATCAGCCGAACACTCCACGTCTTAAAAGGGGGATCGGCTGGGCACTCGTGGTCTCAGAAGGGGGATAAGCCGGACACTTCGCGTCTCTGCAGGGGGCTCGGATAGGCACTTCACGACTTGGCAAGGGGATCAGCCGGGCACTCCTGGACCCGGCGGGGGGATCAGCGGGTTCTCCAGGTCTCAGCAGGGGGGACGGCCGGGGTTCAGTCGGACACTCCACGTCTCGGCAGGGGGGTAGTGAAGACACTTCAGGTCTCGGGAAGGGGATCAGCCGAACACTCCACGTCTTAAAAGGGGGATCGGCTGGGCACTCCTGGTCTCAGAAAGGGGATAAGCCGGGCATTCCGCGTCTCGGCAGGGGGCTCGGATAGTCACTTTACGTCTCGGCAAAGGGATCAGCCGGGGACTCCAGGTCTCGGCGGGGGGATCAGCGAGTGCAGCAGGTCTCAGTAGGGGGGTCGGCCGGGGATAAGCCGGACACTCCACGTCTCGGCAGAGGGGTAGTGAAGACACTTTTTCCCCCTATCGGAAGGGGGGTCAGATGGACACTTCGCGTCCCAAAAGGGGGATCGGCTGGGCACTCCTGGTCTCAGAAGGGGGATAAGCCGGACACTCCCGCGTCTCTGCAGGGGGCTCGGATAGGCACTTCACGACTGGGCAAGGGGATCAGCCGGGCACTCCAGGACCCGGCGGGGGGATCAGCGGATTCTCAAGGTCTCAGCAGGGGGGACGGCCGGGGTTCAGTCGGACACTCCACGTCTCGGCAGGGGGGTAGTGCAGACACTTCAGGTATCGGAAGGGGGATCAGATGAACACTTCGCGTACCAAAAGGGGGATCGGCTGGGCACGTCTCAAAAAGGGGATCGGCTGGGCACTCCTGGTCTCAGCAGGGGGTTCAGCCGAACGCTCCGCGTCTCGGCAGGGGGCTCGGATAGGCACTTTACGTCTCAGCAAAGGGATCAGCCGGGGACTCCAGGTCTCGGCGGGGGGATCAGCGGATTATCCAGGTCTCAGCAAGGGGTTCGGCCGGGAATCAGCCGGACACTCAACGTCTCGGCAGGGGGGTAGTGCAGACACTTCAGGTCTCGGGAAGGGGATCAGCCGAACACTCCACGTCTTAAAAGGGGGATCGGCTGGGCACTCGTGGTCTCAGAAGGGGGATAAGCCGGACACTTCGCGTCTCTGCAGGGGGCTCGGATAGACACTTCACGACTTGGCAAGGGGATCAGCCGGGCACTCCAGGACCCGGCGGGGGATCAGCGGGTTCTCCAGGTCTCAGCAGGGGGGACGGCCGGGGTTCAGTCGGACACTCCACGACTCGGCAGGGGGTAGTGCAGACACTTTAGGTCTCGGAAGGGGGATCAGATGAACACTTCGCGTCCCAAAAGGGGGGATCGGCTGAGCACTCCTGGTCTCAGCAGGGGGTTCAGCCGAACACTCCGAGTCTCGGCAGAGGGCTCGGATAGGCACTTTACGTCTCAGCAAAAGGATCAGCCGGGGACTCCAGGTCTCGGCGGGGGATCAGCGGGTTATCCAGGTCTCAGCAAGGGGTTCGGCCGGGAATCAGCCGGACACTCAACGTCTCGGCAGGGGGGTAGTGCAGACACTTCAGGTCTCGGGAAGGGGATCAGCCGAACACTCCACGTCTTAAAAGGGGGATCGGCTGGGCACTCGTGGTCTCAAAAGGGGATAAGCCGGACACTTCGCGTCTCGGCAGGGGGCTCGGATAGGCACTTCACGACTTGGCAAGGGGATCAGCCGGGCACTCCAGGACCCGGCGGGGGGATCAGCGGGTTCTCCAGGTCTCAGCAGGGGGGACGGCCGGGGTTCAGTCGGACACTCCACGTCTCGGCAGGGGGGGTAGTGCAGACACTTCAGGTCTCGGGAAGGGGATCAG